>QRDG01000137.1:308846-908846 GCA_012064385.1 Puccinellia tenuiflora
TTTTCAGTTCTGAATGTTGTTCCCGCCTTTTTTATTCTTATTAAGGTGTTGAATATGAATTTCAAATGGTTTCGAATTTGAAAAGACTTTCAACATGAAAAGTGTTTAAATTTGAATAAATAATTCAAAACCATTTTCTGTTTTCTATAATAATTATTCTATCTATACAAACTATTAACCATTTTGTCATTTTTTTAAGATTAGAGGTGAATTCATTTAAGTAAATTTTTTGGAATGTGAACTTAATTCATTCATTGAACTTATAAATTCAATATCTTTTGATCTGTTTATCAGAAAAATGCACATAATATATCAAATTGTTGATAAAAATGTAATCTATCTATTTATTTAATTTATATCTATTGAATTAATTTATATATATTGAATTAATTCATATCTATTGATTTAATTCATATCTCACTAAACAGTACATAATGGCAACAGTGGATCCTTCAGGTAATCGACCGGATACGGTACAGAATGACAACAGTGGATCTCATAAAAGATAACTGGAATGGTGATCACATACTCTGAAACTAACTTCGACGGTGTATTTGATACGGTACAGAATGACAACAGTGGATCAGTTGTCCTAACAATCTTAGTCATACTCCTGCCTAGGCCTATAATACTCGTACTCGTAGTCGCCGTCATCGTCGTCGTCGCTGTCATCGTACTCATACGGCGCTCGTGGCTCGAACCTCGACGGGTGAGCACCCCCGGACTGCATGTTAGGGTAGCGTAGGCGGGGGTTATCGCCAGCCATGATGTAGTTCATAACGCCCTGGAGAGTCCGGCCAGCCCACCACAGCTGACGGCCGGCCTCGTTGAAGTCCGAAGGAGGAGGGCCATTCCCCTCGTACCTGGCGAGCGCCCTCTCACGCCGATTGATGAAGAAGGCTTCCCAAGTCGGGCGGTAGTCGGGATGCCAGCCCGGATCCATCCGCTGCTCCGGTGTGAGCTCGAGGTAGTAGTGGTTCGTGATGGCCGCCCGGCGCGCCACACCTTGAGGGACAGGAGGGACCGGCACGCCTCCGGCGCTCAGCCTCCAGCCGGCGGGGACGCGGTAGCCGGGCGGGCAGGGGTAGTTCGAGGCGGAAAGCTCCTCCGCCTGACGGTAGGTTAGTACGGTGGAAGCCATGGAAGAGTGATGAGGTTGCAGATATGAGTTTAGATGGATATATATAGTGAGAAATTGCGGGAAGACGAAGGCGGAAAGCGGTGGAAGAAGCACACGGATCGTGTGTTTCACATACTCTGAAACTAACTTCGACCGGTTCCTGAGCCGCGGGGTGCTGAGCCGCCGGCACTGCGAATCCAAAGAGAAGGAACCCTCACAGGGTCATAGCTCACATGAGAAGGAACCCTCTGAAGAAACGACCACCTACTATCATACTGCCTATCCAATAGATACATGTAGCGACGGACATGCTCATCCTCCTCCCTGATACGGCGACGTACCTCCTCCTCGGGGGCCGGTTCCCTCTGCACCGAGCGTGGCCCACGCGACGGCCACCACAGAAGATCCGGGTCGACGATGTCACCCGTATTCCTCACCAAGCTGCGTGTCCCGGAAGGTAGCACCTCCCAGTGCCAGCCCGGTGGAGCCCAGTCCCGCACATCGCCCCTCTGGTCCAACATGGACATCGTCCCCGAGAACACCTTAGTCAAAAACACCTAAGTCAAAATTTTGTTACAATGGAAGAGTGATGAGGTTGCAGATGTGAGTTTAGATGTGATATGGCAATGGCGGCCAAGCCTACATATATAGTGAGAAATTGCGTGAAGACGAAGGCGGGAAGCGGTGGAAGAAGCACACGGATCGTGTGTTTCCTTCGAGCGCTTGTGAGCCGTTGGATCAGAGTTGTGTTTCTTTCGAGTGCTTGTGAGCTGTTGGATCGTGTGCACACGGATCGTGTGTTTCTTTCAAGCACTTGTGAGCTGTTGGATCAGGGCCTTTAGTACCGGTTCGTGTTACCAACCGGGACCAAAGGGTCTTTCGCTATAGGCCTACCCTTTCGTCCCGGTTCGTGTTACCAACCGGGACTAAAGAAGCACACGGATACATAAGGACAACACAACGACGCTGTTGGAAACACAACTTCTCACCAGTTTTTGTCAACACTCATACATAAAAAGGTTTTGAGAACACTCATACATAAATTGTTTATATACTATTACACTCATACTTAGATCATGATCGCTTCTTCGGCCGTAACCATGGAGTTTCTTCATGTAACGGGATGCTTGGGTCAGTTTTCACTGTGAATGGCGGAATTTCATCAAACTTATTATAGTCTGCCTCACCATTGAAATGCTTGCCTTTCTTTCTTACGGGGTGACTGCCTGGAAGAAATTGACGACACCCCAGGTACACGACCTTCTTACATTTTTCCAAATATGTACCTTTAATCTTATCTAAACAGTGCGTGCATGCGTTGTATCCCTTGTTTGACTGTCCTGAAATGTTACTAAGAGCAGGCCAATCATTGATGGTTACGAACAGCAACGCTCGTAGGTCAAATTCCATCTGTTTGTGCTCATCCCACACACGTACACCTGGTATGGCCCACAACTGCAAAAGTTCATCAACTAATGGCCTTAGGTACACATCAATGTCGTTGCCGGGTTGCTTCGGGCCTTGGATGAGAACTGGCATCATAATGAACTTCCGCTTCATGCACAACCAAGGAGGAAGGTTGTAGATACATAGAGTCACGGGCCAGGTGCTGTGACTGCAGCTCTGCTCCCCAAAAGGATTCATGCCGTCTGTACTTAGACCAAACCATAAGTTCCTTGCTTCACCTGCAAAGTCCGGGAACTCTCTCTCGATTTTTCTCCATTGAGACCCATCGGCGGGGTGTCTCAACTTCCCGTCTTTCTTACGCTCTTCTTTGTGCCATCGCAACAACATGGCATGCTCTTTGTTTCTGAACAGACGTTTCAACCGTGGTATTATAGGAGCATACCACATAACCTTAGCAGGAATCTTCTTCCTGACGGGCTCGTCATCGCCCTCAACATCACCAGGATCATCTTGTCTGATCTTGTATCGCAGTGCATTGCATACCGGACATGCATCCAAATTCTCATACTCCTCACCGCGGTAAAGGATGCAGTCATTGATGCATGCATGTATCTTCTGCACATCTAATCCTAGAGGGCAGATAGCCTTCTTTGCTTCGTACGTAGTCTCGGGCAGTTCGTTATCCTTTGGAAGCTTCGGCTTCATTATTTTCAGTAACTTTTCAAATCCCTTGTCAGATAAACCAGTCTCTGCCTTCCATTTCAGCAATTCCAGTGTGGTACCGAGCTTTGTGCTGCCATCTTCGCAATTTGGGTACAACAACTTTTTGTGATCCTCTAGCATGGCCTCCAACTTCAGCTTCTCCTTTTCTGTATCGCATTCTCGTTGTACATCGGAAATGACCCGACCAAGACCATCAGCATGCTCATCTGGCGTCCGTTGTTCTTCACCACCTTCTTCTTCATTGTCTTCCATCGCAGTATCACCGTATTCTTCAGAGAACATACGATAGTTCTCATCATCATTTTCTTCTTCATCGTCTTCCATCATAACCCCTCTTTCTCCGTGCTTGGTCCAACAATTATAGCTGGGCATGAAACCTCTCCGAAGCAGGTGGCCTTGAATGGTTCTCGACGAAGAGTGCTCCTTAGCTTCCGACAGTCCACACATGGACAAGGTATAAAACCATCATATTTGTTTGCCTCAGCCACATGGATAAATTTATGCAGGCCTGTAATAAAATCAGAACTGCGTCGGTCGCCGTACATCCATCGCTGCCGTTCATCCATCTGCATATCATATAATTAAGTTTATCAAATACAATTAGAATAACATATTGAATACTGAAATGACCACCGTACATCGACACATGCAATATTTCTGTATCAATTATAGATGAGAAGGATAAAGTTGCTAACCTCGGTCGAGGATATCATTTTGTGTGAAATTAAGTGTGGCTCGGGCATTTCATCGAACACATCTTGTGCGTGGCAAAGGAAAAAAATCTAGCACCCACTTCCCACCAATCCGAGAAAAAAAATAACACAGCAGAGAAGAAGACGGAGGTTACGTACGTATATAGGCAGGGGAGGGTCATTCATCCCGGTTCGTGGCACGAACCGGGACCAAAGCTCGGGCATTCGTCCCGGTTCGTGCTACGAACCGGGACGACGAAAGCCTCGCGACAGCTTTGGTCCCGGTTCGTAGCACGAACCGGGACGAATAACCCCAACTGAACCGGGACGAATGCCTCACGGGGGCCTGGCAGCTCGAACCGGGACCAATGCTTGGCATTGGTCCCGGTTTATCAGTCAACCGGGATGAATGCAAATTCGGCTCTGTCCGAAAGGGTGTTTTTCTACTATGATGTATCTCATAAAAACATGTCTAGAGACATCCACATTTTGACAAACTTGAGACACTTATTTTTGGACGGAGGGAGTACAATGAAAGCATTAATAGATCTCAACATGAAAACAACAATTTAACTCCTCCGGGAACTTCGAAAGACCGCATAAACATCACACATTCATAGGAAAACAAAAGAAATTTTACCTCATGAAGTAAATTTAGTTTCAACAGTATTAACAAACTACATCTATTGTCATAAGGAGCTCATCAAGATCCGAAACTTAACACATCATTGAGATAATAATGGAATTTCGTGATACAAGATGGAATGTGCGTGAGAAGGTGATATTATTATATATCCCACAAAGAGATTCATTGAACTTGTATATATTAACCTACGAAGAAATATATTAACCTATGAAGATAAAAAGGAACCGAAAACAATGTCATCTCGAATAGAGTATAATGCCACAAATTAACAACTAAACAATGCCAACATACATTACAATAATACAGTCGTTTTAGCATTGAGTTTCTAGTGGTCTACAATTTTCCAGGCTGCTGAAGCCTGAGAAATCCTGGGAGTTCTCCGGTATCTGACCGATCAATACATGACTTGTTATTTCCTGATATATCACTAACCCCTGTAATATAATTTTCTTGGCATGAACATACTATCTTACAATTCCAGGGAGTTGTCCGATAGCTGGCCGATCAATACATGGCTTTTCTTCTTTACTTATATATCACCAATCCATCTAATATAATTTTCTTGGCATGGACATACTCTCTTACAATTCATGCAGTTACGATGACCGTCCAACTGCCAGAGATGGAAAAGAATGCATACAAACATAAGTAGATACCATCTAAACCAGTGTAATACGATATCATCAATCAATGGGCAAATTAAAATTTAATTGGTTAATAGAACAATGACTAATGGTTATTATTTCCTCACATAACCTCAGTCAATCTATTTTCCGGAGTTATGCAACCTGTAGCTAGAATTGAAGAAGCGTGTATTCAATAGTATTTTCGCCATTGCATACATTTGTTCTTTTTCAAAATTATTAACGTAGGGCTTTTATACATAAATCAAGCTACAGGAGGAAAAAATGAGTTACATTTTGGCTAACCACGCAAGAAATTTCATTTTCTATACTAATGATATGCAATACCTGCAAATTTCTTCTGAAATCAAATGGCTTCTCACCTATACTAATGGACAGAGTTGAAGCATTAGAACAAAAGGCACCACGTAAATATCCAAACCAATCAGTCTAAGTAAATGAAGAAATTGCAGCAGAGGAGCATTCCTTATTGTGCTCTCGACTTCTAATTGATATATTTAAAATGAATATATATTTAAAAATTGCAGCTGAGCAACACTTCACATTAGGAAGTGGATATATATTAAAAATTGATATATTACATCAATTTAGTAATAAAATAGGCCTCAAATTAGAGAAAAGTGTCTAAGAAAAATCCGATTGCTTAAATTAATAGCAGCACATTGTGATGCACAACAACAAAATTATTAACTTAAACTAAGATGCAAAGATGAGCACTTTGCTGATGGCGACACTAAGGGAGAATATATCATTACCAATTAAGCAAGGATCACAGGAAAAATTTGAACGCATAAGAAAGATAAATATCTAAAAGGAAAAGAGACACAGAGAGCATGAGAAGACATTATACAGCTTAGAAGTACTAAAAGCTGGAGTTCCCCATTTGTAAGACCATGCACACAAGTTATACTCCTAGTAAACATCGGGACTACCTCAACACCGAAAAATCAATATCACAAAGTCGTTGGACGGCTTTCTCTTCAAGCTGACCAAAAAGTCTGCTGCCAGAAGGCTCCCTGGACATGCAGTGACAGCTTAATCTTAGTAGGTTACCTCTTAACTTTTAAGACAATAAACCACTTGTGAGTGGTACCACAAAGTATGAACCATGCAGAATATAGTACTACCTCCTAATAAAGGCAGATTTATGTATGTAAAGTGAAGACTTACGGAAAAGTTCATATGCCCAAGGTGTAAATATGCATCCCCGTGTCATTTATTTTTCTAGACCACAGATGAAAAAATATATGAAAAATGCATCTAAAAAAGTCTCTTCTTGAAATGGCTAGAGTTGAGTAGCTGACCAGTCAATTACCTATGAAAAATACATCTGAACTCATCTCGGAGCAACAGTTCCCATCTTTTTTGAATGTCCCAACTCTAGAGGGATTTCATAGCCGAATAATTAAGTGTAATCATCATAAGGAAAGCTAGATAAACAAAATGTAGTCCACGAAACAGGCTTTCGCCCAGCTTTATAAATAAAGCAGCAACCATCATACAACCACGCATACAAACACAACACCACACAAGCTGGGGCCAACAGCAAACAACCGCCCAAAACAGAAACAAATGGAGACATAGGTGGGAAGACTAAACTAGGGTGACCCGCAACCGTTGCGCCTCTCCAGAAGATTACCACCACGCTCCTAGCGTTGAATCGTCGAGTACCAAGCAGCACCTTCAAGAAGGCAGGCAATCGCTGCTGCCCAGACCATTACTGGTCCTAGGATTTCCCCCGACACTCACGGGGCAATGGATAGAGGGTAGCCACGACGCCCTTCAAGAAGGGATGATGTCACCCGAAGGTGGCACCACGTCGGTGTCGAGCAAGCCGACAAGGATTTCTCCCGATAGCCATATCCAAACCCCAGACGATCCATGGCATAGGAGCCCCGCGAGGACGAAGCCTCGTCAACCCGGAGTCTTCGCCCACCAACTTGCGCCACTACGGTTACAGAGCCGCCACCAGCATCATCTCCCCGAGGAAACCAACACGAGGTCTGCGAGACGAAGATGAGAAGTAGCTCGACTCGAGGTAAGCGGAAACCGCGCCGCGCGGGAGGGAACTGCCTCCACCGTCGAAACGGTAGTCGACCGGACGCAGCTACAAGGCACACCGGCCCCTTTTAGGTCCAGCCACCTGCCAGTCCCAAGGGGTCCAGCCGGGCCCAGAATGGGTCCGTAAAGCCCGCAGCCGCGCTGCAACCGGGGCGGTCGTCGTCACTGCTGCACCCCTGCACGAGCACCGTCATCTACACCTGCGGATCGAGGCAACAGAGCAGGCCCGCCCGCGAACCCAGATCGGGCCCAAAGGGCCCAGATCTGGGCCGACGGGCAAGCTGGCGCTGCCCTGCCGCTGCTCGCTGCCCCGCCGTGCAGTGCGCCTCACTGCACTGGGGAGCGCCGCCGTGCATCATCCACCGGCCGGAGCCGCCCGTCCGCCGCCCAAAACGCACACCGCCGCCGGAGGAGAGCACCCCGCGAGCCCTCCCACGGCGCGGGTAGAGGACGTCCGCCGCCGCCGGCCCCAGCCCGAGCCGCACTCGGCTGGCGCGCCGACGGCGGCGACAGGGGAAGGGCGGAACGGGGGTCGGGGGAAGAAGAACCTAAAGCCGCGCCGGCCGCCGCGGGGGCGGCGCGGACGCGGTGGTGGGGGGGGAGGGGGGAGGGAGGGAGGAGGGCCGCGCGGCGGCGGGGGAAGGACGGAGGCGGGGAGACGTCAGAGACGGGGCGGTAGGCGGCGGCGCCCTAGGAGTCGCGGGAGCGAGGCCCTAGTTTTCCTGACAGGGCTGGGCTGTCTGATAAACAAAATGTAGTTGTGAGATATATCCTTGATAGTGTAGTCATCCTTGACTCAAGCAATATTGAACATATGCCTAAACTGTATGGTTCAGTGCTTACTAAGCCAAATGAAAAACATGAAAAAACGCACATGTAAATGCACCAGTTAGTCTGAATATTATGGCAGGAGATTGGTCTGCATAACTTCTTTGCCACCAGCATTGGCAAGATTGCCTAGTTGAGTTCTTGTTCCTCTGCAGTATGAACAGTTGTAACCTGATTACCAGTTTTAATTCCAGGCAGGTAGCCTTCCTATCGGAGTCCAGGCCCTGAGAAGTTCCGCGGCATTGAGCTGCGCGTCCCCGTGCCAGCCCTAGGTGGCCGGCTGGCCGCCAACACGGTAAACGGCTTCCCGAGTGTGGCGTAGACTCCGGCGAGGCAACGACTGGGAATGGAGAGGAGGACGCTGAGGTCCTGCACCATGCCGGCAGCTGCCTCAGGAAGAAAAGGAGCGCTGAGCTCCTCCTCCGCACCGCCAGCCCTCGGGATAAGAGGACCAATTGAAACACTGAAAAAAGGCAATATGTATGCATATTAGAGAAGACTAACTAATCCAATTGCTCTGGTCCTGTCAGCCATTTAAGCAAACGCCATCCATGCATATGAAATAAGACCTTCTGCTTATCTACAAAGAGCTCTTCCTATTTTCATCACTCATCAGTGCCTACATGCAATAATCTCGATGAAAATCAACAACTCCTACGAACAGATGAGAATTAAGATAAAAGGGATGAGCTTACTACTACTGCCACAAAATTTTTGATCGCTATATCGTGCATGTGCATGTCCTCCTCTGTTTGTAGTGCACAGTCAATAAAACCACTTTATCCTTCACTTCTTCATATCCGCTCTTTGTGGCGGCAAAATCAAATAATTAGAGCATGGTCAAAAATATAAGACTCGTACAGAAAGAGAAAACATGGGCTTCATATCCTCTCTTTGTGCGGCAAAATCAACAAAATTAGAGCATGGTCAACAAATATAAGACCCGTATAGAAAGAGAAAAACATGGGTGGATGGATAGAAGAAAATGGACATACCTGGCAAGAGGACCATGTGGCCAGCGGCATCCTCCGACTACCTGCGACTGCCGCCCCAGCTCACCGTGCTATGTCGTACAACCACCTACGGCAGCCACCGTCGTAGACGTCGGCGTAGGGTCCTCGGTATATTAATCAACCACCGATGTTCCGTCTCCACGATCCAAATCGGAGAGAGAGAAAGAAGAGGCCACGGGGGCTCGGACTGGGGAGAGACCAAAGCAAGAGGTTAGGGACGAGGGCGAGCATCACGATTCAGACTTTCAGAGGAGGTAGCCGCTGCGCTAGGTAGGTGAAGGGACCAGATGGGGTTGGGCCGAGCTTCCCCATTGATTCAGCGCAGCTGCCAGCAGAGAGTAGAGGTTGGGGAGGGAGAGTCAGGAGGCGATGGTGGTGCTCGGTGGCGGCGGCCGGCCAGAAACGTGAGAAGATTGTTTTTTCTTTTCATGAGGTGTTTGACTGTTGAGGGATACGTGGTCGTGGTCCAAGCCAGGAACCGACGTAACACAGCAAGACACTTACAGGCGGGCCCATACCACGCGGTATCGCTGGAGCAAGGAGAGCGCTCCATTCCCAGGGAGCTTAGTGTTTTGAGGGGATATACGTCCTGGTCATACACGTTTGCCCAATAATCTTTCAAGTTGTCGTGTACATGTATGTTACGGCTGTACCTCTTCATGTGTGATATAAAAAAAAATTATCTGTGTCTAGACACGTGACAATAGTTTAGTAACATAGATCTAACTTCAATCTCAGCCGTGATTATTAGGCTCAACGGAGCTAGTAATTCTAGCCTATGTGACAAACGTGTAGCTTTATTTTCTATTGTTTTAAGTATATAATATATATAATGAAATACTTTGTCAAATGGTTTAAATAGGAACTAGAGAAACAAATAGTATTATCTTTCACAATAGAATAATATGAAATCAATTTTTTTAATTTAAACAAGTTTTGACATAAATCATTTTAAACACTTTGAAACCTTTCTAAAATATTTGTAGAGCTTAAATAATTTATAAAGTCATATTTGGCATCCTTATGCCTAACATAAAATAGGGTTTTATGAACTCCTTTTGTTCAAATAAAAACAAAATCATAGTATGAGTAAAATCATTCAAAATAATTAGCCATTTTCATAATAAATAGTTTAGACTAAAACATTTATAAAAGAGAGTTGGTAAATCCATTTAGAAACAAATACCCATTTAATATCAAACATCATGGGTTTTATAAATATCAAAAATAAATATTTATTCCTAAACTTGAAAACAGAGATAAAGGAATATTTAAAACAAATACACTTGAAGATTTCAATATAATACTTTATAGAGTGTTTTCTTGATTTTTGGAGACTTTCTTTATCTAATAATAAAGGTCTTAAATTTTTGTGATTTTTATAACATTCCAAAGTTTTGGGATGTTACAGACTACCACCCTTAAAAGGAATCTCGTCCCCGAGATTCGAAGAGGCTAGAAAGAAAGATGGTTTAGGATCTCAGGCAATTGGGTGGCTACCACCCTTAAAGGAACTTTTGTAGGTAGTCTTGAACTCCTGTCTTCGGACTAGGGTCAACTAGTGAACTAGTCGTCGTATTGCACTCAACTATAACTCCGGCTCTTGATGTTATGCTTCATCTTCTTAAATCTTTAGATATAACATGTACCAGCCCTCGTAAGGATTTTGATAATTCTTTTATCCTTAAACGATGCATTGGGGTCCTTGCATCAAAATCTTCATTTCCAATAGGTGGGCGTCTCTTAAAGTAACTTTCGGGTATCGAATGATCACTCCTTGGAACTATATCAAGGCCAAGATGAGAGAAATTCACATCATGGCATCCAAACTATAATGTCCTCACGGGCTTCCATCTTCTGGCTGATTCCCTTCAAAGCAATACTACATTATTTCTTACGAAACTCTCATGGTAGGTCCAAATTTCAAGTGGAGGTGTCTCTTGTTTCTTCACGAGAGCTGAGGCTTATCCTTACCGTATATCATACACGTTGGTAGCACTTGCCTCACATAGGGTTATAATATATTACCCTCCTATGGTTCAAGATCGTCCTCTATCTTATAGGTATGGCACTCTAGATTTAACATTCCTAGTGACAAAAGCGAATGATATGGGTAGTCACCATGGGGGTCAGTCCGTGTTGCACTCACTCATTTCCTTGTACTTTGTTTGATGAATCCCGTAAGCTAACACTCGGTCGACCTCACATGTCTAACAGAAAGTTTCCAATCTGCAAGACAGAACTGAGCTAAACCGGTGGTCCTCCAAAATTATGGGAGTTGCGTAAGCTCCTACACAATGTAGCTCACATATTGTTGATTCTTCAAGGCATCTTCTCTTCTTTGTGTAACAAACTTTCCATCCAACATAGCTCGTAAAACTTCATTTAGTTCTCTAAGACCATCCTGGTTTTGGTGTCCTCTGAGATATTCTTGAGAGTCCAATGCTGTTGCACAATGGGGTAGAGGTTTCATTGTGTTGATAGGTGATTGTTCCTTCACACAAATAAGGAAGTAATCCAAGTTGTGTGACATCCTTCAGTGGAACGGCTTGTATCTCAATAAGGGGCACTGGTTGGGTTTAGCATGGAAGAGCAGAGATAGAAAGATCTGGGAGAAGTATTCCTACCCAAACACAGCAGATCAAGGCAATTCATCTTACAAACAACAACTAGCAAGCATCAAGCAACATGGTTCAATCACCAACAAACAACCTAGTATTACCATACCAACTAAGTTGATATGATCAATACACTACCGCGTTATCGTTGTTCTAACAAAGTATCTAAATGGTGGTCTCATCTATCTCTTCCTTGAGTGCTTGAAAGTACTCTTCAACTTCCTTCGGGTATCTCTGGCTGTTATGAGGTCTAAGTATTGCTTCAGGGTTTCTTCAATGACCTTTAATGTAGTTCCTCTTGTTGAGTCAAGACTATGCACTAAGTTGATGAAAATATGAACTCCAATTGTCTTGTGGCAATCTTCCTCGGTCTTACACCAGGATAGTTGCACTCACCAGTAAGGGTCCTTTTAAATGAGAAAGATGTCTTAGAAAGTGAATATTAGATGAGATATAAGAAGGATAAATTGTAAATATTTTATTTTTGGAAAATTGAATAAAATATATTTTCCATTCTAGGTCTTTTCCTAGTTGTAATCCAAACCTAGGGTTTTGAACCTACAGGCAACACAGTGCTCTGATACCATCTGTAGCGACCTTGCCTGTTAAAACATGGCCAAGATCCCTATGTTCAATGCTAGTCCCTAGATAGAATAGCTAGCACCACAATTCAAGATGTAATATCATGCAATGCGTCAAATATCTATTACATTGAAAATCTAGAAAGTAAAAACATTACAAGTTTGCATAGCACAAGGCTAGCACATTACAAAGTTCAGCAACGGAATAATAAAATAGCATGGAGCCTCATCATCTCCATGTGCCACGGGCAGACATGTTGGTTGTAGACTCTAAATCTATATCGTTCCTTACTCGTCTTCGGAACAACCTGCAACAGTAAAAGCGTTGCAGCCAAAATTGGTCAGAACCATTTGGATGGATCTGGCAAATGATACTTGTGGACTCATAAAGGCAAACTTCTAACATCTACATGCATATCTGGTTGGTGGAGTTGAAGGCTATTGCATAATGAAGATTTTGTCCTACTTTTCATAAAGCATTTTCATTTTGAACTTAACAAATTGAGACACTCCCATGGAACGCATCCAGTGTCTCATTTACCCGTGTTCACCCATCAATTTTATTTCTGAAATTGGAAAGAAGAGATCTTCTGTCGACATCCTTGTTCGGTCACCTCGTGAATTGTCCATTACCGGGGACACGACTAAGATCTTAGTTTTAAATACTCTTGAGAGTTTGTGGCACTTTCCCCACTAGACCCAATCAGCCCAAACTTCCTAATCACTCAATTTGTGAGAAGGAAATGAGAAGATCGAGACGAGACTTTTCAGAAGTATTTTCCCATGGTACTCTAGCGAGATCACTGCCGTCCTACCCCTCTACATCATCAGATCTCACTGACCTAGGTCCACACAACGTACTCCGTCAAGACAGAGCCCATATGACTAGTGGTTGCACAGTCGGGCAAACAAACACGGTGTGACATTAATCTCAAACCCTAGGTGGTCTTTTCACAAGTGCACATATTCAGGTTCACCCATAAGATGGGCCTGAATAGCCACTCAACTTCGCCTCCATCATACGGACCAATACCACCTAGGTAGTTCATTAATTTAGTAGGATTTTTTCTTAACTCAACTACAATAAAACAATTCATTTTTGCAGCAAGAAATTCCACTAAATTAAGTAGGTCACTAATCAACTAGTCATGTGGCATTCTAACAGGTTTTCATAGCATATAAGTATAACAATAGTAAGCCTAACATGCATACTAATGAAATAGTCTACAATGCAGATATAGTAAAAATAGTAGGTCATTTATGCTGGAGTATCACTTGCCTATGAAAGTTGTCATTGCTCACACACTCTTTTCAATGTAACTCGTAGCTCTCCATTAAATCTATACAGTACAAACACATAGCAATCAACAATCACGTTATACAAACATAAGAGCAAACGTGGATAGTAACAAAGGTAAGTAGGTTGATGGTCCAGGTTTTAATACATGATTCAGTATGCAGAAAGAATCAATGCATTTAGGTTGAGGATTTCCATTAAAGGTCAAGGGGTGGTCAAGAGTCAAATTTGAATATTTCTAATTTAATTCGGTTAGAGTGTTCTTCCAAAGGTATCAATATGGTTTACATACTGAACTTGGTCAAAAGGGCTTATTGCTAGGTAGGCCAAGGTTTGCAAATCATGTTAAAAGGGCTTTAAAAAATCAACATTTTATGATGGAATGGTTCAAAAAAATATAGGTTCTGGTTATACTGGACAGAGGACATAATTTTAGATCATTTTCCAAAAGAAACCAATTTAAAATAGTTTATAGATTTAAAGTTATGACAAAATTACTCAAATTACTCATTTGAAATTTGAATAATTTCAATATGGCCAAATCAGAGAACTAACAGTTTTAAAATAATCTACAGGTCAAGAGGTTTTCGAAAATATAAAGTTTGTTAAATTTGCCAAACGGTTGAAAAGTTATGATGGTTTGAAGTTACAGGGGTTTTTCTGCAAAACTGCCAATTCGGAATTAATCCAGAAAATAGGCTGGCGACGTGGCGCTGACGGGGCGCTGACTGTGCTGCTGATGCAGCAGCCACGCGGCACAACGTGACTGGCCGGTACCCGGTTCGATTAAGTGACTTAATCAGGGCCGTTGGTTTTAGATCGGACGGTTCGGATTCTAGGGTTTACCCATCGGCGGTGGTTGGTCACCGGAGAGGGAGAAATCCCGTGGAAATTGGGTGGATTTCAACCGGAGTTCGGATTCGATACGGGCCGGTTTGCGTGTGCAGGAGGTTGATGGTGATGATGTCATCCTCTGCATCACCGTTGGTCCCACCGGTTAGAGAGAGCAGAGAAGAGAGAGGTAGGCGGGCTGCTGCGGGGAGCTGGGCCATTGTGGGCTGGCTGTGGCCTTCTCCTTTTTTTTGACAAAACCATTTTTTCCTTTTTTCTTTTCTCAGATTTCAAACTGATTTTAAAACTTGTCAAATATGTTTAGAATATTTATAAAAATACTTTTTAGAGAGCATAACAAAAGTAGGATTATTTGGCACTAGTATTACCTTCAAATAAAATCAAAATATTTGATATATCTAAACATTGCATAAAGGATAATTTGTCACCTTTATGTCATTTTACCAAATAGGGTTTTATACTCTCATTTTTAATCAAAATTAAATCCAATTAATATCATTTTCTTAATAAATTAATTTAGAACAAACTTTTATTAAAACAATAGTTTGATAAAATCTTTGAAAACACATTAGTCATTTTAAATCCAAATTGAAATACTTTGTCAAAATGGTGTAAATAGGAACTAGAGAAACAAATAGAACTATCTTTCATAATAGAATAATATGAAATCAATTTTTTAATTTAAACAACTTTTGACATAATCATTTTATACACTTTGAAATCTTTTCTAAAATATTTGTAGACCTTAAATAATTTATAAAGTCATATTTGGCATCCTTATGCCTAATATGAAAATAGGGTTTTATGAACTCCTTTGTTTCAAATAAAAACAAAATCATAGCATGAATAAAATCATTCAAAATTAATTACCCATTTTCATAATAAAATATTTTAGACTAAAACATTTTATAAAAGAGAGTTGGTAAATCCATTTACAAACAAATACCCATTTAATCATGGGTTTTATAAATATCAAAAATAAATATTTTATTTCCAAAACTTAAAACTTGAAAACTTGAAAACAGAAGATAAAGGAATATTTAAAGCAAAATACCCTTGAAGATTTCAATATAATACTTTATAGAGTGTTTTCTTGCTTTTTGGAGACTTTCTTTATCTAATACTAAAGGTTTTAAAGTTTTTTGATTTGTATAACATTCCAAAGTTTTGGGATGTTACACCACCCGAATAACGCAAATTGGAGAGTGATTTATCACCATACTTTGAACAGCAGCAACGCCTTGCACACACATATTTGCATGTTTCATTTAAGAATGTAATACATAGTCGATTGGAATACTACTCAATCAAAGCACTAGTGGAATACTACATAGACGATTGTCCCAGGCCGTAAGGGCCTTTAGTCCCGGTTGCGCAACCGGGACTGCGCAATCGGGACTAAAGGCCCAACCTTTAGTCCTGGTTCTGTTACGAACCGGGACTAAACGGTCTGCACGTGGGCCGCTGTCGGGCGTCGGGGTCGGAGACCCTTTAGTCCCGGTTGGTAACACCAACCGGGACTAAAGGTCTGCACGCTAGATTTAGGGTTTAGGGGTTCTTTTACTGTTTTTCGTTTCAATTTTTTTCTTTATTGTTTTCCTTTTTAGGGTTAAGGTTTTGCATTCAATTCGACGGTACTACATATATACAACAAAGAAGGAACCATTACACAACATTGTCATACATATAAGATCAAAGTGTGACCTATTTCTTCGTCCTCTTGCAGTCGAACCTATTACATATATAGTAGCATATATATACAATATATACAATATCTCTTACGATCCCTACTAGTAGGGATAATATTCTCCGTCTTTAGATATGACATGATCTAATAAGAATGCCGCCAACTCCTCTTATGCTCGCACAGCATTCCTTTGGTAGGAGCCCGTCCCGCATCCGTTCGATCTAATTTAAAGAAGGGGGTCAATATAGATATATATGAATGAATCTCAACACAATTGATGGTAATAAAATAATATTGTGAACGTACTCGAAGTTGTTCTAAGATTCTGCCCCTCTCACAGGTCATCTCGCGAATGAACTCGCAGACGTAGAATCCACATAAATTATTCCCAGATCCCTACCTCGGGCACTTTACGAGAACAAAGTTCTATCAAAATGATGATCAAGCATGATAATGTTATTCAAAGTAGAATCAAACAGATGTGCGGGTCTAGCTAGTACTACTTACACTTAGTTCTTCAAATTCAAGCTGCTCTTTCCACTCACCCCGAGCCCGACTGGTGAACCATTTCCAAGCCCTGGCAGGCAAAGAAAATGAATAAAGGACTTATTAATTACTAGATACTAGGAAATGAACGAAAGTTGCCGATATAGTGCCATAATGATTGAAATTACCTCTGGAGCATACCACTCAAGTCCTTCCACTTCTCAGATTCATTACGTAGTGAGTCCATGACTTGTACTAGTCCTTTGTCAGGAGTAATGATTAGCAGAATATAGTGGAACTTGCGCACGCATAACTCGTCAATTACACTTAACATCGAGTAAGTGAATAGAATGTGTGTAAGACAGTAACACTCACCCAAAGTTGTAAGTAAATAGTATTTCCCTTTTGGTTTCCTATCTCCTTAACACCTATACCAATGCATCCACTATTTCCTTGGGTTTATCTTTTACATTATGTCCATGAATGAAATGTGGGTCAACGAACCCAATGTCATAGATTCGTCCTTGTTTGCATTCGAGAATCTTCAATCTGCGTAATAGAGTGAGGATAATTATACATGCAATGAACGAGCTGAGCTAGAGAATTAATTACAGAAGAAATACTTACAGACAATAGGCACTGACGATAGATTTGTCGATGGCGTCTTGATTGAATAACTGAAATAATTCTTCAAATTCAATATGGACCTCGACTTTTCCACGCAAGAAATTCTCATCTTTAATTCCCAAAATGAGCAAGTTTGTCCCTTTCTTTGCTTCTTCCATGTACCACCGATGCAATCTTCGCATTTTTTAAGGTAGATTCGGGACCTCCTCAGGTCTGACAACAGGCTTCCCGTGCTTGTATTTGTATTGGCACGGCTCAGCCATGGGATACTCTTGCATAGAGCCTAAGTATTCAACCAAAGACAAGATTATCGGCTGCTTCTCTCATTTGTTTTGTATATTCCGAATCATAAGGGATATCGGAAAACACGTTGAGCGGGGGGCATGATTGGTTTTCCTGTTCTTCGAGCTGGGAAACTTTTCTCCTGCTTGCACGCGCCTGCTCCTTCTGAGCTCTACGTGACTTCATAATAGAGCGGTCGTAGTCTGGTAGCGTTTCTCCTCAGCCATCGGTCGCCTCAGGTTTTCCAATGTTCTCTTCACTTTTGCCGGATCTATTTTCGGCTCAGGCGGGGGCCGTTTCGGTGCTAACTGGCATGCCACATCTTCCTTTACTGATAGCTCAAGTTCCTCTTGAGTCTTCTCGTAAGATAACTTGGCAGGAGCAGCCTTCGCTTTCTTCTTTGAGGATTTACTCGGAGCTATAGCACTAGCCGCTGGAGCGGCGCGTGGTGCTTTTCCACTTTAGAACCCGTGGTTGAGGTGGCGGAGATGGTTGTTTCTGCTGAGGCGGCGGAGATGGCTCTTTCCGCTTAGGTGGCGGAGATGGCTCTTTCCGCTGAGGCGGCGGAGATGGCTGACGCGGTGGAGACGGCTGACGTGATGGAGATGGATGAGGCAGCAGAGATAGCTGATGCGGCGGAGATGGCTGACACGCCAGAGACGGCAGAGGTGGCGGAGACGGTGGCCTTGGCTTCCAATTTGGAAGCACAATGTGTTCCTTCCGCCATAGAATAGTAGTTTTTCTGCCATCTCTCAGTGCAGTCTCCCCTTCACCTGTAGGGTAGTCAAGTTCCAGGTCCTCAAATCCCTTTATAACTTCATCCACTGCGACAACAACATAGCCATCTGGAATCAGAGAGGAATGGTAAGTTCCATTAGGTACAGGAGCTAAGACTACGCCGACCGCCACCTTCATGGTTAGGTTCATCAATGGAGCATGTAGATCACAATTTTCCCTCTCCGTGATATCATCCACGGGATAGCGACGAGCCGAGATATCTGGCCGAACGAGCTCCGTGGAAGCCACGCAGCTTTTCCGCTGAGATGGTGGGCCGCTATTTTCCAATGCAGGATCTTCGTACCGCTGAGATTGGCCGGTAGCTTGCTGGCTGGTAAGTGCATCTAGTATCTCCTGCTGCCTCGTTAGTTTTTCTTCGATCTGCTTCAGCCGGTCTGCCCCTCTTTCTTTTTCCTCCCTCGGCTTCTATAAGTGTCACTGTAGTCGGGAAACCCATACTTCCACGGAACGGAGCCTTCTGTGCCTCGTGTTCATCCACTGTGTTCTGGATTCCCGAGGGCGCGTGTGAGCTCGTCGTTCTCTCTGTCTGGATGGAATTCCCCGGTGTCTACCTCCTTCATTATCATTTGAAGTTCAGTGAGGGGGGTTGCAAGTTGTGCTTTTGTAAAAATGCACTTCCCTGTTTCTGGGTGCAACTTACCCTCATGCCCGTAGAACCAAAGCTTTGCCCGTTCAGCCCACTCCTGCATCTCAGGAATTATCCCTTTTTCAAGCAGGTCGTTCTCATCTTTCTCCAACTTAGGCTTGGTAGCCCTGTAGCCACCTGACCCCATGCTATGGTGATATTCTTTCTTTGCAGCATTTTTCTTATTTATTGCTGACCTTTTCTTAGCCTCCTCCGATTTCTTGTACTTGACAAATTCGTCCCAGTGATCTTTTAACTTCTCATACGCTCTGGTGAATTCCGGAGTCTTTCCTTTCTGGACATAATCCCTGTTCAATCTTTTCTTCCAGCTGATAAATTGTTCAGCCATATTCTTAAGTGTCCACTCCTTGACCTTTTCCTCTATAGGATCCTTGATATTTTCATCCCCCTCTAACGGATGAGCGCCGTCCTCTTCATTTTGACGAGGTAGCGTGAAATTTGCCATGAGCATCTTCCAAAGATTGTCTTTGGCTCTATCATCAACAGAACTAGCAGCTGAGCGTCGTCCATCCGTCTTTCGCTTATTCCAGTCTTGAACGGTGATTCAGATGATGTCCCTAACAACAACTCCGCATTGACTTATAAATACTGTGGCGTCCGTCATGGGAAGAATCGGTCTGCCATCTTCAGCGATGGCTTCGATCTTGTACCTTTCTTCTTTCTCCAACCATTTGGCTGGGGCTCGTTTGCTGCTAGAAGATTTGCTCGTTCCGGAGGGCTAAAAGAAGAAAGAGCATTAATATATGTATATACAAATCAAATAATCATTTAGTCAACATAGGGTTAATTAATATACCTCGCCGGACCCTGTAGTAATTAAGGTTCGAGAACCGGAGCCGTCAGCTTCTGTCTCCACTCCCTCACCGGAGTCGTTCAAAAAGCTCGAGGCGATATCGACGTCATCATCACCGCGGATCATATCCTCCAATATGTTTTCCTGATCTTCGTCTCTGCCGCGATCCATAGTTTCTGCAAAGACAATTGACTTGTGGTTAATTAGCAAAAAGATAAGACATATCAAAATTCATTAGCAAAGAGATAAGACATATAATTTTTAACAAGTACTATAATTTTTAACAAGTATTATAATTCTATAATTTTTAACAAGTCTCTGCCACCAGTTTTTATTTTACAATGAAATTTTTATTATTGCAATTTTTATTACACACAAGTACTAAATTATTGCAATTTTTATTAACAACATAGATCAACCAATTTTTACTAATTAATTGCCAATTGCACAAATACTAAGTATTAACAAGAACTATAATTGTTTATAAGTATTTTCCATCGATAATTTTAACAAGTCTCTGCCGTATTATAATTCCAAATTTTTATTACACAAGATTTATTAAACCAAATTTTATTACAAATTGCAATTTTTATTACTAGATAAATTACAATTTTTATTACTAGATACATTGCAATTTGGCCGAACATTCTAAAATTCTAAAAATTCCAAAATTCTAAAAATTTGGCCTAACATTCTAAAATTTGGTCTAACATTCTAAAATTCTAAAAATTTGGCCTAACATTTTAAAATTCTAAAAATTCCAAATTTCTAAAAATTTGGCCTATTATTCTAAAATTCTAAAAATTTGGCCTAACATTCTAAAATTCTAAAAATTCTAAAATTCTACTATGGGAATAAAAAATTTGGTCTAAAATTCTACTAAAAATGAGAATAACAAAAAAAAAGAGAATGAAATTAAAGTCTCACCTTGGTACGGCCGGAGGAGAACGGTGGCGGGTGGAGGAGCTCGAGCGAGCGGCTAGGGAGCGGATGGTGAGCGGCTGGGGATGTGAGGAGGACGGCGGCCGGCGGAGGAGGCTCGTGGCGGCCGGAGGAGGAGAACGGCCGCGGGAGGAGGAGCTTGGGCGAGCAGCCAGGGAACGGAGGGTGAGCGGCGGCCGGCGGAGGTAAGGAGGATGGCGGCCGGCGGAGGAGCTCGGGCGGCGCGTCCAGGACGGTGCGTGGAGGCCGGCAGCTGGCTCGAGCGGCGCGCTCGGGCGCGGCGGAATCGGGCAGCCTGCCGGCGTCGGGTAGTTTGCGCGCTCCTAGTCCTTAGTGAATCGCGAGATTGAGAATGAGAGGTAGTGGGGGAGGCAGAGGCGCAGTTATAGTATAGGGCTTTAGTCCCGGTTCGTGGCTGGAACCGGGACTAAAGACCCTTTCGTCCCGGTTGGTGGCTCCAACCGGGACGAAAGGTGATCCTTTAGTCCCGGTTCCAGCCACGAACCTGGACTAAAGGTCATTTTCGGGGGGCACCGAAAGGGCGCGCGCCAAAACCACCTTTAGTCCCGGTTTGTGGCTACAACCAGGACTAAAGGGTCTTTCAGAAATTAAATTTTGGACGCGAAGGCCACAATTTAGTTTGTTTTTTGAAAAAAATAAAAAACTTATAAATTCAATATCTTTTGATATGTTTATCAGAAAAATGCAATTAAAATATCAAATTGTTCATAAAAATATAATCTATCTATTTATAACAAATTCACTTTTGTTTGAGATTTGAGGTGAATTCATTTAATTACAAAATTTGGAATTTGAACTCCATTAAGTCATTAAACTTATAAATTCAATATCTTTTAATCTGTTTATCAAAAAAGCAATTAAAATATCAAATTGTTCATAAAAATGTAATCTATCTATTTATAACAAATTCACTTTTGTTTGAGATTTGATGTGAATTAATTTAATTACAAAATTTGGAATTTGAACTCCATTAAGTCATTAAACTTATAAATTTAATATCTTGTGATCTGTTTATCAAAAAAATGCAATTATAACAAATTCATTTTTTAGTATGCCCAACAGGAAGAAGCACACAGATCGTGTGTCTCCTTCGAACACTTGTGAGCCGTTGGATCAGCGGTGTGTTTCTTTCGAGCGCTTGTGAGCCGTTGGATCTCAAGAAGAACATAAGGCACGCATATCAACGCTCCTATAGTCCCGGTTCCAGCTACCAACCGGGACTAAAGGTGAAGAATTGCCCTGATCTTTTAGCGATAAATACCCACCATGAACAGGAGATGAAGAACAAGAGAGCACGGCAACAACACAAAGAGAAGACAGAGGACTCCTCTATGCACGAGCTTCTCGAAGATGTCGTTGGGCAGTGACCTATGACATCTTCGAGGGGCTCGGCATAGAAGCGTTCTCTCAGTGCTAAGAGGGTTCATACTGTAGTCAAGCTAGCCGGAAAGCAAAGACAGAGGACTCCTCTATGCACGAGCTTCTTGAAGATGTCGTTGGGCAGTGACCTATGACATCTTCGAGGGGCTCGGCATAGAAGCGTTCTCTCAGTGCTAAGATGGTTCATACTGTAGTCAAGCTAGCCAGAAAGCGAAGACAGAGGACTCCTCTATGCACGAGCTTCTCGAAGATGTTGTTGGGCAGTGACCTATGACATCTTCGAGGGGCTCGGCATAGAAGCGTTCTCTCAGTGCTAAGAGGGTTCATACTGTAGTCAAGCTAGTCCAGAAGGCAAAGAAAAAGGACCTCTCTATGTAAACAAAATAAGATACACATGTGTGGCAAGTTTGAGAACACTCATACATAAATATTTAATATATTATTACACATAACCAACATCCCCATCTAGCGTATGTCCCTTGCTTATGATCGCGCCGGCCGTAACCATGGAGCATCTTCATCATTTAACACGATGCTTGGGTCAATGTTCACCGTGAAGGGTGGAATTACATCAAACTTATTATAATCTTCTGACATGTCAGTCTTGTCCTCCACTCCTATGATGTTTCTTTTCCCTGAAGAACTATGTGACGCTTTGGCTCATCGGATGATTTATTCGTTTGCTTATTTTTTCTTTTTCTCGGTTTGGTAGACATGTCCTTCACATAGAAAACCTAAGCCACATCATTGGCTAGGACGAATGTTTCGTCTCTGTAACCAAGATTATTGAGATCCACTGTTGTCATTCTGTACGGCTTGTCTACCTGAACCCCGACTCCATTTAGCTTGACCCATTTGCACTGAAACAAAGGGACCTTAAAAGAAGGTCCATAGTAAAGTTCCCATATCTCCTCTATGTAACAATAATATGTGTCCTTTTACCCATTTTTGTTTGTTGCATCAAAGCGGACACCACTGTTTTGGTTGGTGCTCTTTTTATCTTGGGCGATCGTGTAAAATGTATTCCCATTTATCTTGTACCCTTGGAAAGTCAATACAGTCGAAGATGGTGACCTGGCCAACAAGTACAGCTGATCTCCAACAATGTTGTTATTCATGAGATGTTTCCGCAACCAACCGCCGAAAGTCTCAATTTGTTCATGTGTAATCCAGGTGTCAGACTGTCCCGGGTGTTTGGACCGTACTATATTCATGTGTTCCTAGATATACGGAGCCACCAAGGTAGAACTCTTTAGAACTGTGTAGTGTACTTGAGTTAAAGAATGCCCGTCCCTACATATTTTTGCTTTCTTTCCTATCGTGCCTTTTCCACTCAGTCTCCCCTCATGCCGTGATTGTGGAACACCAATCGGCTTAAGGTCAGAAATAAAGTCAACGCAGAACTCAATGCCCTCCTCTATTCCATAGCCCTTGGAGATGCTTCCTTCTGGCCTAGCACGGTTATGGACATATTTCTTTAAAACTCCCATGAACCTCTCAAAGGGGAACATATTGTGTAGAAATACAGGACCGAGAATGGCAATCTCTTCGACTAGGTGAACCAGGAGATGCATCATAATATTGGAGAACGATGGTGGGAACACCAACTCAAAACTAACAAGACATTGGACCACATCATTCTGTAACCTTGGCAGAATATCTGGATTGATTACCTTCTGGGATATTGCATTGAGGAATGCACATAGCTTCACAATGGGTACTCGAACATTTTCTGGTAGAAGCCCCCTCAATGCAATCGGACGCAACTACATCATAATCACGTGGCAGTCATGAGACTTCAGGTTTTGGAATTTTTTCTCTGCCATATTTATTATCCCCTTTATATTCGACGAGAAGCCAGACGGGACCTTGATACTGCTCAGTCATTCAAAAATGATTTCCTTCTCTGCTTTGGTAAGAGCGTAGCTGGTCCGGGTCTTGTCCTGTGGATGCATGTTGTTTGGGTCTTTCATACGTTGCTGGTCCTCCCGTGCTTCCGGTGTATCTTTTGTCTTCCCATACACGCCAGAAAGCCTAGCAGGTTCACGCAAAGATTCTTCGTCATGTGCATCACGTCGATTGAAGAGCGGACCACTAGGACTTTCCAATAGGGTAGCTCCCAAAATATAGATTTCTTCTTCCACATGGGCGCGTGTCCGGTACACTAGTAGGAAAAGGCTTATAGGTGGATTACTTAGCCGTGGCGCACCACCATTTTGGTGCGGCACGAGTATATAGCCGTGGTGCACCAGACACAGATGCGCCACGGCAAAGTGCAGGCTGGGCTGACGGAGGGGCACCCTCCTTAGCCGTGGCACACCCAACACTTGTGCGCCACGGGTAAGAGTATAGCCGTGGCGCACCTTATTCCAATGCACCACCAAAATAATGGTCTCGGGGCCAAATTTTGGCCCCACATATTCGTGGCGCACCGAAATAGTGGTGCGCCATGGGTAACCTCTTACCCGTGGCACACCAAAATAGTGGTGCACCACGGATAAGTTTACTGCTTTGTGCTCCATGCACCCCCCGATACACGTGACGCGGAGAAATTTCATGCGCCGCAGGTACTGCCTGCTTTCGTTTTCTGCTTCTGCGCGTGCGGGGAGATTCGTTTTGTCACCACCTGCTGTCGATCCGTGGCACATCCATCCGACGGCCAGGACGCTTCCCGTATGGAGATCTGACGTTCTGCGCGCGCTGAATGAAGCACACAATCCGCGTGCCTGTGGATTGGATTGATATCGCTAAGTGCCAAAGAACGCGCTGCCTGTGGATTGGATTGGATCCGAACACCATCGTAAGGAGCCAGCGAAGCATGAGGAATCCTCCCGTTCTGGCGCTGCCGCCAGTCCACCAAAGGCAGCGGCGTGCGATCTGAAGCCCCCCGTCACCAGAGGCAGCGGCGTGCGAGGCAGGTCAACGCGTGCGAGCACAAGTGAAAGTGCATGGTTGCCCCCATGTGTGTTTTTGGTAATTAATGACAATCTCTATGGACTAATGTTTGTATTAAGCTATATTTATAGGTGTGTCCATTTGAGTTGCTTGATCTCCATTTGTTGGAGTCAAGGCTAAGGGAAGAAAAGTATGTGTTGATCAAGGCTAAGTGCGTGTTGATCAACACTCAAGTCCAAGTGAAGATATGCCGAAGAGGTGCTTCTCCCATCTTGGTGTATGGGGGAGCAACATGTGAATCTTCACCGAAGCGCAACCGAGGAAGGTGGTGCGTCTTGAGGAGATGAAGATCGTCTTCATCGACCACAAGTGGATTAATGCGCAAGGCAAAGGTATGATCTTGATAGGGTTTCTTTTTTACCGGTCTCATGTTGTTTAGTAAGAGACCGGGTTATAGGATAGATAACCGTACTATCAAGAGGGGCTCTCGATCGAGTATCGTGATCGTATCGTCGTAGAGAGCACAAACCTTTGCATCCATGCAGTAATATTTATTGGTTCTTATTTGGCTCTTATCGTGGTGTGGTCTTGGTGCTTGTCGTCCTTGTCATGAGAAGGCTAAGTTCACCGAAAACGGTATTCTTATGCGTCTTCTATTGCGTTTTCGGTTTTGGAGATTTTGCCAGTTCATCCGTTTGGAAGGTTTCACCTTTCCAACCCTTTGCACAATCTCCCTTGCTTGTTTCAATATTTTGACTTTTTGTAGTGTAAGCTCTTGTCGTCCTCTTTCCAAAAAAATTAGATTCACTCGATTCGGAGTTTCCACGCAAAAGTTATTCAGTTCTGGTTTCTGCTGTTTTTCAGTAACCGGAAGTACCGGCCTCTCGGGCGGTAATACCGCTCGGAACTTCCGGAGGTACCTCCGGAGCCTAGTACCGCTTACGAAAGTTGGGTACTGGACTCAAACGGAAGTAGCACCGGAAGTAGTGCCAGAACTACCGCTAAACCGGAAGTACCGGCACTCCCAGCGGTACTACCGCCCGGAACTTCCGGTGACACTTCCAGAGCCCAGTACCGCTTACGAAAGTTCGTTTCTGGACTCAAACGGAAGTAGCACCGGAAGTAATTCCAGAACTACCGCTTTACCGGTACTAACGGTCGCCCCTGCGGAAGTACCGACCTTGCGGGTGTTCTTCTCTAGCCGGTGGTGGGCTTTTTGTGTATGGGCCGGAAGTACCGCCCTTTGGGCCGGTACTACCGGTGTTGCGGGTTTTGTTCGGCTAAGAGCCGTTGGGGGCTGTTCTTACCTGGGGCGTAAGTACCGCCCGCCCTGTGGGATTTTGTGCCCAACGGCCAGATTCCCAGGGCAACCTTTTAAGGGGCCCTTCTCCCCCTTTGCTTTAACACTTCTTCCAATCTTTTGAATCTCTTCAAGCTCTCACTCCTCCATTGTTGCACATCCTTGTGAGCTTGATTCCTCTCAATCCCTCCGATGATTCTTGCCCAAACTTAGGGATTCAAGAGAGGAGATCTAGATCTACCATTCCACCAATCAAATTCTCCTCTAAGTGAGGGGAACCTAGTGGATCTATATTTGGGGTTGCTTTGTGTTCATCCCCTTTGTTCTTCCTCGCTTATTCCCCCCAAAGCATTTGTTGCTTGGTTGGGATTTGGGAGTGAAGGACTTGACCACTTTGTGTGTTCTTTCCTCTTGCATTTGTTGCATCGGGTTGCTCTCCCTACGGTGATACGTGAAGATCGACGTTGAGCAGCTTGTTACTCTTGGGTGCATTTAAGGATGGCAATTTTACCCATGGGTACGGGTACCCGCGGGTACCGTACCCGTATGGGGAGGGTATGGGTACATTTTTATACCCATGGGTAGTACCCATACCTTACCCGCCAACTCGTGGGTAGGGCATGGGTACAGCCCTGTACCCACGGGTATACCCATATCCTCCCCGTTTATACTGAATATGACCCCTACGCCGTTGACTTGCTAGATATGACCATGAGTTTGTGATTTTTGAAGTTAGATAAGTGTCATGTATTCATCTACCTATTATTTATATTGAGATAGTTGTTTTTTTATCAAATGTGGTACTTATCAATGTGACACAGGGAAAAATTTGTCTACTATTTGATCTACCCAACGGGTACCCAATGGGTATAGATACCCGCCGGGTATGGGTATGGGTATATTTTCATCCCCGCGGGTAAGGGTATGGGTAGAATTTTATACCCATAAACTATATGGGTATGGGTATGGTATTTCTCTACCCTGCCCATACCCTGCCCATTGCCATCCTTAGGTGCATTATGTTCCCAAGAGCTTTGTGCCTCTTGGGTGCATTGTGTACCCTAGACGGTTTGGAGGTGCCGCGAAGACTTCGAGTTGTGAAGCTTCGGCACGAGTTTGGGAGCCCCCAATTGAGTTGTGGGTGTGTGCCCCAAGAGAAGTTGTAAAGGGCTCCGGAATCCGCCTCGAAGGATTCCGATAGTGGAAGGTGAACCAATCCCTTGGGTGAGGTTCATCGGAGAATAGGGTGAGGCCTTTGTGGCATCTTGAGTAGGCCTCTTGTGGCGAGCTCACACCCCTCCAACGAGACGTACTCCCTTAAAAAGGAGGAACTCGGGAATACATCCTCGTCTCCGCGTGCCTCGGTTATTTCTATACCCGAGCTTTTACTTATGCAATTTACATTGTGATAGCCTTCGTGCTTGAAGTTTTATTCCACACTTATCAAGCCCCTAAATAGAAAAAGTTTTAATCGCCTATTCACCCCCCCTCTAGGCGACATCCGGGACATCGTTTGTTCTTTCAACAAGCCCCCCCGGCCGACGACGGAGCACCCGGCGGCGGGAGCAGCTCGACGCCTTCCTGGCGCGCGTTGCCCTTGTGAGCTACAGGCGGCAAGCGGTGGCGGCGGGTTGGTGGAACCAGAGCCCCTCATGCGTCCCATGGCCACGGAAGGCGAAGCCCCCCCCCCCCCCCCCCGGTGTCGACGGCGGCCACGGAGCGGAATGGAACCCCCCCTCGCGGCGCAGCTGGCCCACTGTCCTCCTCCGAGCGGAACAAGCCCTCCCGGCGCGGTCAGCCTCCCCCCCCCCCCCCCCGTGGCGGCGCAGCGGCTGCAGATCGGAGCCGAACGGGACGGAACCCCGTTGACGAAAAACGGAGCCCCTCGTGACGCGGGCAGGCAGGTTTTTTTTTTAATTCCCAAATTAGATAGCTGTGGCGCAGCTAGTTACATACCCGTGGCGCACGTTAGCCGTGTCGCAGGGTGTGGAGGTGTGCCACGGCTAATTTTTTTACCCGTGGCGCGCCGGGGCACCTGCGCCACGGCTAAAGTGTTACCCGTGGTGTGGCAATCTGTGGCGCAGGGCCCTGCGCCACGGGTAAGTAAAATTGGTGTGCCACGGGTAACCTTTTTCCTACTAGTGGTACCGTCATTCGGAACAGATTGTCTGCCAGGACCCTTTCCAAAGATCACTTCTAGATCCTTGACCATACCAAATATATTATCACCAGTACAGTGGTCAGGCTTCCTCCGATGATCGGGCATACCTTTGAAATGCTTGCCTTTCTTTCTTACGGGATGCTTTGTCGAAAGAAATTGACGATGCCCCAGGTACACAACCTTCTTACATTTCTCCAAATATGTACTATCAGTCTCCTCTAAACAGTGCGTGCATGCATTGTATCCCTTGTTTGTCCGTCCTGAAAGGTTACTAAGAGCTGGCCAATCATTGATGGTTACGAACAGCAACGCTCGTAGGTCAAATTCCACCTGTTTGTGCTCATCCCACACATGTACACCTTCTTCATGCCACAACTGTAAAAGTTCTTCAACTAAAGGCCTCAGGTACACATCAATGTCGTTGCCGGGTTGCTTCGAGCCTTGGATGAGCACTGGCATCATAATGAACTTCCGCTTCATGCACAACCAAGAAGGAAGGTTATAGATACATAGAGTCACAGGCCACGTGCTATGACTACAGCTCTGCTCTCCAAAAGGATTCATGCCATCTATACTTAGACCAAACCTTAAGTTCCTTGCGTCATCTGCAAAGTTCGGGAACTCTCTCTCATTTTTTCTCCACTGCGACCCATCAACGGGGTGTCTCAACATCGCGTCTTTCTTACGGTCTTCTTTGTTCCATCACAACAACCTGGCATGCTCTTTGTTCTGAACAAACGTTTCAACTGTGGTATTATAGGAGCATACCACATCACCTTGGCAGGAACCCTTTTCCTGGGGCGCTCGCCCTCAACATCACCAGGGTCATCTCGTCTGATCTTATACCGCAATGCAGTGCATATCGGGCATGCATCCAAATTCTCGTACTCCTCACCGTGGCAGATGATGCAGTCATTAGGGCATTCATGTATCTTTTGCACATCTAATCCTAGAGGGCAGACAACCTTCTTTGCTTCGTATGTACTGGCGGGCAATTCGTTTCCATTTGGAAGGTCCTTCTTCATTATTTTCAGCAACTTTTGAAATCCCTTGTCAGTCACACCGTTCTCTGCCTTCCATTGAAGCAATTCCAGTGTGCTACCCAGCTTTTTCAGGCCATCTTCGTAATTTGGGTACAATGGTTTGTTGTGATCCTCTAACATGCGCGTGAATTTTGACCTATCATTTTCAGTTCCGCAGTCTCTCCGTGTATCAGCAATGGCACGACCAAGATCATCAGCCGGCTCATCTGATGCCTCTTGATCTTCAGCTTCCCCCGTTGTAGTATCACCGTATTCAGGGTACATAGGATAGTTATCACCATCCTCTTCTTCTTCATCTTCTTCCATCAAAACCCTTGTTTCTCCGTGCTTGGTCCAACAATTATAGTTGGGCATGAAACCGTACCGAAGCAGGTGGGTGTGAAGAATTTTCGAGGAAGAGTAATCCTTCTTATTCTGACAGACAACACATGGATAACACATAAAACCATTTTGATCGTTTGCCTCGGCCACACCGATAAAACTACACAGGCCCGTAATGAACTCGCCAGTCCGTCGGTCACCATACATCCATTGCCGGTTCATTGAGCACCTCATATATTTCGAGATATATATTGCCGACTTATCTGCATTATATAAGTATATCAAAAATCATTTCAGACAATATCATGAATAGAGAAGTGACCAAATTAATTAATACATTCATCACATTAAAACCAAAGCAGAGTAGTGACCAAATGTAATACATAGTTCTCATATTTAAAACATACATTGAAACTAACATACAAACTATCTAATGCATTTAAATGCAAGAACAAATGCGATCAAAATCGCAACTAAGGTAACCATTGATCTAACAGCATAATGATACCAAGCCTCTTTATTAATGGCACAATTTCTAATCTTTCTAATCTTCAAACGCATTGCAACCATCTTGATATTGTGATCATCGACGACATCGGCAAGATACAACTCCAATTTCATCTTCTCTTCTTCAATTTGTTTCAATTTTTCTTTCAAATCATCGTTTTCTTTTTCAACTAAATTTAACTTCTTGACAAGATGGTCGGTTGGAATTTCCGGTTCATATATGTCCTAGATAAAAATATCTATGTCAAGTGTTGGTCGGCATAATTATTATAAACACGACATTAAAAAAATAGTTATAAAAGATAATATACCACATCCGAATCATAGACCGGACGAGGGTCGATGGGGACGGATATCAAAACCATGGCACTATACATATAACAAAGAATCATACAAGTAAGAAAATTATACAAGTAACTATGTAAATCATATAAATAAGAAATTTGTTATTTTTTTAATAAGAACAAGAGGCTCACCAATGTGGTGCCGGCGACGGGGCGGCGCGGGCGATCGACGGCGTTGTTGCGATGACACTAAACCAACAAATCATACTTTAATTTGAGCTCAAATTGCATATAAAACAAATAAACACCCTAACTTAGACATTTCATCAAACACCTAGCATGCACTAGAAAAATGAAAAGAGCTAAACTAATAATGAAATGAGCTAAATTAGGAATGCCGGAAGAAAGGATGAAGTTGCTAACCCTTGGATAGATGGGTACTACGAATCTTGACAGATGGTGGAGAAAAATGGGATGAACTTGAGCTTGGGAGAGAGAGTGAACCGAAAGAAATGGAGAAGAGTGAGGATGGCTCGGGGTGGAAGAAGAAGATAAAGGTGGTGGAAACCTTTAGTCCCGGTTCGTATTATAAACCGGGACTAAAGGTCCATCTTTAGTCCCGGTTTGTAATACAAACCGGGACTAAAGGTTTCTCACCTCGGTGGCTGCCGGCCGCAGACCTTTATTCCCGGTCCGTGGCTGGAACCGGGAGTAAAGGTTCCGAACGAACCGGGACTAATGCCTTCCGGTCCCCGTGCGACGTCCTGGCCGCTCGAACCGGGACTAATGCTCTCATTAGTCCTGGTTTGTGACGCAACCGGAACTAATGCTCTTTTTCGGCGTGGACAAAAGCCCCGTTTTCCACTAGTGAAACATTTTTCACCTTGAATTTTAATCACACAGTTTTCTTAGCAAGCTGATAAAGATCCATATAACTTACCTTCTTATCTCACATTACTATGTTTCCTTTTAGTTAACAAAAGGAGAAATATCAACCTTTCTCAATTCTCAGAAAGATGTGTAGAATCATATCATATCATTTGTAGTAAAAGGGATGCACCTTTTCAAATCAATGCATGCTGTAAAAACAGAAAATATAGCAACATCAAACACTCCTGATTGAACTGAAGTATTTGTAGACAAAATGTGGAAGAGGAAACGATGCTTGTCACTTACATGTGAAAGTCAGCAGAGCTGAGTGTCGGGCGATGCTGCAGCAGATGGCTCGGCGAGCATTGCATTGAATTAGGACAGGGAGCGACGATATGGCTAGTCGGAGGGAGAGATGGAGAAGTTACACACTGGGGAGGATAAGAAATATATAATAGGAGTGTATTAAGCTGACCAAAGTGGTTTTTAATTGATGAGCAAATGATAAATACTCAATCAGCACACTGTCAGAGAATAACTTCTGAAAGAAAAACTAACATTGCCTTTTACACCTAGAATATTAGTAGCCTCTGCTGAACCTCCTCATATTTCTCTTCTAACCATATTAGATGCAAAAAAAATCGTATTCACACAGCCTTCCTTTAGATTAAGTTTAGTTACCTGCAAGGCATTGCAGAACTATCTAGAATAAATATTACAAAAGGAAGGATATTTACCAGCATCATCTATATATGTTACATTGTCAAATCAGAATAAATGTATTTCTGTACCATTCAAAGGCTTAACATGCAAAGCTAGAAAAATACAGCCTGGCAAGAGGCAAGAACCTAAGACATGGAGGGAATAAATTTGTACCGAATTCAATGCATTCAGGGGTTTATCATGCTCATGAGTGATATTTTAGCACCACAGCTAATAGAATTTATCTGGGTCAAGCGTACAAAAACTCAGCAGTTCATCAAACGCTTGTGCGTATAAATAATGGATCCTGGCTGGACATGTACTAAATGTCATCAAGTAAGTTCCTAAAATTTTAAATCTGCCCCAGATGTAACTAAATTTCCATATTTGTTTGGATAAATATATCAATGATTTAATTGCAAACTTGAGATATCAATTTATATTTCAAGAGCCCACACCGACCTTGCACCAAACAGAAAATTATCTCAACACAACTGAGTATGAGTACTGTAACACAGAAATTATTAAGATGTCAAATTTGGCCAAAAGGAGAGAGAAAGCAAGAATACCTGGGAGATTGTAGAGAACAAATAGAGGGATATAGGCTTATCCGGCTATTTGCTTTGATTGCACGGTCAATACTCCTGAGCATCCGTATTCCATGGAAAAAATATCCTGGACCTCCTATAAAGGCAGCATCGCCATCTGCTCTTCCCTAGGTAAAGACTCCTTCCTATAATATTCTCAATTACTTCAAACTGAATAGATCTACCGTGTGTTGCCGAAAGGTAGAAAGATGAAATCAGCATACCTGCGTCGCAGCCGAGAAAGGGCCCCAGCGGAAAACTGCGCACACTTGACGACCGAGATGGCATAATACTTGGCCATCCTTGCTAGCTACAGGGGCAGGACGAATAGGGAAACACCAACCTTCCACCAAACAGAAAATTATCTCAACACAACTGAGTATGAGTACTGTAACACAGAAATTATTAAGATGTCAAATTTGGCCAAAAGGAGAGAGAAAGCAAGAATACCTGGGAGATTGTAGAGAACAAATAGAGGGATATTGGCTTATCCGGCTATTTGCTTTGATTGCACGGTCAATACTCCTGAGCATCCGTATTCCATGGAAAAAATATCCTGGACCTCCTATAAAGGCAGCATCGCCATCTGCTCTTCCCTAGGTAAAGACTCCTTCCTATAATATTCTCAATTACTTCAAACTGAATAGATCTACCGTGTGTTGCCGAAGGTAGAAAGATGAAATCAGCATACCTGCGTCGCAGCCGAGAAAGGGCCCCAGCGGAAAACTGACACTTGACGACCGAGATGGCATAATACTTGGCCATCCTTGCAAGCTACAGGGGCAGGACGAACAGGGAAACATGTCGTCTTCCGTTCTGAATCGAGCTGGCGATTGCGAAATAATCTATGATCAAAGGAGTCGTGTTTTTTCCCTCATGGTAGAGAGTCACGCCTCAGCACGTTAGGTGGAGGCCGGTCGAATAAGGGCGACCAAATCTAATGGCTACAGATAAATCTGAGGTTAATCGGATGGAATTATATTGGCTACTTTCTAGAATTAACGTGGAGCCTTGTATGGTGCCCCCAATTAGTAAATATAAAATGTTCCTATATGTCCTAACCTTACATGACGAAGTATGGAATTCCACTGGTCTACCACCTCTCGATGCCGGTCAAAGGCGTAGATGATACAATTGACATCCTGTCAACTGGTTAGCTAGCTAGGTTTTCTACCGAAGCTGGCGGGGGCGCTACAGAGCAGCGGAATCCAACCAAATCACGAATGGGTCCCAAATATATGTATAAAAATGTGGTGTGAGGTTTAAAGATGAAGCATCAAAATCCCAAAGTGTGACGTCTTTCACGGACGACAGTCAGAGCTGAAAAAATTCCACTTTCGACGAAGCAGAGGAAATCTTCTGATAACATGGGATACAACTTAGCTTTATATGTTCCTATGTCCTAACCTTACATGACCAAGTATGGAATTCCACTGTTCTACCCTCTCTCGATGCCGGTCAAAGGGGTAGACGATACGATTCACATCCGGTCAACTGGTTAGGTAGGTTTTCTCCCGAAGCTGGCGGGGGCGCTACGGAGCATGAGCATCGGAATCCAACCAAATCATGCATGGGTCCCAAATATATGTATAAAAATGTGGTGGGAGGTTTAAAGATGAAGCGTCAAAATCCCAAAGTGTAAAGCACTTCACGGACGACAATCAAAGCTGAAAAACTCCCACTTTCGGTGAACCGGAGGGAATCTTGTGATAACATGGGATACAACTTGTCTTTATATGTTCCTATGTCCTAACCTTACATGACCAAGGATATAATTCCACTGGTCTATCCCCTCTCGATGCCGGTCAAAGGGGTAGACGATACGGTTGACTTCTGGCCAAATGGTTAGCTAGGTTTTCTCCCGAAGCTGGTGGGGGCGCTACAGAGCATCGGAATCCAACCAAATCATGCATGGGTCCCAAATATATGTATAAGAATGTGGTGGGAGGTTTAAATATGAAGCATCAAAATCCCAAGTGTGAGACGCTTCACAGGTGAAACGTACTTAGTACTCTGCACGAAGGTTCTGCAGTAATAAGAGCTGAAAGTCTCCCACTTTTGACGAACCGGAGGAAATCTTTTTATAACATGGGATACAACCAAGTTTTATATGTTCGTATATCCTAACCTTACACGACCAAGTATGGAATTCCACTGGTCTACCCCCTCTTGATGCCGGTCAAAGGGGTAGACGATACTTTTGACATCCGGTCAACTGTTTAGGGTTTCTCCCGAAGCGGGGGCGGTACGGAGCATCGGAATCCAATAAAATCATGCATGGGTCCCAAATATATGCATAAGAGTGTGGTAGGAGGTTTAATGATGAAACATGAAAATCCCAAAGTGTGACGCGCTTCACGGACGCCAATCAAAGCTGAAAAACTCCCACTTTCGGCGAACCAGAGGGAATCTTGTGATAACATGGGATACAACTTAGCTTTATATGTTCCTATGTCCTACTCTTACATGACCATGTATGGAATTCCACTTGTCTACCCCCTCTCGATTCCGGTCAAAGGGGTAGACGATACGGTTGACATCCGGTCAACTGGTTAGCTAGGTTTTCTCCAAAAGCTGCCGGGGGCGCTACGGAGCATCGGAATCCAACCAAATCATGCATGGGTCCCAAATATATGTATAGGAATGTGGTGAGAGGTTTAAAGATGAAGCTTGAAAATCCCAAGTGTGGCCCGCTTCATCGATGGCAGTCAGAGCTCAAAAACTCCCACTTTCGGCGAACCGGAGGGAATCTTGTGATAACATGGGATACAACTGAGCTTTATATGTTCCTATGTCCTAACCTTAGACGACCAAGTATAGAATTCCACTGGTCTACCCCCTCTCGATGCCGGTCAAAGGAGTAGACGATACGGTTGACATCCGTTCAAATGGTTAGCTAGGTTTTCTCCCGAAGCTGGCGGGGGCGCTACGGAGCGTTGGAATCCAACCAAATCATGCATGGGTCCCAAATATATGTATAATAATGTGCTGGGAGGTTTAAAGATGAAGCTTGAAAATCCCAAGTGTGGCCCGCTTCAACGATGGCAGTCAGAGCTCAAAAACTCCCACTTTCGGCGAACCGGAGGGAATCTAGTGATAACATGGGATACAACTTGGCTTTATATGTTCCTATGTCCTAACCTAACACGGCCAAGGATAGAATTCCGATGATATGCACCCTCTCGATGCTGGTCAAAGGGGTAGACGTTATATTGACTTCCGGTCAAATTGTTAGCTAGGTTTTCTCCCGAAGCTGGCGGGGGGCCCTACAGAGCATCGGAATCCAACCAAATCATGCATGGGTCCCAAATATATGTATAAGAATGTGGTGGTAGGTTTAAAGATGAAGCATCAAAATCCCAAGTGTGAGCCGCTTCATAGGTGACACGTACTTAGGATTCCGCATGAAGGTTCTGCACAGTAATAAGAGCTTAAAATCTCCCACTTCCGATGAACCGGAGGGAATCTTGTGATAACATGGGATAAAACTTAGCTTTTTATGTTCCTATGTCCTAACCTTACACGACAAGTATGGAATTCCACTGGTCTACCCCCTCTCGATGCCGGTCAAAGGGGTAGACGATACGGTTGACATCCGATCAACTGGTTAGGGTTTCTTCCGAAGCGGGGGCGGTACGGAGCATCGGAATCCAATCAAATCATTCATGGGTCCCAAATATATTTATAAGAGTGTGGTGGGAGGTTTAAAGATGAAGCATCAAAATCCCAAAGTGTGACGCGCTTCACAGACGATAGTCAGAGCTAAAAAACTCCCACTTTCGGCGAACCGGATGGAATCTTGTGATAACATGGGATACAACTTTGCTTTATATGTTCCTATGTCCTAACCTTACACGACCAAGTATGGAATTCCACTGGTCTACCCACTCTCGATGCCGATCAAAGGGGTAGACTATGCGGTTAACATCCGGTCAACTGGTTAGCTAGGTTTTCTCCCGAAGTTGGCGGGGGCGCTACGGAGCATCGGAATCCAACCAAATTGTAACACCCCAGAAATTCGTCCCTAATTTTAGCGGTGTTTTTTTTCCCGCCTGAAAAACTTTTTCTATTTTTCAATGTTTTCTTTGAACCAGACGGTCTTTGATTCGACTTTGGTTTCGCTCCCTTAGAATTCTTCCCAACAATCCCCGATCCTTTTCAACCCCACCATAACTGCATACCATTGTTTTGCCGGTCAAACGTTGGTTCCTTTTGGAGATTTCCAAAACCCCCCTCGACTATCCCACCAAAAGCCACCACCACAGTTGTACTTGGAAATAAATCCCACCAAGATACCATATGGTTCCCTCATACATATACCTCACTCCCGTGGAAAAAAATATTTCATGGTCCCAAACAATAATTCCAAGTTTATTCATTTTTCCTTTTATGCCATTTTCAATCCAGAAATTATCTAGACACCTGCCACTCATCCAAAAATTCTGAAATTTTGGTGAGGTGCATGATTTGTCCTGCTGAACATTTCACTCCATTGGCCCAACCTCATTTGAGCAATATTTGAGGTACTTCCTTTGTAATGCCCTTTTATGCCTAATTGTGATTTCCAAAGCAACCCCTAGCTACAAAAATCATTTGGCATTGCCACTTTGCCAAGTTGACAAGATACCATACACAAACCCACATCCCCAATATCAGATCAAGACCATTTGAGGAAGTGCATTTGGCATACCCATGCCATTAGGGCATTTTCGGACACCAATTTATTTGACCAACCTCCAGGTATCCAATTGAGCAGAAACATCACAGACATACTGCAGACGCGTAAAGCCTTGGTCATTTCATCGAACACCTGGCGCACACTTGGTTTTCTGAAAATCTTGTGTTACGAAGTTTGGAGTCTGTCGCAACAGTGGAACATGGGGTTCCCCTGATGCGGTCAAAGTGTGACGAGCTTGTGGCTCGGCAAATCCCTGGGTCGAGTACCCCGGGTTGATTGAGGGAGAAAGAGAGAGATCAGGCTGGTGAACACGACGGCTAACAGGGGGCGATTTACCCAGGTTCGGCCCCTCGAGTTGAGGTAAAGACCTACTCCTGCTTGTCTGGAATTATGGATTGGTGGCTACAATGCGATGTTCAATGATTCGATGCCCTAGACGGCGCACCCTCCCGGCCTTTATACTACAGGCCGGGTCTCGGGTGGACGGTGCGATTGCACGTACAAGATATGGAAACCTCCTCACCGACCTAATGTCGACTACTTGTTGTATACGGAATCCTTCTTGGGCTTCGCTGGGCCTTCCTTGGCGTGACCCAAGTACCATCACCGTGGGTGACCCAAAAGGTAGCCCCACGACAGTAGCCCCCGAGTGCTCAGTCGAATCGCAGAGTCGGGTGGAGGACTCCCCCCTTCAGGGCACGCCACATGGAATCGTTGATGAAGATTGCTTCGAGTGAGCTTGTCTTGATTCTTCGGGTGCGCCGTCTTGATTTTTCGGAGTCGCAGCGTTTCGACTGCTTTTCTTCATAATCATCGGGTGCGCGAACAGCGCTCCCGATGGGAGTAGCCCCCGAGATTAAGCTGAATTGCTTGCAATTGAGGTTAAACTCAATTTTTCCTCAGTCGAAAAGCCCGCTCCCGATGGGAGTGAACAGATGACTCGAACTTGTCCGAGTCGAAACTGTCCAGGCTCGACTTACTCTGTCACTCAGCCTTGACGGCCTACTAACTTGTCATAAAATCAGCTTTGAAAAAGCTTACTTCTTCTTGCTCCACTCGAACGTTTGGTTCGAACGTACTTGGTTCAGTCGAACGGCTATCGAATGCTCAGCCAATTGCTTGGCTTACTTGACACACTTCCATGATGACGTCAGGGATGACGCTTTTGATGACATGACTCGACAGGCTCTGCGCCCGACGGGACGTGACGATGGTGGGCCCGCTGCCACAGTGACGACCGCTGAATATGGACCATTGGGCGCGAAAACTCCGCGGCATGATGATGATGCTTCGGTTCCCGTGCATAGTGGAGCACGACCAGGGTGTCCGTCGCGTGACACGTGGGCGGCTGGATTCTTGCGGCGCGATGCGGTTGCACGATGGACGGCCGCGATGAACTGCCCCGCGGTATATGTTTTTCACCGCGGTGCAGAGGCAGGTCACGCATCCTCATTCTCCTCCATCTCGCCGCCAGTTCTTGCCTCCATTGTTCCTCGCAAAAAGTTTCCAACAAAGTTCTCCCCTTTCCTCCGGCGACATGGGCCACAAGAGAAGCAAGGGTACTGAGAGCTCCACCGCCGCCGCCGGCGACGACGCCGGGATGAAGAAGGTGGAGGGCGACTGGAGCAAGTCCTCCGTCAAAGCGGCGGAGCTCGACAGCCTCCGCCAGCAGGGGCTGCTGCCACCGGAGGCCGTGGCGACGACGCGGGCGCCCGGTAAGGATTCCGTCCCTGCTCCCCGCAGTGGGGAACGCGTCTGCTTCGTGGAGTTCCTTCCGCGGGGATTCGGGTTCCCCTTGCACGATTTTGTCCGTGGGCTCTTATACGCCTATGGGATTCAGATCCATGATCTGACTCCCAACAGCGTCTTGAGCATCACGAGCTTTATCGTGCTCTGCGAGTGTTTCCTGGGGATCGCACCCCACTGGGCACTGTGGAAGTCGATTTTCCTGGTGCGCCGGATGGCGGGTAAGTCGAAGGAGACCTACCCGGTCGGTGGCTTCGGAATCCAGCTGCGCGGCGACACGAACTTCTTCCACATGAAGAAGTCCGACTCCGTGCAAGGCTGGAGGAAGAAGTGGTTCTACATCACGTGGAACCAGGCCGGGATCCCCGACTTCGCCGCTGAGCGGCCTCTGAAGAAGACCAACGCCTGGTCGCACCCCCTGTCGACGGAGGAGAGGGAGTCGATCAAGCCGCTGCAGGCGCTTCTTCGCGGGTTGATCAAGACGATGGGACGCGAAGCCGGCGGAATCCAGCTGATCGCCATGTTCCACAGGTTGAGGGTGCAGCCTCTGCAACAGCGCCCTCTCCCAATGTGGGAAATGGCAGTCGACCCGGCAATGGACGATGCACAAGTCGCAATCAAGGTGAGGGCCATCACCAGCCTTCGGGTTGCTGACGCGTGCAACGTGACTTGCTCAGTCGCGCCCTTCAGCTCGACGAATCCGATCCCAGAGGTAAGTGTTTGAATCGTGAAGTCTTCGTTACTCGGAGTTGACTGTCTTTTTCTGAACTTTCGACTGTTGCTTGCTGATCTTCAGGATCGGAAAAATTACGTGAGCCTTCCTCCGTTGATGGAGAATGGCGCTCACGATGAGGCCGCCTTCGTTGCCGAGCAGGACGGCGATGAAGAGAGTCTTCCCCCCGCTTCCTCGCCTAGCGAGGAAGCAGAGGAAGAAGAAGAGGAGGAGGAGGCGCCGCTCAAACGGCGCAAGCGAAAGCATGTCGGCTCCGCCGCCGCGACATCACCCTTGAAGGAGGCAGAAAAGGAGGACTCCAGCTCGTCGTCTTCAGAGGCGAACAAGCTTGTGGATTCCCTGATTGTGACTCCGCTGGACTCCGCGCCTCCCGCGGGGTTTGGGAGGATGCCGACTCCTTCCATGAGCAGTGATGGCGAATATGCTGACAGGTAAGCTTTATGCGACTGAACCTTTCTGTTTCGCTTCTTTCTGTTGGGTGTTTTCTGAATCTTTTGTAAGCAGCCACCAAGGTGGCAATGTCCATGATTCGCCTCGTGAGGAAGAACACCAGTCTGCTGCCCCGGAGCATGCGACTGGTACAACTGAAGAGGCGCCACAGGCGAATGAACCTCCGGTGCTGGACCCTTCGACGGCCACCCGGCCGGACGGTGCCGTTGATGCGACTGCCGTGGATGCTGATCTGATCCAGCATGTAAGTACCTTCTTTCTTATCTTGCAGATTCTTGTATCGGGTGCGCGAACAGCGCTCCCGATGGGAGTAGCCCCCGAAGATGTACGTGACTAGAATAGTCGGGTACAGATTTATACTTCTTTTTCCGCAGCCCGTCTATCGTCAGCAGATGGAAACGGCCACCCGCTTCATTCGTCTGGAGCAGGAGGCTAGTCAACTTCGTGCTGCGCTTGAGCAGTCGAGGAGTAAGTATCCCTTGTCGAGTCTTTTGAGCTTTCTTCGACTGTCCGCAATTCTGATCTTTTGCTCGGGTGTTCTGCAGAAGACAACCAAGGCTTGGCGAAGCGGGTCCAGCAACTGGAGAAGTCGCTTGTGGCCCAGACTGAGGCAGAAAAGGTTCAGGTCGAACGCCTGATTAGCATTGCCACGGCCATTGGTGGTAAGTTCTCGGCTGATAGAAGCCTACTTTTGCCTTTGTTGCCTGCAGGTAACCTTACTATTCGTGTTATTTCTGAATGTAGGTGTTGGTGGTGGTGCTCCCCCTGAAGGGACGTCCAGCGCGAATACCACCTTGTCGGCGGCAGTCGACCTCTGCAACCGGGTTTGTGCGTGCGCCGCGGACGCCGTGAAGAAGTCCTCGAGCGCCCTGGCCAACATCTATGAAGGTGTTTTCCCTGGTCAGGCCGCGCCTAAGGAGGCTGACAAGCTGGCGGCTCCATTTGCTGAGGCGAATGTGATGGCCAACTACACCCGCACCCAGACGGTACGCGGCTCCGAGCTTACCTTCCGTCTGTTACTCGGTCATGGGATCTCGGGTGACTTTGAGGCGGCTGCGAGCGACTTCCCTCGAAGGCCCGATGGAAAGTCCAAGTCTCTGACCAGCGTCAAGGACAAGGCGACTAAGTTAGCTAAAAAGCTGATTGACACCTTTGAGAGGAAGCTTGCAGAGTCAGCCGCCAAAAAGGGCCGCGCACCGTCGGGTTCTGCTATGTAGTGTTGTAGTAGGGGTCTTCTTTTGTCTTTTGTAATGAAACTTGATGAAATCAATGGATATGCTGATTCTGTCATGCAACTGTGTTTTTGTCTAGTCTTGTTGGAAATAGTGCTCTCTGATGTTCTTTAAATTGACAGCCTGACGGAAGTGCTCCTCCTGAAGTCGCGGAAGGTACCCGTGCGTACTTGGATGAAGGTATCTCTTCGACTGCGCCTGCGTCTTCGCGTTGTCCGACTCCTCCGGCTCCCGCGCGGAGCAGGAACGATCAGCGAGTGTTTAATTATATGCGAAACAAAATCACCGAACTTGAGTCGAAGCTGCGGAGAACTGACGTGGAGCTTGATCGTCTCCGGGCACGTTCCGCTGGGCCGTTCAATCAGCGCGAACGGTTCCTTCTTGACCAGATTGATCTGATATGTCGACAGCTGCAAGGTTTGTGCTCTAGCTGCTTCTCTTTGATTTCTTCATGTTTGTGTTGTTCTGCACCTTGACCCGTTAATTTGCAGTTGTTAATCCCGACTGGCAAGCCGAGAACGCTCGAGTGGATGAGCGCGTGGATAGCGAGGCCACCGGTAGCTCGGTCGAAGCTCGCCAATTTTGGGTACATAAGGGAGAGGGCCGCATACTCGCGCGGATGCTGGATCGCACCTGGCGAGCTGCGTTCGTTCTTGAGGGTTGCAGGAAAGCACTCTGGCAGATCAACAAAGTGTTCTTCCCCCTTGATGAGCAGCCGGAAGGGTTGCCCGCGCTGTTGGAGAGGTTCCGCAGTAGCAGGGCGTTGAAGGTGATCGTCTTCAACCAGCTTGTTGCCGGGGCCAACACAGCGTTTGCCTATGTTCGACTGCATCGACCTCATGTTCCCTTGGACAGAATACTTGATGGCTTGCCTAGGGATGTTGATTATGCCGAATCCCTTGAACCCGCACGTCAGGTGATGCGACATGTCATGAATCATACAGAGCGACGTGTAGGGCCACTGGATGCGCCAAAGGAAGAGCCTGTCGACTAAGAAAAATATTTTGTTGTATAATGTTAGCTTGTAACATATGTGTATGTATGTAAATACGCTGATACGGGGTTAATCCCTAAGTTTATGAAAATGCTGTGTCGTGAGCTCATAACCCGTGTGTAGCAGCCCCCGAGTGGATCGGGTGGCGTACTTGGTGAGCGAGTGTGTGAACTGAACATTATATCTTGGCCTTGACTGCGCAGCCTCCGAGTGCATCGGGTGATAGCTTAGGCTTTCGAGTTAAACCTGTGCGGCGCAGCCCCCGAGTGCATCGGGTGGCAGCCTAGGTTTTCGAGTAAGACTTGTACGACGCGAGCCCCCGAGTGCGCTGGGTGGCGGCCGAAGATTTTTGGGTGATGCCTGTTAGTCGCAGCCCCCGAGTGATTCGGGTGGCGGCTTAGGCTGACTGAGACCTGTGCAGCGCGAGCCCCCGAGTGCGTCGAGTGGCGGCCGAGGATTTTCGGGTGATGCCTGTATGGCGCAGCCCCCGAGTGGTTCGAGTGGCGGCCTAGGCTAACTTTAGACCTGTACAGCGCGAGCCCCCGAGTGCATCGGGTGGCGGCCGAGGATTTTCGGGTGATGCCTGTATGGCGCAGCCCCCGAGTGGTTCGAGTGGCGGCCTAGGCTGACTGAGACCTGTGCAGCGCGAGCCCCCGAGTGCGTCGAGTGGCGGCCGAGGATTTTCGGGTGATGCCTGTATGGCGCAGCCCCCGAGTGGTTCGAGTGGCGGCCTAGGCTAACTTTAGACCTGTACAGCGCGAGCCCCCGAGTGCGTCGGGTGGCGGCCGAGGATTTTCGGGTGATGCCTGTATGGCGCAGCCCCCGAGTGGTTCGAGTGGCGGCCTAGGCTGACTGAGACCTGTGCAGCGCGAGCCCCCGAGTGCGTCGAGTGGCGGCCGAGGATTTTCGGGTGATGCCTGTATGGCGCAGCCCCCGAGTGGTTCGAGTGGCGGCCTAGGCTAACTTTAGACCTGTACAGCGCGAGCCCCCGAGTGCGTCGGGTGGCGGCCGAGGATTTTCGGGTGATGCCTGTATGGCGCAGCCCCCGAGTGGTTCGAGTGGCGGCCTAGGCTACAAAGGAGAGGGTGACACAAAGATTTCTTTAATCATCTTTATTTATTCTCGCAAACAGGCCGCCTCATTAAAACCCTTCCAGTCCCCTTAGGTACCCTGGCGAGGGAAAGAGTGCGTAAGAAACCTGCTGCTACTTAAGAGTTTATAGTGTAGGGTACATCAGGCGTAGAAGCGGCGTAGCTGTGCCACGTTCCACGGGTTACTGCAAACTGTTCCTGTGGCTTGGTCCTTCAGGCGATATGCTCCATTGCCGATTGCTTCTGTCACAATGTACGGGCCTTCCCATGGGGAGGCGAGCTTGTGCACTTTCTTCTGCTTGAGTCGAAGGACCAGGTCGCCTGGGACAAAAGCTCTCGGTCGCAGTCGTCGCCCGTGATAGTTGCGCAGGTCCTGCTGGTACACTCGAAAATCCTCGCCCGTCGAATTGGCCTTCCAGCTGGTTGTACAGCTCCCTGTATGCTATCATGTTGTCAGCGATGGCGTCGCATTGCTTCATTGTTTGCTGCACCACCAGGTAGGAGTCGCCATAGATCATGAGGCGAGTGGCGCCGCAGTTCTTGGCCATGCGCATGCCGTGGATCAGTGCCTCGTACTCCGCCTCGTTGTTGGAGGGTGTTGGAAATTTCATCTGCAGCACGTACTTAAGCTTATCGCCTTTGGGTGATATGAGCACGACTCCCGCTCCGGCTGAGTTGAATTTCTTGGATCCATCGAAGTACATGGTCCATGCAGTCGATAAATCAGGCTCGTCTGGTAGCTGCGCTTCTATCCACTCTGTGGTGAACTCCGGTAGGACCTGAGCCTTGATTGCCTTCGGGTGCGCGTACTTCAGCCCCCATGGCCCTAATTCGACAACCCACTTGGCGACTCGCCCTGTCGCGGATGGATTAGTGAGGATGTCTGATAGGGCGGAGGAGCTTACCACCATTATCGGGTGCTCGGAGAAGTAGTGTACCACCTTCCTTGACGTCATGAAGACGGCGTATGCCAACTTCTGATAGTGCGGGTACCTCTGCTTTGACTCTGTTAATACCTCGCTGAGGTAATACACGGGCCGTTGGACGGGATGAGCCCTTCCTTCTTCCTCCCGTTCGACTACGAGAACGGTACTGACCACTCTGTTCGTGGCCGCCACGTAAAGGTATAGTGGTTCATTCTCCTGGGGTGCTACCAGTACTGGAGGGGTTGTCAGGGTCTTCTTCAGCCTGTCAAAGGCATCCTGTGCTTCCTCCGTCCACTCGAATTTGTCCGCCTTTTTCATCAGCTGGTAGAAGGGCAGAGCCTTTTCTCCCAGCTTACTTATGAATCGACTGAGTGCTGCGACTCTGCCGGCTAGACTTTGTACGTCATGGAGTTTTGTTGGTGCAGGCATGTCGAGTATATTTTGCACCTTTTCTGGATTTGCTTCGATTCCTCTCGCAGAGACAAGGTACCCCAGTAGCTCTCCGGCTGGGACGCCGAAAACGCACTTGTCTGGGTTCAACTTGATCTGGTACTTGTCGAGTGCCTCGAAGACCTTGCGGAGGTCGTCGATGAGGGTGTCCTCTTTGCGGGTGGTGATGACGATATCGTCGACGTAGACTTGGACTACCTTCCCGATAAGCTCCTTCAGGCAGGCTTGCATTGTACGCTGGTACGTGGCCCCAGCGTTTTTCAACCCGAAGGGCATCATGGTGTAGCAGAACACACCGTGTGGTGTGATAAACGCCGTCTTCTCTTGGTCTTCGACTGCCATCTTGATCTGCTGGTAGCCTGAGTAGGCATCCAGGAAGGACAGACGTGCGCAGCCCGCAGTCGAGTCGACGATCTGATCAATCCGCGGGAGCGGAAAGTGATCCTTGGGGCAACATTTGTTGATGGCGGTGAAGTCGACGCACATGCGGAGTTTCTTCGTCTTCTTCTTTTCCACCAGTACTGGGTTTGCTACCCACTCTGACTTCTTGATTTCTTTAATAAAACCGGCATGGAGCAGCCGGTCGATCTCCAAACTGATCGCGTCCCTCTTTGGACCCGAAAAACGCCTCATGGTTTGTAACGCCCCGACCCCGGAATTATACAGAGAGGCTATGGATGCAACACAACCATCACTGTATAAAACAAAGATCGAGACTTATGGAACAGAACTGGCACAAAGCATGACTCTACGACACAAACATTTATATAGCAACTCATATAACGAGAAGAATACAATATTACAAGCAAAAGGATCACAGATCCAACAATTCAACAAGCGGAAGCGAAGTAGCGTTGTCTAATACAACAAGAAGCAAATTATGGCCTAAGAGGCCTACAGATAAACATCACCCAAGCCAGCTTGTTCCACGGTCCCAAGCTGCCACCTGGGAACCCCAGACTAGTAGTCGACGTCAACGAAGAACCCACCTAGTTGCTCGGTGTCGTCCTCCTCTGAAATACAAATATAGAGGCAGCAAAGAGAGACTGAGTACGATGTACTCGCAAGTTTAGTAGGGCGATATAGACCCAAATGACTGACGGAGGCTCTAAAGCTTTATATGTATTTCTTTTGCACAAAGCTATATTTTCATAAACCGAAACATAAATGACACAAGGCATTCGTCTACTCAGATTATTTTTATAAACGGGGTAAGAGAGTAAACATTTGTCAACTTTGGTTCTCATCGAACCCTTTTGTAACCATCAACACCTCTCATCTCCACCAAAGGCACTCCCTCGACTCACCCTCGAGGAAATGAACCTTTATCTCACGGTGGTTATGCAACCTTTAGCTGCCATATCAATTAGGTTAAGATTCTCTTTGGTCTTATCGTCTATTCCCAAGTCGTCCATAACCGCGGACACGGCTTTTCGAAAAGATTAACCCTGCAGGGGTGTACTAATTTACCCATCGGTACCGTCCGGCTCACCTAGTTGGCCCTCTTCCGGGGAAGGCCGGCGAACGGGCGCGGTTAGACCTTTACATTGCATGAGGCTTACTCAAGGACCATCAGTGTGCGGAAGGACAGGATCAGCGCTCTCAGCGCCCTGCCCCGCGGCCACATTCCTAAACACCACCATCCTCGTTCCTTTTTCCACCCACACAACTCACGCGCAAATGGAAAACTCGAACTAGAGGACCCTTGACAAGCCCCTCACAACTTATTCGGTCAAAGGGGGTTCCATATGCCCCCACCTCCGGAAGCACGCTCAGTCTTGGTTCAAGAGGTAAAGAACTCGCACCTAGGGGCTAGAGTGAGGCAAAACACCATCCCCGATGGCAACTCACCCTAACCGTCTTAGCATGTTAATTAAGCATCACCATTATCCACCGTGCCCGAATCATTCCATCAACATAAACAATTATGGAATTAATAACGGACATAAAGCATTTATATAAGTATGGCTAAGCATAGCTAAGCATATGAATACCACAATTCTATTTGTATCTCGGCCAACACTTCAACCCTAGGTTTCATAGGTAGGGATACATGTGATTGGCTCGGGAAAGAACATGCATTCATAGGATATTCTACTATTTACCAAAAGAGACATTTGAACCGTATGCAATATTATGGTGGATAAAATAAGTTTATCAAAACATAGGATGCTAGATGCCAAGAAGGTTAGGTTATCTCTTGCCTTGCTGCCCGGGCGGGAAGTATTGATCGTCGGGGTAGGTAGAGAGACCCTCGACTCCGGAATCTATCGATACCCAAAGGAAAAGCAAAGAACACATAAATCACACGATCACAAGGTGCAATGCGCAAACACATGATGACATGTCCAATTGATACAACCATATTATTATATAAATTAAAAGCAAATTTAAATGAGGGGCCAAATAATTAGTGCAATTATTTGGAACCAACCCCATATTTAGCTTAGTGACCACATTCTTCATAAATTATCAAATTATTATGGAAGTGGCTCAAATATGCATGAACATGACATGAAAGGATAGGATTCGTCATTGCGATCAATTTGGTATTTTATTCGTGATTTTCGGAGTACCGATGAATAAATAGCAAAATAAAATAAATGAAGTTAATTCCTGTGATCAAATTAAGAACAACATCAAATAAATATTTGAGTTCATGATGTGACGAGTGCATGGTTGGATAGCATTTGACATGTTGCTCAATTTGGTATTTTATTTGTAACTTTTGGATCAATATTGAATAAGTTATGAATTTCTCAAATTAGGCATTATTCAACCTTTTTTGGGAATTCCTAAATAACCAAAAGAAAATAATTCCAAAAGAAGGTTACAACGATTTCAAGTAGTAGAGTTTGTTTTACCGAACATTTTGAAATTTGATTCATCTAATTTGAAGCATTTTCCAATTATCTATCAATTATCAAACAAATGCCTAAAATAAAAAGGAAAACCCATTCCTTAAAACAGGCCGGCCAGGCCGGGTGCAGGCCGGTCACTATGGCCGGGCCACAGACAGAGAAACCCCGGCCACTGGGCCGGCCAATATGGCCGGGCCACGGCCCGAGAAGCCCCGGCCACGGAGCCGGTCAGGCCGGGCAACGGCCGGGCGTGCGGTGCTCGCTGGTGCTGACGTAGCATGACGTCATCGGCAGGGCAGCGGCACGTCGAGCACGAATTCGTCGCTTTCGGTTGAAATTGGCCGCGGGGATGTTGTCTAATAGCTAGATGGCGAGGAGAGGAGCCAGGGGGCGGCGCATTGAACCAAATGGTCGCCGGAGTCGGCCGCGGCGATCACCGGAGCGGAGCTCCACGGCGGCGCACGGTGAGGGCTCGGAACAGAGAGGGAGGAGGAGGGAGAAGAGGCGCAGCAGGGTCAGGAGCTCACCACGAGCACGACGGCGTGGTCGGTGTGGCCGGAGGAGGGACGACGGCGAGGCGGCGGTGCACGTCTTGCGGCGGCAGAGCGGGGGAGACGAGGACGCCGACGGCAACTTCGGGCACCCCGGCCCGATTCAACCGGCGGGGAGGTACAGCACGTCGGGGCGGAGCTCGGGGCGGCGACGGCTTGCCTCGGGGAGGCCGGAGTCGACGGCGAGGTGCGGCACACGGCGGCGGATCGGCGTCGGTCTCGGGAGCGCGCTACGGTCGATCTCGATCCGGAAAAACGGGGAGCTGGGGAGGGGAAGAGAGAGAGGGGGCAGGTGGGCGACGCGGTCCTCTTCTAGATGCCCACAGGCCACGGCGGCAAGAGCAACGCGGTGCGGAAGTGGAGGCATGGCGCCAGGACCAGGGCGCCACAGTGGGAAGAGAGGGAAGAGGGAGAGGATGACAGGAGGGGCCCACATTGCAGATTTTTGAACTTTTCCCAATTCTATTTTCCCCCTATTTGGAGCAGCAGACTTTAGGGAATTAATAGGGCAATTTAGACATTCTAGAAATCTGAAATTATTCCAGTAGTCTCACATTGACATATAAAGGCTCCACAAAAATTGGGCGGCAAACAAAATGTTTTGAGCAACATTTGTTCATAGGGTTTTAAAATAGAGCATTTTTGATAATTTCCAAAATGTATTTATTTGGAGCATTTATATATTTCAAAAATAATGAAATATCCAGGGAGGCTCTCACAATAATATTGAAGCTTCCCATGATTTTAGTTTGAATTTTGGAAAGCATAACTTGGTTCCAAAAATAGGAATTGAATTAAGCCCACTTGAGCTCTCATGTCATTTCTTATTTGACAAAAAATGGGAAATTGAGAAATTGTTATCAAGGCAAGATGGAACTTCCTAAACAACTTGGAAGTTCATTTAGTTGGTTTCCAAGTTGAGCATTTTCATTGGTTGGAGGTTGGGAAGTTTGGGCTTCCCATTTCAATTGTTTCCAAGTGAAAGGTAGAAATGGCAAAAATGCATATGAATGCTATGATGCAAACATGGAAACAAAAGTGGAAAAATTCTTCGTATTTTTCGTTACCAAGTTCGGGCTGTTACAACTCTACCCCCCTTACAGGAATCTCGTCCCGAGATTCTAGGCTTGAGTGAAGAAGGCGGGGTATTCCTGACGAAGGCTAGTTTCTCGCTCCCAGGTGGCTTCTTCCTCGGAATGGTTGGACCATTGAACTTTGAGGAACTTGATGGACTTGTTGCGGGTTTTCCTCTCCGCTTCATCCAAGATACGGATAGGATGCTCGCGATAGGTCAAGTCCTCCTGGATGTCTAATGCCTCATGATCAACCCCACGGATGGGATCCTTGAAGCACCGGCGGAGTTGGGAAACATGGAACACATCATGAACATCCGGGAAGTTGGAGGGGAGCTCAAGTTGATAGGAGAGATCTCCTCGCTTGGCTAGGACGGTGAAAGGGCCAACAAAGCGAGGTGCCAACTTGCCCTTGATTCCGAAGCGACGAACGCCTCGGAGAGGAGAGACTCGAAGATAGGCCTTGTCACCGATTTCATAGTGGACCTCTTGGTGGTGTTTGTCATAATAGCTCTTCTGACGGGATTGAGCAGCCTTGAGATTATCCCGAATGACACGGACCTTCTCTTCGGCTTCATTGATCACATCAGGACCGAAGAGTGACCTCTCCCCGGTTTCAGACCAATTGAGAGGAGTCCGGCATTTTCTCCCATAAAGAACCTCAAAGGGAGCCATTTGCAAACTGGCTTGATAGCTATTGTTGTAGGAGAACTCGGCGAGAGGGAGGTACTTTTCCCAACCCTTGCCGAAAGAGATGACACAAGCCCGAAGCATATCCTCAAGAACTTGATTTACTCTTTCAGTTTGACCATCGGTTTGAGGATGATAGGCGGTGCTGAAGTTGAGACGGGTTCCGAGAGCCTCTTGGAAGCTTTGCCAAAATTTGGACACAAACAGGCTTCCACGGTCTGAAATGATCCTCAAGGGAACCCCGTGCAATGGAACAATCCGGGCCATATATAGGTCGGCAAGTTGGCTTGCTCGAATATCATCGCGGACCGGAAGGAAATGGGCAACTTTTGACAGACGGTCGATGATGACCCAAATAGCATTGTTGCCCTTTTGTGACCTTGGAAAACCGGTGATGAAATCCATACCGATTTCATCCCATTTCCACTCAGGAACGGCTATGGGGCGGAGGGTACCAGCCGGCCTCTGATGTTCAGCTTTCACCTGGCGACAGACATCACATTCGGCAACATATTTGGCAATCTCCCGCTTCATACGGGTCCACCAGAATTTGGGACGGAGGTCTTGGTACATCTTGGTACTACCGGGATGGATGGATATGGGAGACTCATGTGCCTCTTGGAGAATTAACCCCTTGGTATTTCCACTCTTGGGCACCACAAGGCGGCCTTCAAAGTAGACAACTACGGAGTCATCGATAGAGAAACACTTGGCCTTTCCACTTGCGACATTCTCCTTAATCTTTAGGATGCCTGCATCATTTTGTTGGGCGGCCTTGATTTCATCCTCGAGAGTGGATTTGATCTCGAGGTTAGCTAGAAAACCGGAAGGCACAATCTCCAGATTCAATTTGGCAAATTCCTCATGGAGAGCAGGTTGGGCCTTTTCAACCATCAAGGTGTTGCAATAGGCCTTGCGGCTCAAAGCATCGGCCACCACATTGGCCTTGCCGGGTTGATAGTTGAGGGTCACATCATAGTCTTTTATCAATTCCAGCCATCTTCTCTGCCTCAAGTTCAGATCTGGCTGGGTGAAGAGATATTTTAGACTTTGGTGGTCGGAGTAGATCTCACAACGGTTGCCCAGGAGATAGGGCCTCCATTGCTTCAGAGCATGTACCACGGCGGCAAGCTCCAAATCATGGGTTGGATAATTTTGCTCGTGTGGCTTGAGCTGACGGGAAGCATAAGCGACCACATGGCCCTCTTGCATCAAGACACATCCCAACCCTTGTAAGGATGCATCGCAATAGACGACAAAGTCCTTGGCGGTATCGGGAAGGACAAGTACCGGAGTGGTGGTGAGCTTGACCTTAAGGGTTTGGAAACTCTCTTCAGCCTTGTCTGACCACACAAATGGCTTGCCTTTCTTGAGGAGTTCAGTCAATGCCTTTGCTATTTTGGAGAAGCCCTCAATAAATCGACGGTAATAACCCGCCAATCCAAGGAAGCTCCGGATATCTTTGACGGATTTGGGAGTTGGCCAATCCAGGATTGCCTGAATCTTGTCGGGTATTACCGCTACTCCGGCAGCTGACACCACATGACCGAGAAAGATGAGCTCCTTCAGCCAAAACTCACATTTAGAGAACTTGGCATATAGACGGTGATCTCGAAGCTTGGTCAGGACAAGTCGAAGATGTTCAGCATGTTCGTCTTCGGTCTTGGAGTACACAAGGATGTCATCGATGTAGATGATGACGAACTTGTCGAGGTACTCATGGAAGATGGAGTTCATCAGCCTCATGAATGTAGCCGGAGCATTTGTGAGGCCAAAAGACATGACGGTATATTCATATAGCCCATAGCGGGTAGTGAAGGCCGTCTTCGGAATATCCTCCTTTCGGATTTTTATTTGATGGTAACCTGACCTCAGATCCATCTTGGAGAATACCGTTGCTCCAGCTAGTTGATCGAACAAGTCGGTTATTCGAGGAATTGGATACTTGTTCTTGATGGTCACCGCATTGAGAGGGCGGTAGTCAACGACCAGACGAGGAACATTTGTATCCCTCTTCTTGACAAAGATGACCGGGCAGCCCCAAGGTGAGCTACTCGGTCGGATGAATTCTTTTTCCAGTAGTTCATCCAATTGCTTTTTCAGCTCAGCTAGCTCTTCCGTTGGCATACGGTAGGGCGTTTTGGAAACTGGGGCGGTTCCCGGAACCAGCTCAATCACAAACTCCACGTTGCGATCAGGAGGCATGCCGGGCAATTCCTCCGGGAACACATCGGGGAAATCACACACCACCCCCACTTCATGTATTTCAGGCGGGGTGACACCTTCCATGAAATACAGACTGATCTCCGGGGAAAAAGGGGTAACAGCAGATGGAGCTGCGGATGAAGGGGACCAATAGCGCACTTCCCCATAATACGGGTGGATCACTGAGACAGTCTTGGCAGCACAGTCCAGGTTGGCCTGATACTTGACTAACCAGTCCATGCCCAGAATAACATCCAGACCCTCTGACTTCAGTGCTATCAACTGGAATGGAAAAGGGGTGGAGCCTATGGAAACCTGCACTTCAGGAGTGATCCATTTGGTTTGCCATCGGGAACCAGGTGTTTTAACCACTAGCGGGGGATCCATCATCACAAACGGTATTTGATGGTTGTGTGCATATGATATGGATATGAACGAATGCGAAGCTCCAGAATCAAATAATACTGAAGCTGGATACGTGTTGATTCGAAGCGTACCCATGAGAACTCCGGGGTCCTCCTCAATGCCTTCAGCCGAGACGTGGTTCAGACGACCACGGCTGACGGTGGTAGCCTTGGCGGCTGGGGTAGAGGGTGCTGGTGCAGGTGCCGAGGTAGCCGGTGCCTTCTGGGGACACTCCCTGGAGTAGTGCCCCGGCTGGCCACAAGCGAAGCACGTGACCCCCGGTGGGGCAGGCAGCCGAGGGCGAAAACCGCCTCCAGCCGCACCCAAGGTCGAAGTAGCTGGGCGAGGCGGAGGTGGCAGGTACCCGGTGGGCTTCGGCGCGAAGGGCGCCTTTGGCACGGCGCTGAAAGGCACGAAGACCTTGCGCTTCTTGCCCTCCGAGGAGGAGCTCTGGTGGTCGGTGGAAACTGGCCTCTTAGAAGCCTCTAGCTCCTTCCTACCTTGCTCCATGGTGAGAGCCTGGTTGTAGAGCTCTTGGTAGGAGGTGAATTTGAAGGGCAGGAGCTCGTATCGGAGACGAGGTGCGAGCCCCTTGCGGAAGAGGTATTGCTTGTCCTCATCATTCGTCACGTCCCGAGGGGCGTAACGGGAGAGGTGGTTGAACTCCCGTCCATAGGACTGGACGTCCATGCGTCCCTGGGTTAGATCCAGGAACTCCCGCCTCTTGAGCTCGAGGATGGGCTTGGGGATGTATGCCGCACGAAAGGCGGTGCGGAACTCCTCCCAAGTGATGACATGGCCCGCGGCAACCATAGCCACGTGGCTCTCCCACCAGGAGCCAGCGGCTCCTTCCAGTAGGTAGGTGGCGAAGTTGACATGCTCCGCTGCCGGGACGTGAAGAGCGGCAAACTTGCGCTCGATCGCCCGAAGCCAATCGTCCGCATCAAGCGGCTCCTTAGCTTCGGAGAATGTAGGAGGTTGGGACCGCAGGAACTGGTTAAGAGTGGTGCAGTCCGTGTTCCTCCTGGCCCCTTGCTGGACCAGCTGCTCGAGCAACCGCTCATTGCGCAGACGGTTTTGCTCGATAGCCATCATCACCTCTGCCATTGTGGGTGGCGGCGGTGGGTCAGGGCTGCTATGTTCCCCACGACGGGTAGGAGCCATTCTGAAGAATTGGAACAACGACAAGTTAGTAACCAATTCTGACAGTTAAGATAGATCATTGGTTGCTCCCAAATATAGATATTTAAGAAGCAATAAACACCAAAGACAGATTTAGGCAACCACGGTGACATCACGTCATCGTGGCGATATCACACGGATTTAACGGACTCGAGGCATAACTGGACGGTAAGAACCCCAACCCCGAGAACCTAAACATCGACACCAAGCACAAAACAAATAGAGGTAAGAATCAGAGTAGAGCGAGTTGGATGAGAAGCAAAAAGAATCCTAAGAAGGTTTTCACAACTCATTTTTAGGTTGAAAATAATTTTCACTAGACTCGACATCGACCAAAAGAAAGGGTTTCCTACAGGCAGTCCTGCTCTGATACCAATTTGTAACGCCCCGACCCCGGAATTATACAGAGAGGCTATGGATGCAACACAACCATCACTGTATAAAACAAAGATCGAGACTTGTGGAACAGAACTGGCACAAAGCATGACTCTACGACACAAACATTTATATAGCAACTCATATAACGAGAAGAATACAAATATTACAAACAAAAGGATCACAGATCCAACAATTCAACAAGCGGAAGCGAAGTAGCGTTGTCTAATACAACAAGAAGCAAATTATGGCCTAAGAGGCCTACAGATAAACATCACCCAAGCCAGCTTGTTCCACGGTCCCAAGCTGCCACCTGGGAACCCCAGACTAGTAGTCGACGTCAACGAAGAACCCACCTAGTTGCTCGGTGTCGTCCTCCTCTGAAATACAAATATAGAGGCAGCAAAGAGAGACTGAGTACGATGTACTCGCAAGTTTAGTAGGGCGATATAGACCCAAATGACTGACGGAGGCTCTAAAGCTTTATATGTATTTCTTTTGCACAAAGCTATATTTTCATAAACCGAAACATAAATGACACAAGGCATTCGTCTACTCAGATTATTTTTATAAACGGGGTAAGAGAGTAAACATTTGTCAACTTTGGTTCTCATCGAACCCTTTTGTAACCAACCACTCTCATCTCCACCAAGGCACCCCTCGAATCACCCTCGAGGAAGTGAACCTTTATCACACGTTGATTATGCAACCTTTAGCTGCCATATCAATTAGGTTAAGATTCTCTATGGTCTTATCGTCTATTCCCAAGTCGTCCATAACCGCGGACACGGCTTTTCGAAAAGATTAACCCTGCAGGGGTGTACTAATTTACCCATCGGTACCGTCCGGCTCACCTAGTTGGCCCTCTTCCGGGGAAGGCCGGCGAACGGGCGCGGTTAGACCTTTACATTGCATGAGGCTTACTCAAGGACCATCAGTGTGCGGAAGGACAGGATCAGCGCTCTCAGCGCCCTGCCCCGCGGCCACATTCCTAAACACCACCATCCTCGTTCCTTTTTCCACCCACACAACTCACGCGCAAATGGAAAACTCGAACTAGAGGACCCTTGACAAGCCCCTCACAACTTATTCGGTCAAAGGGGGTTCCATATGCCCCGACCTCCGGAAGCACGCTCAGTCTTGGTTCAAGAGGTAAAGAACTCGCACCTAGGGGCTAGAGTGAGGCAAAACACCATCCCCGATGGCAACTCACCCTAACCGTCTTAGCATGTTAATTAAGCATCACCATTATCCACCGTGCCCGAATCATTCCATCAACATAAACAATTATGGAATTAATAACGGACATAAAGCATTTATATAAGTATGGCTAAGCATAGCTAAGCATATGAATACCACAATTCTATTTGTATCTCGGCCAACACTTCAACCCTAGGTTTCATAGGTAGGGATACATGTGATTGGCTCGGGAAAGAACATGCATTCATAGGATATTCTACTATTTACCAAAAGAGACATTTGAACCATATGCAATATTATGGTGGATAAAATAAGTTTATCAAAACATAGGATGCTAGATGCCAAGAAGGTTAGGTTATCTCTTGCCTTGCTGCCCGGGCGGGAAGTATTGATCGTCGGGGTAGGTAGAGAGACCCTCGACTCCGGAATCTATCGATACCCAAAGGAAAAGCAAAGAACACATAAATCACACGATCACAAGGTGCAATGCGCAAACACATGATGACATGTCCAATTGATACAACCATATTATTATATAAATTAAAAGCAAATTTAAATGAGGGGCCAAATAATTAGTGCAATTATTTGGAACCAACCCCATATTTAGCTTAGTGACCACATTCTTCATAAATTATCAAATTATTATGGAAGTGGCTCAAATATGCATGAACATGACATGAAAGGATAGGATTCGTCATTGCGATCAATTTGGTATTTTATTCGTGATTTTCGGAGTACCGATGAATAAATAGCAAAATAAAATAAATGAAGTTAATTCCTGTGATCAAATTAAGAACAACATCAAATAAATATTTGTGTTCATGATGTGACGAGTGCATGGTTGGATAGCATTTGACATGTTGCTCACATTGGTATTTTATTTGTAACTTTTGGATCAATATTGAATAAGTTATGAATTTCTCAAATTAGGCATTATTCAACCTTTTTTGGGAATTCCTAAATAACCAAAAGAAAATAATTCCAAAAGAAGGTTACAACGATTTCAAGTAGTAGAGTTTGTTTTACCGAACATTTTGAAATTTGATTCATCTAATTTGAAGCATTTTCCAATTATCTATCAATTATCAAACAAATGCCTAAAATAAAAAGGAAAACCCATTCCTTAAAACAGGCCGGCCAGGCCGGGTGCAGGCCGGTCACTATGGCCGGGCCACAGACAGAGAAACCCCGGCCACTGGGCCGGCCAATATGGCCGGGCCACGGCCCGAGAAGCCCCGGCCACGGAGCCGGTCAGGCCGGGCAACGGCCGGGCGTGCGGTGCTCGCTGGTGCTGACGTAGCATGACGTCATCGGCAGGGCAGCGGCACGTCGAGCACGAATTCGTCGCTTTCGGTTGAAATTGGCCGCGGGGATGTTGTCTAATAGCTAGATGGCGAGGAGAGGAGCCAGGGGGCGGCGCATTGAACCAAATGGTCGCCGGAGTCGGCCGCGGCGATCACCGGAGCGGAGCTCCACGGCGGCGCACGGTGAGGGCTCGGAACAGAGAGGGAGGAGGAGGGAGAAGAGGCGCAGCAGGGTCAGGAGCTCACCACGAGCACGACGGCGTGGTCGGTGTGGCCGGAGGAGGGACGACGGCGAGGCGGCGGTGCACGTCTTGCGGCGGCAGAGCGGGGGAGACGAGGACGCCGACGGCAACTTCGGGCACCCCGGCCCGATTCAACCGGCGGGGAGGTACAGCACGTCGGGGCGGAGCTCGGGGCGGCGACGGCTTGCCTCGGGGAGGCCGGAGTCGACGGCGAGGTGCGGCACACGGCGGCGGATCGGCGTCGGTCTCGGGAGCGCGCTACGGTCGATCTCGATCCGGAAAAACGGGGAGCTGGGGAGGGGAAGAGAGAGAGGGGGCAGGTGGGCGACGCGGTCCTCTTCTAGATGCCCACAGGCCACGGCGGCAAGAGCAACGCGGTGCGGAGGTGGAGGCATGGCGCCAGGACCAGGGCGCCACAGTGGGAAGAGAGGGAAGAGGGAGAGGCTGACAGGAGGGTCCCACATGCAGATTTTTGAACTTTTCCAATTTCTATTTTCCCCCTATTTGGAGCAGCAGACTTTAGGGAATTAATAGGGCAATTTAGACATTTCTAAAAATTCTGAAATTATTCCAGTAGTCTCCCATTGACATATAAAGGCTCCACAAAAATTGGGGCGGCAAACAAAAATGTTTTGAGCAACATTTGTTCATAGGGTTTTAAATAGAGCATTTTTGATAATTTCCAAAATGTATTTATTTGGAGCATTTATATATTTCCAAAAATAATGAAATTATCCAGGGAGGCTCTCACAATAATATTGAAGCTTCCCATGATTTTAGTTTGAATTTTTGGAAAGCATAACTTGGTTCCAAAAATAGGAATTGAATTAAGCCCACTTGAGCTCTCATGTCATTTCTTATTTGACAAAAATTGGAAATTGAGAAATTGTTATCAAGGCAAAGATGGAACTTCCTAAACAACTTGGAAGTTCATTTAGTTGGTTTCCAAGTTGAGCATTTTCATTGGTTGGAGGTTGGGAAGTTTGGGCTTCCCATTTCAATTGTTTCCAAGTGAAAGGTAGAAATGGCAAAAATGCATATGAATGCTATGATGCAAACATGGAAACAAAAGTGGAAAAATTCTTCGTATTTTTCGTTACCAAGTTCGGGCTGTTACATGGTTTGCTTGACAGGTCTGGCGTCCTTGTGAACGTGTAGTCGGTGCTCGGCGAGTTCTCTTGGTATGCCTGGCATATCAGAAGGTTGCCAGGCGAATATCTTCCAGTTTTCGCGCAGGAACTCGACGAGCGCGCTTTCCTATGCGCTGGTCAAGCTTGACGACACCCGAACCACCTTGTCAGCATCTGTCGGGTGTACCTGGTGGGCCCTGGTATCGTCGCTGGTGTTGAACGCCGAGTCCTTGGATGATTTCTTCTTTGGGGGGAAGAGGGTCTTGTCGTTGTCGACTGCCAGCATCTCGAGGTGATCTTCCATCCCAAAGAACTCAGAGATCCTATTGAACTCGCGGTCGCAGCTGTCGGACCGGTCGAAGTCGCCTCTCACCGTGATGACACCCTTGGGTCCAGGCATCTTGAGCATGAGGTAGGCGTAGTGGGGTATCGCCATGAACCTTGCAAAAGTTGGACGCCCAAGGATGGCGTGGTACTGTGATTTCCAGTCGACCACCTCGAAGTCGATTGCCTCCCTCCGGAAGTTGTCGGGTGTGCCGAAGATCACGTCGAGTGTGATTACTCCCATGGGCGTAACTGCTTGCCCTGGTACTATACCGTGAAAGGTATTAGATGACGGCGTCAGGTTGGAAATTGACCTGTTCATGCGCCTGAGTGTGTCAGCGAAAAGAATGTTGATTCCGCTGCCTCCGTCCATGAACACCTTTTTCAAGGTGTACTCCCCGATCTGAGCTTCGACTACCAGAGCGGCGTGCCCGGGCCGTGGTATTGCCGGCGGGTGATCAGCCCTGGAGAAGGTAATGTCTATCTCTGATCCTCTCAGGTACTCGGGTACTGCGGGTGGATTGGTGATTGCCTGAAAGACTTGGCGAGTAATGAGCTTCTGGGTCCTGTTGGAAGGACGCCCCTTCTGTATCATGTTCATCTGCCCACGTGGTGCTGGGAACACGTTGGCAGGGTCCTGTTGCTGCGGTTGCTGCTGCTGTTGTTGCGGCTGCTGCGGTTGTTGCTGCGGGTAGTAAGCCAATGCTGCTTGCGCTGGGTTGGCGGGTGGAGGAGCTGGTGGTGCGTTGATTGCCAGCTGTCCCGCGACTGGTTGTCCCGTGGGTGGTGCTTGATGAACCTGCTGCCCGTCCGTAGCAAGTACGCGCGTGAAGGCCCTGGCCAACCGTTGCGCCTTCTTGCAGTCCTTCAACAGGTGTCGGGATCCCCACTTGCCTGTTTCCGGGTCCTTGAACATATGGTGCCTGCAGGGTTGCTGTAGCTCTTCCTCATCCGTGAGTATGCGTCTGCGCCACTCGCGCTTGCGACTTCCATCTCCGCGGTAGCCGCTGCCACCACCTTGGCTGTATCCTCTATCATTGCCACCGCCTTGGCTATATCCTCTATCACTGCCACCGCCTTGGCTATATCCTCTGTCATTCTCACGGGGGGTTTCGAATCCCGCCGCTACTAACTCTATTGAGTCATGGCCGATAAAGCGTGGTTTCTTTTTCAGTCGACCCTCTCGCCAGTTGCTGGGTTGGGGATCTGGCATTGAGTCGCGGACGGAGTCCTCTCCATCTGCCCATTGGTTGGCGATCTGCATGAGGTCTATCATATTCTTCGGCCTGAGCCTACCAAGTTCTTCGCGAAGATCGCGACGGGTGAGGCCGTAGATGAATGCATCCATGACTCTGTCCTCCGAGGTGGCTCCATCCATGGTGTTGCGGAGCAGGGTCCACCGTTGGATGTACGAACGGAGTCGCTCCTCATGGCCCTGTTTGCAAGCTTGGAGCTCGATGAGGGTGGTTGGCCTGGCGTAAGTTCCCAGGAAACCTTTTATGAATGCGGTCCTGAATTCCTCCCAATTCCTGAAGGCATCCTTCGGCTGCGTGTTGAGCCACCCGCGGGCGGACCCCGTGAGCATCAGCTGGATGTACTGCATGGCGGTAGTCGAATTACCACCTTGGCATCTGCATGCGATAAGGTAGTCGTCCAGCCAATCCTGCGGGTGCTGCTTTCCGTCGTACTTTGGTGTCTCCGCTGTTAGCTTGAAGCCTTTCGGCATCTTCGTGTCGCGAATATTTATACTGAAACACGGGGCTCCACGTGGCTCGTGGTCTTCATCATCATCGAGTCCTGCTTCTCGCAGTCGACGGGCGCGGTCTATCCTTCTCTGTGTGACGACGTTGCGGCCATCCTCGCCAGGCTGCAGTTGTCGCAGTCGAATCGGTTCCCGATTTGCCGCTGGTGCGACTCCACGGTCCCGACGTCCTCGTTCCTCATACATCCCTTCAACTGGTTCTCCTCTTGCCAGAACTTCCTCGACTTGCCTCAAGGCTTGGATCTGCTGCCTGTGTACGCGGGCATTGGCGCTTCCTTCCGGCGGCTGCATGACCCGCAAATAGGTCTCGACTCCTATAAGCGCAGAGGCGGGTGTTCTGGGGATGGGTATTCCGTCCTCGTCTTCCAAGAAAGATGACTCCAAGTTGCGGGTGAGGTGGATGCGATCGGCCTCGTGCACCCGCGGCATGCGAGTTCTGTGCCTTCCTCCTTGGTCGACCTCTTCTGATCCAGACATGAATGTGAGCGCTGCCCTCCTGGCACTCGACTCGTCGGCTAGCTCCTTGCGCCGGGCCAACTCGGCTTTTTCCTGTCTGATTCGTTCGGCTTCCTTCCAGAGCAAGTACTGGACCGCCTGTCGATCTTCCTGTGGATCTTCCGGGGCAGGGAACGTGCCATCGTCCACATGCTTCTATGCCCTAATCGCCAGCTCCCGGGTGATGGTGAGTTTCGTCACCTTGTCTTGCAGGGTGACTTCCATGGGGTATACGGGTGCTGATGGACCGACCATGTAGACTTGCGCGGGGTAGACCCGTCGAGTGGGGCTAATGCTCCCTGTCGTGCTTCCTTCATCTGAGCTGTACTCGTTGTCAAAGATCACAGCAACGTGGTGGGTACCACGATCGCTGCTACCGGCGGCTGCCCGATGTGTAGATGCGATCGGAGCAGTCGAAACTGGTGCGGATCTTGGCTGGCACCCGAACAGGTTGGTCGGAGTGGACTTGACTCGCCCCGTGGCCGCAGCAGATGCGTTTTTCTTGGCAACCGCAGATGCGATCGCCACAGTCGAAGTTGATGTAGTCGAAGTAGACGCAGTCGCCTTGACCGCGGCAGATGCGATCTTCGCGACCGGTGAAGGCATGGTCGGCGCAGTTGATGTAGACGCAGATGGCGATGTAGATGCGATCTCCGTAATCTTCACAGCGGGTGAGGTTGCGATCCGTGCAGCCGCCATGGATGCAGGCGCCTCCATTGAGCGCAGGGCGGCCTGCGTAGGGCGGAGGGTTCCGCGACTGTCCACCAGATAACGCAGACTACCAAAGGTAATCCACGTGCTCTGTTGGAATCCGGCGTAAGCCGAAAGATCCGCCGGCGAGTGCTCGACGTACTCGAGGAAGCCGGTGTAGATCGACTCCCTCGCGCTGATGGCGTTGTTGGTTGCGGATGAGGCCGGCATGGTCACGACTCCAGCGATCTGTTCTTTCCCACAGACGGCGCCAATTGACGAGCTTGTGGCTCGGCAAATCCCTGGGTCGAGTACCCCGGGTTGATTGAGGGAGAAAGAGAGAGATCAGGCTGGTGAACACGACGGCTAACAGGGGGCGATTTACCCAGGTTCGGCCCCTCGAGTTGAGGTAAAGACCTACTCCTGCTTGTCTGGAATTATGGATTGGTGGCTACAATGCGATGTTCAATGATTCGATGCCCTAGACGGCGCACCCTCCTGGCCTTTATACTACAGGCCGGGTCTCGGGTGGACGGTGCGATTGCACGTACAAGATATGGAAACCTCCTCACCGACCTATTGTCGACTACTTGTTGTATACAGAATCCTTCTTGGGCTTCGCTGGGCCTTCCTTGGCGTGACCCAAGTACCATCACCGTGGGTGACCCAAAAGGTAGCCCCACGACAAAGGCCATGGAGGAGATCCTCATACTCTGCTACGTTGTTGGTAGCGTTGGAGTGAATTCGGAGGACATAACTGAGTGTAACGCCCCGACCCCGGAATTATACAGAGAGGCTATGTAAGCAACACAACCATCAAAGTATAAAACAAAGATCGAGACTTGTGGAACAGAACTGGCTCAAAGCATGACTCTACGACACAAACATTTATATAGCAACTCATATAACGAGAAGAATACAAATATTACAAGGCAAAAGGATCACAGATCCTACAATTCAACAAGCGGAAACGAAGTAGCGTTGTCTAATACAACAAGAAGCAAATTATGGCCTAAGAGGCCTACAGATAAACATCACCCAAGCCAGCTTGTTCCACGGTCCCAAGCTGCCACCTGGGAACCCCAGACTAGTAGTCGACGTCAACGAAGAACCCACCTAACTGCTCGGTGTCGTCCTCCTCTGAAATACAAATACATAAAGGCAGCAAAGAGAGACTGAGTACGATGTACTCGCAAGTTTAGTAGGGCGATATAGGCCCAATGACTGACGGAGGCTCTAAAGCTTTATATGTATTTCTTTTGCAAAAAGCTATATTTTCCTAAACCGAAACATAAATGACACAAGGCATTCGTCTACTCAGATTATTTTTATAAATGGGGTAAGAGAGTAAACATTTGTCAACTTTGGTTCTCATCGAACCCTTTTGTAACCAACCACTCTCATCTCCACCAAGGCACCCCCTCGAATCACCCTCGAGGAAGTGAACCTTTATCACACGTTGATTATGCAACCTTTAGCTGCCATATCAATTAGGTTAAGATTCTCTATGGTCTTATCGTCTATTCCCAAGTCGTCCATAACCGTGGACACGGCTTTTCGAAAAGATTAAACCCTGCAGGGGTGTACTAATTTACCCATCGGTACCGTCCGGCCCACCTAGTTGGCCCTCTTCCGGGGAAGGCCGGCGAACGGGCGCGGTTAGACCTTTACATTGCATGAGGCTTACTCAAGGACCATCAGTGTGCGGAAGGACAGGATCAGCGCTCTCAGCGCCCTGCCCCGCGGCCACATTCCTAAACACCACCATCCTCGTTTCTTTTCCACCCACACAACTCACGCGCAAATGGAATAGCAAACTAGAGGACCCTTGACAAGCCCCTCACAAATTATTCGGTCAAAGGGGGTTCCATATGCCCCCACCTCCGGAAGCACGCTCAGTCTTGGTTCAAGAGGTAAAGAACTCGCACCTAGGGGCTAGAGTGAGGCAAAACACCATCCCCGATGGCAACTCACCCAAGCCATCTTAGCATTTTAATTAAGCATCACAATTATCCACCGTGCCCGAATCATTCCATCAACTTAAACAATTATGGAAGTAATAACGGACATAAAGCATTTATCTAAGCATGGCTAAGCATATGAATACAACCATTTTATCTTTATCTCGGCCAGCACTTCAACCCTAGGTCTCATAGGTAGGGATACATGTGATTGGCTCGGGGAAGAACATGCATTCATAGGATTCTATATATTTACACAAAGAGATATTTGAACCGCATGCAAATAATATGGTGGATAAAATAATTTGATAAAATCATAGGATGCTAGATGCCAAGAAGGTTAGGTTATCTCTTGCCTTGCTGCCGGGTAGCGTAGTATTGCTCGTCGGGGTAGGAGAGGGAACCCTCGACTCCGGAATCTATCGTTACCCAAAGAAAAAAATACAAAGCACACATAAATCACACGAACACAAGATGCAATGCTCAATCACATGATGACATGTCAAGTTGGTGCAAAAATATCATTATATAAATTAAAAGCAAAATTAAATGAGGAGCCAAATAATTAGTGCAATTATTTGGAAGCAACCCCATATTTATCTTAATGGCCACATTCCTTATCAAATATTAATTTATTAGAGAGGTGGCTCAAATAGGCATGATCATGACATGAATGGATAGGTTTCGCTCTTCCGATCATTTAGGTAATTTATTTGTAAATTTCGGAACACCGATGAATAATTGACAAATTAATTAAATAATTGAATTTAATTCATTTAATCAAGTTATGAATAACATTAAATAAATATTTGTGATCATGATGTGATAATTGCATGGTTTGATTTCATTTGAAATGTTGAACACATTGATATCTTATTTATAAATTTTGGATCAATATTTAATAAGTTGTGAATTTTCCCAAATTAGGCATCAATTTTACCCTTTTAGGGTTTCCTAATTATAGGGAAATTATTTTGCTCAAGAGGACATGATAAAGTTACCAACTGATAGGTTTTGTTTTGCTGAGCAATTTGATATTTAGTTGGAAATTTTTGAAGCAATACACAAAAGGATACTAAAGTTTTAAATTTGCCTTTTTAATTCAAAAAGGGGAAGTAAAAAGGCTAGACAAGCCGGCCTTGTGCCGGCCAGGCCGGGCTGCAGGCCGGGTGGGTGCCCGAGTGCACCGGCCTAGAGCCAGCCCAGGCCGGGCGCAGGCCGGGGCAGTGGCCGAGCCGGCCGGCCCAGAGCCGGCCCAGACAGGAGCCAGGCCGGGAAACGTTTGACCGAGCGCGCGCGTCACGACCGGCGTGTCCACGCGCGGTGACGCCGGAGACGGCGCACAGCGGCGACGATGGAGGGGGAAAAAGGGGAGGAAGAGGAGGTCCACGAGGACGGCGTCGTACTCTGAGTGTGATGGCATGGACGGCGAGATCGGTGGTGGCCGGACGGCGACACGAGCATGCTCGGGTCGGCGGCAAGTGGCGGAAGGAACGGCGACGGGGACCACGATTTGGCGACGCCGCCGTGGTGCGCGGGAGGGCAAAACGAGTGCGGTTTTGAGGGCTTAACGATGCACGTGCTCGGAGGCGGAAAGAGGGAATGTGGCGACGCGTGCGTGCTCGGGACGCACGGCCATGGCGGACGGCCGGCGGCCGCTATGCACGGACGCGAGGATGCAGAGGGGAAGAAAGGGAGAGGAGGTGTCCAGAAGATACGCGGACTCACCGGCGATGCGGGGCTGGCCGTGGGGTGGTCGTAGTAGGGCTGGAGTGGCGGAAATCGAGCCCGCAAGCTGGCGGCCGCAATCGGAGATGACGCGGCGCCGGCGTCGATGCGGACGACCCCGCGTCGATTCCCTCAGCGTGGAGGACGAGGGGAACAGGGCGCGTCTCGTGGCGGCGTTAGCGTGGTCTCGGGCGGCCGTAGTCGACGGCGGGCACGACGGCGGCCGTGACGGAGGAGCGGCGGACAGAGAACTCGAGATAGGTTTAGGGTTAGGGTTCGGCGAGCCGAGAGGGAGCAGGGAGAGAGGGGAGGGAGCAGGTGGCGTCTGGGCGGCCTCCACATCCTCCCGGGGCCACGGCATCGGTGCGGGGCAGCTCGGCCGGCAGAGCGGCATGGCGCCAGGGCGCCATGGAGCACAGTGAGAGAGAGAAGAGGAATAGAGACTGACAGAGGTGGCCCATCGTCAGGGTTTTGACATTTTTCCTTTTTCTTTTTCCTGATTTTTAAAGCAGCAAGGTTTAGCTATTTAACAGAGCTATTTAAGCAATTTTGTAAATTTTGGAAATATTCATGTGGGCTCCCTATGTCCTAAGGAAACACCACAAAAATTATTGTCCCAAAATAAAAATGTTTGCACCACATTTGTTCATAAAGTTTAGTTATAGCTATTTTTGATAAATTGCAAAAATCATTTAATTGGAGCAAATAACCTTTTCCAAAAATAATGAAAATATTCATGGAGGCTCTCACAACAATATTGAAGCTCCCCATAATTTTAGTTTGAATTTTTGGAAAACTTAACTTGGTTCAAAAATAGAATTGTATTGAACCAAATTGAATTCTCAAGTTTATTTATTTGCTTGTTAATAATTTGTCTTTACCAAATAGTTATAATTGAATGATTGAAACTTCCGGAACAAATTGGAAGTTCAACTTTATTTGGTTTCAACAATTTGAGCAATTTATTTGGTTTGAAAATTTTGGGAAGGGTTTTGTTTCCTTTATTTTAAATTTCCAAGTGTTGCTTTAATTTAGTTTAGCAAATTTTAGATGGATGCCATGATGCAATGCAACACAAAAAGTGAAAATTTGGCCCATATTTTAGGGTACCAAATCTGGGCTGTTACAATTCTACCCCCCTTACAGGAATCTCGTCCCGAGATTCTAGAGTAGAAATAGGGATGAGGGAAAACATGACAACACACCTCTTCTTCGTTGCATAGCTTTAGCTAACTAACATGACATGCCAAAGAGGCGGCAGGAAAAAGGAGATAACTTAAGGTGATAGACAAAATGACTCTTGCCCAAAACCATAGGTTATTGAGAGAACAAGGGACGACTTGACCCCTAACGGGGAGTCCATATCCTCAAATGGTATTTGACGGATGAGTGCATATGATATGGATATGAATGAAGGCGAAGCTCCAGAATTAACAAAACTGTAGCAAGAGGGTTGTTGATGCATAGCTCACCCATAAGGACGCTGGGGTCCTCTTTAGCTTCGTCAGCAGAGGCGTTGGGGCACTCCCAGCAGTAGTGACCCATCTGGCCACAGGTGTAGCAGGCGTGTCTCCCGGGGTTGTCTACCCTCTGGCGCTTCTTCCTCGGGGCGTGGATGGCGTCCTGAGCGATTTTATCACGGGCATCCTTTAATGCGTCTACTACGACTTCCATAGGACACTCAGCTGGAGGATGATCATTCCCTTCGCATAGGTAGCAAGTGGCACTAACGGTTGGGCAACCGCCAAGTGGATGCTCGTTGAAACAGTGCGGGCAACTGCCGTGGCATTGACTCGCCTGATGTCCACCCCTTCCGCACTGACTGCACCCCTTTCCTCGTGGTGCTCCTCTCCTACCGGGGTACCGAAAGGGGCACTCCTTGCACGGATGACCGGGTTCCTTACAGACGTAGCACCTGCGTGTGTCTATCACATTGGCGTCCGGCCCTCTAACTCCGGTGAGGTGCTCACTACTTTTCTTGGGCAGATCTTTAGCTGTATGGGATTTCTGCCGATCAACGGGTGTCCACTGGTCCCACGGAGTGGCTTCGTTTTGGTAGAGTGGAGGACGTTGTGCCATTCTATAGATTGGACAAGGACGCAGTTAGTATCTAACTCCGATGGATAGGGTAGATCAGTAGAGTGCTTCCGGATGTAGATATTGAATTAACATCAGGGTTCAACAGAAAAGATCTTGGGTTAAAGATCAGCTTCATGTACTGGGACCCACAATAGCATAATGCCCATAAGGGTGACAACCCTCATGACGCATTACACCGGAGCCCTAGCACAATCCGGGACCTTCGGTTCAAGATCTTGGGCTAAGGCAAGAAATATCTTGACGAACCACTATACTTTCTTTCTTCATGTTTTAGGGTTGGCAGAGGAGTAAGGATAACTAGTAACTAAAGGTAGGAACCCAAACCCCGAGATTCCTAAAGATTTAGCATCTTGCCGATGATCAGAAGAACCGTTAAAATCAAATAGAGGTAAGATGACACCGAGATCAGAGTGAATTGGATGAGGAGTAAAAAGAATCCTAGGAGGGTTTTCACAACTCATTTTTAGGTTGAAAATAATTTTCACGAACTAGACTCGACATCGACCAAAAGAACGGGTTTCCTACAGGCAGTCCTGCTCTGATACCAACTTGTAACGCCCCGACCCCGGAATTATACAGAGAGGCTATGTAAGCAACACAACCATCAAAGTATAAAACAAAGATCGAGACTTGTGGAACAGAACTGGCTCAAAGCATGACTCTACGACACAAACATTTATATAGCAACTCATATAACGAGAAGAATACAAATATTACAAGGCAAAAGGATCACCGATCCTACAATTCAACAAGCGGAAACGAAGTAGCGTTGTCTAATACAACAAGAAGCAAATTATGGCCTAAGAGGCCTACAGATAAACATCACCCAAGCCAGCTTGTTCCACGGTCCCAAGCTGCCACCTGGGAACCCCAGACTAGTAGTCGACGTCAACGAAGAACCCACCTAACTGCTCGGTGTCGTCCTCCTCTGAAATACAAATACATAAAGGCAGCAAAGAGAGACTGAGTACGATGTACTCGCAAGTTTAGTAGGGCGATATAGGCCCAATGACTGACGGAGGCTCTAAAGCTTTATATGTATTTCTTTTGCATAAAGCTATATTTTCATAAACCGAAACATAAATGACACAAGGCATTCGTCTACTCAGATTATTTTTATAAATGGGGTAAGAGAGTAAACATTTGTCAACTTTGGTTCTCATCGAACCCTTTTGTAACCAACCACTCTCATCTCCACCAAGGACCCCCTCGAATCACCCTCGAGGAAGTGAACCTTTATCACACGTTGATTATGCAACCTTTAGCTGCCATATCAATTAGGTTAAGATTCTCTATGGTCTTACCGTCTATTCCCAAGTCGTCCATAACCGTGGACACGGCTTTTCGAAAAGATTAAACCCTGTAGGGGTGTACTAATTTACCCATCGGTACCGTCCGGCCCACCTAGTTGGCCCTCTTCCGGGGAAGGCCGGCGAACGGGCGCGGTTAGACCTTTACATTGCATGAGGCTTACTCAAGGACCATCAGTGTGCGGAAGGACAGGATCAGCGCTCTTAGCGCCCTGCCCCGCGGCCACATTCCTAAACACCACCATCCTCGTTTCTTTTCCACCCACACAACTCACGCGCAAATGGAATAGCAAACTAGAGGACCCTTGACAAGCCCCTCACAAATTATTCGGTCAAAGGGGGTTCCATATGCCCCCACCTCCGGAAGCACGCTCAGTCTTGGTTCAAGAGGTAAAGAACTCGCACCTAGGGGCTAGAGTGAGGCAAAACACCATCCCCGATGGCAACTCACCCAAGCCATCTTAGCATTTTAATTAAGCATCACAATTATCCACCGTGCCCGAATCATTCCATCAACTTAAACAATTATGGAAGTAATAACGGAAATAAAGCATTTATATAAGCATGGCTAAGCATATGAATACAACCATTTTATCTTTATCTCGGCCAGCACTTCAACCCTAGGTCTCATAGGTAGGGATACATATGATTGGCTCGGGGAAGAACATGCATTCATAGGATTCTATATATTTACACAAAGAGATATTTGAACCGCATGCAAATAATATGGTGGATAAAATAATTTGATAAAATCATAGGATGCTAGATGCCAAGAAGGTTAGGTTATCTCTTGCCTTGCTGCCGGGTAGCGTAGTATTGCTCGTCGGGGTAGGAGAGGGAACCCTCGACTCCGGAATCTATCGTTACCCAAAGAAAAAAATACAAAGCACACATAAATCACACGAACACAAGATGCAATGCTCAATCACATGATGACATGTCAAGTTGGTGCAAAGATATCATTATATAAATTAAAAGCAAAATTAAATGAGGAGCCAAATAATTAGTGCAATTATTTGGAAGCAACCCCATATTTATCTTAATGGCCACATTCCTTATCAAATATTAATTTATTAGAGAGGTGGCTCAAATAGGCATGATCATGACATGAATGGATAGGTTTCGCTCTTCCGATCATTTAGGTAATTTATTTGTAAATTTCGGAACACCGATGAATAATTGACAAATTAATTAAATAATTGAATTTAATTCATTTAATCAAGTTATGAATAACATTAAATAAATATTTGTGATCATGATGTGATAATTGCATGGTTTGATTTCATTTGAAATGTTGAACACATTGATATCTTATTTATAAATTTTGGATCAATATTTAATAAGTTGTGAATTTTCCCAAATTAGGCATCAATTTTACCCTTTTAGGGTTTCCTAATTATAGGGAAATTATTTTGCTCAAGAGGACATGATAAAGTTACCAACTGATAGGTTTTGTTTTGCTGAGCAATTTGATATTTAGTTGGAAATTTTTGAAGCAATACACAAAAGGATACTAAAGTTTTAAATTTGCCTTTTTAATTCAAAAAGGGGAAGTAAAAAGGCTAGACAGGCCGGCCTTGTGCCGGCCAGGCCGGGCTGCAGGCCGGGTGGGTGCCCGAGTGCACCGGCCCAGAGCCAGCCCAGGCCGGGCGCAGGCCGGGGCAGTGGCCGAGCCGGCCGGCCCAGAGCCGGCCCAGACAGGAGCCAGGCCGGGAAACGTTTGACCGAGCGCGCGCGTCACGACCGGCGTGTCCACGCGCGGTGACGCCGGAGACGGCGCACAGCGGCGACGACGGAGGGGGAAAAAGGGGAGGAAGAGGAGGTCCACGAGGACGGCATCGTACTCTGAGTGTGATGGCATGGACGGCGAGATCGGTGGTGGCCGGACGGCGACACGAGCATGCTCGGGTCGGCGGCAAGTGGCGGAAGGAACGGCGACGGGGACCACGATTTGGCGACGCCGCCGTGGTGCGCGGGAGGGCAAAACGAGTGCGGTTTTGAGGGCTTAACGATGCACGTGCTCGGAGGCGGAAAGAGGGAATGTGGCGACGCGTGCGTGCTCGGGACGCACGGCCATGGCGGACGGCCGGCGGCCGCTATGCACGGACGCGAGGATGCAGAGGGGAAGAAAGGGAGAGGAGGTGTCCAGAAGATACGCGGACTCACCGGCGATGCGGGGCTGGCCGTGGGGTGGTCGTAGTAGGGCTGGAGTGGCGGAAATCGAGCCCGCAAGCTGGCGGCCGCAATCGGAGATGACGCGGCGCCGGCGTCGATGCGGACGACCCCGCGTCGATTCCCTCAGCGTGGAGGACGAGGGGAACAGGGCGCGTCTCGTGGCGGCGTTAGCGTGGTCTCGGGCGGCCGTAGTCGACGGCGGGCACGACGGCGGCCGTGACGGAGGAGCGGCGGACAGAGAACTCGAGATAGGTTTAGGGTTAGGGTTCGGCGAGCCGAGAGGGAGCAGGAGAGACGGGAGGGAGCAGGTGGCGTCTGGGCGGCCTCCACATCCTCCCGGGGCCACGGCATCGGTGCGGGGCAGCTCGGCCGGCAGAGCGGCATGGCGCCAGGGCGCCATGGAGCACAGTGAGAGAGAGAAGAGGAATAGAGACTGACAGAGGTGGCCCATCGTCAGGGTTTTGACATTTTTCCTTTTTCTTTTTCCTGATTTTTAAAGCAGCAAGGTTTAGCTATTTAACAGAGCTATTTAAGCAATTTTGTAAATTTTGGAAATATTCATGTGGGCTCCCTATGTCCTAAGGAAACACCACAAAAATTATTGTCCCAAAATAAAAATGTTTGCACCACATTTGTTCATAAAGTTTAGTTATAGCTATTTTTGATAAATTGCAAAAAGCATTTAATTGGAGCAAATAACCTTTTCCAAAAATAATGAAAATATTCATGGAGGCTCTCACAACAATATTGAAGCTCCCCATAATTTTAGTTTGAATTTTTGGAAAACTTAACTTGGTTCCAAAAATAGAATTGTATTGAACCAAATTGAATTCTCAAGTTTATTTATTTGCTTGTTAATAATTTGTCTTTACCAAATAGTTATAATTGGATGATTGAAACTTCCGGAACAAATTGGAAGTTCAACTTTATTTGGTTTCAACCATTTGAGCAATTTATTTGGTTTGAAAATTTGGGAAGGGTTTTGTTTCCTTTGTTTTAAATTTCCAAGTGTTGCTTTAATTTAGTTTAGCAAAATTTTAGATGGATGCCATGATGCAATGCAACACAAAAAGTGAAAATTTGGCCCATATTTTAGGGTACCAAATCTGGGCTGTTACACTGAGCTTGTCACCCTTAGGCGACTTTAGCACTACTCCAGCCCCGGGGCTTCCTTCATCTTTGAGCCATCAAAGTGCATTATCAAGTATTGAGAATCCGGCAAAGGTGTGCTCTCCATCGCCTCTGTCCAGTCTGCAACAAAGTCGGCTAGAACTTGAGATTTAACGGCGGTTCTCGGCTTGTACTGGTTGTCGAAAGCTGCTAACTCGATGCCCCATTTGGCGACTCGGCCTGTTGCGTCGGCATTGTTGATGATATCCTTCAATGGAGCTTTGCTGACCACCGTGATTGTGTGATCATGGAAGTAATGCCGTAGCTTTCTGGCGGCAAAGAATACACCATAGGCTAACTTCTGGTAGTGAGGGTAGCGCTGCTTCGAATCTGAGAACACCTCGCTAATGAAATAGACAGGGCGCTGATCCTACCATTGCTTCCCTTCCTCCAGGCGTTCAACTACAATGACGGCACTTATCACGAAATTCGTGGCCGACATGTAGTGCAGAAGCGGCTCTTTTTCCTTCGGAGCTGCCAAGATTGGAGCATGTGTCAATGTATACTTCAGCTATGCCAAAGCTTCCTCTGCTTCCTCTGTCCAAACAAAATTGTCTGATTTTTTCAGGAGCTTGTATAATGGCAATGCTTTGTCACCAAGCCGGCTAATGAATCGGCTTACAGCCACAGCGGAACCCGTAAGCCGCCGTATGTCCTTCAGACAAGTCGGCCTCTCGATGTTCTGAATCGTCTTTATCTTTTCCGGGTTAACTTCAATTCCTCTTTGAGAAACAATGAAGCCAGAAGCTTTCCTGCGGGAACTCCAAAGACGCACTTTGCCGGATTAAGCTTCATTTGGTACTCCCTTAGATTTGCAAAGGTTTCCAACAGATAGGCGGTAAGATCATCGCGCTTCTTCGACATGACCGCTATGTCGTTGACATAGACGTGAACATTGCGGCCAATTTGCTTGTCCAAACACCGCTGCATACACCTTTGGTAAGTAGCTCCGTTGTTCTTTAAGCCGAAAGGCATTGTGACATAGCAGTAATTGCCATATGGCGTGGTGAATGACGTCTTGATTTGATCTGACTCCTTCATCTTAATCTGATGGTAACCCGAATAAGCGTCCAGAAAACATAGCATCTCGGAGACGGCAGTTGAATCAATGACCTGATCGATACGCGGTAAGGCGAACGGATCTTTAGGACAAGCTTTATTCAAGCCAGTGAAATCAATGCACATACGTAGCTCGGAGGTGTTTTTCTTTGGGACAAGCACGGGATTTGCCAACCAATCAGTGTGGACAACTTCACAGATGAACTTGGCGGTAGTGAGCCTTAGGATCTCCTTTTCCAACCGCCTTGCGCTTCTCAGTTCCGAGCGTTCGGAGACCTTGTTTTGACCGGCTTAGCGTCCTTATTGACTTTTAAGGAGTGCTCGGCAAGTTTTCTCGGGACAACTGGCATGTTAGATGGTGACCAAGCAAAGATATCCCGGTTCTCACGGAGAAACTTGACGAGCTCGCCTTCCTATTTGTCGCCGAGGCTGGCACCAATGATAGCCTCCTTTGTCGGATCATCCTTTGAGAGGTTGATTTTCTTGGTGTCATCCTTCAGTTTGAAGCTCGAGTCGACTTTAGAGGATGGCTTTTTAGTTGCCGGCATCTCATTAGGACTCATTGTCTTCTTGAGATCCTCCAATTCTTCCTTGCAGATTTCTTCTTCAGCATGGACGGCTTTGGCGGCTTCACACTCCTTTGCTTTCTTGAAATCTCCCTTGACTATGATGATCCCATTAGGTCCCGGCATTTTCAGCTTGCTATAGATGTAGCAGGGCCGAGCCATGAATTTGGCGAAAGCCGGACGTCCAAAGATTGCATGGTACGCGCTTTTAAAAGGAACCAGCTCAAAAGAGACGTCTTCTGTCCGGAAATTATCCGTGCCACCAAAGGTGACCTTCAGGGTGACCCTTCCCATTGAGGAGGCTTGTCGTCCCGGCACAATCCCATGAAACTTCACATTGCTGTGGCTGAGTTGTGACTCGGAGAGACGCATCCTTTTCAATGTTGTGGCGTAAAGTATGTTGATGCTACTTCCTCCGTCCATGAGCACCTTTGTCAACTTGTATTTGTCGACTATAGGGCTAACGACCAAAGCGTAGGTGCGCGTTGAAGGAACTCTGTCCGGGTGATCACTGCGATCCCATGTGATGGGAGTGTCGGACCAATCCAACTACTGAGGAACTGCAGGTACCGTAGCATTGAGTTCTCGCCAAGCCGCCTTTTCCTTCCAAGAGGAATCTGTTGCCAGATTAACGATGAGACTTTCGGCATGATTAGGGAATTTGCTGTCTTTTCCCTCTTTGGAGGCCACGTCATCCGACTCTGAAGCCGGGTCTTCCTTCTCTTTGTCATCCTTCCTAGATTTGCGCTTGTTCCTTGACTTGCCGGCTTTGGGGTACTTGGCGATGTCCCGATTGATGTGACATTGCTGGATCGTGTAAGATCTCATCCCATCCGGCCTCAGATGATGGACACAGGGGTTGTGCTTGATGTCGTCGTACTTCACCGTTGGCGGTCGGGCTGGTCGGTTGCTTGCCGACTTTTCGTCCTGCCACTTGCTATTGCTTGGACCACCCTTACCAAAGGTGGCAGCAACCTCGTGAGATGGGCCGGCTTGGTCTTCAACCTTCTGTTTCCCGGACTCACGCCGGTGGGTTTCACTGTCTTCCCTGTTCTCATCGTCAGCAGCGGCATACTTGTTTGCACAAGCCAGTAAGCCACCCAAAGTTTCTGACTCATCGCTGTAGACCATGAAGCGGAAAGTCTTCCCCTTTCTCAGAGATTGCTTGAAGGCATGAATCGCCAGAGTTTCTGAGACGCCCTCGCAAGCGTTTTTGATCTCGCTCCATCGTGAAACAAATTCACGGCTAGACTCATTCTTTTGCTGCACACACCGCTGTAAGTCGAAAATCGACTTGGGGCGTTTATATGTGCCCTGGAAGTGCTGAATAAAGACGCGCTTCATGTCACTCTAAGTATGAACTGTCTTTTCTGGCAAACCTTCAATCCACATGCGTGTCGTCCCGGTTAACATCAGGGACAAGAATCGCACTGCGGAGTCGGTGCTGCCTTGGTATATATAGCAGGCACTGACGTAATTTGAGAGCTAGGTCTCAGGATTAGCCGTACCGCTGTACTTCTCCACCATCTTTGTTACGTTCGACAAAGTTGGAGGTAGGATTTTCTCTCTGATTGTTCTGCCAAAACACTTGGGGCCGAGGTATTGGGTATCTCTAGCTGACTTCCTCTCCTCTATTAGGCTTCGAACATCATTAGCTGATGGCGGCTTATCAACTGATTTTCCTCGCCTTGGTTCATCCCTGTGACGGCTTTGGCTCACCCAACTCGCGTTACGCGGAGGACTTGGAGTGCTTTGCCATCGTGGAGGGGGTATGTACTTGGAGGGGTTATCTCCCTCTTTGCGCGGTGGAGGCGGCGGTGGAGGTGGCATTTTATCTCTGTTATCCTCCCTTTGAGATGGTGTCGTCTTCTCCTTGCGAGGGTCATCCTTTCGCTCCCGGCTTTGATGTCCTCCCCGGCTTCTACCAGCTTCACGATGGCGTGAAGAACCTGTCCGGGATTCCGCACCCCTATGTGGTTGCTTGTCCTTCGGGTCCTTATTGCCACCTTTGTTGTGGCTGCTTGAGCCGGCTGGGTCATCGTCTGGGTCTGCCGGTGCAGCAGCCATCGGCTTCTTGGCCGTTGAGTTGCAAAGACGGGAGTCGTCAACTAGTCGTCCCGACTTGACCTACGAGTCATTTTGCTGATGTGCAACCTCGAGTAGATAAGCCGAATATTTGAGGCGAGCGTCACGGTCCAACGATTTGTCGAACATGACTTCCTGGGCCGCCTCCATGTTTTTGGCTGGGGTGTTGAAGTAACACAAATTAGTCACCGGGTCACGTCGGTGGTGGTTCTTTCTCCAGACTGAATTAACATGGTCGGCTTCCCACTTGCTACGGAAATCCAACCTCTTGTGCAGATTCTTGCCGCGAGCCGGACGGAAGACATCGTCGGCCCCCTTTTCTCTCTGCTTCCGGATGAACTCCGTTTCCTTGTTTGTGAGCTCAACTTCACGCTCCGCTGTCTGGGCTGCTTGCTCTTCCAGTTGGCCGTGGCGCTTTTCAATGTCTGCTAGCGATGCGTTAGGAGGAAGTGGAGTTAGCAATTCCCTGTACTTTGCCATCATTTCTTCGTACTCCTTCTCTATTGCTTCGCCGGCTGTAGTGTTAATGTCGTCTCCAGCAGCCGGCAATCCACTAGTTCCCTTCATTGGAGCCAGTGGTGGCATAAAGTCCACCTTTTGCTTTCCGGGTTCTGGAGTTTTTTCTTCGCCATTGGCGGTTTTCGAGGCATTGGGGTCATCCTTTGGATCAGAGACGACATCGCCTGTCGAGGTGTGGACTCGGCAAATCCCAAGGTTGTGTACCCCGGGTTGATTGAGGGGGGGAGAGTATGAACGTTGGGATCACGACGGCTAACAGGGGGCGAGTTTACCAGGTTCGGCCCCTCGAGATGAGGTAAGACCTACTCCTGCTTGTCTGGTATTATCGACGTGGCTACNCGCCTTCTTGGTGGGCCCACTGGTGCTGGACCCACTTTGACCGCATCAGGGGAACACTGTGTTCCACTGTTGCGACAGAGCATGGGGGGTTTTCGGTGGGAAACCCCCCGGTGGTCTTTTGGGGGGCGATGTGGCCTCTTCTCGTCCAAGATTCCTCCTGGAGGGTTGGTGCGGACGCCCACCTTTTGGAAAGCGGGGTCGACAGGGGCTGACACCCCCACCAACCATGTCCCCGCTCAGTGCCTTCACTTCCTTGGCACCCAAGTCTTCTAGGAGCTTCCAGCCTGAGCTGGCAAGCTTATCCTGACAACGGTATGGAAGGGAAACAGGGAGCGAGCCTGGCGTCCTGCCGGGCATTCGGGCTCCGGGTCCTCCGCGTTGCCCGCTGGGTTGGGGGTGACCCCGGGAGGTCACCAGGTCCTTCAGCCCTGGTTGTCGATGCCGTGCTTTCGATGACCCGTGGGGCAGCCGGGCCGGCCTGCCCGCCGGCCCGTCGGTTGGTGGGCCCACGTTGGTGGACCTGCTTTGGCCGCACCAGGGGAACCCCATGTTTCACTGTTGTGACAGGGACAGAACACCAAAATTTAGTCTGAGACATCGATCCTCCCTAGGATGAAGTTGTTGGGTATGTGGAGGACCCCGTGTTCAACAAGAGGGCAGCACCGCTTGAAGAAAAGGACCGGGAAGCCGTCCGGCCCCGGAGCCGTGTCAGGTGTCATGGTATTGTCGAATCTAGCCGCGATAGGGGTGCCATCGAGCTAGGTAGAGAGGTGGGTACAGGAGATGCGGGAGATTCCAGTGACGGGATGAGCACGAATTTACCCAGCTTCGGATCTCGCAATGGTGGCGAAACCCTATGTGCTGCTATAATTCACTATAAGGCAATATGCGCCAATTACAATGAAAGCTATCTGTCTTGCCCTAAGGCGTCCTGTAGGCCGGCTTATAAATGCGTCCGGACCTAGGGCTTACAGGAGGAAACCTAGCCGACTAAGTCACAGAGTTCTCTCTAACCCGGCTCGAGCCTTGCCTTGAGCGCTAAGTCATCCTCAATGCAGGCCGGCTTCTGGAACCTTCCCTTAGCCGGATGGGCCTCCTGCGCTTCATCGTACTGGGCCGCCCGGTAAGCCGGATTTCGGCTTACCACCATATGGGCCACCCTGGTATGCTGGCTTTAGTCTCCTTCGTGAAGGTACCTGTTCGGCATAACCCCAACAGTAGCCCCCGGAAAGCTACAAGTACTTTAGCGGCTGGCTTCAATCTTCCGGCATGTGTTGTCCAGGTAATTCATCATCCGTTGTCAGGCTTGGAGCATTCCCAGAAACTTGTAGTCGTGCCGAACAGCTTTGTCGACTTCGGTGTGCCGATTCTTTATGTCGAAAAGCACTTGAGTGCATATTGACATGTGCCCAGCGATTTGACGGATATGTCAGAGTGAGTGGAGTGGCATCTTTGAATGCGGGGCTAGTTTCCGTTTTTCCTGCGCTGGAACCGAGGTGTCGGAGGGAAGGAACTTCTCCAATGGTCTGATTTCGTGACGCGTGGCAGAAATCTCGGCCCGGAGCCGTTCCACAATCTCGGCGTGCCCGCTATAAAAGCTGGCCGCCTCGCCTTCGCCACGGTCTCCGCACCATTTGCAACCCTAGCACTCTCATCTTCCCCAGATCTCATCTCCCGAGCTCCAACTTTTCCTCCGCGCTCCCTGTGCTCCATGGCTTCCAGCACGCCGGGCTCCCCCATCATCGATGCAACACCGCTTGACACAGCGCCGCCGATGGGAGGTACGGTTTCCACCCCCACCACCGCCGGCTCCGTGCCTTCCGCCGCTCCTTTGGCTTCTTCCTCCTCTGCTCCGATGGATTCTTGCTGCAATCTCAAGCCGCGATGAGGTTGCCCTAGCCAGGGCTGCAGCTGAAGCTGCGGCAACGGTGGCTTTGGCTTCTGTAGCGGCCACCGATGTGGCCGAAGAAGCTCGAGCCACTGAAGAAGAAGAAGAAGAGGAAGAAGCCGGCGACAATGAGGCCGCCGCCAACAACCCTACCCACAGCTGGGCTTGCTCAGTAGTGGAGGATGGCGAGCTGATAGGAATGACGGCTGATGGAGCCATTCTTCCATCTTCGGAATCGGCGCCGTCTTGGCGATCCGCCTTTGGTGACCCATCTCCAACTCCTATCAAAGATGAACGGGTACTTCTCTCTTCTCACATTGTCAGGGGGGTTCTCTTGCTGCCCTCGGCTTTCTTGATCGAGATATTGGACCATTATGGTCTCCAGCTTCATAACATCACCCCCAATAGCCTCCTCTACATATCTGGCTTTTTAGCACTGTTTGAAGGCTACTTAGGATTAGCTCCTAGGTTAGACTTCTTCCAATATTGCTTCGGAGTCAAGAGGCAGACAGTTCAGAAGGAACTGCTAGTTGCCGGCTCCATCAGCTTTAATTGCCGCCAGGATATAGATTGGTACCCTCAGGTGCCAATCGTGGATTCAGCTAAGGGGTGGGCATCCACCTTCTTCTACTGCAAGGACATAGTGCCTCCGAACTGGCTGTAGGGACTCGCCCCTTTTGAAGATAGGGCCGGAACTCCCCTGCCCTCGTGGAAGAAGAAACCAGCAACAAGAATGCCGGCGGAGCTTGCCGCCATCAAGGCTAGGATCACAGAGCTGACCTCCGGCACTCCCCCCTAACTGGGGAGGACACAATAATCTGCTAGATGAAGAGACGGATCCAGCCCCTCCAACATCGTGCTCGGCTTTTATGTGAGTACGCGGGCAACACTGATCCCATGCGGATCAGTAGAAGGACCTGGAGCAAGACCTCTTTGAGGCTCGCTTCAACAAGCTCATCAAAGCCCAGCCTAACGAAGGCCGGCAATACGAAGAATCGCTGTTGATGTATACGGCATCCAACCCTCCCCCAAAGGTACTTTGTCGAACCAAAGTTCAATTCTTTAAGGAATGCGGGTTTGCCTTTAATGGACTAACATGTAATATGTCATATTTCCGGAGTTTCCACCGCTCGTCCCGCACACACGTCATCGTCCAGCAAGGCGACCAAGCGGCCCATCTCCTTTTCCTCGGCTACTGCAGAGAGCCGGAAGAGGAAAAGCCAGTCTACTATGATTGGCGTTAAGTCATTCGAGGATGACGACGCTCTCGCTGGGCTCAACATTCCCAGCAAGAAGTAAGTCGGCTAAAACATCTCTTCTTTGCTTTGCAAGATTGCCGGATCTTTTTATTCTTAATCGTTTGTCTTTGCAGGATAAAGAAAGGCGCATCTTTGAAATTAAAGGTGTGTGCCATGCGGAAGAAGGCCTCTCCCGCTATTCCTCCTCCAACTCCTTCAGCTTCGAAGCCGACACCAGTTGAGGAGAGCTCCACCCGCACCATGGCGGTAGGTCCGACTCTTGGGAGAGCCGGGATTATACCTCCCACCCAATGGACGGAAATGATGGGGAAGATGGCAGAAACTTCCTCTCCACCAAGGGCTGAAGCTCCGACTAATGATGCCCCGACCTTTCCTCGGATTAAGGCGGAGGCCTTCGATGACGAGGGGCGCATCAAGCCAGAGTTTATGAGCCGATTCATGCGTGCTCCTCGGCTTCCCCGGAAGAAAGAAACGACCGTCCAGGATGGCGAGCCGGACCATACCAAGGCATATGACTCCTTTGATGTCATTGAAATCCTCGAAGATCAGCAGAATTACTTTGCTGATAGCTTTGAGGCCGGCATGACCCTTCTCCGCGAGCATTACCAGGTAAATAACTTCCCCAGTAGCCCCCGAGCACTGTGCCAAGTTAAATTTTAGAAACTATCCGACATAGTGGTCCGAGATAATGCATATGCATATGTTTAGCCCCCTAGCGATGAAATGTCATCCTGTAGCCAGTCTTGCCCGTCAATATAGCTTTAGGCTTTTAGCACCTCCTTACGCAGATCCATCGCAAAATTGGTGCTGAAACCATCAACTTTTGGGTGTGCGAAATCAGGAGATGCGCCGGCTAAAAACGGAACTGGAAAATAAGGACGCCATCATCGCCGGCTTAGAGGTGGATCGCGTCCAGTACCAAGGTATGAATGCCGAAACCTTAACTTTGTATTGCAGGCTTATTTTTATACTGCTGACATTTTGTCTTGCAGATGCCATCATCAAAGCCAAGGAGTTTGCCGAGAGCGCAGGCAGCCTGGACCGGCTCCGCGATGAAAACATTGAGCCTGGAGACGGAGAGGCAGTATCACAAAGATGCCCTTCGTGAAGTCCAGGACCGGCTTGACAAGCGTCTCGATGAATCGTTGGCTATCGACAATCAGCTTTTGAGTAAGTTTTACTTAAAAACCCAAATTCATTGCTTTCTGTCTTAGCCATTTAATAACTGAACTTCGCCTTTTGTAGCTCCGGCGGGTTATGGCCATGAGTTGACAGCGGAAAACCGGCTTGACCGGATATTGGAAGTAGAGGAACTCCTCCCAAAGATCCTTTCTTCGGGAAAGAAGCTTGCCGAGAAATTCTTTCCCGGCAACCCCGAACCACTGACGGACCTTGGAGGCTTGGTAGCTAAACTGGATGAAGCAACTTCATTCTTTGATGAATGGCTTCGATCTAGCGCTCGTGGAGGGGCAAAGACAGCCTTGGGCCTAATGATGGCGCATTACCCGGAGGCGGAAGCCTGGCGTGTTGCATCCGGCTTTCCTCTTGAAAAAGAGGACGACTCTCCGCTGGACAACCAAGACCAGAAGAAAATCCTACACTCCGTCTCCTGTTACGACAGCAAGGTCGCCAAGATGGTCTCCCTCACCACCATTTTCAAGGAGGTGTCATGCCCTCCAACTCCCGTCCAATCTGATGATGACGGCGAAGAGGCGGATAAATCTGCTTGAGCCGAACTTGCTCCTTAAGCCAGCCATCTCTAAAAATGTAATTACAAGATGTAAAGCCATCCAAACAGTATGCATGTTTGTAGAAACAACTATGTCTTTTGCCGTACTAATTCAACTTTTTATTTGCAAACATGCAAATTTTATGCCTCAGTTTATTCTGGCCTTGACACCTTAGCCATTAAGCGCCGACAAACCTATTGCAAAGCAAACTTGCTGAGTAACAGGGTACGTAGCGACCAATCTGTTTAGACCCAGTGCCGCCTTTCGGTGCCGAAATGCTTTGAAGCAACCCGGCGCAAAAAGCTATCAGACAAACATTAATTTGGCAAAACGTTGTTTTTTCATCACCTTAAGGCGGATTCAACATGAAAGATAGTTTACCAACAAGCAACACAGGCAATTTCGGGTAAACAGATGATAACAATAAGATCATTGGGAAATAAAGGATGGTACAAATTCTCGAATTTCACATGAGAGAAACCAATTTTTATTTCATGATCACATTGACATGGTTACAATAGAATTTGCTAAGTGTAAAAGGGACGTAGCTGAGCGATATTCCACGGATGTTTCGTCTCATCTAAGTGGTCATCCACATGCCTCTTTTCCTCTTGCGACCTTTCTTCCTGGGATCTTTCTTTGAATCCCTTAAGTCGAGGAGATAATATGACCCGTTTTTTAGAGCTTTGCTGATAAGGAAAGTTCCTTCCCAAGGAGGGGATAATTTGTGCTGCCGGCTTTGCACAAGCCGAATCACTAAGTCGCCTTCTCAAAAATATCGATTCCGCACTCTACGGCTCTGATAGCGACGTAGATCTTGCTGATAGATGGTGGATCGTTGGAGAGCCAGCTCTCTTTCTTCTTCGAGGATGTCTAAGCCATCTTGACGTGCTTCTTCTGCGTCTTCTTCGACATAGGCTACGACTCGAGGCGAATCGTGGATCATGTCGGTTGGGAGTACCACTTCTACACCATAAACAAGGAAGAATGGGGTGAAGCCGGTCGATCTATTTGTGGTAGTACGAATACTCCACACTGTCGGCAATTCATCAACCCAAGCGCCGGCTGCTCGATGCAATGGGGTTTCAAGGCTCGGCTTACTACCCTGCAGAATAATGCCATTAGTGCACTCTACCTGTCCATTGGATTGCGGGTGTGCCACCGATGCCACGTCGAGTCGGATTTTTGATCGGCTGCAAAACTTCGATAGCACACCGACGGAAAAGTTTGTGCCATTGTCAGTGATAATGCTATGCAGTATGCCGAATCGAGTTGTTATCTCGACGATGAACTTTGTAGCTGTAGCTCCATCGAGTTTCTTGATGGGCTTTGCCTCCACCCACTTTGTGAATTTGTCGACCGCGACCAGCAAATGAGTTAAGCCTCCTCTTGCCGTCTTGAAAGGTCCCACCATGTCGAGCCCCGGACCACGAACGGCAAAGTTATAGGGATCGTCCGGAGCTCCTGAGCTGGCAAGTGAGCCTGCTTTGCGTAGCGCTGACATCCTTCACAAGTTTTGACGATGTTGATAGCATCCTCCTTAGCCGTCAGCCAGAAGAAACCGTGCCGAAACGCCTTAGCGACCAACGCCTTTGCCACCACGTGATGCCCACATTCACCGAAGTGGATTTCTTCAAGGATTTGCCACCCTTCTTCTGGAGAGACGCATCTTTAGAAGATGTCGGATGTGCTTCGTTTGTAAAGCTGTCCATCGATAATCGTGTACGCCTTTGCTCGGCGCTCAATTTGACGGCTCAACACTTCATCGTCCTTAGGCAGTTTCTTATTAATCAGGAAATCAATATAAGGCGTGGTCCAATCTGGGTTTACCAGGCATACATGAACTGACTCTGCCGACAAGGGATAGTCTTCGTCGCCATCTTTAATGGACGGCTTATGTAGATGATGGAGAAATACGTCTGGAGGCACCGCCTTTTGCCTGGAGCCTATTCTGGCCAAGGCGTTAGCAGCTTCATTGTCATCTCGGAAGATATGTCGGACCTCTAAGCCGGCAAAGCATCTGCCGAATTCGTCGACTGTTCTCCTGTATTCTGCCATTGTGGGACTTTTCATGTCCCAGCATCCATCAAGTTGCTGTACAACAAGATCCGAGTCGCCATACCAGAGGATGCGTTTCACTCCCAACTCCTTAGCCATATGAAGGCCATGGAGAAGAGCCTCATACTCTGCTACATTGTTTGTAGCGTTGAAGTGAATTCGGAGGACATAACTGAGCTTGTCACCCTTAGGCGACTTTAGCACTACTCCAGCAATCAAAGTGCATTATCCAGTATTGAGAATCCAGCAAAGGTGTGCTCTCCATCGCCTCTGTCCAGTCTGCAACAAAGTCGGCTAGAACTTGAGATTTGATGGCGCACTACTAGGAAACTAGCTATAGGTGGAAGGTCTTTTCGTGGCGCACCAAAGCTGCCGTGCGCCACTACTAATATTCTGTGGCGCACCTTTGGGGATGCGCCACAGAAAGATGAGGTTTTCTGTGGCGCATTCCTGTCCAGTGCGCCACTAAATTGGCACTTTCTGTGGCGCACTTGTTCCCATGAGCCACAGAAAACATGTGGGCCCCACCACCAACGGCTGGATGGCATCCTACCACACCATTTCTGTGGCGCATGAAGTTTGATGCGCCACAAAAAGTTGCATTTCAGTGGCGCATCTGGAAGTATGCGCCACAGAATATTGTGTGGGCCCGGCACCAATGATTGGGGGGGAGGTGTTTCTGTGGCGCATGGGGAAGGATGCGCCACAGAAATATGCATTTCTGTGGCGCATGTGGTTCCATGCGCCACAAAATGTCTTTCCAGAATTACAAAAAGGGCAGCCCCCCACTCACCACCCCCATTGTCTTCTTCTTCCCCTCTCCTCCCACCTAGAGCAGCTCGTGTTCCTCCTCCCTCCCACCCCATTTTGCTCATACTTTTCTCCATTCTTTGTAGTTAAACCTACTTTATTTGATAGGTAATTGGTGAGGGGCCAGGGGAGGCTCCATATATACTCTACCCTCCCAAATACATCTTTTTTTTCTCCAACACCCACACTCTCTCTCATCGATCGCGGTCACGTCTCGGTGACAAATCTACTAGGTGAGTATAGTTGGATGGACATGCATATGCATGTTTTGTGTGGCCGGCACAAAACATGCATATGAAGGGGCGGTTTGCACGATGGGGAGACGTTTGTTTGTTGTGCTCCGACCATCGTGTCGTGGAGATGTAGATATTTTTGTGAAATGCTTGCAGGTACCCCGAGAGGCCCTTGAGATTGCCGGAACGTCGATTAACTTCCGTTGCGGCGAATTCGGGTACTCCATATGTCCCTTTTTTAGCAAAGGTCATGCCGAAATTTTTAAAAATTTCGGCACGACCTTTGCTGAAAAAAAGGGACATATGTGTGTGTGTGTGCGCGTGTGCACGTTGCGGTTTTACTTAACATACTCTCGTTTCTTATTTCTGCTTTTATCTATATATAGCAACCATGGTCATCAAGATGAGCTCCAGTCAAATCGGTAGATACAAGGAAGAAGCAATGGCGGACATGATTCGGTGCAACAGGCACCAGATAAGATGTCCGTGTCGAACATGCAAACTCGTGAGCTGGATCGACCCTGATTCCGGACAATTGGAGGAACACCTGCTCAGGCGCGGTTTCTGGATAGGCTTCAACAAGGCGCCGACAGCAAATGGTGCGCATGAAAACGAGGGCGGGCGAGAAGACGAAGAGTCTCCCGGACATGGTTATCATGACGAAGGAGATGCCGGCGGACAAGATCATCATGACGAAGGAGATGCCGGCGGACAAGATCATCATGACGAAGGAGATGCCGGCGGACATGGTCATGATGAAGGAGTAGATGGTGGTGGAGAAGACGCGGACACGCAGACCTCGCTAACTTCGGCCTTGCAGGACCCTCATGTTCAAGAACTCCTACTCAAGGAGACGAGCGACGCCAGAGGTGCAGCCAGAGAGAAAGCCAAGCTGGAGCAAATGAAGAAAGACGTGAAGACTCCGTTGTATCGTGATTGCCGGCCCCAGCATACGCGCTTGCATGTAACGCTTGATGCTCTACAGATGAAGGAGGAAAACAGATGGACCGACGTCAGCTTCAGTAAGCACCTGAAATTCTAGTACGATCATCTTCCCGAGAGGAACACATTGCCAAGCAGTATCGAGGAGGCCAAGAAAGTCGTGTGCCCTCTTCACCTACCGTATGAGAAATACCATGCCTGCATCAATGATTGCGCAATTTATCGGGGCGTGTACAAGGACAGAACCACATGTCCGGTGTGCGGCCAGGGAGGGTACAAGAGTGGGAACAAGAATGTTCCTCGAAAAGTGGTATGGTACTTTCCTCTCATTCCCCGTCTGCAGTATTTCGTGGACCCTAAGGAAGCAAAGCTCATGCAATGGCACGCGAAAAGGGAGAAGCCCGAAGAAGATCCGGAGAAGGGCGTGATCCTGACACACCCTTCAGACGCTTGCCAGTGGGAAGCATTGGACATGGCCTTCGAACATTTCGGGCGCGACGCAAGGAACGTCAGGCTGGGTATGAGCACCGATGGACTCAATCCGTTCGGCAACCAGAGTAGCACGCATAGCACCTGGCCCGTGTTTGTATGGCCTTACAACCTTCCCCCGTGGCTGTGCACGAAGCAAAAGTACATACACATGAGTATTCTCATTCAGGGGCCGAAACAACCTGGTACCGACATACATCTATATCTCGCGCTATTGAAAGAGGAGTTAGCCAGGTTATGGGAGACGCCAGTCCGTACGTGGGACGCCTACACTGGAGATTATTTCGATATGAGAGCCGCGTTGCTCACGATGGTGCAGGACTATCCTGGTTGCTCACATGTATCAGCACAGGTAGGCCATGGATTCTGCGCATGTGTCAGGTGCATGGATAAGACCCCGCATCTCCAGCTACCAAGGGATCCCGGGTCTTCGAAAACCGTGTTCCCAGGGGCTCGAAGGTGGCTTCGCATGGATCACCCGTGGAGGAAACGTGGTGATTTGTTCAATGGTAAAGACGAGCTCGAAAGAGCCCCGTGCCCGAGGAGCGGCGAATAAATCGACGAGCTTTTGAAAAAATTCGGAGGAGTGCCCTGCGCTGGGAAAGAAGCGACCGAGGGTAGACCCCCTGCTGGGTGTATGGAAAGCGAGGTCTGTTTTCCACGACTTGGAGTACTGGAAGGTACTCCACACGCCCCATAGCTTCGATGTAATGCACATTACCAAGAATGTTACCGAGAGTCTGCTTGGCACTCTTTGCAACATGTCCGATAGGACCAAGGATGGGACGAAAGCAAGATACGATCTGAAATGGCTTGGCATAAGGAAAGATCTTCAGGCACCCGATAGTGCTGACGACGATGATGATGATGATCAGACGGAAGGGACTCAAGGTCGCCACAAAAGGGTAAAGAAGAACGTGGTGGTGCTTCCCGCTGCTTGCTTCACTATGAGTCCGGAGGAGCTCGAGAAGTTTTTTATGTGCCTCCTAGGAGTCAAATTTCCTCACGGTTACACGGGGAAGATAAGCAGATATCTGGATGCAATGAAGAAGAGGTTCAGCGGGACGAAGTCTCACTGTCACGTGCTGATGACGCAGATACTCCCCGTTGCGATCCGAGGGCTAATGGACGAGCAGGTCCGTGATATGCTGCTTGGCCTTTGCAACTTTATCGACGTCATCAACAGGAAGTCGATTGGCGTGAGGCAGCTCCACAGGCTACAGGAAGAAATCGTGGTGATATTATGCGAGCTCGAGATTTACTTCCCGCCCGCATTCTTTGATATCTGCGTGCATCTCCTTCTCCATGTCGTTGATGACATCAGGCAGCTCGGGCCGACTGATGAGGACATCCCTAGTCCTTTACCATTTTCTTCTATCGATGATGTTGCTGCTCAAGACAAGCCCAATGAGGTGAGGATTGGACCGATGACAAGAGCTCGTGCCAAGCTACTTGGACAACAGGTGAACTCACTCTTAATTGAATATGATGTTTGTGATAACGAGAACTTTATACTGCCTAAGTCTATGCACTTGTGTATGATTAGGGTTGTTGATAACACAAACATTGGAGGAGTACCAGAGGGCGGCAAGGAATGGAGTACAACGTCACCTATGGCGCGAGGGAGGAGCGGGAGGAAGGCGCAAGAAAGGAAGACGAGAAAACCAGCAGCAGCGCCGGCCTGAGGCCGGCCTCAGCCCGGCCAGGCCGGCCAGCCACCCGAAGCACCCGGCCTCCAGACGCAGGAAGGCCGGCCCAAGCCCGGCCTAGGCCGGCATGTGCCCGAAGCGGCCGGCCTCAGCCCGGCCTAGCCGGCCTAGGCCGGCCATGCACCCGAAGCGGCCGGCCTCAGCCCGGCCTCCCCGGCCAGGCTGGTTTGCGTGCATGCAAATCCCAGCCCGGCCTTGGCCCGGCCTAAGCCCGGCCTGGACCCGGCCTGCGCGCCAGATTTTGGGCCGAACCCACTTTTGGGTCGGTTTGTATCCGTTCGAGTCAGAACCAAGTTAGGTTTTCCATGTTAGTTCGGTTTGGCCTCCTATATAAGGATAGGGCGGCTGTAGTAGAGGGGTTAGACCACGTTTTGATTAAACCCTAGATTGGATTGCTACAAGCATTCATCTTTTGCCCGTGTTCCTCTTTGTTGCGATCAGGAATACAACCCCTCCACTTTGTTTCGATCTGGAGGTTCTTGCTACCAAAGTTAGAGTGTGATCTGTTGTTCCATTGGGAATTAGTAGATCGCAGAAACCGCTTCGTGGCCGGCGGCTACGTTGCATCGGTGTGAGGCGTCGCGAATATCCATTGGGTTGAAGAGCTGTTGCATTGGCAACAGGGGAGCAGCCGGAGAGTTCGTCGGAATCTCGCAAGTTATCTACCATCATCAACCATCTACCACCGCTCACAGAGAAGATCGGGCCACCCCTTATCATCTTGGTATCAGATTTCCAGAGTTTCCTCGGTGAGCATCCACAAATCCCCGTAGATTTACTGTTTTTCGTCCTATCCAGAAAAAGCCAAAAATATTAGGGTTAGTTTTCGCCATAGCCTTAGATTGCATCATTAGGTCAAGTTCTAGTTGCTGGTCGTTTTCCTTTTGCGTATCTTGTTTCGTTGCCGAGTCGAATTGCAATCGGAATCCTGCCGTGCGTCCTGCCGCGGCACGGTTTTGGTGGTTTTTCTCTGCCGCGACACCGGTTTTGACAGTTTTGGTAAAACGGCCATAACTTTTGCATACGAACTCCGTTTTCACGTGCGACCACTCAAAACGCTCGTATCGAAAAGTTCTATCCAACCAAACTGGCTGCGCCTGTTTACGCCTTTTCGGCGGTCTCGGAATCCCCAAATTCGTCCGGGAACATCGAGTTTTTGGCCTTTGAAGTTTCAGTTTCGGCAAAAACCGGACTTTTTGGTGAAAAACTTAGACACAGCCTTTCTACAGCACGTGATAGGAGCTTACCCATATAAGACTAGCTACGTTTTGTGCACAGGCTGCTCTTGGACGTGTGTCTTGTTGCTTTTCAAAGTTGTTGGTCATAAATAGTCAAAAAAAAAAGGAGATAGTTTAAAAAAAAAAAAGAGATAAAAGTGCAAGTTTCTGTATCGTTTGTGACACTGATAGTCCTTGAGCAATCGTGTGCCTATTAATCTGAGCTACTTGCTAGTGTCTTTCTAGTGCTTTGTGACACTCTTGTTCATAGTCACTTTGCCCCGTTTATCTCCACCGTGTGCGTTTCCAGTGTGTTATACGACCAGCACTAGGGTTTGCCTTTTGGTGTAGTTAGGTTTCCTTACCAAGCTCCACTATAATACCCTGGTTTTGTTGTGTAACACTTTGAGACCCATAATATTCGCTTCACCCCATCCGTGCACGTTCTGTCCATACAAGTGGTAAGCTATACTATTCACTTTGGAACGGTAAGATACACAATTTCTTTTGGTTTGAGTGAGTTGAGAGTTTTCCACATACATATTTCATATACCCTTGTGTGCACTAATCATGTCTTCAGGAGATGAGGATGATGGTGTTGTGAGGCAAAAGAAGGACGGCAACGCTCCTGTTTGTTGGGCTGAATATGAAGCTCTTCGAGGTCACCTGACACGTCAGTTCACCGCTCAATGTGACAGGTTACAAGCTGATTTGACTGCTACGGATATAAAGGTTGACAATGTGCTACAAACGGCAACTGAGTCTGCAGCTGCCTTGACAGCAATTCAGAATTCTATTGGTGCATTGAACCGTGCCGTGCAAGTGTTGACGCAGCGAAATGAGCAACCTGTTGATGATGCAAGTGTTCATGGTGATCACGGTGTTGATTTTGATGCTGAGGAGGATGATGAGCAAGCAGCTGCTCGTCGTGAGAGGTTGCAACGGCAACAACAGCCACAACCACATGCTAATGGTGGACGTGGAGGTGGCCGAGGTGGTGCTATACCTCCTGGTCGTGGTTTTGCGCCTCTTGGTGCGCGCCGTATGCTCGGCGACAATCTTGGTCATGCAGCCAACCGTGATGATGATAGCGTTGGTAAGCCCAAATTCAGTATTCCCAAGTTTGAAGGTTCCGTTGATGTGGAAGAATATATTAACTGGGAGTTGAAGATGGAACAATTATGGCGTTTGCATGACTACACTGAGGATAGAAAGATCAAGCTTGCATCTTCTGAGTTCGATGGCTATGCTTTGCTATGGTGGGACGGTCTTGTGAGTGCTAGGCGTGAAGCAAATGTACCTATTTTGTCTTGGCGAGAGATGAAGGCGGAGATGCGTCATCGTTTTGTTCCTCGCAATTACATCCGTTCTTTGTATGATAAGTTGCAGAATTTGAAGCAAGGTGCCAAGTCCGTTGATGAGTACTATAAGGAGATGGAGTTGATCATGCAGCGTGCTAAAGTGCGAGAAGAACCTGAACAAACTATGCAGCGTTTCCTTTCAGGTTTGAGCTTTAACATCAAGAGAATTGTACGTCATCATCAATATGGCGATGTGCAAGATTTGTTACATCAAGCACGTGAAGCTGAGTTACAGTTGGCCGAAGATGCCAAATATGTGACGCGTTCTTCCTATGGGCGAGGTAATGTGTCATCACGAGCAACACCTAGTGTGGTGCCGCCTAGTCCTGTTCCTAGTTTTCGTGGTGCTGCTCCTTCCAAGTCGGTTTCAGTTGCTCCTAATGCCAAGCAATCACCACAACCTGCTGCAAGTGCTACTGGCTCTTCCAATTCTACAGCTCGTACACGTGATATGAATTGTCATACGTGTGGAGGCAAGGGTCACTTCAAGCGTGAGTGTCCCAACAAGAAGGTCATGTTGATCAATGAGGAGACCGGTGAGTATGAGAGTGGTGATGAGGTGGATCCTAATGCTGAGTTTGAGGAGGAACTAGAAGATGAGTTGTATTATGCGGATGCCGAGCGTTTACCATCTATTGTGTGCACGCCTAAGGTGCTAAGTGTGGCCCCTAGTTCTTCGGAGCAGCGATGCAATTTGTTTCAAACAAGGGCTGCAGTTGGCAATGGACGTTCTTGCAAGGTAATCATTGATGGTGGAAGCTGCCGCAATTTAGCTAGTAAAGAGCTCTGTCAAAAACTGAATCTGAAATATTGCCACATCCCCATCCATATTTTATTCAGTGGCTAAGTGAAAGTGGGGAGATGAAGGTTAATCACATGGTACAAGTTGAGTTTCAGATTGGGCCTTACAAGGACACCGTGGAGTTCGACGTGGTTCCAATGACCGTGTGTCACTTGTTGTTGGGACGTCCTTGGCAGTTTGATAGAGATGTGCGCCACAATGGGAGAGCAAATACCTATCAACTCAATTGGCATGGCAAGGAGGTGATGTTGCGGCCAATGACACCTCAAGAGATAGTAAATGAATCTCGCCAAAAAGTGGAAGTTAACCGTGAGGCTGAGCGTGAGAGATTAGCTAGGCGAGAGACTCCACTTCGGTGAGCGAGAGCCACAAGCCAAATTTGAGTGGTAAAAAGAAAAGTGAGGGAGAGAACAAAATAGTAATGTTAGCCACCAAATCTGATTTGAGAGAGTTTCGTGAGGATCCCACTCTAGTACCTCTTGTGCTTGTGTGCAAGGGGGAAATTCTTGTTTCTAACGACATGACCCCTCTCTATTGGTGTTTCTAATGTCTTGCAGGATTTTGGTGATGTTTTTCCGGAGGAAGTGCCCGCTGGTTTGCCTCCATTGCGGGGTATTGAACATCAAATTGACTTGATTCCCGGAGCAACACTTCCAAACCGAGCTCCCTATAGGACCAACCCGGAGGAGACAAAGGAGATACAGCGACAAGTTCAAGAGCTTCTTGACAAAGGGTATATTCGTGTGAGCTTAAGTCCTTGTGCTGTTCCTGTTATTTTGGTTCCTAAGAAAGATGGTACTTGGCGCATGTGCGTAGATTGTAGAGCGATAAATAACATCACTATTCGTTAGACACCCCATTCCTCGTTTGGATGACATGTTAGACGAATTAAGTGGTGCTGTTATTTTCTCTAAAATTGATTTGCGTAGTGGTTATCATCAAATTAGAATGAAAGAAGGAGATGAATGGAAAACTGCCTTTAAAACAAAATTCGGTTTATATGAGTGGTTAGTGATGCCTTTTGGGTTAACTAATGCACCTAGTACTTTCATGAGATTGATGAATCATGTTTTGAGGCATTTCATTGGTAAATTTGTGGTAGTTTATTTTGATGATATATTGATTTATAGCTGCAATGAATCTGAGCATACTGATCATATTAGACAAGTTTTGCAAGTGTTGCGTGATAATAAGCTATATGGTAATCTTGCTAAATGCACTTTTTGCAAAGATAAGGTCATATTTCTGGGTTTTGTTGTTTCTAAGGATGGTGTTGAGGTTGATGAATCTAAAATTGAAGCAATTAAAAATTGGCCTATCCCATGACTATTAGTCAAATAAGAAGCTTTCTTGGTCTTGCTGGTTTTTATCGACGTTTTGTGAAAGACTTCAGTTCTATTGCTGCACCTTTGAATGATTTAACTAAAAAAGGTGTTGAGTTTGTGTGGGGCGCAGCCCAAGATGTCGCTTTTGATGAGCTGAAACGTCGTTTAATTTCTGCACCTTTGCTTATGCTTCCTGATTTCAATAAGCAATTTGATATTGAATGTGATGCTAGTGGTATTGGAATAGGAGGTGTGTTGATGCAAGAGGGAAAACCAATTGCATATTTTTCGGAGAAATAAATGGTGCCCAATTGAACTATCCTGTTTATGATAAAGAATTGTATGCACTTGTTCGTGTTCTTGAGGTTTGGCAACATTATTTGTGGCCAAAGAATTTATCATACATTCTGATCATGAAGCTTTGAAGTATTTGAAGTGCCAATCTAACTTGAATAAACGTCATGCTAAATGGGTTGAGTTCATTGAATCCTTCCCATACATTATTAAGTATAAGAAAGGCAAAGAAAACGTGGTTGCTGATGCACTCTCTAGGAAAAGCATGCTTTTGACACATTTGGATGTTCAAGTTCCTGGTTTAGAGAGTTTGCGTGATTTATATGCTAATGATACTGATTTTTCCATGCCTTTTGCTAAGTGTTCTGCTGTGAAAGCTTGGGAAAAATACCATATGCATGATGGATACTTGTTTAGAGCTAACAAATTATGTGTGCCAGAATCGTCCGTGCGTTTGCTGTTGTTGCAGGAATCTCATGGTGGCGGTTTGATGGGACACTTTGGACGTGAGAAGACGTTACTGATGTTGGCTGATCACTTTTATTGGCCAAGGATGAGGCGGGATGTGGACAGGTTTGTTAAGCGTTGCATCACTTGCAACAAGGCAAAGTCCAAGCTGAAGCCTCATGGTTTGTATACTCCTCTTCCTGCACCTACAACTCCATGGGAGGACATAAGCATGGATTTTGTGTTAGGATTGCCTAGAACTAGGAGAGGACATGATTCTATTTTTGTGGTAGTGGATCGTTTTTCTAAGATGTCACACTTTATTGCCTGCCACAAAAGCGACGATGCGTCGCATATTGCTAATCTGTTTTTCAGGGACATCGTGCGCTTACATGGAGTACCCAAGACGATTGTTTCTGATCGAGATGTCAAGTTCATGAGTTACTTTTGGAAGACACTTTGGGGCAAGCTGGGAACAAAGCTGCTGTTCAGTACCACTTGTCATCCCCAAACTGATGGACAAACGGAGGTGGTGAATCGCACACTATCAACGTTGCTGCGAGCCATGATCAAGAAGAACTTGCGTGAGTGGGAAGATTGTTTGCCGCATGTGGAGTTTGCATATAACAGGGCGGTACATTCTACCACACAACTGTGTCCGTTTGAGGTGGTGTATGGTTTCAAACCCATTACTCCGCTTGATTTGCTGCCGCTTCCATTACATGAGAGAGTCAACATGGAGGCATCGAAGCGTGCATATTTTGTGAGGAAGATACATGAGAAGACCAAAGGGGCAATTGAGAAAAAGGCAAGTACAATGCAGCTCGTGTCAACAAGAAGAGAAAGGAGGTGATCTTTCAGCCCGGCGACATGGTTTGGGTGCACTTTCGTAAAGACAGATTTCCTGTTCAGCGCAAGTCCAAGTTGATGCCGCGGGGTGATGGTCCATTCAAGGTTCTTGCCAAGATAAATGATAATGCATACAAGATAGATCTTCCTACAACTGAGTTTGGTGTCAGTAATACTTTCAATGTTGCTGATTTGACGCCATATGCTGGAGAAGACCTTGACGCGTCGAGGTCGACGCCTTTTCAAGGGGGGGAGGATGATGAGGACATCCCTAGTCCTTTACCATTTTCTTCTATCGATGATGTTGCTGCTCAAGACAAGCCCAATGAGGTGAGGATTGGACCGATGACAAGAGCTCGTGCCAAGCTACTTGGACAACAGGTGAACTCACTCTTAATTGAATATGATGTTTGTGATAACGAGAACTTTATACTGCCTAAGTCTATGCACTTGTGTATGATTAGGGTTGTTGATAACACAAACATTGGAGGAGTACCAGAGGAGCGGCAAGAATGGAGTACAACGTCACCTATGGCGCGAGGGAGGAGCGGGAGGAAGGCGCAAGAAAGGAAGACGAGAAAACCAGTCAGCCGGCCTGAGGCCGGCCTCAGCCCGGCCAGGCCGGGCCACCCGAAGCACCCGGCCTCCAACGCAGGAAGGCCGGCCCAAGCCCGGCCTAGGCCGGCATGTGCCCGAAGCGGCCGGCCTCAGCCCGGCCTTAGCCGGCCTAGGCCGGCCATGCACCCGAAGCGGCCGGCCTCAGCCCGGCCTCCGCCCGGCCAGGCTGGTTGCGTGCATGCAATCCCAGCCCGGCCTAGGCCCGGCCTAAGCCCGGCCTGGACCCGGCCTGCGCGCCAGATTTTGGCCGAACCCACTTTTGGGTCGGTTTGTACCGTTCGAGTCAGAACCAAGTTAGGTTTTCCATGTAGTTCGGTTTGGCCTCCTATATAAGGATAGGGCGGCTGTAGTAGAGGGGTTAGACCACGTTTTGATTAAACCCTAGATTGGATTGCTACAAGCATTCATCTTTTGCCGTGTTCCTCTTTGTTGCGATCAGGAATACAACCCCTCCACTTTGTTTCGATCTGGAGGTTCTTGCTACCAAAGTTAGAGTGTGATCTGTTGTTCCATTGGGAATTAGTAGATCGCAGAAACCGCTTCGTGGCCGGCGGCTACGTTGCATCGGTGTGAGGCGTCGCGAATATCCATTGGGTTGAAGAGCTGTTGCATTGGCAACAGGGGAGCAGCCGGAGAGTTCGTCGGAATCTCGCAAGTTATCTACCATCATCAACCATCTACCACCCTCGCAGAGAAGATCGGGCCACCCCTTATCACCGACGTTCCTACACTACATGATGTCGTTCGAAAGGCAGAATGGTGTCATGAAACGATACGTCCGCAACAGGTCCGTCCAGACGCAAGCATGGCCAAGGGCTTCCTGACCTACGATGCATCTCCTTCTGCCAGAATTATCGAGCACCGAGAACCAGGATGTTGGTCTGCCAATCAGGACGCACCTTGGCAGGCTCGAGGATTTGGTCACCGCGAGGGCTACCGCTCACTCCATGTCGACATTCATGGTCGACAAGACGACTTCAACAGGGCTCACCGGGTCACGCTACAACACTTACAATTGATCGGACCTTGGGTGGAAGAGCACAAAAGCTTAATCGAGCAGAATTACATCGACCTGGGCCGACCGAGGAAGAAGGGAGCGTAACCAGAGAGCACAACTCCAGCTTCAGCGTTGGTTCAAGAAAAGGCAACTGGTTCAGCAAAGAGCATACCGCCAGCTACGGAAGATGAAAAACTCATATTCTACTTATCACAGGGCCCCGGGCACAACGTAAAGACCTATCAGACGTACGACATCAGCGGTTACAAATTCTGCACCGAGGAAAAGGACAGGAATTGCGAATATCAAAACTCAGGAGTAACTATGCTATCCTACGGCGATGACGAGGCTACTGTGAAGGAAAGATTCTTCGGACGGATCGAGGAGATATGGGAGCTCAACTACTGTGGACAGTTGGTGCCAATGTTCCGTGTGAGATGGGCCAAGGACGTCGTCAAAGAAGACCGGTATTTCACCACCATGGTAAAACCCGATGCCAAATCGAAGAACGCCTCCACGAAAAGGAGCAATGGGTACTCGCTAGCCAAGTCGAGCAATGCTTCTTCATTACCGACCCGTCAAAGCCTAGCCATGTTGTCGTGAGGAGGGGCAAGAGGAGCATCATCGGAATGGAAGGAGACGCCAACGAGGAAGACTTGGACAAGAACGGCGATCCGAAGATCGAGGAGGAATTCGACAAGTACTTCGACATGCCTACTACTAGCAAAGAAGACGGAAGACCCCCTACCTACTAAAGGTTGTCCGTTCACGCGAAGAAATCGCAAGGTGCCGGCCTAAAGTATTCAAACGCGAAGAAGGGAAAGAAGAACTAGCTCGGAACCGAGACGAAGAAGACTTTTTTGGTGTATTTAATTTGTGTGTGTGTGTGAGACAATGCAAGCATATATATGTATTCAATGAATATATATGAGAGACATTGTGTGTGAGACAATGCAAGAGCATATATATATTAAATGAATTGAATATGTATGAGACATTGTGTGTATTTTGTAACCAAATTTAACCAAAATAATTTAAAGAAAAAATTAAAGAAATAAAAATTGAGACAAGCCAGGATTCGAACCTGGCTGTCCATGTTAATCCAGTTTTGTTGGAAACCAGTGGGTAGTTTTGCTGTTTGTGTCAAGTAATAGCAGCACAGCTTTTGAACTGTACGCCAGGAAATTCTGTGGCGCACCACCTAGCAGATGCGCCACAGAATCTTAAATTTCTGTGCGCGCCACCTAGCAGATGCGCCACATAATCTTAAATTTCTGTGGCGCACCGCGTAGCAGATGCGCCACATAATTCTTGGGCCTCCACTTACATGTGGGCCCGCCCCCGCGCTGCCCCTTTCTTCCCAAATTTGCTAAGTCCTATAACCCCGCGCTCGACGACCCCCCTCGCCGCCGGCAGCCCGACGCCACCGCCGCCACCGGAGGAGCCGCCCCTGTCCCCTCGCCCTCACTCTCCGCCACTGCCACCGGAGGAGCACCGCCACGTCCACCGGAGGAGCCGCCTGTGGACGAGCACCAGGAGGAGGAGGCCCGCGTCTACCGCGCCCGCCGTGTCCACCTCTGCCTCCCCCTGCCTCCCCGCTCCGCCGGTTCAGGACGAGGTAACCACCCTGCCTCCAACTCGCCGCTGTCGGCTGCCGATACTCCTGCCGTCCCCGTCCCCATGCCCTGCACCGCTCGGACCAGCGCCACCTGCGCCGCGCTCGGACCAGCGCCTTCAGGTACTGCTCCTCTCCCTTCCTCCTCCCTTGCGGCTGCCTCTCCGCTGCCTCTCCTCTACTCCTCCCCTGTGGTTGCTGGCCTCTCCCTCTCCTCTTCCCCTGCCTCTTCCTCCCTTTACCTCTGCGTGTAACATGTTCGATGAAATTCCTATGGGAATTTAAAAAAATATTTTTGAGCTTTATTATGAAGTAATAACATAGTACAAGAGATCCATGAAGGTACATTTTAAATAGGATCAAGATTTGATAATTTTGTAAGCCTCCAAAGTTGGTACTTTTAACTATTTTGAAGATGCATTTTTAGTTGCTGCTAGATGCTTTTGCTGCTAGCTGCTTTTGTGAAATGTGTGTGCTAGATGCTAAATCATGGTTTGCTAAATCATTAATTTTTCTAGCGCTTTTTCTTTTTCGAACCGAGATTACCCATTCCGTTATATGAGGGTATACTAGTTACTGTCACCATGAATAATTTTTCTTCTTCGAATGCCGATGATTAAAATGAAGTGACACCCGTGATCCGTGGTGGAGCTAGTGAGCCTTGTGATATGCATGATACACATCTTGTGGCATCCTAATTGGCTCACTAGCACCATCACAGGAATATGTGTCCGACCTAACAATGAGGCACACATCCATATCATTTCTGTTTGCTTTAGTCTTTTCTTCAAATGCCGATGATAAAATGAAGTGACACCAATGTGATCCCGGGGATGGCGCTAGTGAGCCTTGTATATGCACAAATACACATCGTGCATCCTACTTGGCTCACTCGCACCATCCCTGGAACTTTTGTGTGTCCAATCTAAGTATGAGGCACACATCCAAATTACTTATAGTATTTTGTAAGCCTCCAAAGTTGGTACTTTTAACTATTTTGAAGATGCATTTTTAGTTGCTGCTAGGTGCTTTGCTGCTAGCTGCTTTGTGAAATGTGTGTGCTAGATGCTAAATCATGGTTTGGTTAATTTATTGCAGCACCACAAGGAGCACCTCCACCACGCCGATCTCGGACCCAAGCCTCCCTTCCCTACCTGAGGTAGTTCCTCTCTCCCTCGATGTGGATGTGGATGTGGTGATGTATGTGTTGAAGTGATGCTGTTGCCGACCAGCGATGCAGGCCGGAAATCTGTTGATGTGTTGATGTGATGGATGCTGTTGCCGGCCAGCGATGCCGGCCATTATTTGTGAAATGCTTGTGCAGGTACCCCGAGAGGCCCTTGAGATTGCCGGAACGTCGATTAAGTTCCGTTCCGGCAAATTCGAGTACTCCATATGTCCCTTTTTAGCAAAGGTCATGCCAAAATTTTTCGTGAATTTTGGCATGACTTTGCTAAAAATATGACATATGGGGTATTGCGACTAATGCATGGGGCGGGGTATCTTAGTACTTAGTTAAGTGATTTTTTCCTTATATTTGGTGTACTAACTTCGACGTTTTTTTTCTTATAGGTGCGAATATGGCTGACAATAACGAGGCCGGGGGTTCTCGAATAGGAGGCGAGGAACCGATAGAGGAAAATAGTATGATTCAGACGGTCATCGCACAGGCAGTGACAAAGACGTTGGCGTCGCTCTTTCCTACCGTCTGTGAGGGTGTCAGGGTATGGATTGAGGGAGGGAAAAAGGGCCTCCCCCAATGATCATCTTCGGCTCCAACAAGTACTCAATCAATGTGGCTATAGAAGATGCACCCCCAGCATCCCCAGAGGTAAAGAAGAAGAAGCACAGGAAGAGAAGTAAGCCAGCTCCTAAGACGACTATCCGGGGGTATGAAGACATGCTATCACCCCGTGCGGATGGCATGACCCGAGTTCATGAAGCTGGTCAACCGATCCTGTCTCGGGAGCTGCTCCACCTTGTAGACGGATGCATGCTCTCTTTGCAAAATGCTATCTTGACGCTAGAGGGCAACCTTCTTAAAGAAGAGGATCCAAATTACCCGGTGTTCACTGTCAAGGTGCCAAAGTACTTGGCCGACTTCGTCCATGAAGCCCCCGCGGATTATTTCTTCATATCGTACGAGGACGTCTTCAAGCTGTTTCACTATAGACGGTTGGACTATAACTTGGTCCGCCTATATGTGCTCAACCAGGCGACGAGATCAGGAGAGATAATACCCGTACGTCAAGGTAGTGGATCCCTACTACATGCGTGACAGCCAGCCGGTGGAAGGATCAACAACACGGGCCATGGCCACGGAGTTCCTCCAGAGAATCATGCTGAACAACCAGGATAAGAACAGCCTTCTTCTGCCTTTCTTTTCCGAGTAAGTACACATCCGGTCGCCGATGTCGTATGTTATGCTTTCTTATAGATTTCTTCCATTGTTGATCCTTTCCAACATTCCGTGTCAATTGTGTTGAGCAGTGACGAGTACTGCGTACTCATCGTCCTAAGCCCGAGGTGGTCCGTTGCCACTTATATCGACTCGGGGAGTCTTAAAGACTACACCAGAATAAAGGGTGTTCTCGATGAGGCTCTCGAGGGCTATGCCCAAAGAGAGGCCACTTCCACGTAGAAAAGAATGGGGAACGTTTCACAAAGGAGAAGAAACACATTTTCTGCCATGGAACCAGGTTCCATTGCATCAAGCATCCGTCTGGCAGCGTGAAGGATGCCTTCTACGTCCTCATCACATTAAAGGGTTTGTCCGGGATGCAGAGAAAACGAGGTGGCCATCTAGTCTCCAAGAATGGACCAAACTTAGAGGGGAAATCACCGACGCTGATCTTAGAGAAGAATTCCATCGCATCCGGATGCAGTTATCGCAAATCATCGTGGAAGATGTCATGACAGAAGGGGGGTCCTTACACAACCCTAGAGGTAATTTGTCCATCTCCAGCCAAATATATATCCCAATCCACTCGATATATTATTAACCAAATATATTTCCCAATCCATCTGCAGGGATGTCTGAGTGGGAGATCGAAGACCGCCTAGACAAGCAAAATGACATGAGGACGTGGCTGACGAAAGACTGCTTTAAACCGTTCCCTGAGCCGATAAAAAAGAAGGCTCAATCCTGCAGCTACCAGTGGAGCTAGACGTGTTCTCCATTAGCGACCCAGAAAAATAGTCATAGTACAAATAAAGTGACCCAGCAAAGACCCTAGCAGCGACTCAAGAAGAAGAGACTCCAGCGGCTCCTCCTGCAGAGACCGTCGAGGAGTGGGCTGAGGCTGCTTCAGCGTCGGGCGCAGGAACCGCCATGATAAGTGGGCCCTAGTGATTTCTTAGACATTAAGGGATCACTAGGCCCCACTTATCATCGGAGGTTCCTGCGTCCGACGCTGAAGCAGCCTCAACCCACTTGTCGACGGTCTCTGCCGGAGGAGCCACTGGAGTCTCTTCTTTTTGAGTCGCTGCTGGGGTCTCTTGCTGGGTCACTATATTTGTACTATGACTTATGTGACATGAGATGAACTTTTGTACCCCTAAATTCAGCACTTGTAATCAATGTGTGAAACGATTAACTTATGTATCATGACTTGTGTAATAATCGTGTATCTTCGGCTCTAAGTAATGTGATATACCTGTATTTCCTATAATATATACCTGTATTTCCTGTTTCCTGTAATATATCTGTATTTCCTATAATATACCTGTATTTTCTGTAATATACCTGTATTTTCTGTAATATACCTGTATTTATACAGCAGGCAGCAGAAATTTGAAAATACATTTAAATTATTCTGCGGCGCATCTTTTTAGTTTTCTGTGGCGCATGGAATTCTGTGGCGCATGGAGAAATGATGCGCCACAGACATAATTCTGTGGCGCACCCTTGCTGGTGCGCCACAGAATCTTGGTATTTCTGTGGCGCACCGCCAGGATGCGCCACAGAAATATATTTTAGTGGCGAGATTTCTGTGGCGCATCCCACCATTTCCTAGATGCGCCACAGAAACCCTATTTTGGTGCGCCACAGATGACCTGTTCCCTAGTAGTGGCGGTTCTTGGCTTGTATTGGATGTCGAAAGCTGCTAATTCGATGCCCCATTTGGCGACTCGGCCCGTTGCGTCGACATTGTTGATAATATCCTTCAATGGAGCTTTGCTGACCACCGTGATTGTGTGATCATGGAAGTAATGCCGTAGCTTTCCGGCGGCAAAGAATACACCATAGGCTAACTTCTGGTAGTGAGGGTAGCGCTGCTTCGAATCTGAGAAAACCTCGCTAATGAAATAGACAGGGCGCTGATCCGGCCATTGCTTCCCTTCCTCTAGGCGTTCAACTACAATGACGGCACTTATCACGAAATTCATGGCCGACATGTAGAGCAGAAGCGGCTATTTTTCCTTCGGAGCTGCCAAGATTGGAGCATGTGTCAATGTATACTTCAGCTGTGCCAAAGCTGCCTCTGCTTCCTCTGTCCAAACAAAATTGTCCGACTTTTTGAGGAGCTTGTATAATGGCAATGCTTTGTCACCAAGCCGGCTAATGAATCGGCTTACAGCCGCGGCGGAACCCGTAAGACGCTGTATGTCCTTCAGACAAGTCGGCCTCTCGATGTTTTGAATCACCTTTATCTTTTCCGGGTTAACTTCAATTCCTCTTTGAGAAACAATGAAGCCCAGAAGCTTGCCTACGGGAACTCCGAAGACGCATTTTGCCGGATTAAGCTTCATCTGGTACTCCCTTAGATTTGCAAAGGTTTCCGACAGATCGGCGATAAGATCACCACACTTCTTCGACATGACCGCTATGTCGTCGACATAGACATGAACATTGCGGCCAATTTGCTTGTCCAAACACCGCTGCATACACCTTTGGTAAGTAGCACCGGCGTTCTTTAAGCCGAAAGGCATTGTGACATAGCAGTAATTGCCATATGGCATGGTGAAGGACGTCTTGATTGATCTGACTCCTTCATCTTAATGTGATGGTAACGCGAATAAGCGTCCAGAAAACATAGCATCTCGGAGTGTAATGCCCCGGGGTTTTTCCCCAAATTAGAAATTGCCTGTTATTTTATTTTTGCATCATCATGACATCAGCATCATCGCACTGCATGTTTTTGGCAACAAAAATTATTTTTATTAAACCCTATTTTATTTTTCTAAAATTGTCGAAAAATATTTTACCGAGACAGTCGTCTCCGTTTTTGAAAATTAATTGCCAAAATTGTTTTTGCAAAATAAAAATAAAATTTTGAGACGCGAGAGAGTAGCCCAAACCGGCCCAAAGCCCACCTAACCCCAAACCCTAGGGTTTGCCCTAGTTCCCCTGACAGTTTTGTTTCCCAACCCCTTACCTTTTTGCAGCGACCCTCTCCCCTTTTCTCCGTTTCGCGGAACGGTCCTTCCACCCCCTCCTTCTTTTCTTTTCCACCTCCACTCTTTTCTTTTCCTCCCTTTTTCTTTTCCTTTCCCCTTATCCTCTTTCTTTTCTTTTTTTCCTTACCTCTCATCCTCACCCGCACCTTCTTTCTCTCTCCACCCGTCCCGCATCGAGCCCGTCCTTCCTCTTCTCCCCGCGGCCGGATCCCGAGCTCCTCCACCCCGCGCCTCTCCCCTCCGGCCAGCCACCGCTGAGCCCCTCCAGGACACCGCCGCTAGCCGCGCCCTACCTCACCCTGCCTTCCCGAGCTGCTCCGCCCCCTCCTCGAGCTGTGGACGCCGCCAGTCGCCCAGCTCGGCCCGGCCTCCGCGCTCCCTTCCGACTGATGTAGGGGGTTGGCCCGATCTTCACGGATTTGAGGGGAAAAGAGGATGAACACGAAGAACACGGAGGTGGAAACGAAGAACATGAGGGGAAAAGGGCAAATTCGTGGGGGATAACTCGCGAAGCCTACGAGGGAGAATCACCCGGCAACAAACCCCCAACGGAGCAGCCTCCGGATCCCAAAACCCAAGTCAACAACACGCTTAATGAAACCGATTTCTCTTACCGACTGGTCCACCGATCCAATAGAATCACCGCAGTGAAAGATTGGTTTGCACTACTAGAGACACCTAAGTGAAAGAGTAGCTACAACAAGAGATTCATCATCCTCCTCGGAGGAACCCATCACGGGAAGGAGCAACGCTCAACTCTAGTTCATTCTTCTCTACCTCAAATGGAAAAGGGGAAAGCTATTTATAGTCTAGTACACATGGGGGGAGGTCCGGCCTGGGGGCCGGCCTGGGCCGGCCTGGAGGCCGGCAGCGTCTGGAGGGGGCCCGGCCTGGAGGCCGGCAGCGTCTGGAGGGGCCCGGCCTGGGGCCGGCCTGGAGGCCGGCATCGTCTGGAGGGGGACCGGCCTGGGCCGGCCTGGGCTGGCCTGGAGGCCGGCAGCATCTGGAGGGTGCCCGGCCTGGGAGCCGGCCTAGGCCGTCCTGGAGGCCGGCAGCGTCTGGAGGAGGCCCGGCCTGGGAGCCGGCCTAGGCCCGCCTGGGGGCCGGCTGGTTCCTGCCTTGTGCTTTTGCCTTGACGCTTCCTCCTCCTCATCCACGTGTACGCCTTGGATGAAATCAACTCTTGGGCTTCCTCGGCACCTTCCATCGGCTTCGTATCCATCGTGTCAAACCTAGCAATGCAAATGGGCAGATGCTCAAGTAGCATACCATTCCATAGGGTAGGAAATGAGATCTCGAAGAGGAAGGAGTTCACCTTTGACGCCCATGGTGACTTGGCATGTGTCGGGTGGCTTGTCATGGTGATGGACGTGGGTTGGGCTACATCATCTCCCCCTCCTTCGAAAAGCGTCGTCCTCGACGCTAGCACGTCCTCATCATGTGAAGGAGATAGATGGATTGACGTTGAAGTAGAACTCACCATGCCGCCATTGATACCTATACGCACCAAAGACCAAGCAAAACATGTGCGTGCATGATAGAGGAGCACATCATTGACAACATGTCCGAATTTGTTCATAACACCATTAGCACAACACAAATATATGGAATGGAATACAAATGTAAGGTCAATGTGCAAGCAACTCGTCCAAACATCCTCAAAATGTGGGAACACAAAATCTCCAAGAAAATTTGAGAAGGCTAAGGTAGCTATCTCATTTTGAACCATATGTTGTTCATTGCATTGAAAGCGTCGGAAAGAGAGGTTTGTGAACCACACAAGGTGAGAGAGGCTCTTATCATCGCCATCATGGGTGCAAACAAAGCAAAGAGAAGAGCAAGTGTTCATCAATTTTGTTGCAACACCAAGAAGATAACATCCCAAGGCCTCATGACAAGACATGCTCAAAATATCATTATGGTGACCAACAAACATAAGGAAAGAGAAATTGCTAATCAAGTTTGCGGCAACACATAAATCATCTGCAAGGAAGATCAAGGGAGCATGAATGTCACAAAGGAAAACCAAAGCACTCACATGTTTGCACGCGAACCAAAGGAAAGAGCAATTGTTCAATTTGTTCGATGCAAAACATAGAAAAGGAAATAGAGGTTGGTCGGAGCCACAACTCTCATGGTAAATGCTCTCAAGAGCTCTTTTTGTCAACTCATGTTCAGTTGAAGTTGACATTATGAAGCGTGAGCCATTACACACGAAATTCCAAAAAAAGAAATTGTGTGCATGGTACATGAATGCATCATCCATCATGATGCGTCTCTTCATTTGCACATCACCAAACACACCACGTTCAAAATGGAAGTGTGAAGTATGCGGATGGTCAACATGCCAAATGAAGGAAGGAAAATTCTCAACATAGCAAAAGGAACCATCTCCAAAAATTGAGAATGCTATGGGGGCAAACTCATTATCAAGCATTTTATCATCAGTGCAAGCAACACATATGAAGGAGAAATTGTTCGACATATTGCATGCAACAATGGGAGAAAATTGGAAAGATTCATAGCAAGGCATGCATGTGGCAAGATCATCACACATAGGAAATTCCACATGATCAACATTGGTTTGGAACAAGGTATCACATGGGAATATGAAAGAATCATAGGTGACATCGAAAGAAACATCCACATCATGCAAGCAATCACAAGTCATCATGTCCACTAGTGGGATCATGGCATCATCAACACCCATATGCGTACCTTTGTAGTCCCGCTCAAGAGAAGTAGGTGTTGTGGTAGAGGTAGCGGCGTCCATGTAGCCGACTTGTACATCTTCATGTAAGCATGGGGTGGCATCGTCTTCATCCTCCATGTACATCTTCTCCATAAGAGGCACCATCATGGCGAAGCTTGGCGTCTCATCATCCATGGAACCTAGTAGAACATGAGAGAAAACACTAGAGGTAGAGGGTAAGTTGTTAGAAATCGAAATGTCCTCACTTGACCTATCAACTACCTCTCCCAACTCAAGTGGTGTATCCCTCATTCCCTCAAAATGTAAGCACTCAATCTCGCATATGGTGGAGGCACTCAACTCACTTGCACTGTCACTCAAGTGGGCTAGGTGGCTCTCATTCTCACATGGGATTGGTACCATCTCATCATTCAAGCACATAGGGATAGGCTCGGTATGCTCAACTCCAATCGCCACCTTGGTTGAAGGGAAACTCCCATGCTCAACCTCCTCAACCTTTTCGCCTCCAAAGGTGAATGCCGTAGGGTGGGCATCATCACTCGACTCCTTTGCCGAAGGGAACATCCCATGCTCGGCATCTCCACTTGACTCGACATCCATAGTGGAAGCATCCTCCATGCTCGCCTCCTTGGTCGAAGGGAAAATCCCATGCTCGACCGTCTTCTCGCCATCTTCTTGGTCACCAACTTGTAGTGGCGTCGATGATAAGCTCGGTGAAGAGTCATGTGAGGGCGTGAAGAACTTGGATAACCCGGCAACGAACTCCTCGCGGATGGTCTTGAGGTCGGCCATGAGCTTGTCGCAATCAGCATTGGCCGTGAGCTTGTTGCAATCGGCGTTGGCCTTGAGCTTGGCTTGCTCGATCGCGAAGTTGGCATTGTCGGTGTCGCGCTCGTTCTTCAACTTGGCGAGGTCGGCCTTGAGTTCGTCCCATTTCTTCGTGTAGCTTGATCTATGCTTGGAAGCCCTTTTGGTTGTGGCACGCGGAGGAGACTCCATATGATGTATACTTGCCGCCATCTTGGAAGTTGATGTAGATGCGTGATGGCGTGGCCTTGAGTAGGTTGAGTCCTCATAGTGACGTCGATGATGATCATGAGTAGACGTACGCCGATGAAGATCCTTGGTGTTCCGTGACGAAGACTCATGTGCATAGGCACTTTGCGTTGGCCGCCGTCTTGAGGGTGAGGTAGCTTGACGTCGAGGAGGAGGGCGTGTCTTCTTGTCCTCTAGGCGAAGATGCCTTGAGCTCCGTCTCCTTGAGCTTGAAGTAGGTGCTTGACGGCGGTGGCGCTCTTGAGTTCTTGGCCTTGAGGAGCGCCAAGGTGGGTACTCATCGTCGGAGTCGTCATCAACAAGGTGTGTAGAGCCTCGTGGAAGATCCTTGACGTGCCTTGAGGAGCCGTAGTCGATGTAGGGTTCCACCACCTCATTGGAGTTGTAGTTTTAGTAGTGGTCCACCATGGAGTTGACAATTGTGGGCTCGAAGTCATTGTAGGTCTCCATGTCGCGGGCGGTTGCGGCATCATAGTCGTGGTAGTGGTGGTGCTCCGCCATGTAGTCCATGCTCGTGGAGGTGACGTCGATGTCGTGGTCCACCATGTCATTCATGCTTGGGGCGCCGTAGTCGTTGTCGCTCATGATGTCATCCATGCTTGGCGCGCCGAAGTCGTTGTCGCTCAACATGTTCTCATCATCATGGCCTCCATAGGATGCTCCGCTCTCACTAGACATGGTCAATCACAAGACAAGTGTATATATATGTGGAGGTGAAAGGAACTAAGAAACCAACCTCACCTAGTAGATAGTATTGGAACTAGTGGCCAATGCCAAGAGAAACCGATACACAAGAATGCGGGTGACTTGAATTTCAAAGATCCAAACGCAACTCCAAAACACACACGGCTTATGAGTGGATAGGTATGAATTGTGGAAAGCAAATGGAACAACCGGAAATCAAGATATTGTAAGGGCAAGTAGAGAACCACGATGACCACAAAGGAAATACAAGTCGATCTCAAAAGATAGAAGTGAAGCACATAGAAACACACGCTTTGATAAGTGGGACTTGTGCAACCAAAAATGAGCTAGTGATGGACCTAGCGAAGACTAAAGCTCAAGGTGCACAAGTACAAGAGAAACCAACTCGATTGCAATTATTGGTGGGCTACAAGATTTGCACAAAGATACCACACCTATGAATTTTTCATCGAGCTAGCGCGACCTACAAGAGATATGGCAATGAGGCTCTTTCTTTTTTTTCTCTCTCTTTTGATTCTTTTATATGCTCTCTTTTGGCCTCTTACTCTCTTTTCTCTTTTGCCTCTTACTTGCTTGCCAACAAGAACTATATCAACTAGCGCATACAAGGTTTGCTCGGAACACTACGAGGTATCAAGTGTGCAAAGTCCAAGCAATCATAGATGAGCTAGTCTCAATAGGTAAGATAAGCACAAATGGCTTGGCTAACAAGTGATGCAAGGTGGGAGAAGGTTCGGGGATGTTATACCTTCCGTCGACGATCTTCACCCGGTGGAGTGGAATGTCCCTTCCTTGCTCATGAAATATGGTGGCAATATATGATGGATCAACCGCCGTGGTGATGTAGAGCTTGTCCGTAGCTTCGATTAGAGACGAAAATCACCAAAAACGGAGTCCGGAGTGAAAAGTTATGGCCAAAACAAAATTTCAGCAGGGGAACCGGCCTGGGGGCCGGCCTAGGCCAGGCTGGAGGCCGGCGGCTTCTGCCGGGGGTCCGGCCTAGAGGCCAGCCTAGGCCGGGCTGGAGGCCGGCCGACACTACCTTTCCGGGACGCGAAAATGGGCGATTTTGGGCGGAAAACGGCCCGAAAAACACCAAATCGGAGGGGAAATCAACGGAATTTGGCCATGGGAACGCAAAGGAAGGTAGATCAACAAGTATAGCAATGGATCCACGGATCAAAACCTACCAAAACTCACAAGAATCTCAGATCGAACCAAAAGCAATTTGAGGCTATTTTTGGTGGAAATTTTTGAAATTAGCAAAATCAAAGAAAATTTTTGTGGATATGGGGGTGGAAACAAAGGAAAATCTGTGGCAACCCTTGCTCTGATACCATATGATGTAGGGGGTTGGCCCGATCTTCACGGATTTGAGGGGAAAAGAGGATGAACACGAAGAACACGGAGGTGGAAACGAAGAACACGAGGGGAAAAGGGCAAATTCGTGGGGGATAACTCGCGAAGCCTACGAGGGAGAATCACCCGGCAACAAACCCCCAACGGAGCAGCCTCCGGATCCCAAAACCCAAGTCAACAACACGCTTAATGAAACTGATTTCTCTTACCGGCCGGTCCACCGATCCAATAGAATCACCGCAGTGAAAGATTGGTTTGCACTACTAGAGATACCTAAGTGAAAGAGTAGCTACAACAAGAGATTCATCATCCTCCTCGGAGGAACCCATCACGGGAAGGAGCAACGCTCAACTCTAGTTCATTCTTCTCTACCTCAAATGGAAAAGGGGGAAAGCTATTTATAGTCTAGTACACATGGGGGGAGGTCCGGCCTGGGGGCCGGCCTGGAGGCCGGCAGCGTCTGGAGGGGGCCCGGCCTGGGAGCCGGCCTGGGTCGGCCTGGAGGCCGGCAGCGTCTGGAGGGGGCCCGGCCTGGGGGCCGGCCTAGAGGCCGGCATCGTTTGGAGGGGGACCGGCCTGGGGCCGGCCTGGGCTGGCCTGGAGGCCGGCAGCGTCTGGAGGGTGCCCGGCCTGGGAGCCGGCCTAGGCCGTCCTGGAGGCCGGCAGCGTCTGGAGGAGGCCCGGCCTGGGGGCCGGCTGGCTCCTGCCTTGTGCTTTTGCCTTGACGCTTCCTCCTCCTCATCCACGCGTACGCCTTGGATGAAATCAACTCTTGGGCTTCCTCGTCACCTCCCATCGGCTTCGTATCCATCGTGTCAAACCTAGCAATGCAAATGGGCGGATGCTCAAGTAGCATACCATTCCAAAGGGTAGGAAATGAGATCTCGAAGAGGAAGGAGTTCACCTTTGACTCCCATGGTGACTTGGCATGTGTCGGGTGGCTTGTCATGGTGATGGACATGGGTTGGGCTACATCACCGACCACCCCTGCCCCGCGCGAGCTTCTCCTCCAGCTCGCCACCACCGCCTCCTCTCCTCCCGCATCGACCTCCTGCCTCCGCCTCCCTGCTCTGGCCGCTTCTCCTCCGACCGGCCGTCGTCCTCCCCTGCGCCAGCCTGAGCTCGTCTTGCCTTCGGCATGAGTTCATCCCCGACCAGTGTGGTGCCTCACGCGTGCGTCTCCTCACTCCGTGCTGCTCTGCCCGTGTCCGTTCCCGATGCCCTCAACGTGTTCGAAGAAATGCCCGCAAGGAACCCGGTGTCCTTTTCCGCCTCCTCGTGCCTCCTTTGCCGCACTGTCATGTTCCCCTTTGTGCGGTGCCTGTGATGCTGCTTCCGTCCATCCCCGTTTTGCCTCCGTTTCTGCATCGTGCTTCAGTGCCCGTCGTGTGTCTCCGTTTCCGTGTCGTGAAGCACCGTGAAGTCCGATCCCCGAAGCCTCCGTGTCGTGAACCCGAAGACGGATACGCCAAGGTCTACCCCGACCGGAACCCGCCGAGTTCTCCGATGCCGTGTACCCCGACGCCATGAACCCGTCGACCCCGAAGCCGGAATGCCAAGGTCCGCCACGACGACGACCCGAGTACGACTACTTCCACGACGTCGACTACCTCGACTACTCCGACTCCAGATGAACGACTACTTCGACTACTTCGGCTACTTCGACTACTTCGGCTACTTCCTCTCCGAATCCGAAGATCCCCCAATCCGATGTGTGACCCCAACCCTAAACCCTATACCATATATATGCGTATCTTATAAAATCATGCATGCTTAATAAACATCGCATCCTTATCCATTTAGTCAAATTAAATCAATTCAATTATGGGATTTGTCCGGTGCATCTATATTGTGCACCGATCCTATTTAAAAATGTTTTGCCATGTGTTAGGGAAATAAAATTGGACAACTTTTAATTTGTCATGCATCATGTCATCAACATGCCACTTCTTTTGCCATAGAGTAAAATGCATTCTTCCGTTGTCCAGTGTTCGTTGCTTCTTCAGGAATAGGACGTTCATTTGATGTGAGAAACGACAGGTTCTGCTACCTCTACCGGATTGCAGGCAAGTGATACTCCCTTGCTATCTTTGCTTGTTTTCTGTATCTTACACCTATCTTTTGTTCCTTACTAGCCTGATATTGCGATGCTTGTGTCTCGATCCTATTTGCATGTTTACCTTGCAGCCATGATATGCCCCACCCCACATCCTATTACCTTGTTGCTTGTTTATCTTGTTGGCCTTGCGAGTCGTAGAGCATGCTTAGGTTTGTTTTTCTCGAGTCTTGTTCTAGTCTTGTTATAAATTGATAGTTGGGTTTAAATTCACATGATAATCTTTAATGTTTGGCGATGGGAATAATTAATAAAGATAAGGCACCGGCGGAAGGCCAATCGTGGCGTTTTGTTCTGCTAGTGTCGCCTAGGACCCGAGTTCTTGTCCTCTGATCCAAGACTGAGCGCACTACCCACATGTGGGAGGAAATGGGACTCCCCTCGACCTAGTACCGGATCTGCAGCCTTGTCTAGGGCGCCACAAGTAGTTCGGGTGTTTCCATTTGCGCGACGCTTTATTTATTTGTGATGCAGGTACGGATGGGATGCTTCCGGGACTTATACGTGATGGTTACTTACGGTAGGGCTTGCGGTACGTTCGTTTATCGAGTGTGGAAGGAGGGGCAATCGTATGAGTGTTCCCTCCCGAAACCGTCCTCGCATCGGCTAAGTCCACCTCGGAGCTTCGGTCGGACTTTCAAGGTGGGTCAGACTTAGCTAGGTGGTTCCCTAGACTTGTGCCGTAGTGAAGGAAAGTGTAGTGTCGGATACCCTGTTGGTATACCATAGGAAGTGTGCTAATAGCTGGCAACAAGGGTTGAAGTGCGTGTGGTTACATTTGTGCACCCCTGTAGGGTTAAATCTTTTCGAAAAGCCGTGTCCGCGGTTATGGACGACTTGGTGAAATGTGCTGGCTAACAAGATCATAGACAACTTACACCTAATGATAATAAATTGATTAGTAAGAAAGAGCTAGTTCAATAATAACTTATAAAATTGCCAACTGTGTGAGTGCCTTTGGGCTTGCTGCTCGTAGGATAAACGGGCTGGTAAGTAATCGGCTGGGCTATGTTTGGTGTTAGTATAGTTGGTTCCTTATGCGCTCTCTTATCTTGTCCCTGTTAGACGAAAGTTTGTAGCGTGTCTCTATAAGTTGTTAGTGCTGCTTGCCGCCGCCTCAATCGCTAACGCTCTTTCCCCGGAATTCCAGCTTTGATATCTTGTGAGTATTACTTGCCAATACTTCTACTAGTACTGACCCCTTCGGGGCTGCTATTCCAATGCAGCCAACAGGTTTGAAGCCTGACGACGTTAGCTTGGGAATCCGTCCGGCTAGGCTTGGCCTGGGCAAGGATATGGTGCCGTTGCTTATCTTCTAGACTCTTAGTCCAATTTTGTATCTTGTCCTTAGTCGGACGCTACCCACTTCCGTTGTTATTTGGATCTTTGTATTGTATCTTTTGCTCTTGACTCGGTGAGTCGTTGTTGTATATATGTTCTTTTGTGGGTTCCATCGAGAACTGTTGTAATGTTATCACAATTCCACCCGCATAACATGTGTGTTGCGATGTGCACGTTATGCCTGGTGGGCGCCCTAGGATCATTATTATGCGGATTTGGCGGAAATCGCTAAGTCTCCATAGTACCGATCGTGGGGCGTTACAAAGTGGTATCAGAGCTCTGGTTTTTCGATACCCCGCGGGTCCTGTCTGCCTGTAGGATACCCTAGCTAATGGTTGTTGTTTGTAGAGTGTCCAAACTATTTTACTAAAGTTATTTGAAAAGATCTCAATAGGATTCTTGTTTACTTCTTACCTCTACCTTCTTTCCCCCTTACATTATATGATTTAAATCTTCTCTCTTATCTATCTTCTGAGTCATAGCATCTTCGTGGGTGGACGATCTCTTGCCTTTTACCTAGTAGGTTCGATCTTCAGAAGAATCTCGACAGACGACATCGATATCGGCGTGAGCAAGAATCTCTTCTTAGTGGTGTCGAGAAGATCATCATGGAGTGAGAAGATTCGATACTATGCCTTCCTCTTTTTCCCCCTGACGGTAGCGTGGATCTCGGGGCGAGATCCCTTGTTAGTGGTGTCGGTTGTAATGCCCCGGGGTTTTTCCCCAAATTAGAAATTGCCTGTTATTTTATTTTTGCATCATCATGACATCAGCATCATCGCATTGCATGTTTTTGGCAACAAAAATTATTTTTATTAAAACCTATTTTATTTTTCTAAAATTGTCGGAAAACATTTTACTGAGACAGTCGTCTCCGTTTTTGAAAAATTAATTGCCAAAATTGTTTTTGCAAAATAAAAAAATAAAATTTTGAGACGCGAGTGAGTAGCCCAAACCGGCCCAAAGCCCACCTAACCCCAAACCCTAGGGTTTTCCCTAGTTCCCTTGACGGTTTTGTTTCCCACCCCCTACCTTTTTGCAGCCACCCTCTCCCTTTTTCGCCGTTTCGCGGAACGGTCCTTCCACCCCCTACTTCTTTTCTTTTCCACCTCCACTCTTTTCTTTTCCTCCCTTTTTCTTTTCCTTTCCCCTTATCCTCTTTCTTTTCTTTTTTTCCTTAACTCTCATCCTCACCCGCACATTCTTTCTCTCTCCATCCGCCCCGCATCGAGCCCGTCCTTCCTCTTCTCCCCGCGGCCGGCTCCCGAGCTCCTCCACCCCGCGCCTCTCCCCTCCGGCCAGCCGCCGCTGAGCCCCTCCAGGACGCCGCTGCTAGCCGCGCCCTACCTCCCCCTGCCTTCCCGAGCTGCTCCGCCCCCCTCCTCGAGCTGTGGACGCCGCCGTCGCCCAGCTCGGCCCGGCCTCCGCGCTCCCTTCCTGACCACCCCTGCCGCGCGCGAGCTTCTCCTCCAGCTCGCCACCGCCGCCTCCTCTCCTCCCGCATCGACCTCCTGCCTCCGCCTCCCTGCTCTGGCCGCTTCTCCTCCGACCGGCCGTTGTCCTCCCCTGCACCAGCCCGAGCTAGTCTTGCCTTCGGCATGAGTTCGTCCCCGACCAGTGTGGTGCCTCACGCGTGCGTCTCCTCGCTCCGTGCTTGATAAGGGGTGGCCCGATCTTCTCTTGTGAGCAACTCGAATTTGAAGGTGGATGTTTTGCGGATGATTTGGTAACTTGATAACTAGTGCTACACTGAGATCTCACCGTGGTTAATCCCTGTTGCCAATGCAACAACAATCAATCCCTTTAGCTATTCTCAACTACACACTCTTGCACATGCAATCAAAGATCACAAGTGGTCCTGTATCCCCTTATTCCCAATGGAACAACAAGATAGCACGTAAGATTTGCAATGGTAATACTTCAAGATGAAAGCTTCAGCTTACAATCTGGAGGCTAGGGTTTTTGTTTTAACTTGTTCTCCCTTTTACAAATGACGGTGCGGCTAAATATATACTACAAAGCTACGAAGGCTGGATGCACACGTAACTAGGAATCCTAACCGACCAGACTAATACTTGCCTTATTTAAATATCCTAATTGATTTTTAACCAGCCGCACCACAAGGCAATATGCATGCACATCCTCGTATAGGCAGCTAGCCTATTCCTTTCCTTGAGAATATTGTACGTGATAGCTCCTTGGCCAGCATCCATGCATCGCACATGCATGACAGCGTTGGGTCCCATGTCCTCGACTTGTTGAGCTGCATGCACCGATCGTACCACTTGGCTGGGGCCCACCTTGGGTGCATTACGTGATTGCATAAGTATATGCATGTTGATGCTAGCTCAATTAGTACTGCCAACTTATTCTTGTGTCCTGCGATCACCGTTCTGTCTATCTTGGTCGCCGTCCTCCCTCTCCTCCCGCTGGCGCTACTCGACCGGATGTCAAATCTAAATAAATAATAATACAATGATTTAGATAGTATATAATTCTCAAATATCAAAGTATTATTTTTAGCTAGGAATAATTTCACCTGATAATAATCGTCAATTAGGCTTAATATTTCTTTCCAGTTTAACCATGGACAAGCACCATAATCCATGGATATATCCTTATCATCCTCCCTTTCTTCAAGAAAAGCCGTCCTCGGCTTTGGGTAAGCTGAAAGTGGAAGAAACAAAAATAACAACGTGTACGCAGAGTATATGTATATATAGCATCGTTGATCAGTTTGGTTGACATGACTAGTATGTCCAAAATTGCACATATAGAACACACATGTCTCGAATGGGTACAAAGCATATCTCAGAAATTTGCAACTAAAATTGCAGGTATAAGTGAAGTTCATATAATCATAAGCAACATGAGGAACACATATGTATAAAGTCTTGTTGTCCGCACAATATGGCATAGATGACATAAACGGCATAATATGACCCATAGGAGTGTCCAAAACAGAAATATCTAATTCAGGCATATTATCACATGTGATGTATATACGATAGACTAGAAAGTTATTGTCCGCACAATAATCTCCAATCATTTGAAATTTATAGCAATAGGTGACTATGCTAGACCGAGAATTAAGATATGCAATTTCAGAATATTTCTTCATAGCACACTGCAAACTAATAGGCTCATCCAACATGATATCATACAAAATATTAGCAAGTGGTATGCGAGCAAGTATTTCCTTATGAGTAAACACTACCACATGCTCAAAATTCGAAATTGGCAAATTATCACAATGTGCTGAAATATGTGTGTATTTCAAATCACAAGAATCATCTATCAAAGTAGAAGGCTCACAAATTTTCGAATTTGCGTGTTGCAGCTCCAAAACAGCACCAATATCAATGACATCATGCAAATCACAAGAATTAGCTAGCACATTAGTAGACTCACAACAATTTGTACTTGCAAGTGGCATCTCCAAATCAGCACCAATGTCAATGGCATCCTCCTCAGATATAGTAGGCACTGATTCATCTATCTCAAGTGGTGATGCAGGTTGTACTAGTGAGGGCTCCCTTTCTTCAAGAGTAACCTGCATATCACAAGCAACAATAGCAGGCACAATAGTATGCTCCTCCAATGTATGTGTAGGGGACGGTGCAGGTTGTACTATCGGCTCCCTTTCTTCAAAAGCAACCTGCACATTACGAGCAACAACACTAGGAGTAGACATGATTACATTAATCGAAACAACCTCCTGAATTTTTTCAGGTGATATATGTCTTCTTATATGCGTCTTACCATTCCAATGAAATATTATATCAGGATAATATCTATCAAAATTAAACCGAAATTTTTTGGACCATGGTGCACTTATCAAAAGATGACAACATGTAAAAGCTTTGGGAATCACATGACAATGAATTTGCTCCGTATGACCATTAATGGTTAATGGAACAAAAGTACGTAGATTAATTCGAATTTTATCATCATTAGTAAGTAACATATATGGAGCTAAATGATATGTTTCCAATTGTAATTTCTCAACAACATCAAGACTAACACAATTATACTGAGTACCCTTATCAAGAGTAATAACAGCAGGACAACCTTTGATGTCTGCAATGAAGTGAAACAAATCTAACGTAGGTATCCCACTAGAATTCTCCTGCCAAAATGTATCACTGCAAAAAGAAAAAGATTGTAATGGCTTTTCCATGAAAGGATCACCCATTGTCAGTATATAAATATAGCAGGATGTATATGGTGGAACTCTCACAACTCACTCAAAACCAGCAAAGAATAGTGTATCTTTACTTGTTCCAAAGTGAAAAGGATTTACTTACCAACAAGTATCAATGAAGGATGTACCAAGTGTGAGAAGAGAATAACCAGGATATCAAGTGTCACACGGCAAACAGGCTATTTGGTGGAGCTTGGCTTAGGGAATCCTAACACACCAAATTCAAAAAGTCTAGTGCTGATCGTATGACACAAGAGACACTCGGAAACGCACACGTGGAGATAAATAGGGCAATTGCAACTATAGGGATGAGCTGATAAAAAGATGTATATCGGAGTAATGCTCGTGTTGCAATGCACAGGAGAGACGCTAGCAAAAAGCTCAATTATAAGGGCGCAAGATTGCTCAATTCTACTAGTGCAAGGCAGGAATATAATTCGCAAACAATGCTCCAAACAGAACTGATATGAATAAAATTTCAGCCTCTCTCTTTTTTTTAACGCGGTACTGTAGCTACAGTACTTTTCGGAACTTTTTTTCTCCCTCTTTTTTTTTTTTCCTCTTTTCTCTTTCGCATACAAATTTGTTACGGGAGCCAACAGATTAGACTTCCAAAAGAATGCACTTACCAGAATGATACGTGACTATGTGAGCAGCCCTTGAGCAAAGAAAAATGCTAGTCTCGGTAGGAAAGTTCTAAACACAAACGGAGATAGGCTTTTACCTAAGGCTGCCAAAGAGACTCAGATTGACACGGACGGAGACAAGGAAAAGAGAGCAAAAAGGACAAACAGACCTAGAAGACACGTGCTTCAAGGCAGTACAAAGATTGACTCGGCCAGAAACAAAACGAATCGGCCGAACCGAGAGTGTGCTGCACCCGCGATACTAGTAGTCACGGCCGATATTGTTGACCGATAGCGATAGGGACATGGAGTGCGGCACGAAAAACAAAGCCAAGGGAGGCCAAACCGATCAAAACAGCGCACGGTAGGTAGCCTCGACACACCGAAACGATAGCATGAAAAGATAGACTCGGCTCAAAAACAGAGCACGATGTAGAACGATAACCACGGCAGAGATTGATTTTTTTTTTTTTGATAACAGATCCGATTCTGCCGATCGATCTGCCCTTCGCGTGCAAGCCAGCAGAAACCAAAACAGACTTGAATTCCTCCTGCCGGATCAAGAACTCGGACGAAGAGACCAAAACAGACACGATGGAGCAAAACTGACAAAGACTCCGATGACGGAAAACAGACGCAAAAGACACAGACACAGAAAAACTTTGACGTAACTACGACTCAGATTCGGAAGAAAAGTTACGCGAAAAAGGACACACGATCAGCAACTAAACAAGATGAACAGAAGCAATCTAGGCTATGACAATGAACTAAATCTATTTTTTTTTTGTGGGGCTTTTTCTGGATAAGATGAAAACAAGAACTAATCTATGGGGATGAAAATTGCTCACCGAGTAAACCCGAGAATCTGATACCAAGATGATAAGGGGTGGCCCGATCTTCTCTTGTGAGCAACTCGAATTTGAAGGTGGATGTTTTGCGGATGATTTGGTAACTTGATAACTAGTGCTACACTGAGATCTCACCGTGGTTAATCCCTGTTGCCAATGCAACAACAATCAATCCCTTTAGCTATTCTCAACTACACACTCTTGCACATGCAATCAAAGATCATAAGTGGTCCTGTATCCCCTTATTCCCAATGGAACAACAAGATAGCACGTAAGATTTGCAATGGTAATACTTCAAGATGAAAGCTTCAGCTTACAATCTGGAGGCTAGGGTTTTTGTTTTAACTTGTTCTCCCTTTTACAAATGACGGTGCGGCTAAATATATACTACAAGCTACGAAGGCTGGATGCACACGTAACTAGAAATCCTAACCGACCAGACTAATACTTGCCTTATTTAAATATCCTAATTGATTTTTAACCAGCCGCACCACAAGGCAATATGCATGCACATCCTCGTATAGGCAGCTAGCCTATTCCTTTCCTTGAGAATATTGTACGTGATAGCTCCTTGGCCAGCATCCATGCATCGCACATGCATGACAGCGTTGGGTCCCATGTCCTCGACTTGTTGAGCTGCATGCACCGATCGTACCACTTGGCTGGGGCCCACCTTGGGTGCATTACGTGATTGCATAAGTATATGCATGTTGATGCTAGCTCAATTAGTACTGCCAACTTATTCTTGTGTCCTGCGATCACCGTTCTGTGTATCTTGGTCGCCGTCCTCCCTCTCCTCCCGCTGGCGCTACTCGACCGGATGTCAAATCTAAATAAATAATAATACAATGATTTAGATAGTATATAATTCTCAAATATCAAAGTATTATTTTTAGCTAGGAATAATTTCACCTGATAATAATCATCAATTAGGCTTAATATTTCTTTCCAGTTTAACCATGGACAAGCACCATAATCCATGGATATATCCTTATCAGTGCTGCTCTGCCCGTGTCCGTTCCCGATGCCCTCAACGTGTTCGAAGAAATGCCCGCAGGGAACCCGGTGTCCTTTTCCGCCTCCTCGTGCCTCCGTTGTCGCACTGTCATGTTCCTCTTCGTGCGGTGCCCGTGATGCTGCTGCCGTCCATCCCCGTTTTGCCTCCGTTTCCGCGTCGTGCTTCGGTGCCCACCGTCTGTCTCCGTTTCCGCGTCGTGAAGCACCGTGAAGGCCGATCCCCGACGCCTCCGTGTCGTGAACCTGAAGACGGATACGCCAAGGTCTACCCCGACTGGAACCCGCCAAGTTCTCTGATGCCGTGTACCCCGACGCCGTGAACCCGTCGACCCCGAAGCCGGAACGCCACGGTCCGCCACGACGACGACCCGAGTACGACTACTTCCACGACGTCGACTACTCCGACTCTGGATGAATGACTACTTCGACTACTTCGGCTACTTCGACTACTTCGGCTACTTCCTCTCCGAATCTGAAGATCCCCCGATCCGATGTGTGACCCCAACCCTAAACCCTATACCATATATATGCGTATCTTATAAAATCATGCATGCTTAATAAACATCGCATCCTTATCCATTTAGTCAAATTAAATCAATTTAATTATGGGATTTGTCCGGTGCATCTATATTGTGCACCGATCCTATTTAAAAATGTTTGGCCATGTGTTAGGGAATAAAATTGGACAACTTTTAATTTGTCATGCATCATGTCATCAACATGCCGCTTCTTTTGCCGTAGAGTAAAATGCATTCTTCCGTTGTCCAGTGTTCGTTGCTTCTTCGGGAATAGGACGTTGAGTTGATGTGAGCAACGACAGGTTCTGCTAGCTCTACCGGATTGCAGGCAAGTGATACTCCCTTGCTATCTTTGCTTGTTTTCTGTCTCTTACACCTCCTGTCTTTTGTTCCTTGCTAGCCTTATACTACGACGCTTGTGTCTCGATCCTATTTGCATGTTTACCTTGCAGCTATGATATGCCCCACCCCACATCCTATTACCATGTTGCTTGTTTATCTTGTTGGCCTTGCGAGTCGTAGAGCATGCTTAGGTTTGTTTTGCTCGAGTCTTGTTCTAGTCTTGTTATAAATTGATAGTTGGGTTTAAATTCACATGATAATCTTTAATGTTTGGCGATGGGAATAATTAATAAAGATAAGGCGCCGGCGGAAGGCCAATCGTGGCATTTTGTTCTGCTAGTGTCGCCTAGGACCCGAGTTCTTGTCCTCTGATCCAAGACTGAGCGCACTACCCACATGTGGGAGGAAATGGGACTCCCCTCGACCTAGTACCGGATCTGCAGCCTTGTCCAGGGCGGCACAAGTAGTTCGGATGTTTCCATTTGCGCGACGCTTTAATTATTTGTGATGCAGGTACGGATGGGACGCCTACGGGACTTATACGTGATGGTTACTTACGGTAGGGCTTGCGGTACGTTCATTTATCGAGTGTGGAAGGAGGGGCAATCATATGAGTGTTCCCTCCTAACACCGTCCTCGCATCGGCTAATTCCACCTCGGAGCTTCGGCCGGACTTTCAAGGTGGGTCAGACTTAGCTAGGTGGTTCCCTGGACTTGTGCGGTAGTGAAGGAAAGTGTAGTGTCGGATACCCTGCCGGTACACCATAGGAAGTGTGCTAATAGCTGGCAACAAGGTTGAAGTGCGTGTGGTTACATTTGTGCACCCCTGCAAGGTTAAATCTTTTCGAAAAGCCGTGTCCGCAGTTATGGACGACTTGGTGAAATGTGCTGGCTAACAAGATCATAGACAACTTACACCTAATGATAATAAATTGATTAGTAAGATAGAGCTACTTCAATAATAATAATAAAATTGCCAACTGTGTGAGTGCCTTTGGGCTTGCTGCTCGTAGGATAAATGGGCTGGTAAGGAATCGGCTGGGTTATGTTTGGTGTTAGTATAGTTGGTTCCTTATGCGCTCTCTTATCTTGTCTCTGTTGGACGGAAGTTTGTAGCGTGTCCCTATAAGTTATTAGTGCTGCTTGCTGCCGCCTCAATCGCTAACCCTCCTTTCCCCGGAATTCCAGCTTTGATATCTTGTGAGTATTACTTGCCAGTACTTCTACTAGTACTGACCCCTTCGGGGTTGCTATTCCAATGCAGCCAACAAGTTTGAAGTCTGACGACGTTAGCTTGGGAATCCCTCCGGCTAGGCTTGGCCTGGGCAGGGATATGGTGCCTTTGCTTATCTTCTGGACTCTCAGTCCAATTTTGTATCTTGTCCGTAGTCGGACGCTACCCGCTTCCGTTGTTTTTTGGATCTTTGTATTGTATCTTTTGCTCTTGACTCGGTGAGTCGTTATTGTATATATGTTCTTTTGTGGGTTCCATCGAGAACTGTTGTAATGTTATCACAATTCCACCCGCATAACGTGTGTGTCGCGATGTGCACGTTATGCCTGGTGGGCGTCCTAGGATCGTTATTATGCGGATTTGGCGGAAATCGCCAAGTCTGCATAGTACCGATCGTGGGGCGTTACACGGAGCCGGCAGTTGAATCAATGACCTGATCGATACGTGGTAAGGCGAATGGATCATTAGGACAGGCTTTATTCAAGCCAGTGAAATCAATGCACATACGTAGCTCGGAGGTGTTTTTGTTTGGAACAAGCACGAGATTTGCCAACCAATCAGTGTGGACAACTTCACGGATGAACTTGGCGGCAGTGAGTCTTAGGATCTCCTTTCCAACCGTCTTGCGCTTCTCAGTTCCGAGCGGTCAAAGGCCTTGTTTGACCGGCGTAGCGTCCTTATTGACTTTTAAGGAGTGCTCGGCAAGTTTCCTCGGGACACCTGGCATGTCAGATGGTGACCAGGCAAAGATATCCCGGTTCTCACGGAGAAACTTGACGAGCTCGCCTTCCTATTTGTCGTCGAGGCCGGCTCCAATGATAGCCTCCTTTTCGGATCATCCTTTGAGAGCTTGATTTTCTTGGTGTCATCCTTCGGTTTGAAGCTCGAGTCGACTTTAGAGGATGGCTTTTCAGTTGCCAGCATCTCATTAGGACTCATTGTCTTCTTGAGATCCTCCAATTCTTCCTTTGCAGATTTCTTCTTCAGCATGGACGGCATTGGTGGCTTCACACTCCTTTGCTTTCTTGAAGTCTCCCTTGACTGTGATGATCCCATTGGGTCCCGGCATTTTCAGCTTGCTATAGATTTAGCAGGGTCGAGCCATGAATTCGGTGAAAGCCGGACGTCCAAAGATTGCATGGTATGCGCTTTTAAAAGGAACCACCTCAAAAGAGACGTCTTCTATCCGGAAATTATCTGTGCCGCCGAAGGTGACCTTCATGGTGATCCTTCCCATTGAGGAGGCTTGTCGTCCCGGCACAATCCCTTCACATTGCTGTGGCTGAGTTGTGACTCGGAGAGACGCATCCTTTTCAATGTTGCGGCGTAGAGTATGTTGATGCTACTTCCTCCGTCCATGAGCACCTTTGTCAACTTGTATTTGTCGACTATAGGGCTGACGACCAAAGCGTAGGTGCGCGTTGAAGGAACTCTGTCCGGGTGATCACTGCGATCCCATGTGTGGGAGTGTCGGACCAATCCAAATACTGAGGAACTATAGGTACCGTAGCATTGAGTTCTCACCAAGCCGCCTTTTCCTTGCGAGAGGAATCTGTTGCCAGATTGACGATGAGACTTTCGGCATGCTTAGGGAATTTGCTGCCTTTTCCCTCTTTGGAGGCCGCGTCATCCGACTCTGAAGCCGCGTCCTCCTTCTCTTTGTCGTCCTTCCTAGATTTGCGCTTGTTCCTTGACTTGCCGGCTTTGGGGTCCCTGGCGATGTCCCGATTAATGTGACATTACTGGATTGTGTGGGAGCTCGTCCCATCCGGCCTCAGATGATGAACACAGGGGTTGTGCTTGATGTCGTCGTACTTCACCGTTGGCGGTCGGGCTGGTCGGTTGCTTGCCAGCTTCTTTTGTCCTGCCACTTGCTATTGCTTGGGCCACCCTTACCAAAGGTAGCAGCAACCTCGTGAGAAGGGCCGGCTTGGTCTTCAACCCTCTTTTTCCCAGACTCGCGCCGGCGGGTTTCACCGTCTTCGCTGTTGTCATCGTCAGCATCGGCATACGTGTTTGCACAAGCCAGTAAGCCACCCAAAGTTTCCGACTCATCGCTGTAGATCATGAAGCAGAAAGTTGTCCCCTTCCACAGAGATTGCTTGAAGGCATGAATCACCTGAGTTTCTGAGACGCCCTCGCAAGCGTTTTTGATCTCGCTCCATCGTGAAACAAATTCACGGCTACACTCGTTCTTTTGTTGCACACACCGCTGCAAGTCGAAAATCGACTTGGGGCATTTATACGAGCCCTGGAAGTGCTGAATAAAGACGCGCTTCATGTCACTCCAAGTATGAACTGTCTTTTCTGGCAAACCTTCAATCCACATGCGTGTCATCCCGGTTAACATCAGGGGCAAGAATAGCACTGCGGAGTCGGCGCTGCCTTGGTATATATTGCAGGCACTGACGTAATCTGAGAGCCAGGTCTCAGGATTAGCCGTACCGCTGTACTTCTCCACCATCTTTGTTACATTCGACAAAGTTGGAGGTAGGATTTGCTCTCTGATTGTTCTGCCAAAACACTTGGGGCCGAGGTATTGGGCATCTCTGGCCGACTTCCTCTCCTCGATTAGGCTTCGAGCATCATTAGGTGATGGCGGCTTATCAACTGATTTTCCTCGCCTTGGTTCATCCCCGTGATGGCTTTGGCTCACCCGACTCACGTTACGCGGAGTGCTTGGAGTCCTTTCCCGTCGTGGAGGGGGTATGTACCTGGAGGGGTTATCTCCCTCTTTGCGCGGTGGAGGCCGTGATGGAGGTGGCATTTTATCTCTGTTATCCTCCCTTTGAGATGGTGCCGTCCTCTCCTTGCGAGGGTCCTCCTTTCGCTCCCGGCTTTGATGTCCTCCCCGGCTTTTTCCAGCTTCACGGTGGCGTGAAGAACCTGTCCGGGATTCCGCACCTCTAGGTGGCTGCTTGTCCTTCGGGTCCTTATCGCCACCCTTGTTGTGGCTGCTTGAGCCCGCTGGACCATCGTCTGGGTCTGTAGGTGCAGCAGCCATCGGCTTCTTGGCCGTCGAGTTGTAAAGACGAGTGTCGTCAACTAGCCGTCCCGACTTGACCTGCGAGTCGTTTTGCTGCTGCTATGCAACCTCCAGTAGATAAGCCGAATATTTGAGGCGAGCGTCACGGTCCAACGATTTGTCAAACATGACTTCCTGGGCCGCCTCCATATTTTTGGCTGGGGTGTTGAAGTAACACAAATTAGTCACCGGGTCACGTCGGTGGTGGTACTTTCTCTAGACTGAATTAACATGGTCGACTTCCCACTTGCTGCGGAAATCCAACCTCTTGTGCAGATTCTTGTCGCGAGCCGGACGGAAAACATCATCGGCCCCCTTTTCTCTCTGCTTCCGGATGAACTCCGTTTCCTTGTTTGTGAGCTCAACTTCACGCTCCGCTATCTGGGCTGCTTGCTCTTCTGGTCCGGCACGGCGCTTTTCAATGTCGGCCAGCGATGCGTTAGGAGGAAGTGGAGTTAGCAGTTCCTTGTACTTTGCTATCCTTTCTTCGTACTCCTTCTCTATTGCTTCGCTGGCTGTAGCGTTAATGTCGTGTCCTGCAGCCGACAATCTACTAGTTCCCTTCATTGGAGCCAGTGGTGGCATAAAGTCCACCTTTTGATTTCCGGCTTCTGGAGTTCTTTCTTTGCCATTAGCGGCTTTCGAGGCATTGGGGTCATCCTTTGGATCAGAGACGACATCGCGCATTAAGACCTCGACAGGGCGTCCTAAGCAGGATGCAACTTTCCGACTAAAATCGTCGGATTATCCTTCAGATTCGAGGTCCTGCTCCATATGGGCAGTGTCCCCTGATCCGGCTTCTGAATCAGCCCCGACCTGCAAAGCAGGAAGGATAGACTCAGGTTCTGTCATCGACTCGTTAGAGCTGGATTGTCCTAGGATGCCAACGAAGTGGAAGTCCGGCGTCGCCATAGTGGAACTTGCGTCGTCTTCGGAATCTTCATCATCAGCGTCAAAAGCTAGATCCAGATCGGCAATCTCCACAGAGTCCAGTTCCGATCCATCGTCGAAGTTGCTGGGGTGGGTGGCGGGCATGCTCGAAGTGAAGCCGAGATCGTCCAAAGCCAGGGCGGTGAAGCCGACGAAGATGTCGATGCCGCCGATGGAGACCGTGGACCAGCCGACGGGATCCTCCTTTGCCGGCGTCCAAAAGCCGTCGTTGAAGACGTGGTCAGCTCCTGTCTCGTCTAAGTAGCTCACCAAGCCGACCGCGATGGTGTCACCGATTCCGCCAGTAGATCCCGCCCGGAACGTAACGCCGGACATCTCTTGCCCCAAAGTGGGCGCCAACTGTCATGGTATTGTCGAATCTAGCCGCGATAGGGGTGCCATCGAGCTAGGTAGAGAGGTGGGTATAGGAGATGCGGGAGATTCTGGTGACGGGATGAGCACGAATTTACCCAGCTTAGGATCTCGCAACGGTGGCGAAACCCTACGTGCTGCTATAATTCACTATAAGGCAATATGCGCGAATTACAATGAAAGCTATCTGTCTTTCCCTAAGGCGTCCCGTAGGCCGGCTTATAAAGGCGTTCGGACCTAGGGCTCACAGGAGGAAACCTAACCGACTAAGTCACAGAGTTCTACTCTAACCCGGCTTGGGCCTTGCCTTGAGCGCTAAGTCATCCTCAATACATGCTGGCTTCTGGAACCTTCCCTTAGCCGGATGGGCCTCCTGCGCTTCATCGTACTGGGCCGCCCGGTAAGTCAGATTTCAGCTTACCACCACTATGGGCCACCCTAATATGCTAGCTTTAGTCTCCTTCATGAAGGTACCTGTTCGGCATAACCCCAACATCAAGTTTCAAGTCCGTGACTAGAGCCTCGAGCTCTAACTCAAAGATGGTGAGGGCTAAGCCAGGTTTCTCCTCCTCCGTAACCGTTTGTCGCACTCCCATAGTGTTTGGAGATAGGCCACAAACCATAGCTGTCGTGGTGCCTACAGGTCACTGTGGAAAGCATAAATGTGTTCTTTCATATTAAAGCTCAGTTACAACCATTTTTGTTGCTGGATAAAAATTTATATGATCATGATACAATTTTTTGTGATTATTTCTAGGTTACAAAATTTCAACATGGCCTGGTGATTTGGGATCGAACTAATATGATGAGAGTTCATTACAATTTTTCGACGATTCACTCTACCAAAGCCTATATGGAGACTAGACCTGAACATGAAGAATAATAGAATTAAATAGGTATATAATTGTAATTGTACCATTCAAGACGGATCAAATCATATATGTGGGAGCCAAAAATATTGTTTAGCTTCTAAAATCATTTTATCGCAATTTTGTATAGAAGAACCAATTTTTTTTATCGAGAACTTGGTTTATTCTGCAATTGTGTAAGTGTGTAAGTGAATATGAATTATCAAAATAAATACACTCCTCAATAAGACAACTATAAATTTCTTATTGTAGGACATGTCTACAGTGCTTATGGTGACTCAATCTTTCAATTCAACTTTGTTGTTGATTAACACTTGATTTCAGTTGAGATGACCCATAAGATTCTCAAAAAGACTTGATCAATAGTACCTCTCATAATCAGCAAATCTTTCCTCTTACTCTATGTATTTCTTAATGATTGAGAGACCAACAAATGTAACTAAAACCTCAACTGCTGTAGTCATTTTCTGGGAATACAAATTTAAATTAAGCTAAATAATCTGCATCATAGTGAAGTGTGGATTTGAGCTTCTTACAAGCAACCAATTCCACTCTCCATTTGAATCATAAGGGTTCTCCGTTCAGTAGAACATTTTATTATTTCCAAATAGACACATCTCAAAACAAGAAACTAGACACATTAAGATTAAATATATTGGAGAGTTGGATATAGTCTCAAGCATACATCAACTCATTTCATATGTGGTTTGGGGATTAAAATAGGTTATCTTATAAAATACTTTTAGGACTAGGAAGATACATATCAAAACAAAGCGCGTATTGGATAGTTCAATGTTGGTCATGGTCTTAGCAATGAACGACCTACTTAATAGAGCACAATAACTGACATATCATAACAAGCTTCAGAACCCAAAAACATTTGTTGCAATTTCAAGTGTACGTAAAATAAAATCAAGATCTTACTGGATTTTATTTTTTGGACTTATTTTTAAGACATCTACATGACAATGGAGATTAAAAAGGCAAGGGACATACCTTAAAATTGTGAACTCTATGTATTTGAGTCCATTGTTATACTTCCAAGGAATCATATATTTTATGATCATGTTGAAAACATGGACATAGAATATATTAAACAGAATATTTTTTTATGCTTTTCTTTTGTTACACCATAACTTTTATCCTCTTGCTAAAATAAAACATTAGTTTATAAATCAAAATAAAGATGTCTTGAAAAATAATTAGACATATCAAATATGTTTTCTAGACATTTTAAGATGATGCCCTTGCATTTGCGAGGGCCACTCTGCTAGTTATTCAAATTTCAAATGAGTAATTTGACTAATTTTGACATAACTTTAAATCTATAAATTACTTTAAATTGGTTTCTTTTGAAAAATGACTTAAATTTATGTCCTCTGTCCGGTAGAAGCAAAACCTATTTTTGCTAGAACCATTCTACCATAGGAATGTTGAATTTGGTTTAAAACCTATTTATAACATGTTTTGCAAACCTTGGCCTACCTGGCAATAAACCCTTTCAACCAAATTCAATATGCAACCATATTGATACCTTTGGAACAACACTCCAACCCATTCAAATTTAAAATATTCAAATTTGCCTCTGGACCATCCCTTGACCATAAATGGAAAACCCCAAACTTAAATGCATTGATTCCTTTTGCATATTGAATCATGCATTAAAACCTGGACCATCAACCTACTTATCTTTGTTGATATCCATGTTTGTTCTTATGTTTGTATTATTTGATTGTTGTATTGTTTGTTTATAGCTATCTGTTTGTACTGTATAGATTGAACGGAGTGCTACGAGTTACGTTGAAAAGAGTGTGTGAGCAACGACAGCTTTCAAAAGGCAAGTGATTGTCGTGTATTGGATCACGGACACTGGGAGTAAAGGATACCCCCTTTTTAGGTTCGGCACAGGGCGCGAAGGAGGCTGGGAGATGCCTACTTCTGGGAGAACCTCGTTGAGACCTCCGATCTATGTACTAGCAAGCAACACAGGGACACAGTGAGTTTACCCAGGTTCAGGCCGCCCGGAGGATAAAAGCCCTACTCTTGCATGTCTGGATTGAGTGGTTGATCATGGTGTGGCTTACAGAGGTGGTCGCGGGTGAGATCCCGGGAGGTGTTGGCTAGAGGTTGAAGACGAGCAGATCCTTTCTCGGAGGAGATCACCTCTCTCTTATGCTACTCTTCATATGTTGCGCTAACTAGTCTAGCCCCCGACTCTCTGGAAATCCGTCCCCTCCCTTAGGTGCCTCAGTCCTCCTTTTATAGGCTAAGGGGATCCCACAAGGGCACCTTTGGGGGCGGAGGGGTTTTAGGCGGGAAAACCCCTCCGGGTTCTTCTTAGGGGGAGACGTGGCCTCCTCTCATCCAAGTATTCTTCTAAGGGGGGTTAGGTACGGTCGCCCACCTTTTACAGGGCGGGCGGACAAAGGCTGACACCTTTACCGACCTTGTCCCCCCGCGGTGCCTCCATTTTCTTGGCGCCCAAGTCTTCTAGGAGCTTCCAGCAGGAGCTGGCAAGATTATCCTCTTCGCTTGTACAGAGGCTAGATCCCGGGGGTGAGCCTGGCCTCCTGCCGAGCGTCCGGGTCCCCGGGACCTCCGTGTCGTCTGCCGGGTTGAGGGTGACCCCGGAAGGTCCCCCAACCCTTAGTTGTGTTTGTCGATGCCGTCTTTGCCTGGTTGCCGTGGGGCAGATGGGGGGGCCCATCTGCCAGTCTTGAACCCTTGCTTTGTTCGCCTTCTTGGTGGGCCCACTGGCGGTGGACCCACTTTGACTGCATCAGAGGAACCCCGTGTTCCACTGTTGCGATAGTAGCCCCCGGGCATAGTCCCGGCGGGAACGTCCTTCTACTGCCGAGGCTATGAACAAAAAAGGCAATGTGGGTCCCCGACGTCTTGCCTTGACTGTCTTGTCTCATCTATCAGGGAGTGGGTGCTTGGAGTTATCCTCTTGGGGGAGTAACTGCGCTTGCCTCCTTGATTCTTGGAAACGGAGAAGGCAAGGCAATGATCGTTGAAGGCGCAGCCGAGCCTTCTTAAAAGTGGGGGTGCCCTTCCCGAATCGTCAATCATCTTCCTTCTTCTTCCAGCTCCACATCCCAGCAGAGCCGAGCGTGTCGATGGCGAGAGCCAAGAGAGGAGTTGGACACACCCGTTGTTCCTCAGTGGTGGCGGAGGCGGCCGTCAGCAGTCGCGGGAGGTCTGCTCCCCGAGGTCGAGCGGTGTGTAGCCGCGGCGGCGGCCACGGTCGTGGTCGTGGAAGCCATGGTGGCGGAGGTCGCGGGGCTGGGAGCTTCCCAGACCCTTCCCCTTGGAGCACGACCCACTCCGGCTTCCCTCCGTTCGAGTTCGTCGTAGATCTGGACAGCAGGCTGTGCAGCCGGCTCCATCTGCCGGACTCCTTCACAGCGGCGGTGGACTCAGCCAACGGCCAGCCCACCGGCTTCTGGTTGCAGGTGGACGGCTGCCCCAATGGCCCCTCCAGGGTCGAAGTGGAGTACACCGTCGGCGACTTCATGCTCCTGGGCCGGGAATGGATGGCGTTTGCGCGCTCCCATCACCTAACCCGAGGGCAGTACTTGGTGTTCGAGTATGACAGAGACGCGACGCTCTCCGTGAAGATCTTCCGCGCCGAGGGAGGTTGCGTGGACTGCTACGCGGAGAGCGACAGCACCAGCCGTAGTAGCATCTACGACGATGAGGACAAGGATGAAGATGAAGAAAACTTCGTCCGCGTCAAGGTCGAGAGGAGCCCACCTTCCTGACGACGCGTGAGGCGGCACCGAGGCAGCGGCCCCGAAGATGTCCGTGATCTCTTTCTTGGCGGCCTTGTCGACGTACTTCTAGAAGTAGCGCCTTCCGTTAGGCGGTGGTGCTCCCTGCTCGCGTAGGAGCCAACCTTTTCTTGTAAAAAGTAGGTCCTTTTGTAGCTCTTGAGATGACGAATAACTTGTATCCTTGTTGTCGCTTGGCCTTCAGGTTGAATTGGTGTGAATGAGAACGGGTTTTTTGCAAAACGCGCCCCGATTACTGCACCAGTCGTACTGCCGAGGGGCAAGTGGGGAGTGAAAGGCCTATAAAAGGCTCTCCAACCCCCAAGCTCCTCAGCATCTCCTGACTCCTTTCTCTTTCCTGCTTGTCACTCTCTCCGCCCCTCCATAGATCGCAGAGCAATGTCTGGGGAGGCAGAGATGTCCTTTTCTGGGACGTCGACGGCGGCGTCCATGTGTCTGGGCGCGGCGGAGGCACCCAGGGGAGCTGGGGCCCGTGCCGCTAGAGAGGAAGACGAGGTGGCATCGCGCTTTGCCCTCGCCAAGGGCATTTTGCGCCTGGCAACCATCTCTAGTCCCGTGTAACATCCCAAAAGTAATCCCCTTTTTATTTTCTTCCTTGTTAATTTAATTTTTGCATCAGCATGACATCATCTTAGTGGTTGCATTTGTGGTTTTACAAAAATAAAGAAAACAAACAAAATGAGTTGTGATTTTATGTCTTTTATCACATGCAACACTTTATTTAAATTGCAAACCAAATAATAAAACTAATTTTATTTTGGATAAGCAACTAAAAATTTATTTGAAATTGCAAAGTCACAAATTGTTTTGTGGGAAAAATATAAAAAAAACCTACCTATTATTTTTCCCTCTTCTCTTCTCTCTCTTTTATTTCCTGGAAAAAGAAAAATAGAGAAAAAAGGAATAACAGGAGCCAGGCCGAAGCCCAGCTCCCTCCCTCTTTCTCTCCTCTCATCTCCTCACCCGAACGGTCCACTCCGGCCCAACTTCTCCCTCCTGTTGTCCCCTTCCTCCACCTTCTATCGCCATCACCCCGACGCCATTTCCGTCGCCACTCCTCGCCACCCCGGCTCCCTCTATAAAGCAAGCCCGGGGCGCGCCTCTCCCCCCAAACCCTAGTCCTTCCCCTTTTCTCCCTCTAACGCCGCCGCCCATCTCCTCTCCTCCCTCTGCTTTCTCTTCTCACCATCTACCCGAGAGCACCACCTCCACCATCACCAGCCGGAGACGAACGCCACCATGGGAGCTGCAGCGCCAGGGTAGGAGGTCGGGCACGTCTACGTCGTCGACGACCACGCGCAGGTGCTGGATCGCGAAGGCAGACACAAGGTCGGCGTCGACTACACCAAGGTCTCCTTCATCTACGGCCCAGCTTCGTCTACCCCCTGCTTCACGTCACCGTTGACCACCCTCCCCCCCGTCGCCGATCTGCCTTCCTCTGTTTCTTGGGTGAGCACACCGCCGCCCTAGGGCCCTTTTCTCCGTTCTCCCCTTGCACTGGACGGTCGTCGTCATGCGTCGTCGTTTCCCCTGTCGAAGCCGAGCCCGCCATTGCGAGCACGAGCTCGTGCTCGGGCTCCTATGCCCTGCCTTCACCTGCACACGCACATGCAGCTGCACCTCCTGCTGCACCACGCACCCACGCACGAGCACCAGCAACGGCGCCGCCCCTCTGTGGTCGCCTCCGGCCGTGCTCCGTCGCTATCCGTCCCAGTTGTCTGAATCTCCGTCACCTCTTAGCGTTTCAGATCCCCTTCCTAACACAAGCACGAACACAGGCCAACCGGTCCGTCCCCTGTCATCGCCAGATCGATCCCGGGAGCGAGTCCCGATCCGGCCGATATAAGCCACCCCTTTTTCTTTTTCCTCTATTTCCAGGCACTGACATGTGGGACCCCTGGCCCCACATGTCATACTGATGTGTATAAACCACCCCCGATGAGAAAAGTTTCCCAGATCCAGATCTGAACGTTTTTGCAGATGAACCCAGTTTTCGAAAACCTTTCACAACTAGGTCCTTTAACAAGTTTCTGTCCAGATTTCAAAACATTTAATTTTTGACCTTTCCGAATTAAAAAATTATAATAAAAATATGTTTTGAAATCATAAAAATCTAATCTGTTCAAATATAAAATTTGTTTAATTTTCAGAATTTATTTAAATGGCTAAAATAATTAAATCTTTTGCTAATTAATTAATCTTGCAAAATTCATAACTTTGATCTATAATTCCAAAAATTACGAATTTTATATCAAACTGTAGCTAAAAATGCAATATATCTGTTTCTAAATTTTCATGCATTTAATAAGCAATTTAACTTTCGGGATAATTAGAAATGCAACTAATTGAACTCTAAAAATGCCTAAATTGCATTAGTTGTTTATTAAGTTGCTAATGGGTAATTTTTAACCTGCCTAATAAAATGTTTAGCACCTAAATTGCTGCATATTTAATTTTTTCATACCATCATCCTTGTTTGAATGCATTTGTATTGATTGTTATTTTGTTATGTTTTGGGGTTAACTGTAGACGACGACGTTGCTGAGTACCCCGACACCTCCGAAGAGTTAGCCCAGTACCAGGCTACTGAGCCAACAGGCAAGCAGCCCCTCCCCAACTTTCTCATGTGATTCCTATTCCTGTCTTGCATGCTTTAGGACTTCTGTTCTGTTGTGTCTTACGATTCCTACTAGAATAGCATAGCCTGTTAGAAGTCCAGATATTCCTGATATGCCTGCCTATACCCTATGCTTGTTTTCTAGTTACTATCTACTAGCATGCGTAGGAGTTGATTGTGGTCTATCACTTCTTTAGCTGGTATATCTTAATAATTGAAGACTTGCTATGTGGGAATCACTTTATTATATTAAAGATAAGGCACCGGCGGAAGGCCAGTTTATGGTGATTTGTTCTGCTAGTGTCGCCTACGAAAAGCCGTTCTTTTCCGCTTATCCAAGAATGAGCACCCTACCCACACGTGGGAAGACTTATGGAACCCCCCGCAACTTAGTACCGGATCTGCTATATTGGTTAGGGAGCCACAACTAGTTCGGGTGTTTACCATTTGGAGCATATCACAGAAGAAGCATGATGAGGATGAGTGACGCATAAAGGTGCAGAGCGTTCGTTTATCGAGTGTGGAAGGAGGAGCAATCGTATGAGTGTTATCCTCCCGAAGCCGTTCTCGCAACTTTTGGGCCCGCAAAGGAGTTTCGTCCGGGCTCCCGACGTGGATCAGTCCCAGATAGGTGGCTCTCTATCCAATGTAATAGTGATGGGGAAGGTCGTGTTGAGATACCTAAATGCCTCTGTGGCATGTGGTTGATTGAATGTGTATGGTTACATTTGGGCACCCCTGCAGGGTTAAATCTTTTTGAAAATCCGTGTCCGTGGTTATGGACGACTTGGGTAATGTGCTGGTTAAAAAGATCATAGACATCACCGTATATCTTAAATAGCTAAATTGACTAGTAAATAGTTATATTCGAATAATAAACCTGCTAAAATTTGATCAACGTGTGAGTGTCCGGACTTATTCCTCGTGGGTATACGATATGACGGAGTCGTGTCAGGACGGGTATTGCTTGGTGAGTAGTTTAGCCCAGTAGCACAAGCGCTCTCTTTCCTCTTTCTAAATAGACGCAAGTTGTAGCGTGTCTTCTGTAGTTGTTAGGTGCTGCTGCTGCTAGTCCACTATACAGCCTTGCCTACCCCCAATTGCATGTGCACCGTACTGCTTTTACCCTTGTGCGTAAGACTTGCTGAGTACCCCCGTACTCATACCATCGGGTGTCCGGTGCCCGTGTTTTCACCGATGCAGGAGCGACAGCAGAGTTCGACGATCAAAATGGTGGCTACTACATAGAGTTCGACGCTGACTATGATGAGTAGATCGAGATCCTAGGCGGCAGCCTGAGACCGCTGTGGACGTGTCCTCTTTTATTTTAGGCCTATGGCTGTTGATGTAGTCTGTACTCAGACGAGTGTTTTGCTTCTGCTGTATTCGGGACGTATGATCCCCTATGGTGTAATAAAAGTATTTCGAACTATGTTTATTTATCCTTTTGTGTCGTACTTGTGCATGTGATGTAATCCAATTGTGGTTCTACTTGGCGAAAAGTTCATTTCCGCTAAGTGGGGCTTACAAATTGGTATCAGAGCATGGACCGCCTTTAGGAGCCTCTTTTTACTGGTCGTGGTTGAGTCTAGAACTTATTTTAGTGGCTATTCAGGAAAAATTATACGCGAGAGTAGGAACTCTGTTCTCTTTACTTCTTTCCCCACCCACCCTCTCTCTTTCTGGTAAGGAAGTGAAACGAATTTTTTCTCTCCTTTTCTAAACTTTCAAGAATAGGTTTTCATGTGTTCGGGGTTTTCCGTAATACCTTTAGGTTGCAGCCATGTTTTTGGTGAAAATAAATGTTGTTTCGGTCACTTCGCCCTTGTGTTGAACCTTCTTGCATATGCAGTTCCACTACCCTTCACACACTTATTAGTTTTATGCTAATTCGTGTTCCTTTTGAACCGGTGCATAGTCAACTTTTTGTCCCTTCTGTCCACCTCTTTACTCTAATTGTCGACCCTCTCCAAGCCATTCAAGTTGTTCCAGTGGTCTGTAACTTTCCTTATGTTTTTCCGAAGGAGCTTCTAGGTATGCCACCTGACAGAGCTGTTGAACTTTTCATCGACCTTGAACCAGGCACATCAACTACCTCCAAACAACCATACAAGAACTATTGCAACAATCTCATGATCTTGGACACGAAGATCATCTTCGATCCGAGTATCTCGACCTTTTTCCCTTCTTTCTTGGAATCTCGGGGCGCGATTCCTTCGAGGGGTGGCGAGTTGTAACATCCCAAAAGTAATCCCCTTTTTATTTTCTTGCTTGTTAATTTAATTATTGCATCAGCATTACATCATCTTAGTGGTTGCATTTGTGGTTTTACAAAAATAAAGAAAACAAACAAAATGAGTTGTGATTTTATGTCTTTTATCACATGCAACACTTTATTTAAATTGCAAACCAAATAATAAAACTAATTTTTTTTGGATAAGCAACTAAAATTTTATTTGAAATTGCAAAGTCACAAATTGTTTTGTGGGAAAAATATAAAAAAACCCTACCTATTATTTTTCCCTCTTCTCTTCTCTCTCTTTTATTTCCTGGAAAAAGAAAAATAGAAAAAAAAGGAAAAACAGGAGCCAGGCCGAAGCCCAGCTCCCTCTCTCTTTCTCTCCTCTCATCTCCTCACCCGAACGGTCCACTCCGGCCCAACTTCACCCTCCTATTGTCCCCTTCCTCCACCTTTTAGCGCCATCGCCCCGACGCCGTTTCCGTCGCCACTCCTCGCCATCCCGGCTCCCTCTATAAAGCAAGCCCGGGGCGCGCCTCTCCCCCCAAACCCTAGTCCTTCCTTCTCCCTCTAACGCCGCCGCCCATCTCCTCTCCTCCCTCTGCTTTCTCTTCTCACCATCAACCCGAGAGCACCACCTCCACCATCACCAGCCGGAGACGAACGCCACCATGGGAGCTGCTGCGCCAGGGTAGGAGGTCGGGCACGTCTACGTCGTCGACGACCACGCGCAGGTGCTGGATCTCGAAGGCAGACACAAGGTTGGCGTCGACTACACCAAGGTCTCCTTCGTCTACGGCCCAGCTTCGTCTACCCCCTGCTTCCCGTTGCCGTCGACCACCCCCCCGGTCGCCGATCTGCCTTCCTCTGTTTCTTGGGTGAGCACACCGCCGCCCTAGGGCCCTTTTCTCTGTTCTCCCCTTGATCTGGACGGTCGCCGTCGTGCGTCATCGTTTCCCCTGTCGAAGCCGAGCCCGCCATGGCGAGCACGAGCTCGAGCTCGTGCTCGGGCTCCTCTACCCTGCCTTCACCTGCACACGCACGTGCAGCTGCACCACGCACCCACGCACGAGCACCAGCAACGGCGCCGCCCCTCTGTGGTCGCCTCCGGCCGTGCTCCGTCGCTGTGTGTCCCGGTTGTCTGAATCTCTGTCGAAGTTCAGATTGCAGGGACAGTTCACCTCTTAGCGTTTCAGATCCCCTTCCTAACACAAGCACAAACACAAGCCAACCGGTCCGTCCCCTGTCATTGCCAAATCGATCCCGGGTACGAGTCCCGATCCGGCCGATATAAGCCACCCCTTTTTCTTTTTCCTCTGTTTCCATTCACTGACATGTGGGACCCCTGGCCCCACCTGTCATACTGATGTGTATAAACCACCCCCGGTGAGAAAAGTTTCCCAGATCCAGATCTGAACGTTTTTGCAGTTGAACCCAGTTTTCAAAAATCTTTCACAACTAGGTCCTTTTGCAAGTTTCTGTCCAGATTTCAAAACATTTAATTTTTGACCTTTCCGAATTCAAAAATTATAATAAAAATATGTTTTGAAATCAGAAAAATCTAATCTGTTCAAATATATATTTTTTTAATTTTCGGAATTTATTTAAATGGCTAAAATAATTAAATCTTCTTCTAATTAATTAATCTTGCAAAATTCATAACTTTTGATCTATAATTCCAAAAATTACGAATTTTATATGAAAATGTAGCTAAAAATGCAATATATCTGTTTCTTAATTTTCATGCATTTAATAAGCAATTTAACTTTCGGGATAATTAGAAATCCAACTAATTGAACTCTAAAAATGCCTAACTTGCATTAGTTGTTTATTAAGTTCCTAATGGCTAATTTTTAACCTGCCTAATAAAATGTTTGGCACCTAAATTGCTGCATATTTAATTTTTTCATACCATCATCCTTGTTTGAATGCATTTGTATTGATTGTTATTTTGTTACGTTTTGGGGTTAACCGTAGACGACGACGTTGCTGAGTACCCCGACACCTCCGAGGAGTTAGCCCAGTACCAGGCTACTGAGCCTACAGGCAAGCAGCCCCTCCCCAACTTTCTCATGTGATGCCTATTCCTGTCTTGCATGCTTTAGGACTTCTGTTCTGTTGTGTCTTACGATTCCTACTAGAATTGCATAGCCTGTTAGAAGTCCAGATATTCCTGATATGCCTGCCTATAACCTATGCTTGTTTTCTGTTACGATCTACTAGCATGCTTAGGAGTTGATTGTGGTCTATCACTTGTTTAGCTAGTATATCTTAATAATTGAAGACTTGCTATGTGGGAATCACTTTATTATATTAAAGATAAGGCACCGGCGGAAGGCGAGTTTATGGTGATTTGTTCTGCTAGTGTCGCCTAGGAAAAACCATTCTTTTCCGCTTATCCAAGAATGAGCGCCCTACCCACACGTGGGAAGACTTATGGAACCCTCTGCAACTTAGTACCGGATCTGCTATATTGGTTAGGGAGCCACAACTAGTTCGGGTGTTTACCATTTGGAGCATATGACAGAAGAAGCATGATGAGGATGAGTGACGCATATAGGTGCGGAGCATTCGTTTATTGAGTGTGGAAGGAGAAGCAATCGTATGAGTGTTATCCTCCCGAAGCCGTTCTCGCAACTTTTGGGCCCGCGAAGGAGTTTCGGCCGGGCTCCCGACGTGGATCAGTCTCAGATAGGTGGCTCTCTATCCAATGTAATAGTGATGGGGAAGGTCGTGTTGAGATACCTAAATGCCTCTGTGGCATGTGGTTGATTGAACGTGTATGGTTACATTTGGGCACCCCTGCAGGGTTAAATCTTTTCGAAAAGCCGTGTCCATGGTTATGGACGACTTGGGTAATGTGCTGGCTAAAAAGAACATAGACATCACCGTATATCTTAAATAGCTAAATTGACTAGTAAATAGTTATATTCGAATAATAAACCTGCTAAAATTTGATCAACGTGTGAGTGTCCAGACTTCTTCCTCGTGGGTATATGATAAGACGGAGTCGTCTCAGGACGGGTATTGCTTGGTGAGTAGTTTAGCCCAGTAGCGCAATCGCTCTCTTCCTCTTTCTAAATTGACGCAAGTTGTAGCGTGTCTTCTGTAGTTGTTAGGTGCTGCTGCTGCTAGTCCACTATACAGCCTTGCCTACCCCAATTGCATGTGCACCGTACTGCTTTTACCCTTGTGCGTAAGACTTGCTGAGTACCCCCGTTACCATCGGGTGTCCGGTGCCCGTGTTTTCACCGATGCAGGAGCGACAGCAGAGTTCGACGATCCAAATGGTGGCTACTACGTAGATTTCGACGTTGACTACGACGAGTAGATCGAGATCCTAGGCGGCAGCCTGAGACCGCTGTGGGTGGGTCCTCTTTTATTTTAGGCCTATGGCCGTTGATGTAGTCTGTACTCAGACGAGTGTTTTGCTTCCGCTGTATTCGGGACGTATGATCCCCTTTGGTGTAATAAAAGTATTTCGAACTATGTTTATTTATCCTTTTGTGTCGTACTTGTGCATGTGATACAATCCAATTGTGGTTCTGCTTGGTGAAAAGTTCATTTCCGCTAAGTGGGGCTTACATCCCGCGGCTCAGGAGGAGGACCGGGTGCGCGCCCTTCGGAGGGCTCAGCTTCTGGCGACCTTGAGGGAGAAGACTGCGGGGATCCTGGGGGCGCCCGCGCTCTGGTCCAAGCTCGAGGCCATCGAGCAGGTAAGTGCTGTGGCTTTGTTGACATTTCGCACCATTGAGGACCGGTCTTGATCCTGATCGAGTTCGCTCCTTGTCGCAGGCAGACGACGATGCCATGAGCGAGGTGGCGGCCGAGTTGCTCTCTTTGTTTCGCTGCTTGGCGCCTGGGCGCGCAGGGAGCCTATAAGGCGCCTCAAAATCCTTCCTGGTTCCCTCCCTTTCCCCAGGCGTTCCTGGGAATCGAGAGTTCTCCCGTTGGGCATGAAGAAAACAAGGACGCGCAGCTAGGAGATCTAGCTCCGAGCTGGCCTTAGCAGCATCGGCTTAAGTAGTTGTAGAACCGAATGTAAATTCAGAATGTAAATTCGGATGAATGCAACCGTAGACTCAACTCCCGGGGTCATTTCCCAAATCTTCCTTTGCACTAATGTGCCGTCAATTTTTCAGAGGAGGCCTATGTCGGGACTATGGGAACCAGGGTCCCCTGTCCCAGCTGTCAGCGGCCCGAACGCTTCGCGCCGCTACAAAGGTTCAGCAAGCACCTCGTGAGGAACCCCACTCCCGCGAGGATCAAGACTGAAGGACCACGCCATGCCCACTCGCGAGGCGTCCGAATGAAGGCCTCTCTGTGGCTACCCTGCGGAGGGAGGAGATGACGCCAAAAGTACACAGCAGAGCTACGTACGGGGCGGTCTGCCCATTTTGGTGATTAAAGACTAGGACGGTGCAAGATCGGACCAAGGATGAGAGGACTCTTCCCTCTTTGATGCTTAGAGCTCCCGTCGAGGGACCCGTTCTGGAGGACGACGTCAGCAAGCCACGCACCCTCCTTTGTCATTTACTGGCCAATTGTGGTTGCCCTTCCTGCCAAGAGGAAGAGGCCCACGTGACCATAAAAGGCGGATCACTTCCTCCATTGTCGAGGGTTGGACTTTGGTCCAGTCTCGAGTAGGGGAGTTCGAACACCTCACGGTTCGGAACTCAAACAATCAACACCCGTAATACAATCAAACAAGTAGGAGTAGGGTTTTACACAACAATGGTGGCCTGAACCTGGGTAAACCTCATGTGCATGTTCTTGCCGTGCTCGCTCCAACCCTCGCGGAGATCTCGTCGATAGGCTAGCTTTCAACCCCGTGGAAGAACATAGGTCCATCGGAACCTACAAATCCGATAGCCTCTTAGGTGCCAAGCACTCTACCTGCGTGCATCCCAAATGTGTTGCTAAGATGCTAACGCGGCAGACGTACCCCTAAGGAGGACTATTGTAACAGCCCCAGTTTGGTACCCTAAAATATGGGCCATATTTTCACTTTTTGCATTCTTGTTTGCATCATGGCATGCATATGAAAATTGCTACATCTAACCATCAACAAATGCAAGCAATTAAAATGAGGAAGCAAACTTCCCAAACCTCCAAACCAATCCAATTACTTGACTTGTCAACCTAATTGTTATTGGACTTCCAAATTGTTTAGGAAGTTCCAAGTTTACCTGTTATAACCAATTCTCAAATTTCCAAATATTGCCAAATAAGAAATGAATTTGAGAATCCAAAATTGGTTCAATTCATTTCTACTTTTGAAACCAAGTTAGGCTTTCCAAAAATTCAAACTAAAATTATGGGGAGCTTCATTTTCATACTGGGAGCCTCCATGATTAATTTCACTATTTTTGGAACTGCTTAAATGCTCCAAATAAATACAAATTTGGAAATTGTCGAAAATGACTATTTTAAAATCTGTGAACAAATGTTGTCCAAAACATTTTATTTTGGAACACCAAATTTTGTGGTGTTTCTAGATGATATTGAGAACCCACATAAATTTTTGCATATTTTTTAGAAAATGTCTAAGTGCCTCAAATAAATCAGTAAAGCTGCAGTTGGACCAAGTTGTAAATAAAAAAAATTAAACAGTGGGGGGTTATTCGCAAAAATGCCTCCTTCTTCCTGTAGCGACCGGGCCGGCCGCTCCCGTGCGTCCCCGCCGCACCAGCGCCTGCAGCCATGCCGCCATGGCCCCCCTGCCGCTCATGGTTAAGGAGGACCCCGACGCCACGACGCTGCCCTCGCTCTCTTCCCTCTTACACCTGCTCCCCGTGTCCCCTTTTCTTTCTCTCTCACGAGCTCCACCATAGCCGCCGGTTGCCGAGCACGCCGCCGTTGTCTAGGACCTCCCCGTCCAAACCGAAGTGGGGGAATCGGACCGTCGCCACGCCCTCTCCCTCTCCGCGCAAGAAATCGACTCGGGAGGCCCCGAATCGCCGCCGGAAATCGCTTCTTTCCCGACCACGGCCGCCCCTCCGTCGAGCTTGTTGCCGACGTTTGAGGCCACCTCCTCCTCCACTGCGAGCACCAAGTAGTTCCTGGTGAGCTCATGCGCGCCTACCCCTTCTCCCGCTTCCCCTCCCTCTCATCCTCGTCGTCGTACACCGTCGGTCACCGCCACCTCTGCCGTCGCCGTCCCGATCGTGCCGGCCGGGGAACCGGCCTGGGACGGCCTTGGGGCCGGTTGGCTCCGACGCTAGCTCGGCCTGGCCCCGGTCTGGGCCGGTCACGAGGCCGGCAGCCTCAGGCACAGCCCCGGCCTGGTGCCCGGTCTGGGCCGGCCAGGAGGCCGGCCGCCTCTGTCACAGGCCCGGCCTGGAAACCGGCCTGGGCCGATCTGGAGGCCGGCCCAAACAGTAAAAACAGTGAATTAACATAAATTAAATAAAATGATAACTATTTAAATATTGGTTCAAATTTAGCAAATGATATACCAAGTTGTTCGGAAAAACAAACCTTACCTGTTGGTATCATTGTAATGATCTTTTGAATCCATATTTTTGCTGTTTATTAAGAATTATTAAAATGGCAAAAATAAAAACAATATTGGGAAAATTCATAACTTGTGAAATAATTAACCAAAATTGGTGACTAAGATATTAAACTGTTCAGCTTGTCAAATACTATCAAACCATGCTAATATCACTTCATGATCACAAATATTTATTTGATGTTATTCTTTAAGTGATTAAACGAATTAAATTCAAATAATTGCTTAATTCAATATTTATTCACCGATAATTGGAAATTCACAAATGAGGTACCAAAATGATCGGAAGAACAAAACCTACTTAATCATGTCATGTTCATGCACATTTAAGCCACTTATTTTGTAATGTAATATTTTATAAATAATGTGGTCACTAAGATAAATATGGGGTTGTTTCCAAATAATTTGCACTAATTATTTGGAACTCCATTTAATTTGTTAGATAAATCAAATGATGATTGTGCATTGCACCTTGTCATCGTGTGATTTATTAGTTCCTTTGTATTATTTTGGGTATCGATAGATTCCGGAGTTGAGGTCACCCCTACCTATCCCGACGAGCCGTACTACACGCCCCGGCAGCAAGGCAAAAGATAACCTAACCTTCTTGGAATCTAGCATCCTAGAGTTTTATAAACTTATTTTATCCACATAATATTGCATTCGATGCTATGTCAATCTTGGTCAATACTAGAGTATCCTATGAATGCATGTTTGCCCCCGAACCAATCCATGTTTCCCCTCCTATGAAACCTAGGGTTGATGTGTTGGCCAGAGACAAAGATACAATTGTTGTATGTATATATGCTTAGTGATGCTTAGCCATGCTTAGTTAAATGCTATATTGACGGTGATTTAATTCCATGATATTGATGTTAATGGAATGTTTCGGACATGGTGGTTAATATTTGATGCTTAATTAAAATGCTAAGGAGGCTTGGATGAGTTGCCATCAGGGATGGTGTTTTGCCTCATTCTTGCCCCTAGGTGCGAGTTCTTTACCTCTTGAACCAAGACGAGCGTGCTTCCATTGGTGGGGGTATGGGATCCTTACTAACTGAATAACTTGTGCGGGCGTATCCAAGGGTCCTCTAGTTTGCTATTTCCATTTGCGTGTGGGTGTGCGAGTGGAAAAAGGAATGATGAGGATGATGGTGTTTAGGACGTGGCGGTGGGGCAGGGGCTGAAATAGGCTGGGTAAACTTGTCCTGTTGCCACAGATGACTCTTGGATAGTCTCATGCGAGGTAAAGGTTTAACCGTGCCCACTCACCGGCCTTCCCCGTAAGAGAGCCAATCAGGTGAGCCGGACGGTACCAATGGGTAAATTAGTACACCCCTGTAGGTTTAAATCTTTTCGAAAAGCCGTGTCCGCGGTTATGGACGACTTGGGAATAGACGATAAGATCATAGAGAACCTGAACATTTTAATTAATTTGGCAGCTAAAGGTTGCATATTCAATGGGTCATAAAAGGTTCATTTACTCGAGGGTGATTCGAGGGAGTGCCTTGGTGGAAATGAGAGGTGGATTCTTAATACTATTTGGTTCGATGAGAACCGAAGGAAAAAGTTACTCCCTTATCCCTTTTATGAAAAATACTCTGAGTAGTCGATGCCATGGGTCATTTACATCTCTTTAAATGAAAACTAGATTTATGCAAAATAGCTACTATACAACTTTAGAGCCTCTGTCATCATTGGGCCTATATCGCCCTACTAAACTTGCGAGTACGTCGTACTTAGTCTCTCTTTGTTGCCTTTATAATTTGTTTCAGAGGAGGACGACACCGAGCACACAGGTGGGTTCTTCGTGGACGTCGACGAGTAGTTCGGGGTTCCCAGGTGGCAGCTTGGGACCGTGGAACAAGCTGGCTGGGATTATTTATTTGTAGGCCTCTTAGGCCATATATTTGGATCTTGTTGTACTAGACAACACTACTTCGTTTCCGCATGATGTACTGATGGGTCTGTGACCCCTTTTGTGTGTAATATTTGTATCTTTCTCATATAGGAGTTGCTATATGAATCTTTGTGTCGTAGAGTCTGTGATGTGCCAGTTGTTCCACAAGTCTTGATTCTCAACTATACATGATAGCTATGTCTGAGCTTATGGCATGATCGAAGTGTTGCGTGCCGATGATCCATTCCGAGCACGCCTGCCAAAGGTTTTGGCCTGGGATTGGTAAACCCAGTAACCTTCGATTGTGTAGCATGACCGGTTGCACAAAGCTTCATTGTATAGTTCTGGGGTCGGGGCGCTACAAGTTGGTCTCAGAGCAGGACTGCCTGTAGGAAACCCTTTCTATTGGTCGATGTCGAGTCTAGTTGAAAATTAGTTATAACCTAAAAATGAGTTGTGAAAACCTTCTTAGGATTCTTTTTACTCCTCATCCAACTCGCTCTACTCTGATTTCTTATCTCTATTTGTTTTAAGGTGTTGTCAAAGTTTTAGGTTCTTGGGGTGGGCTTCTACCTTTAGTTTACTAGTTATCTCTGATCGTCTGCCAAATCTAAAGCCCAAGAGAAGAAGTATTGCAGATCGTTAATACGTTCCTTTGCTTTAGCCCAAGATCTTGAACCGAAGGTCCCGGATTGTGCTAGGGCTCTGGTGTAATGATTCATGAGGGTTGTCACCCTTGTGAGCATTATGCTATTGTGAGTTCCGGTGCATGAAGCTGATCTTTAACCCAAGATCTTTTCCATCGAACCCTGGTGCTAATGGTCAAACCCTACATCAGGTTGGCAAATGTGAAGTTAGTCTTCAAAACTCGAGGTTGCAGCCGTAATTTACTTGCTCAGCAACACTCTTCTCTGTCACTAGCTTTAGCTACGCTCTCTGTCTTGGAACCATCTGAATCACGACGGGATTGCTCTTAACGAGTTTTTTCATCAATAATTGTGATTCCTCCGGTAACACCCGCTTGCTGAAACCCTTTCGGCACTAGTTGTCGGAAGAGTGCTAACAAGGGCTTCTGCAATATCTTGGAATTTTTGTTATCCCGTTCCTTAATCTAAATCTGTTATCCGTCCTCTATCTGTCTGCGGACAGTCAAGTTTTATCGTGCATTGAGGTGTTCTGATGCATGTTATTCTTGTGGTCCGTCAAGGCATTCCACTTCGGGATGTCAGGAAAAACAAATTCCGATACCTCGTCCATTTCTCGGCCAGGTCAAAGTTTTATGATTCGCGGAGTAAGAGTTTGTCTAGCTTTTGTTCCGTTCCACCTTGGAGTGTCACACTCTTGTATATCAAGAGGTCGTGCTTAGTCTCATGATGCACTTGATGAAGTGATGCTCTTACCCTTCCTTATCCATCTACCTCCGAGCTACCCGGGCTCGAGAACGTTGAGGATGTATGTCGTTGTGGTAATCGGATATTCTTAGCAATTGTTATTGTTTTGAAATCCAAAGACTTTGGTGGCACTCTTGGCATGACTGGTAATCATATCATCGAGCTGAGTTGTCTGTGTTGCCAAGTCCATTCGTTCAGGTGCACACCTTCGGTCAACGAGTTAGATTCGTGACGAAACTCTCAAGACCACTTCTTTTTCCTTGAAGAGCAAGTTTTCTCTCGCAACCAGTGACTTTTGTCGCTGTGGATCCGAGTGAAGTTCACTCCGTCTCCTCGGGTTAAATCACAAGTTGGTCATGCATGTGTGGATTGTTGTTGAGATGGTAGGTTGTTAGCTCCAGTCCTCTAAATACGTTATGTATGCCACTGACCGATTTGTTCTTAAATAAGAAGAAGTTGCCAAATCTCAGTATCTTACAGGTGTTTCCCAATCAAGACTCAGTTGTACTTCAGTGATTGGAATACATGCTAGTCAAATTTCTCTTAGTAATTGCGGCCCCATGGTTTTCCCAATCTCGATCGTGTTCTGGAGCATGACATTGTAGCTCAGAGATTGAGAATCTAGTTACCCTATTTGTTGGTTAACTTTAGCAAACTCCTTCCTCGGACATGTCAAGTCTGAAATATCCGCACGCCTAACCAAATCTAAATCTCAAGCAGAAATGATGATTGGAGTTTACCACGAGTATGATCTAGGCCTACTTGTAATCCCAACAAATCTGATGTTGTTGTTCCCGCACCTCACTTACAGGTCATTCGACAAAATCTCTTTAATCCTTAAAAATCACCCACTATCCATGTGTATCATGGGTAATTTATCCTAATAGTTCCCCTAAGGTCTTTTCTCTATCTTCCAGTACGACCCTCGCGTGAGGATCGATCGAAGGCTATTCCGAAGCCGGTGTGTGATATCTAGAACCTCAAGGAGAATCTTACAACGGAGTTACTAAATGTCCCTCGCTCAATCCTCCCACTCCATCTATCTCGTGACAATAGCTCGTCTGTGAGGTTTTACCTCTCTATCTAAATGTGGACCAATGTCATATCTATCCTTCCTAGGTGAACCCAAGGTTTTGCCCAATCACACGGACGTTGGGTCAATTCATCAGTCCTGTTAGGGCCGAGCTTCCAACCTTATGGAAACATCTTATATGTCAAAAGAGTGAAGTCCAGAAGATGCCCTTTCTCCTCACGGTGCTCAAATTCTCTACTGGCTACACATCTGGGTGGTCTGAAGCGATGTCTTGATCTTGGACCAAGATCCTGAACAAGGTGATCGGTTGTCCTATCCTCGGCTCGACCTTTGTTTGGTCAAGTCATTCCTACCTCCTCGATGGCTGATGTTTTTGGGCAAGAGTCATTTTGTCTACCACTTTAAGCTATCTCCTGTTCTCTCCTCCGCATCGACATGTCATGCTTGTATCCTGTAGCGCCCCGACCCCAGAACTATACAGTGAAACGTTGTGTAACCGGTCATGCTACACAATCGAGGGTTACTGGGTTTACCAATCCCAGGCAAAAACTCATTGGCAGGTGTGCTCGGAATGGATCATCGGCACACAACACCTCGATCATGCCATAAGCTCAGACATCGCTTTCACGTATAGTACAGAGACCGAGACTTGTGGAACAACTGGCACATTGCATACTCTACGACACAACAACATATAGCAACTCATATAAGAGAAGATACAAATATTACACATCAAAAGGTCACAGACCATCAATTCATCAAGCGGAAGCGGGTAGTGTTGTCTAACAACAAGATGCAAATATATGGCCTAAGAGGCCTACAAATAAAAGATCCCAGCCAGCTTGTTCCACGGTCCCAAGCTGCCACCTGGGAACCCCGGACTACAGGTCGACGTCCACGAAGAACCCACCTAGCTACTCGGTGTCGTCCTCCTCTGAAAAACAAATATAAAGGCAGCAAAGAGAGACTGAGTACGATGTACTCGCAAGTTTAGTAGGGAGATATAGGCCCAATGACTGACGGAGGCTCTAAAGCTGTATATGTAGTTATTTTTGGCATAAAGCTAATTTCCATAAACAAGACATAAATGACACATGGCACCGTCTACTCAGAATATTTTTCATAAAAGGGGTAAGAGGGTAACATTTCATCTTCGGTTCTCGGCGAACCTACTTGTAGCCAAACCACTCGTCTCCACCAAAGGCACTCCCTCGAATCACCCTCGAGGAAATGAACCTTTATCACACGTTGGTTATGCAACCTTTAGCTGCCATATCAATTAGGTTAAGGTTCTCTATGGTCTTATCGTCTATTCCCAAGTCGTCCATAACCGCGGACACGGCTTTTCGAAAAGATTAACCCTGTAGGGGTGTACTAATTTACCCATCAATACTGTCCGGCTCACCTGGTTGACCCTCTTCCGGGGAAGGCCGGCGAGTGGGCGCGGTTAGACCTTTACATTGCATGAGGCTTACTGAAGGACCATCAGTGTGCGGAAGGACAGGTTCAGCGCCTCCAACGCCCTGCCCCGCGGCCACATCCTAAACACCACCATCCCCGTTCCTTTTTCCACCCACACACTCACGCGCAAAAGGAAATAGCAAACTAGAGGACCCTTGACAAGCCCCTCACAACTTATTCGGTCAAAGGGGATTCCATATGTCCCCACCTTTGGGAGCACGCTCAGTCTTGGTTCAAGAGGTAAAGAACTCGCACCTAGGGGCAAGAGTGAGGCAAAACACCATCCCCGATGGCAACTCACCCAAGCCTTCTAAGCATTTTAATTAAGCACCCCACATATCCACCATGTCCGAATCATTCCATCAACATCAACAATTATGGAATTTAAACAGCGAACATTACTAGCATTTGACTAAGCATGGCTAAGCATAGCTAAGCATATAAATACAACAATTATATTCTTGTCTCCGGCCAACACATCAACACTAAGGTTCATAGGTAGGGATACATATGATTGGCTCGGGGAAAAACATGCATTCATTGGATACTCTATGTCTTGATCAAAAATGACATTTCAATTGCATGCAATATTATGGTTGATAAAATAAGTGGATAAAATCATAGGATGCTAGATGCCAAGAAGGTTAGGTTATCTCTTGCCTAGCTTGCTGCCCGGGCGTGTAGTACTGCTCGTCGTGATAGGTCGGGATGACCTCAACTCCGGAATCTATTGTTACCCAAAAATAATACAAAGGACAAATAAATCACACGAACACAAGGTGCAATGCTCAATCACATGATGACATGTCCAATTGATGCAAAGATACCATCATATAAATTAAAAGCAAAATTAAATGGGGAGCCAAATAATTAGTGCCCCCATATTTGTCTTAGTGACCACATTCTTTATAAATTATTAATTTATTAGAGAAGTGGCTCAAATATGCATGAACATGACATGAATGGTTAGGGTTTGCCGTTCCGATCATTTTGGTACTTTATTTGGAATTTTCGGAGCACCGATGAATAAATAGCGAATTAAATAATTAATTGAATTTAATTCTTTTAATCAAATTATGAGTAACATCAAATAAATATTTGTGATCATGATGTGATATTAGCATGGTTTGATTGCATTTGAAGTGTTGATCACATTGATATTTTATTCATAATTTTTGGATCAATATTTAATAAGTTATGATTTTCCCAAATTAGGTATTATTTGAACCCTTTTTGGAATTCATATTTGAACAGCAAGAATATAAACTAAAAAGATGAATTTAATTTTTCTAACAAGTAGAGTTTGTTTTTCTGATCATTTGGATATTTTATTTGCTATTTTTGGAGCAATATTTAATTAGATAACAATTATTTAAATTCAATCTATTTCTTAAAAGAAAAGCCAAAATGGCAGACGGGCGGCCTCATGCCGGCCAGGCCGAGCTGGAGGCCGGGCACCAGCCCGAGGGCGCCGGCCTTTGGCCGGCCCAGTCCGGGCGAGGAGGCCGGGCGAGTGGCCGAAAGGTCTGGCCTTTGGTCGGCCCAAACCGAGCCCAGGCCGGGTGCCCAGGCCGGGTGCCCAGGCCGGGCACCCGCCCGAGGCGTCCGGCCTCAGGCTGGCCCAAGCCTCGGCCAGGCCGGGCGTGCGGCGCAGCGGTGACCGACGGTGACGTCGCCAACGACCGAGAATCGGCGGCGGGAGAGAGGGAAGAGGGGCGCAGGAAAAAAATGCTAACAAGAAGCGGAGCTCACCCCGAGCTCGGATGCGTGGACGGCGACGGTGCGGAGGGCAGGAATCGCCGGGAAAAACGGCCGGCGACGACGCGGCCGAGGCGGGCGGTCGAGGACGATTCCGTCGATCCGGGCCACCCCGGCTCGAATCCTTGCTCCAGGAGGGGGAAGAAGACACGGCGGAGCCACCGGCGGCGATCTCTTGCTTCGGTGCGGCCGGAATCGACGGGGAGGCGCGGGAAAATGGCGGCAGGGCGGAGTCGGCCTCGAGAGCTAGATGGGGTCGAGCTCGATCCGGAAAAGGGGGGGGAATGGGTCGGAGGTGAGAGGAGGAGCAGGTGGGGGTCCTCGTGGTGGACGCTTGGCCACGGGCGACGTCCACGGGTGGGGCACGGCGGCATGGCGCCAGTGCCGCCGGCACTGTGGAGGAAAAACCGGAAATTCCAGAGACCCCCCTCGAAACTTTTGAATAAATTGCAAAAAGGTCCTTAGCAGATTTTAGCGATTTAATTGAGACACCAAGACATTTTTATAAATTCCAGAAAAATTTATATAGGCCTCCCTTGTCCTTTAGAAGCTTCACAAAAATTGGGGAGGCAAAATAAAAAGTTTTGGTCAAAAGTTGTTCACAGCTTTTAATTAAAAGCATTTTTGACAAATTCCAATTTGTATTTAATTGGAGCATTTAAACAATTCCAAAAATACTGAAAATATTCCTGGTGGCTCTCACAATAACATTGAAGCTCCCCATGATTTTAGTTTGAATTTTTGGAATGTTTAACTTGGTTTCAAAAATAGGAATTGAATGAAACCAATTTGAACTCTCATGTCCATTTCTTATTTGACAATTATTTGGAAATTGAGAATTTGTTTTTTTAAAGGTAAACTTGGAACTTCCTAAACCATTTGGATGTCCAAGAAGGATTTGGTTTGGTAAGTTGAGCATTTGCATTGGTTTGGATGTTTAGGAAGTTTTGCTTCCCCATTTGGTTGCTTGCATATGTGGTTAGTTAGGAATGACAATTTCATATGCATGCCATGATGCAAACAAGGATGCAAAAAGTGGAAAAATTCTTCGTATTTTTCAGTACCAAGTTGGGGCTGTTACAATTCTACCCCCCTTACAGGACTCTCGTCCCGAGATTCTAGGCTTGAGTGAAAAAGGCGGGGTATTCCTGACGAAGGCTAGTTTCTCGCTCCCATGTGGCTTCTTCCTCGGAATGGTTGGACCATTGAACTTTTAGGAACTTGATAGTCTTGTTGCGGGTTTTCCTCTCCGCTTCATCCAAGATGCGGATAGGATGCTCACGATAGGTCAAATCCTACTGAATGTCCAAAGCCTCATGATCAACCCCACGAATGGGATCCTTGAAGCAATGACGGTGTTGGGAAACATGGAACACATCATGCACATCCGGGAAGTTTGGGGGCAACTCAAGTTGATAGGAGAGATCTCCTCGCTTGGCTAGGACGGTGAAAGGGCCAACATAGCGAGGTGCCAATTTGCCCTTGATCCCGAAGCGATGAACGCCTCGGAGAGGAGAAACTCGAAGATAAGCTTTATCACCAATTTCATAGTGAACCTCTTGATGATGCTTGTCATAATAGCTTTTCTGACGGGATTGAGCAGCCTTGAGATTATCCCGAATGACACGGACTTTCTCTTCGGCTTCATTGATCACATCCGGACCGAAGAGTGGCCTCTCTCCGGTTTCAGACCAATTTAGGGGAGTTCGGCATTTTCTCCCATATAGAACCTCGAAGCGAGCCATTTGCAAACTGGTTTGATAGCTATTGTTGTAGGAGAACTCGGCGAGAGGGAGGTATTTTTCCCAACCCTTGCTGAAGGAGATTACACAAGCTTGAAGCATGTCCTCAAGAACTTGGTTCACCCATTCAGTTTGACCGTCGGTTTGAGGATGATAGGCGGTGCTGAAGTTGAGACGGGTTCCAAGAGCCGTTCGAAAACTTTGCCAAAACTTGGACACAAATAAGCTTCCACGGTCAGAGATGATCCGCAAAGGAACCCCGTGCAAAGAAACAATCCGGGCCATATACAAGTCGGCAAGTTGGCTTGCTCGAATACCATCATGGACCGGAAGGAAGTGGGCGACCTTGGACAAACGGTCGATGATGACCCAGATGGCATTGTTGCCCTTTTGTGACTTTGGGAAGCCGGTGATGAAATCCATACCAACTTCATCCCATTTCCACTCGGGAACGGCTATGGGGCGAAGGGTACCAGCTGGCCTTTGATGTTCAGCCTTCACTCGGCGACAGACGTCGCATTCAGCAACATACTTGGCAATTTCCCGCTTCATGCGGGTCCACCAGAATTTGGGACGGAGGTCTTGGTACATTTTTGTGCTACCGGGATGGATGGATATGGGAGATTCATGTGCCTCTTGGAGGATTAACCCGTTGGTATTTCCACTATTGGGCACCACAAGACGGCCTTCGAAATAGACAACACCGGAGTCATCGATGGAGAAACACTTAGCCTTTCCACTTGCGACATTCTCCTTAATATTGAGGATGCCAGCATCGTTTTGCTGGGCGGCCTTGATTTCATCCTCAAGAGTGGACTTGATCTCGAGGTTAGCTAGAAAACCGGAAGAAACAATTTCCAGATTCAACCTAGCAAACTCCTCATGAAGAGCAGGTTGGGCTTTTTCCACCATCAATGTATTGCAATAGGCTTTGCGGCTCAGAGCATCCGCCATGACATTTGCCTTGTCGGGCTGGTAGTTGAGGGTCCAATCATAGTCTTTAATCAATTCCAGCCATCTTCTCTGTCTCAAGTTCAGATCCGGCTGGGTGAAGAGATACTTCAGACTTTGATGGTCGGAGTAGATCTCGCAACGGTTGCCCAACAGGTAGGGCCTCCATTGCTTCAGAGCATGTACCACGGCGGCAAGCTCCAAATCATGAGTTGGATAATTTTGCTCATGTGGTTTGAGTTGACGGGAGGCATAGGCGACCACATGGCCTTCTTGCATCAAAACACAGCCCAAGCCTTGGAGAGATGCATCACAATAGACGACAAAGTCCTTGTCGGTGTCGAGAAGGACAAGCACCGGGGTGGTGGTGAGCTTGACCTTGAGGGTTTGGAAACTTTCTTCAGCCTTGTCTGACCACACAAATTGTTTGTTCTTCTTGAGGAGGTCCGTCAATGCTTTGGCTATTTTGGAAAAACCCTCGATGAATCGGCGGTAATAACCCGCCAATCCAAGGAAGCTTCGGATATCTTTGGCGGACTTGGGAGTTGGCCAATCCAGGATTGCCTGAATCTTGTCTGGTATCACCGCTAGTCCGGCAGTTGAAACCACGTGACCGAGGAAAATGAGCTCCTTTACCCAAAACTCACACTTGGAGAACTTGGCATAGAGGCGGTGATCTCTAAGCTTGGTCAGGACTAGCCGAAGATGCTCAGCATGTTCGTCTTCGGTTTTGGAGTAGACAAGGATTTCATCGATGTAAATAATGACAAACTAATCGAGGTACTCGTGGAAGATGGAGTTCATCAGCCTCATGAATGTAGCCGGAGCATTTGTGAGGCCGAAGGACATGACGGTGTACTCATATAACCCATAGCGGGTAGTGAAAGCCGTCTTTGGAATATCCTCCTTTCGGATTTTTATCTGATGGTAGCCTGACCTCAGATCCATTTTGGAGAACACAGTTGCACTAGCAAGCTGATTGAATAAGTCAGTTATTCTGGGGATAGGATACTTGTTCTTGATGGTCACCACATTTAGAGGGCGGTAATCAACAACCAGACGAGGAACATTTGTATCCCTCTTCTTGACAAAGATGACCGGGCAGCCCCAAGGTGAGCTACTCGGTCGAATGAATTCCTTTTCCAGCATCTCATCAAGTTGCTTCTTTAATTCAGTTAGCTCTTCCGTTGGCATACGGTAGGGCCTCCTGGAAATTGGGGCGGTTCCCGGAACCAACTCAATCACAAACTCCACGCTGCGATCAGGTGGCATGCCGGGCAATTCCTCTGGAAAAACATCTGGGAAATCACACACCACATCTACTTCATGCATTTCGGGTGGAGTGGTTCCTTCTAGGAAGCATAAGCTGATCTCCGGAGAGAGAGGAGTGGCAGCGGATGGAACTACGGACGAAGGTGACCAATAACTCACCAGCCCGACGGTTGGGTGGACCACGGTGACAGACTTGGCAGCACAGTCCAGGTTGGCTGATATTTGGCTAGCCAATCCATACCTAGAATCACATCTGGCCCATCTGACTTCAGTGCTATTAGCTGGAACAGAAAGGACCAGTAGCCTATGGTAATCTGAACCTCGGAAGTAACCCACTTGGCTTGCCAACGAGACCCGGGTGTTTTAACCACTAGCGGGGAGTCCATGTTCTCAAACGGTATTTGATGGTTGTGTGCAAAAGCTATTGATATGAATGAATACGATGCTCCAGAATCAAACAAGACTGAAGCAGGGTAATCATTGATTCGAAGCATACCCATGAGAACTCCGGGGTCCTCCTCAACGCCTTAAGCCGAGACGTGGTTCAGGCGGCCACGGCTGACGGTGGTAGCCTTGGCGGCTGGGGTAGAGGGTGCTGGAGCAGGTGCGGTGGTAGCCGGCGCCTTCTGGGGACACTCCCGGGAGTAGTGCCCCGGCTGGCCACAAGCGAAGCAAGTGAGCCGCGGTGGTGCAGGCAGCCGAGGTCGAGAACCGCCTCCAGCCGCACCCAAGGTCGAAGTAGCTGGGCGAGGCGGAGCTGGCAAGTACCCGGTGGGCTTCGGCGCGGAGGGTGCCTTAGGCACAGCGCTGAAGGGCACAAATTCCCGGCGCTTCTTGCCCTCAGAAGAAGAGGAGCTCTGGTTGTTGGTGGAAGTTGGCCTCTTGGAAGCCACCAGCTCCTTCCTACCCTGCTCCATAGTGAGAGCCTGGTTGTAGAGCTCCTGGTAGGAGGTGAACTTGAAGGGTAGGAGCTCATATCGGAGACGAGGTGCGAGCCCCTTGCGGAAGAGGTATTGCTTGTCCTCATCATTCGTCACGTCCCGAGGGGCATAACGGGAGAGGTGGTTGAACTCCCGTCCATAGGACTGAACGTCGATGCGTCCCTGGGTCAAGTCCAGGAACTCCCGCCTCTTGAGGTCCATGACGGGCTTGGGGATGTACGCCGCACGGAAAGCGGCGCGGAAGTCCTCCCAAGTGAAGATATGGCCCGCGGCAAACATTGCCACGTGGCTCTCCCACCAGGAGCCGGCGGCTCCATTCAGTAGATAGGTGGCGAAATTGACCTGTTCCGCCACCGGAACGTGCAGAGCGGCAAACTTGCGCTCAAGAGCCCGGAGCCAATCATCCGCATCAAGCGGCTCCTTAGCTTCAGAGAAGGTGGGAGGTTGGGAGCGCAAGAACTCCGTGAGATTGTTGCATTCCGTGCCCCTCCTGGCCCCTTGCTACACCAGCTGCTCGAGTAGACGCTCATTTCGCAGCCGGTTCTGTTTAATGGCCATCAGGACCTCCGCCATGGAGGGTGGCGGCGGTGCATCAGGATTGCTTGATTCCCCACGACGGGTAGGAGCCATTCTGAAGAATTGGAACAATGACATAGTTAGTAAACACCTTCGACAGATAGGATAGATCATTGGGTGCTTCCAGATATAGATATGGAAGATGGCAAACACTATGACAGATTTAGACAACCACGGTGACATAACGTCATCGCGGAGATATCAAACGGATATAACGGACTCGAGACATAACTGGACGGTAGAAACCCAACCCCGTGATCCTAAACATCGACACCAAGCATAAAACAAATAGAGGTAAGAATCAGAGTAGAGCGAGTTGGATGAGGAGTAAAAAGAATCCTAAGAAGGTTTTCACAACTCATTTTTAGGTTAGAAATAATTTTCAACTAGACTCGACAGCGACCAATAGAAAGGGTTTCCTACAGGCAGTCCTACTCTGATACCAACTTGTAGCGCCCCGACCCCAGAACTATACAGTGAAACGTTGTGTAACCGGTCATGCTACACAATCGAGGGTTACTGGGTTTACCAATCCCAGGCCAAAACTCATTGGCAGGTGTGCTCGGAATGGATCATCGGCACACAACACCTCGATCATGCCATAAGCACAGACATCGCTTTCACGTATAGTAAAGAGACCGAGACTTGTGGAACAACTGGCACATTGCATACTCTATGACACAACAGCATATAGCAACTCATATAAGAGAAGATACAAATATTACACATCAAAAGGTCACAGACCATCAATTCATCAAGCGGAAGCGGGTAGTGTTGTCTAACAACAAGATGCAAATATATGGCCTAAGAGGCCTACAAATAATAGATCCCAGCCAGCTTGTTCCACGGTCCCAAGCTGCCACCTGGGAACCCCGGACTACAGGTCGACATCCACGAAGAACCCACCTAGCTGCTCGGTGTCGTCGTCCTCTGAAAAACAAATATAAAGGCAGCAAAGAGAGACTGAGTACGATGTACTCGCAAGTTTAGTAGGGCGATATAGGCCCAATGACTGACGGAGGCTCTAAAGCTGTATATGTAGTTATTTTTGACATAAAGCTAATTTCCATAAACAAGACATAAATGACACATGGCACCGTCTACTCAGAATATTTTTCATAAAAGGGGTAAGAGGGTAACATTTCATCTTCGGTTCTCGGAGAACCTACTTGTAGCCAAACCACTCATCTCCGCCAAAGGCACTCCCTCGAATCACCCTCGAGGAAATGAACCTTTATCACATGTTGGTTATGCAACCTTTAGCTGCCATATCAATTAGGTTAAGGTTCTCTATGGTCTTATCGTCTATTCCCAAGTCGTCCATAACCGCAGACACGGCTTTTCGAAAAGATTAACCCTGCAGGGGTGTACTAATTTACCCATCGGTACCGTCCGGCTCACTCAAGGACCATCAGTGTACGGAAGGATAGGTTCAGTGCCTCCAACGCCCTGCCTCGCGGCCACATCCTAAACACCACCATCCTCGTTCCTTTTTCCACCCACACACTCACGCGCAAAAGGAAATAGCAAACTAGAGGACCCTTGACAAGCCCCTCACAACTTATTCGGTCAAAGGGGATTCCATATGTCCCCACCTTTGGGAGGACGCTCAGTCTTGGTTCAAGAGGTAAAGAACTCGCACCTAGGGGCAAGAGTGAGGCAAAACACCATCCCCGATGGCAACTCACCCAAGCCTTCTAAGCATTTTAATTAAGCACCCCACATATCCACCATGTCCGAATCATTCCATCAACATCAACAGTTATGGAATTTAAACAGCGGACATTACTAGCATTTGACTAAGCATGGCTAAGCATAGCTAAGCATATAAATACAACAATTATATTCTTGTCTCCGGCCAACTCATCAACACTAAGGTTCATAGGTAGGGATACATGTGATTGGCTCGGGGAAAAACATGCATTCATAGGATACTCTATGTCTTGATCAAAAATGACATTTGAATCGCATGCAATATTATGGTGGATAAAATAAGTTGATAAAATCATAGGATGCTAGATGCCAAGAAGGTTAGGTTATCTCTTGCCTTGCTGCCCGGGCGTGTAGGACTGCTCGTCGTGATAGGTCGGGGTGACCTCAACTCCGAAATCTATCGTTACCCAAAAATAATACAAAGGACAAATAAATCACACGAACACAAGGTGCAATGCTCAATCACATGATGACATGTCCAATTGATGCAAAGATACCATCATATAAATTAAAAGCAAAATTAAATGGGGAGCCAAATAATTAGTGCAATTATTTGGAAACAACCCCATATTTGTCTTAGTGACCACATTCTTTATAAATTATTAATTTATTAGAGAAGTGGCTCAAATATGCATGAACATGACATGAATGGTTAGGGTTTGTCCTTCCGATCATTTTGGTAGTTTATTTGGAATTTTCGGAGCACCGATGAATAAATAGCGAATTAAATAATTAATTGAATTTAATTCTTTTAAACAAATTATGAGTAACATCAAATAAATATTTGTGATCATGATGTGATATTAGCATGGTTTGATTGCTTTTGAAGTGTTGATCACATTGATATTTTATTCATAATTTTTGGATCAATATTTAATAAGTTATGATTTTCCCAAATTAGGTATTATTTGAACCCTTTTTGGAATTCATATTTGAACAGCAAGAATATAAACTCAAAAGATGAATTCAATTTCTCTAACAAGTAGAGTTTGTTTTTCTGATCATTTGGATATTTTATTTGCTATTTTTGGAGCAATATTTAATTATATAACAATTATTTAAATTCAATCTATTTCTTAAAAGAAAAGCCAAAATGGCAGACGGGCCGGCCTCATGCCGGCCAGGCCGGGCTGGAGGCAGGGCACCAGCCCGAGGGCGCCGGCCTTTGGCCGGCCCATTCCAGGCGAGTGGCCCAAAGGTCCGGCCTTTGGTCGGCCCAAACCGAGCCCAGGCCGGGTGTCCAGGCCGGGCACCCGCCCGAGGCGTCCGGCCTCAGGCCAGCCCAAGCCTCGGCCAGGCCGGGCGTGCGGCGCAGCGGTGACCGACGGTGACGTTGCCGACGATCGAGAATCGGCGGCGGGAGAGAGGGAAGAGGGGCGCGGAAAAAAATGCTAACAAGAAGCAGAGCTCACCCCAAGCTCGGATGCGTGGACGGCGACGGCGTGGAGGGCGGGAATCGCCGGGAAAAACGGCCAGCGACGACGCGGCCGAGGCGGGCGGTCGAGGACGATTCCGTCGATCCGGGCCACCCCGGCTCAAATCCTTGCTCCAGGAGGGGGAAGAAGACACGGCGGATCCACCGACGGCGATCTATTGCTTTAGTGCGGCCGGAATCGACGGGGAGGCGCGGGAAAATGGCGGCGGGGCGGAGTCGGCCTCGGGAACTAGATGGGGTCGAGCTCGATCCGGAAACGGGGGGGAATGGGTCGGAGGTGAGAGGAGGAGCAGGTGGGGGTCCTCGAGGTGGACGCTTGGCCACGGGAGACGTCCACGGGTGGGGCACGGTGGCATCGCCGGCGGCATGGCGCCATTGCTGCCGGCACTATGGAGGAAGAACCGGAAATTCCAGAGACCACCCTGGAAACTTTTGAATAAATTGCAAAAAGGTCCTTAGCAGATTTTAGCGATTTAATAGAGACACAGGACATTTTTATAAATTCCAGAAAAAATCATATAGGCCTCCCTTGTCCTTTAGAAGCTTCACAAAAATTGGGGTGGCAAAATAAAAAGTTTTGGTCAAAAGTTGTTCACAGCTTTTAATTAAAAGCATTTTTGACAAATTCCAATTTGTATTTAATTGGAGCATTTAAACAATTCCAAAAATACTGAAAATATTCATGGAGGCTCTCACAATAATATTGAAGCTCCAAATGATTTTAGTTTGAATTTTTCGAATGTTTAACTTGGTTTCAAAAATAGGAATTGAATTAAACCAATTTGAACTCTCATGTCCATTTCTTATTTGACAATTATTTGGAAATTGAGAATTTGTTTTTTTAAAAGGTAAACTTGGAACTTCCTAAACCATTTGGAAGTCCAAGAAGGATTTGGTTTGCTAAGTTGAGCATTTGCATTGGTTTGGATGTTTAGGAAGTTTTGCTTCCCCATTTGGTTGCTTGCATATGTGGTTAGTTAGGAATGACAATTTCATATGCATGCCATGATGCAAACAAGGATGCAAAAAGTGGAAAAAATTCTTCGTATTTTTCAGTACCAAGTTGGGGCTATTACATATCCTAAGTCCGCAACAAGGAAGATCATCGTGGGATCGAGAATATCGTTGAAGTTAAGAGTTGCATGTTTCCCTCGTCCCTCTTCCTACTCTAGAATCTCGGGACGAGATTCCTGTAAGGGGGGTAGAATTGTACCAGCCCCAGTTTGGTACCCTAAAATATGGGCCAAATTTTCACTTTTTGCATTCTTGTTTGCATCATGACATGCATATGAAAATTGCTACTTCTAACCATCAACAAATGCAAGCAATTAAAATGAGGAAGCAAACTTCCCAAACCTCCAAACCAATCCAATTGCTTGACTTGTCAACCTAATTGTAATTGGACTTCCAAATTGTTTAGAAAGTTCCAAGTTTACCTGTTATAACCAATTCTCAAAGTTCCAAATATTACCAAATAAGAAATGAATTTGAGAATCCAAAATTGGTTCAATTCATTTCTACTTTTGAAACTAAGTTAAGCTTTCCAAAAATTCAAACTAAAATTGTGGGGAGCTTCATTTTCATACTAGGAGCCTCCATGATTAATTTCACTATTTTTGGAACTGCTTAAATGCTCCAAATAAATACAAATTTGGAAATTGTCGAAAATGACTATTTTAAAATCTGTGAACAAATGTTGTCCAAATTTTGTGGTGTTTCTAGATGATATTGAGAACCCACATAAATTTTTGCATATTTTTTAGAAAATGTCTAAGTGCCTCAAATAAATCAGGAAAGCTGCAGTTGGACTAAGTTGTAAATAAATTTTTTTAAAGAGTGGGGGTTATTCGCAAAAACGCCTCCTTCTTCCTGTAGCGACCGGGCCGGCCGCTCCCGCGCGTCCCCGCCGCACCAGCGCCTGCAGCCATGCCGCCTTGGCCCCCTGCCGCTAATGGTTAAGGAGGACCCCGACGCCACGACGCTGCCCTCGCTCTCTTCCCTCTTACACCTGCTCCCCGTTTCCCCCTTTTCTTTCTCTCTCACGAGCTCCACCATAGCCGCCGGTTGCCGAGCATGCCGTCGTCGTCTAGGACCTCCCCGTCCAAATCGAAGTGGGGGAATCAGACCGTCGCCACGCCCTCTCCCTCTCCGCGCAAGAAATCGACTCGGGAGGTCCCAAATCGCCGTCGGAAATCGCTTCTTTCCCGACCACGGCCGCCCCTCCGTCGAGCTTGTTGCCGACGTTTTCGGCCACCTCCTCCTCCACTGCGAGCACCAACTAGTTCCTGGTGAGCTCCTGCACGTCTACCCCTTCTCCCGCTTTCCCCTCCCTCTCATCCTCGCCGTCGTACACCATCGGTCACCGCCGCCTCTACCGTCGCCGTCCCGGTCGTGACGGCCGGGGAACCGGCCTGGGCCGGCCTTGGGGCCGGTTGGCTCCGACACTAGCCCGGCCTGGCCCTGGTCTGGGCCAGTCACGAGGCCAACAGCCTCAGGCACAGCCCCGACCTGGTGCCTGGTCTGGGCCGGCCAGGAGGCCAGCCGCCTCTGTCACAGGCCCGGCCTGGAAACCGACCTGGGCCGATCTGGAGGCCGGCCCAAACAGTAAAAACAGTGAATTAACATAAATTAAATAAAATGATAACTATTTAAATATTGGTTCAAATTTACCAAATGATATACCAAGTTGTTCGGAAAAACAAACCTTACCTGTTGGTATCATTGTAATGATCTTTTGAATCCATATTTTTGCTGTTTATTAAGAATTATTAAAATGGCAAAAATAAAAACAATATTGGGAAAATTCATAACTTGTGAAATAATTAACCAAAATTGGTGACTAAGATATTAAATTGATCAGCTTGTCAAATACTATCAAACCTTGCTAATATCACTTCATGATCACAAATATTTATTTGATGTTATTCTTTAAGTGATTAAACGAATTAAATTCAAATAATTGCTTAATTCAATACTTATTCACCGATAATTGGAAATTCACAAATGAGGTACCAAAATGATCGGAAGAACAAAACCTACTTAATCATGTCATGTTCATGCACATTTAAGCCACTTCTTTTGTAATGTAATATTTTATAAATAATGTGGTCACTAAGATAAATATGGGGTTGTTTCCAAATAATTTGCACTAATTATTTGGAACTCCATTTAATTTGTTAGATAAATCAAATGATGATATCTTTGCATAAATTTCACATGTCATCATGATTGTGCATTGCACCTTGTCTTCGTGTGATTTATTTGTTCCTTTGTATTATTTTGGGTATCGATAGATTCCGGAGTTGAGGTCACCCCTACCTATCCCGACGAGCCGTACTACACGCCCCGGCAGCAAGGCAAAAGATAACCTACCCTTCTTGGCATCTAGCATCCTAGCGTTTTATAAACTTATTTTATCCACATAATATTGCATTCGATGCTATGTCAATCTTGGTCAATACTAGAGTATCCTATGAATGCATGTTTGCCCCCGAACCAATCCATGTTTCCCCTCCTATGAAACCTAGGGTTGATGTGTTGGCCGGAGACAAAGATACAATTGTTGTATGTATATATGCTTAGTGATGCTTAGCCATGCTTAGTTAAATGCTATATTGACGGTGATTTAATTCCATGATATTGATGTTAATGGAATGTTTCGGACATGGTGGTTAATATTTGATGCTTAATTAAAATGCTAGGAAGGCTTGGATGAATTGCCATCGGGGATGGTGTTTTGCCTCATTCTTGCCCCTAGGTGCGAGTTCTTTACCTCTTGAACCAAGACGAGCGTGCTTCCATTGGTGGGGGTATGGGCTCCTTACTAACTGAATAACTTGTGCGGGCGTATCCAAGGGTCCTCTAGTTTGCTATTTCCATTTGCGTGGGTGTGCGAGTGGAAAAAGGAATGATGAGGATGATGGTGTTTAGGACATGGCGGTGGGGTAGGGGCTGAAATAGGATGGGTAAACTTGTCCTGTCGCCACAGATGACTCTTGGATAGTCTCATGCGAGGTAAAGGTTTAACCGCGCCCACTCGCCGGCCTTCCCCGGAAGAGAGCCAATCAGGTGAGCTGGATGGTACCAATGGGACATGTAAGCCCCCTGCTTACGGGTTGCCAAGGATAACACGCGTGGCCCTTCAACCCGTCAGCCATCGGCACATGTAAGCCCCCTGCTTACGGGTTGCCAAGGATAACACGCTCGCATGCAAGAACTGAGGCTCACAGAATTGAAATCACTTATCTTTTATTCCCTTGGCGACGATTCTTACACCCTATTACAGAACACTAGCCCCCAGGGCGTGCTTTACCGGATTCGACGTTGGGCGGTTCATGTTCGTAATTAGGGGTAGATCTTGCAAAGATTCTCGATGTTCCAGGAGTTTCCCTCCAGCCTATCTTTCTCGTCCACCAGGTACACCGCTCTGGGTTTCAGGGTATGAGTGACCCGGTAGGGTCCTTCCCACTTAGGACGACATCTTGTTCATGCCTTACATTTTTTGCTTATTGCGGAGTACTAGGTCTCCGGGTTGCAGTTCCCGCGAGCGAACATGCCGACTGTGGTATCGACGGAGTTCTTGCTGGTATCGAGCTGACCGTAAGGAAGCTCGGCACCTACTCTCTTCCAGCAGGTTTATGTCATCAATCCTTTGCTCTTTTTGCGTGTTTTCATCATAGGCGAGCACCCGGGGGGATCCATGCTTTAGCTTCGTTGGCAAGACAGCTTCAGCTCCATAGACAAGGAAGAAAGGTGTTTCTCCAGTCGCTCTGCTTGGTGTTGTTCTGATGGACCACAGTACGCTTGGCAGGTGATCAATCAATTTTTCCCTTTGTTCTCCATCTTGTCAAAGGCTTTGGTCTTCAAACCCTTGAGTACTTCTACATTGGCTCGCTCTACTTGCCCATTGCTTCTTGGATAGGATACCGAGACGAAACACACCTTGATGCCCATTTCTTCGTAGAAGTTGAGGAAGGCCCGACTGGTGAACTGAGTGCCGTTGTCGGTGATGATTCTGTTTGGAACTTCGAAGCGGTGGACGATCCCTTCGATGAAAATGATGGCGGCCTGAGCCGTCTGGCGTGGTACTGGCATTACCTCTACCCATTTTGTGAACTTGTCGATGGCCACGAATAGGTACTCATGTCCTCCTACAGACTTTGGCACCTTGCTGACAATGTCCAGCCCCCAGACCGTGAACGGCCAGGAGATTGGTATTGGCTGCAGCGCTTAAGCTAGCTAGTGCGTGTTCTTCGCGTATTACTGGCAGGCTTCACAGGTCTTGACCAGCCGCTCCGCATCGTGAAGTACTGTTGGCCAGTAGAACCCATGGAGGAAGACCTTCCTCGACAGCGATTTTGATGCCATGTGACTCGAGCACGTTACCTCGTTTATGTCCTTCAGCAGTTCTTGGCCTTGTTCTCGTGCTATGCATCACAGCTTGACTCCATTAGCGCGTCGCCGATAGAGCTCGCCGTCAATTAAGACGTAGAGCTTAGCCTGGCGAGCCACCCGCTCAGCCTCGTGGTCGTCTTCCGGGAGGACGTGCTCCACCATGTACTTGACGATGTCTTGGGCCCAGGGTGGGTGGGTTCGTTCCACCAGCAGTACCGCCTGGGCAGGACGAAGCAAAGCTTCTTCTGCCGCAGGCACTACCGGGTCTTGAGCTTCCGGGCTGGCTACCCGTGTTATCGGTGTAGAAGGGTTGCCAGCCCCCGGTGTCGGCGCAGACCTTGACTTGAGCCTCTCGGGAGAGATTGAAGGCTGCCGGAGCACCTCGATTTAGATCCCGGGACGTACTGGCTCCCGCTTGGATGCCAGTTGCGACAGCTCATCCGCGGACGTGTTCTCCTCCCGCGGGACATAAACAGCTCTGAAGCTGCTGAAGCGCTGCTAGAGTTTCCATACTTCCTCAACATATGGCGCCATCTGAGGACAAGCGTACTCCTTGTTGACTTGCTTGATGACTAGCTGATAGTCACCCTTGACGACGAGCTTGCCAATGCCGAGACCGATGGCAGCACGAAGTCCAACGAGCAGGACTTCGTACTCCGTCGTGTTGTTTGAGATGTTTCCTTGGTAGTGCATCTGAACGACATACTTCAGGAGGTCGCCGGTTGGCGAGTTGAGGACAACTCCAGCGCCCCCCTGTCCCTTGGTGTAGGAGCTGTCGAAGTGCATGGTCCAGGCGTCGGTATCCTCCTTCCCGAGGAGGCTCATTTCCTCTTCCTGGTTGTCGAATGCCGTCTCGGTCCACTCGGCTATGAAGTCCGCCAAAGCTTGGCTCTTGATGTTGTTCATGTGCTCGAATTTGAGACTGAAGCCTTGGAGTTCCATGGCCCACGCTGAGATGCGCCCTGTGGCCAGCGGGTTCTCCAAGGGGCTCCTCAGATTGTAATTGGACACCACTATGATCGGGTGCCCTTCGAAGTATGGCCTCATCTTGCGGGAAGCAATGAGGATTTCTAGCAAAAGCTTCTGCATCATGGGATATCGCTCCCGGGCGTCGCGCAGCACCGAGATGATGAAGTAGACCGGATGCTGCACCTTGCGGGTTGCTGAACCCTTGGCGGGTTCGGCGTCCTCCACGTCCTCGGCGCCCCGGGGTGTTGTTGGAGTAGCCCCCGGCAGGGCTGCCTCAGAGTTTATCCCTTTGTCTCCCTCGATGTCCTGTTCGATGATGACGGGAGGGGTCGGGTGCTGGGATCTTCGAACCCCTGGTCACCTGGCCGCCTCTTCTTGCTTGATTACCCCGGGAACGGACCCCCGGGACGCTGCCCCTTGCTCGAATTCTTCGGAAGAACTTGGCAAGGTACTTTCGGGGAAGGTGTCTCCGGCCTCCTTTACGTCCCGTGTCGAACCTAAAAAGGGGTTATCCTTTACTCCCGGTGTCCGTGCTCCGAGACACGACATCTGGCACGCCAGGTAGGGGGCGCAAGCGCTAGATCCATCTTCATAAACCCCAAGTCCTTTGCCTAGATCTGCACCGGCATCTTCGTCCAGATCTGCACTGACCCCGTCGTCGAAATCGCCTCCAAGGTCTGCGTCAAGTCCTTCGTCCGCGGCAAGGTCTACTCCCAGTTCCTCCCTCTCGGCGAGATCTTCTCCAAGGACGTCGAGCCTAGCGAGATCTGCGTTGGCTGCGCTCTCCGCTGAGATGGCACGGAAAAAAAATACCCAAGCAGCCATGGAGTACCTACGGTACCCAGGACTCAGCGTCATCACTAAAGAGTCTTCATCGACATCGCCTGCTGACGGCCAAGCTCCCGGAATTCGATTCGTTCCTCCAGCGGCACGCATCAGCTTCTGGACCCGCGAGGAGAAGCCTCAGGGAGGTGCGATGAGCATGGATAAACCTCTCTCCCCATGGATGCATGAAGCGAGGGAGGAGCTCACCTCGGAACACCACCTGCAGCGCCGCCCCTGAAGAAGGAAGAACCGACCTCGGGCATGAAGAGCGAGCCCCCGATAAAGACCCTCTCGCGTACGTCCCGCAAGAAGTCCAAATACCTGTGGGCAAGGATGGCCTACCCGGGCCATGGTGCATGTACCATAAGTCTAGTGAACACAGCATCGATGACTGCCGACAGCTCAACGAATGCAAGAAACGCCCAAAATATGACAAGTGTCACACCTGCAGAGAACCCGGACACATCAGCAGGGACTATCCTCGCAATAAGAAGCCAAAAAGGGCCAAGAAGAAATCCCCAAAGACTTTCACTAGCACCTCTACTCAGACTGAAGACCTTGAAGACCCTTGCTCATCCTGGACACAGCAGCGAAAAATGAGAGAGCCAGAGGATGACCGCTGTTAGTTGGGACCAAACTTTCGTCTATGAAGACCTCCCCGGAGAGGAGTGGGATCTCCCGGGTCACATCGTGGCGATACACCCAGGACCAAGCGGACCTCCTCAGAAGTACTGGATCGCGAGATGGATAGCCTCCTGTCATGTCTTGGATCACGAACACCGGGAGTAAAGGATACCCCCTTTTTACGTTCGGCACAGGCGCGAAGGAGGCTGGGAGATGCCTACTTCCGGGAGAACCTCGTCGAGACCTTCGATCTACGTACTAGCAAGCAACAGAGAGACACAGGGAGTTTACCTAGGTTCAGGCCGCCCAGAGGCTAAAAGCCCTACTCCTGCATGTTTGGATTGGGTGGTTTATCATGGTGTAGTTTACAGAGGTGGTTGCGGGTGAGAACCCGGGAGGTGTTGGCTAGAGGTTGAAGACGAGCAGATCCTGTCCCGGAGGAGATCATCTATCGCTTGTCCTACTCTTGTCTGGTGCGCTACCTAGCCTAGCCTCTGACTCTCTGGGATTCCGTCCCCCCCTCAGGTGCCTTGGTCCTCCTTTTATAGGCTAAGGGGATCCCACAAGGGAACCTTTGGGGGCGGAGGGGTATTAGGCGGGAAAACCCCTCCGGGTTTACTTATGGGGCGACGTGGCCTCTTCTCGTCCAAGTATTCTTCTGAGGGGGGTTAGGTGCGGTCGCCCACCTTTTGCAGAGCGGGCGGACAAAGGCTAACACCTTTTCCGACTATGTCCCCCCGCGGCGCCTCCATCTTCTTGGCGCCCAAGTCTTCTAGGAGCTTCCAGCCGGAGCTGGCAAACTTATCCTCTTCGCTTGTACAGAGGCTGGATCCCGGGGGTCAGCCTGGCCTCCTGTCCGAGCTGGCAAGCTTATCCTCTTCGCTTGTACAACCGGAGCTCTTGTATTGTCTATCATCTTTGTTCTTCTTTTTGTTACCAGCATCCGGGACGACAAGAATCTTCACGTTGTTTCTGGCGGTGGATCTAGATAGCGCGACGTACAACTGCCCGTGAGAGAACACTGGCTCAGACAAATAAATACCGACATTCGGGATAGTCTGCCCCTGTGCCTTGTTAACCGTCATTGCGAAGCTGAGCCTAATAGGAAACTGCTTCCTCTTGAACTGAAAAGGGAACATCTCATCACCAGAGGGGCAAAGTGGAATCCTTGGCAAGAAGATCCTCTTTCCAGCATGTTGACCTAGCACAATTTCTGCATCGATGACATTCCTTTGAAATCCTCGAACCACCAACCTCGTGCCATTGCAAAGTCCATTCGCCGGGTCAATGTTTCTGAGTTCCTCCAGTTTCGCCCTAAAAACACGGACAACAAGGTCTGGACGGTCCTGAGGTGTCTGGCCAGGATAGAGTTTGCGCTTGATCTCATCCCAGTTTGGATTGCACGTCATGGTAAGAAATACGTCTGGCTTGCCATACTTCCGCACCAATGCCATAGCATCCATGTAGCGATGCCTCATGTCCCGTGGACCACCAATAAATGACGTAGACAACACTATACGCTTTCCAACAGCGTCCGCCCTACCCTCACTGGCGTGCAAGCTGTCCACTAATCCTTGGTACAGGTCAGCCCCTTATCTTATCTTGATGACCCCATATATAGTCCAATCTGGTGTTCTCGATCTTGATATATGTGTCGACAGTGAACTGCTGAAAAAGACGTTTGCCATGGAGGATCGGGTTGAATATCCCAGGACGCATTTGGAATTTGTAGCAGTAGTAGTCCCGCACAGACACACATAGTCTGCCTCCAGCAGCTGCATAGAGAATGGAAAATGAGTGGTGCCGGAGAGAATGGAAAATTAGATACCATGGAATGTGCATGTAATAACTAATTTGAACACTAACCTGCATCATCAGCTTCATTCTCATCAGGTGTGAATTGGGAGGACTGAACGTTATCACGACGAGCTAGACGAGCCGCACGAGCTGCCATCACAGCAGCATAAGATTTGTTTTCCTTCGGTATATCAATATGCCACCCAAGCTCGCCTCTAGGAAAGAATAGAGGGTAGGACAAAGCGTCATAACATCCATGATAGGACTTGATACCATATATATCTCTATTCTTCCCTTGTAGGATGACACTATGCTCAAACTGTCTTCTTCGTTCGCTCCCCTCCACCCACACAGCGGCTACTTCTGAAGTGGTCGGTGCATTGTATTTTCTCTGATCCATCCGTGGGTCAAGGTTTAGTGTGATATGATAGTCATGAACATCCTGAACTTGTCCCATACTCCGGAGATGTTCAGAGTATGGGTTCTCACGAAGTATGTCTACAAGATGTGTGATTACTTCTTTGTCTTTCTCCAACTACTCTTTTCGACAACTCCGGTACCTGTGCTCTAAGCTCGGGTCGTCATCAAAGAAGTAAAGCTCAAGATGGTTGTGCTCCTCACCAAATAGTTTGCCAAATGACCGTATGTTATGGTACATTTGTCCATAGGCACGAAACGTGTAGATAGGATGCATTGATGTGTTAGTGGTATCACTATCAAGATGACAGTATAGTGAGGTGAACGAGAAATGACCATTGAAAAACCTGATGTTTTCACGGAAATGCCTAGCATCAGGGTCTGCACTTGTCCAAAGCCTCATGAGCTCAGGTGGTGTATCCAAGTTGGCTAGTTTGATCTTCCCCTTACGGCAACAAAACCCAGGAGTCTCATGCTCGAACTTCTTTGCAAAACAAAATTCGCAGTCCTCAGCAGGCTTCAGCATGTGTGTTTCTTCGGGATTTTGTTGTACACCTCATCGTATGGATCAAGGATGCTTGAATTTGAATCAGAATCATTGTCGATCTCATCTATTTCGACATCCTCATCAACATCATCTTCTGAAAATTGTAGTTAACAAAATTAATTTTTAAAAATGCGCAATATATACACACGTTTACGTGAAACATGAGTAAATTACCTTGTCCGGCGAACACGTAGCCTTCCTCATCTTCGGAGTCGTCCTCCAAGATGACGCCATCGTCCTCACCTATCATAATCACCTATGAGCCCATGTTTCAAATATGCCGTGGAATAAATATGAGCAAGAAATTACCATCATCATTGTGTTGTGAGGTTGTTTGATGTATTTGAACATTATTGGGTGTTGGAGACACAGTTTTTGTGAATACAACATGAAAGTATGATCACACCCCTGTTACAGACTCATATTAGAGCTTTAAACCAATGAATATATGAACATTACCATTGTTAATGACGACTGATTGTGTTGTTAGTTCAAAACCAGTTACTCCTTCCATGGTCATCGACACGTTTTCATCAGAAGATGTAGTCGCGCGCTTCTTACTATTTGCATAGAATGCTTCATTTCGGAGACCTAGCAATGCATGCCTTTCTCCAGGCGTTACATGTTTTCTCCTTGATATATATTATTACTGATATCAATATGAGGGGTCTCATCTCCTAACATTTCCTCCAAAGCAGACTGGATGTAAACAGGGGTTCCGTTGAACTTGGGAATATACCACATGTTGGTATGGGGCCAGGAGATCAAGATGCATCCACATTAGTATGAACAGCCTCAGGGGTCCAACACGGGTTCTCCATGGCTATGGACTCTTTGCTCAGGTTGTTGCGCCGTAACTTGCGAAGAGCCTTCTTTGAACTCTTTTGCTTAGGATCGGCATAACGGAGCCTATCCCTTGCACGCCTAGCTTCAATTTTCTCTAGTAAGATAAAAAAATCTGAAACGTAAGAGTCCATGTTGACGTGTATACATTGTATGTCTTGTTAAAATAAAAGTGCGGTTTTTACCCGCTAATGGTTTCATTTGTTGATAGGCTCCACGTCTATTTGCTAGTATTTCATTTTTCTTATCGTTACTCATCTGTGCATATTGTTGCCTGCGCTGTTGCCTCCTCCGCTCTATGCTATCTATGGGTTGTGGTTGAATGAGGGGTGATGTGGGTCCATCATTACTGCAAATGTTAATGTCAACCATATCTACATAGCACAAACCAACACATTAATAGCTCCTCTCATGATGAATTATGAACATACTTACTTTCATTTTGTATATATATGAAAAAACAGCTCTAGACAAAAAAAGGAGAATGTGTAATTAGTTATTTATGAGATTGCATTCATACCAGATTCGGTTTTTTCCTGTTCTTGCTCCGGCACATGAATTGGCTGCCTCTGATAGCTGTCATTCCTGCTTAGCCATTCATCATCTTGAGTAATAACCTCATTCTCCTTGTTACAGGAACCAGATTTGCTTTCTTGTTTTCTTTTCATTATTTCTTCTTTCTTCGTACCATCCATTTGTGCATATCGTTCCATTTGTCGTTGTCTCTGATAGCTGTCAACATTATCTACACAGAAAAGCATCACATATGTAGCTACATTAGATTTGAACTATTAGATATGAACTATTAATATAGTTGTCTTCTTACCAGATAGGAGGCTGACTTGCCCTTGAGAGCTCATATGAAGTGATTGCCTTTTGTATGCGTCGTTATCAATAGGGGCCACATTTTCCTTGTTCCCAGCAGTGTCTACTTGGTAAAACAAAAGCATCAGAAGGGATAGTGACATTATATATATGAAACCAATAATAATATAAATAATTGTAAGTGTACTTGTGACTGTTACTAAAGTGCACCTATAACAACCGGCATGTCGTGCAGCTGGGAGAGTGGTAATGAGCTATCTGGTGACCCCCGTGTATTAGCTGCTAGTCGAGCTTTCTTTTGTTGATAGGCTTCACGACGCTTCCTAAGTAGCTCATCTTTCTTTTCGGCAGGCATTTGTGCATATCGTTCTCGAGCACGTTGACTATTGTGTTCTTTCGCATTTGTAGGGTTCCCTCCATTATTGGTGTCGACGACACCTAATAAAATACACAATATAGTCAGTTGTTGAGCATCCAGTATTACACTTGCACATAATATCACGGTTTTACTTGTGTTGATGGTGCTGGACAAGTCATTGAAAGGAGTACGTTCATGGGACCGTGCCAGACGATCCATCTGCAAGGGAAACTGTATCAGTATTAGGAAAATTCCACAGATGGAGCTACAATAATTCCAATCCAATATGCTCGTGGGTGAATGTCTAGGAGAACACATGGTGTGTGTGTGCAACACTGCACCTACAGATTGGTACCATAAATCAACAACATATCGGATGAACTTACACTGCTGTTACAGATTATATCATAAAATTATTTCGTGATAACCAAGTTTAGAAATTTTTGTGAACAACTATTCTGATGCATTTGCATATTTTTTTATTGCAGAGAAGTTGTTTCAGGTTAAAGTGGAACACTGATGGTTCTCTGAATTTTCCATGCAGAAAAGCGGGTTCAGATTTCATAATCAGCGATGAATGGGGGTCTTTTTAAAGGTGTGGGAGGCGACCTGCAAAGAGACCTGCAAAGAGTAGTTATTGATGATTCATATGTGAGGTGTTGGCTTGTCGAGAAGGCCTTGAGTCTGCCAAGAGACAAGGGTATGAGACGGTATGAGTCAAGTGAGTGTCAACAAATGGAACTGTTATGTAATGATGTCAGACATATAAAGCTTGCTGGAGTTCAGAGGATTTAACACTTTTAGTCCCACATCTTGCACGGTGTGAACGTTTTAGTCCCACATTTTGTAAATTGGACATTTTTAGTACCTAAACTTGTTAGGAGTGGACTTTTTAGTCCTAGAGGCCTCTGGTGTCGACACGTGTGTGCCACGGTGTCAGGTAAACTTGTAGAAAACTCCCTACCATTAGTAATATTTACAGAAGATACATTTGTGCGCTCACGGATTCTATTCATCCTCTTTCTTTTTTACCTCAAAATTTTAATGTTATATATATATATTAATGTTATCTATTATCGTAGATATATATATATTAATGTTATCTGTCAGATTGATACTTGTCTGATTTGTTTCTACATGCCTTCAAGATATTATCGTAGATGCGTTGGTGCATGCTCGAAGCTTGTGAACAGACGATATATGTGAAAAGACCACACCATTCAACTTACTTGCCTCAAAGGTACATTTATCTTTTCACTATAGTATGTATCTTTTCAGTCATGTATGTATCTGTTATCCAGCCATAGTATTTATTTTCTGAAAATATTGTTTGCTAGTCATAGTACCCATCTTCATGATTATACACGATCCTTCAAGTGGAAGAGAATTATTGTTCGCGTAGTATTTTTCATTGATATTGCTCGCTGATCTCACATCGCTATATGATCTCGTTTCAGTTTAGTAACATGTTATCAAAACAGAAATTGAAATGGGTGAGCAGAACACATGTTCTCGAGCAGCTTCCAGAGTAAGTTATAATTGGCGATAATGAAAACAGAGCACACCAGGCCGCCTACATCTGAACAACCTAACCAACTTCACACAACTTCACACATGTTGTCAATGAAGAATTATCAATGAAGTCTGCTGCCCCTGATCACAAACTGACACAGAACTTCCTCTGAGATCCATTTTAATGGGAGGGAGTAACATTAGTGCATCCGATGACAAGGTTACATGTTCATGGAGCACTTTTCAACATTAATATATCATCGGTAAATCATGCGAATGGATCACAAGTAAGCCAGGGTATGAGAGATAATAAAATATTTTTTGAGAAAATAAATAATGGCTGACACAAGCAAACCATTGTGACATTGTGCCCATTACACAGAAGGTAAAACATATGGCAAGATAAAAAATTCCTATCTCAGGATATAATAGGACGACAATCAGCACACACATTTTTATGACCATTTCCTAGTTTAGCCTCTGGAGTCGAAGGTTGGCATAGTGCCCCATCCTTATCCTTCGTCGTAGGAGCTTTCTGACTTGGCCCCCAATGTATTTTAGGCCAGCATGACCAAGTGTGCGACAATAAGTCGCTAGTTCATAACCCAGTTGATTGTCTGGCTCAAAGACAATCTTGGTGTGGTTAGTTGTGATGATCGCACCTACGAGATTTTAGAAAAAAAAGTGTCATATAAACTTACCATACGTTAGATGGTTTCAAAAACAAATGCATAATAAATACATAAAAACTAACCTTGCGCCGTGCTGACCTCTAGGAATGTGGCCGCTAAGCAATATCTTTCATGTTCGGCACGTTTCCACATCATCATGTGGCGTGCCAGATGTTGGTCCCATACGCGGAGAACAATTATCTCCCGCCTGAATAAACAACACATATTCAGCCATGAACCATTCATAAATTACAAAGTAGATTACCAAGTCATTTTATCTTACATAATGTTCATAAGCATGATATCACGGCATGGTGTGCTACGATAAAATGACTCCTTGAATCGTATGGGCCCAACATACAGAACCACCCCAATGATATCTAGAAATGGATAGATACAACATTATGAACTTTCAATGAATCGTCGAAATGCTTTGAGAATACAGAAAGATTGAACCAGCGAAGACAGAAATACACAAACCTGTAAGCCTTTTGTTTGGTAGTCTTGCCACATCAATAAAATCCATGAAACACTATGGCAGCCTCGGGATTGATACGTTAGATCCAACAAGCCTAAACTGAGTGCGATGATGTAGTACGAGGTAGTAATCTCTAGGTATCTTCAATGCAGTTGGTGGCCTATCGTCAGCCATCTCAAACCCCACACAGGTGAGATAGTAGACCTCGTTGGTCCGCAACTCATTGAAACGATGTGATTGCTGCCTTACAGCTATTGCTTCCATTTTCTCACCCTGTAAAACCAATGAATGTCCAGTTCATAATAGATATGTGGCAAATGTTGTGAATGTGTAAAACCAACACAGAGATTACGACAGGGCAATGCAACAGACATGCAATATGAAATGGTACATGACTGGCACATCTAAAAGTGCTACTTCATAGATCGATGAGGATGTACATCTACCATTGTGATCAAAACAACTTAACCTAGCATCAGAGTGGTTGCTTACAGATAGATCGATGAGAACTGCACGGTAGACTATATTTCCGCTTCTCGTCTCTTTGATTTGACCAGAACAACCTTCGCCGTGGTACTCCGCGAGCTGTAGACATGCAAGTTTTCAACATCGTTGAATCTAACATCCCTGTTTAATTGACATATAAACAATAAACAAAAAACATGAGAAAAAAGTCATATTATGATTGATTCTGCTGCAGGAAAGATATCGGGGGTTGAGAAAAAAGTCATAACAAGATACATTGCCTGTTGGCTGGGGGCAAGACATCGGGGGTTGGGAATGGTGGAGGAGCCACAACCCTGCTGGAGCCGGAGCGACGAAGGCTGCGGAACGATGGAGGAGCCTGAACCCTCGCTACGCCAGGGCGACGGAGGCTGCTTTGACGCGCCATGGTTCTATCTTCAAAGAACGAAGTGTTCGTTTGTTTGCTGGATGAATGGGCAATCAGCGTGATGGTATGGGATGGGGCCGAGGTCTATGCAGGGTTTTAAAGCAGACTCGTCGCCCAACATTGAGCATGTAATTAATCACCGTTAAATCATCGTGCTTTCAATGCCGATTGCCCTTTTTTAACGTAGGGAGTTTTTTGACTGATTTAACGATGATTTAATGTTGATTGGTAGCGTAGGGAGTTTCCTTGGTGGTAATAAACCAGAACGGTTTGGCATGCGGGATTGGTGGTAATTTAACGGTGATTTAATGTTGATTGCTAGCGTAGGGAGTTTCCTTGGTGGTAATAAACCAGAATGGTTTGGCATGCAGGAAAAAAACCAGAATGGTTTGGCATGTGGGAAAAAAACCAGAACAGTTTGGCATGCGAGAAAAAAACCAATGTTGACGAAAGATTTTGGTGGGATGGTTGACGAAGGAACACTCCTTTCTTTTTAGATAGTAGAGATTAAAAGTTCAGTTAACACCGACAGTATGGTTCTTGTAAATCCAGACCTGCATTCAAGCACCCACACGTGCATGGCCCAGTGGTTTGTTTCCCTGACTCACACCGCATCGATCCCGGGTTCGAACCCCAGTTCCGGCCGTAAGGGCCAACCTTTCTTTTTCCTTTTCTTTTGTTTTGTTATCTTTCAGTCCTATTTTAAAATCCTGAATTTTATAGCCAAATCAAATTCATTTTTTTTTGCAACTAAAATATGTAGTAGCATCAGAAAAATGTAATCTCTCCAAATGTAAAATTTGTTTCCTGTTTAGATTAAAATTAATTGTTACAAATATCAAATACTTTAATAATAAATAAAACTCAAAACTCATAACTTTTGTTTTACAATTCCAAAAATTATGAATTTTATATCAAATTGTAGCTAAAAATGTAATCTACTTGTTTATAATTTTTCATGCATTTAATAAACAAATTAACTTACGGGATAAATAGAAAATCCATTATTTGAACTTTAAAAATGCTTTAATTGCATTAGATGGTTATATTATTGCAATTATCCACTTTAGCTTTGCCTAATAGAATGTTTAGCACCTTAATTTGATGCATAATTAAATTGCCATGTCATCATCATTGATTGAAGCATATGTATTGATTGTTGCTTTGTTATGTTTGGGGTTATCCGTAGACGACGACGTTGCCGAGTACCCCGACACCTCCGAGGATCTAGCCCGGTACCAGGCTACTGAGCAACAAGGCAAGCAGCCCCTCCCTCACTTTCTCATTTTGGTGCCTGAGCTTCTCTCTTGCATGCTATAGGATACGTTCTGTCGAGTCTGGCGATGACTAGAAATGCATAGCTTAATAGTAGTCCAGCTTCCCGATATGCCTGCCTACACCCAAATTATTGTGAATCCTATTGAAGTCATACTAGTATGCTTAGGAGTTGTATATGGAGTCTTTACACTGCTAATGCTTAGATGGTATAGCGTTAACTAATTGAAGACATGCTTGGCGGGTATAACTGTTATTATAATAAAGATAAGTCACCGGCGGGAGGCCAGCTATGGTGTTTTGTTCCGCTAGTGTTGCCTAGGACCCGAGTTCTTTTCCGCTTATCCAAGACTGAGCGCACTACCCACACGTGGGAAGACTTATTATCGGGGGGCGACCCCGGATAGGGTCAAGATAGTGAATTAAGTGTAGACCCGGGGTTGACCGGGTCAATGTTGACCGACATAACGTGGACCGGCATGGTCGAGATAGCCATGTTGGTGTAAACCGGGATAACTAAACCGGGATATCTAAACCGGGATATCTATACCGGAATATCTGAACCGACATACAAGGTTTTGTCGGTTTACCTTCACAGTTCCTTGTATGTGCAGGGGGAGCAAACCGAGTCAAGGAGTCTGGCATGGCTATGCCGGATCAAGAAGAGGCACCTTATCCGAGTCGACGGTCAAGGCAAGTGTCCAATCCCTTCAATCACGGAGCATGGGGCAAGTGCCATGCCGCAGGTACGATGGGATATGTCTCCACCATACCACTGACCAGGGCGGTACGGGGGAGCAGTGCACAGGAGTGGACGGAGTGTCCTGTCCAGGGAAGAGGCGACATGGCGACCAGGGCTGACGCCACCAAGGGATGGCCACAGTAGCTAGCACCGCAATGTAAGACTTGGCACCATTATATAAGGTGCCCGAGGCCTTTGTAGAACGGGACCGAGAAATCACTTGCTAGGAGATCATCTGCGAGAGATAGAGAGTAAGGGCTTTTGAAGCAAATCACGTTGATAATATGGAGGTACCCAACGAGTACGCATAGCGGTTTTTAAGAAGGTCCAAGTGGTGGGGATGACATTAGGATTGACTCTACAATATTCAGACCACCAAATAGAAGCAAACCCAGTAAATTCACAAACAGCAGCTCTAACACGTCTATCTTCAGGGTAATGTAAGCATGCAAAACGTTGTTCAGTTTCTAATTCCCATGTGAGATAAGCATCAGGATCATATCTACCCTCAAAAGGTGAAATTGTTAACTTCAGTTTAGCAACATGGTCATCATCATGCAATACCTGAGGGCGTGGTGCAGCATTACCATTATGAATGTGGGCGCGCGGCCGACCAGGGGCTTGTTGCTGCACTTCTACTCCTTCATACTCGTCCTCGCCCTCGCCCTCGTAGTAATCAAAGGGCTCATCGACAGCCGCAGCTACTCCAGAATTTTGGCCTTGCTCGCGGAGTACACGTTGAGCGTGCCCAACATACGGGGGACAACGAGGAGCAGCAGCCGGCAGTGGTGGAAGATGAGCGAGCAACTCGTTGAATTTGGCATCGAGCTTGGTATCAAAGGATTGCTCGAGGCCGGTTATCTTTTCAAGTGCCTCGCCAAGTCGTTTGTCGATGTCCTGCGTGTTATCCATCACAAGCTTGGCGAACTTAGTGTATAACTCTTTGTTCGTCAGGTTCTCCCATTCGTCACCCGAGCCTGACATGGTTAGTAGAAGACAGGAAACAAATCACAAGAATATGTTCCTATGAACTACTAGGTGGTAGTGGAAAGAATGCGTAATCCGTCAAACCAAAAGCAAAGCTCTTACAAGTTCTTACCAAGCAGCAGTAGGTGACTGGCAACCAGCGGAGTCAACTCGCCGAAGATTAGATGAAGCGATTGCCAGGTGAGAGTCACAACACACGATGTAGAAATCTGTGGAGCTTTGGGAAGGCTTATATATTGTATAGCAAAACTCAGATCAGGAATGCAAGTTGAATAAACGCTCAAAGACGGTACTGGGCTGGTCCTACGCTAGACCGTACTAGAGATTGATGCAACTAAAATGCATCTACTTTTCCAAGCACTTTGCTTCATAATTTGCTCCGGAATCCTCTCATATTTGAATAAAACTGCTGAATCTGACGCTCTTTTTAGCAAAGTCTCTTTTTTGGTTGTTTTTGCAGGAAATTAAATCAGAGAAAAATATCCCGTCAATTTTTATGGAAAAGAAGGGCAATGTGCAAAAGATGGACACGAGGAAGCGTCCGAGGGCCAAAAGAGGGGGCCCCACGCGGCCAGATTCCTTGGTCGCGTGGGCCCACCAATCTGGCGCCTCGGGCACCGCCTCTCCTTCGGCTTTCGCGTATCCCCTCATATATATGAAAAAGTGGCTGACCTAGGAGGAGAGGTCAATTCGCGAAATAGAGAGCCGCCGCCACCACGATCTTCATTTTCGGAGTCCGATTGATCCAGGATTTCTCCCCCGGAGGAGGGATCCGGAGGCCGTCTTCACCGCCTTCATCTCCATCGACCATGAGCTCCCTCACCATCACCATGTGTGAGTAGTCCGCTGTAGGCACATGAGGTGGATGGGGATTGGATGAGATTGATCATGTAATGATACCCGTTGTCCGAGATCCTAGGGGTTTATCTTGGGGATATTTTTGTATTGTGTTGATGCACTTATGCTATGTTTAATGCTTGCTACTAGGGCCCGAGTGGCATGATTTCAGTACTGAACTTATTTTGCCCCATCGTATAATTGAGTTTGGTATTTATCTGCAAAGTGTATCACTTGCTATTATGTTGAACCTGCGAACTCTAAATGTGACATATAGGGAAAACAAGGGGGAGATGTTTTAGTTTGAGGATTCTATGTGTTCATGAAGTGTTAATGCGTTGTTCCGGGCTATTCGAAAGGGTAGACCTTAATTACCTATAGTTCCAAGTTGGCCCCGGTGAAATGGGCAGGTAGGACCGTAGATGTTGTGCAAATTCTCTTGGTTAGTGCGCACAACTAATTATGAAACACATACCTACATATATCGGAGTTAGAGATAAGTCCCATTGCTATATGAATCTTATTATATGATCAATCTTATTCATGCAACACCCCGCTGTCACCTCATGCCTACGTTTTAAATCTCTGAGTTACACTTTCACTTTTCCAGTGAAAACTGGGAAACCCTTGTTTACTACTGCTGTTTCATTTTGTTTGCTTGAATCATTCTGCTGCCATCACTATTACTGCTGCAAGTTTATTGATATACAGGTGTGATTGAGAGTGATGCCTCAATTGCTAAAGTCTTATTGGCATTCTTGTGTTCCCATCGAGTCGAACTATAAATTTGGGTAATACTTCCCAACGAAGATTTCAGCGATCCCCTATACTTGTGGGTATCAAGACGTTTTCTGGCGCCGTTGCCGGGGAACCTAGCTTTATTGGTAAGACAACTTGTTATCATTTATTTGCTACACTTGCTTGTTCCCAACTATGGGAAAGGAAAAGAATACTCCGAAGGGAGTAAGGCCTTCAACTACTTGTAGAGGTACTGATTTGCCAAGTAGGCAAAACTTTTCACCTGATGTTGCTTCTGCTATTGTTACTAAGAAAAAAGGAAAGGCTTTATCTAGTTCACCATTGTCTAAAATGTCTACTAGTACTGAAAATGATTTAATATGTGGTAGCATAGACAAAGAAGTGACACCTGAAACATCTGAGATAACTGAAACACCTGAATTGCCTGAATTACCTAAATCTTCTATTATTGAAAATGTGGAGTCTGAGTTAGAAGATAATGAATATCCTGATGATGAGATTGAAACTTCTTCTGAGGAAGAAGATGCATTTACTATGGCTTTTATGGATTCGAATTTTGATAAATTGGAAAAACTTGATAGCTATGCAAATTCTCCTCTTGATGATTATTTTCCTGTTACTAAGAAAACGAATGCTCCAGCTGTTAAAATTAAAGACAAAGATTATGAGTTCAGTGTTGATCCTGAAATAATTAAAAAACTAAGAAGTCTAAGTTTTATGGTAGAGATAATGAATTTCCTTTTGAACACATTGCTGCTTTGCATGATTTGTCTGTGTTATTTGGTAAAGATGAAATCCACCAACGTTATTATTTCTTAAAGTTGTTTCCTTTTACCTTGGGAGGAAATGCTAAAATTTGGTATAATCATCTAGAACCTGGATCTATTACTAGCAAAGAGGAATGCTTGCAGGTATTCTATAATAAATATTTCCCTGCTGACAAGGTCCATGGTTTAATTATTGAGATTAGCAAATTTTCACAGAAAGAGAAGGAGGATTTACCCCAAGCTTGGGGGAGGTACAGTAAGATGGTTAGGAATTGTCCTACCCATGGCTTCAAGAGTAATGAAATTCTTGATATATTTTACAATGGACTAACTGAAAATACTAGAAGCTATCTTGATAGTATTGCAAGTAATGTTTTCGGGGAAAGGACTGTTGATGAAGCTACTGAGTTATTGGAAACTATCTCCAGAAATTATGAAGATTGGAATATTGAAAAGTTTGATGGAAGAGAGATATTCCCGGAGAAGAAAGGAGGCATTCTTGAATTAAATGAAGAAGGAATGAAAGGAGTTTCCAAGGATATGAAAGAGTAGGTAATTAAAACCTCTCACCTCAAGCAATTATCTGAATTGGGTGTTAAACTTCCTACTGATCAACCTTGCTTCCCTATTCAAGTTAATGCTGTGAGCTCTATGGAAGGTAATGAAAAGGTAACAACTCTTGTTGAAGTATCTTATGTTGATGATTTTGCTTATCATAATAATCCTGAAGAGCATGATATTAGAATGAAAATTATGGAAAACTCTCATAAGATTAAATTTCTTTCGGGAAAATTTAAATGCTAAGGTGGGAGAGGTTAAAAGAATTACTAAACATTGTGAGATGTTGAATAATCAAGTTGAACAAATGGTTTCTCTTCAAAATCAATTGTATGCAAATCTCACTGAGAAGAAACAGTTTTGTGGAGTTAATACTAGAGGTGGTGCAAGTACTCAGGATCCTGACTATCCTAAAGACCATCCCAAGAGGAAAGAGCAAGAGGCTCTCAAGAAGAAATCTTCTGCAGGAAAATCTCCCATTGAAAACAAAGATAATGACAATTCTCAAGAACAAGACAAGGATATTTCTATTTCTGATGCTGAGACTGAAGATGATGATAATGAAGAAGAGGAATCATCTCCACCTGAAGAAGAGCAACATGAAGCTGAAAATATTGAAGAACCTGAACCTCCTGAAAAAGAAGACCCTCGGCCATCTATTGAGAAGAATAAAAAGAAGAAGCATCCAAATCAACAAAAAGGTAAAGAGAGGGATCCATGGGTGCAAAGACCCATACCATATCCCCAAGAGGTAATGAAGTCCTTGGATGATGCTAGATTTGAGAAGTTTCTCGAATTAATTAAAACCTTATATCTACAAATTCCTCTTGTTGATGCTATTAAAATTCCTCCATATTCAAAATATATGAAAGATATTGTCACTAAGAAAAGGAAGATACCTAATGAAGAAATTACTACTATGCTTGCTAATTATTCATTTAAAGGGAAAATGCCTGAAAAGCATGGAGATCCCGGTATTCCAACTATTCCTTGTCATATTAAAGAAACTTATGTGAAATATTCCTTATGTGAGTTAGGAGCTGGTGTTAGTGTTATGCCTTTTTCTTTGTATAAGAAACTTAACCTAAACAAATTGGCTCCAACTGAACTTTCACTGCAAATGGCTGACAAATCAACTGCTGTGCCCATAGGTATATGTGAGGATGTTCCCATCTCTATTGCCAATGTTTTAATACCTACAGACTTTGTCATATTAGAAATGCATGAGGATGATAATCTATCTATTATTCTTGGAAGACCTTTTTTAAACACTGCAGGAGCTGTTATAAATTGCACTGAGAGCAAAGTGACATTTAATGTCAAAGGAAATGAGCATATTGTTTATTTTCCCAAGAAGAATCCCGTCACAATGATAAACAAGAGTGTGAATTCTATTAAAAGAAATACTCTTATAGTTGGGAGCTTTGAATTTGCACTACCACCTCCTGAACCAAAAAATGCTACCTTGATGATTGGAACTATTGCGATCAAATATGAGGTAACTTGAATTTCTTCTTTAAATTTAATATAAGAATCATGTATTATATCTTTTACATATTATTAATGAGACTTGATCAACCTCATTACTAATGTGGAAATGATGAAAACTTGATTCCCATAAAAATTGTGTTGCATTTAAATTTTGTTTATCTTAAAATTTTAGAATATATGCATAGATATAATTATTTCAGAGTTCAGAAAATTCCAGAATATAAAGTTTTAAAAATTCTCTTCAGAAAATTTTCTCGAAAAATTCCAGAAAAATTTGGGGGTAAGTTATTTTACCAGGGGGACCAACAACTAGAAGGGGGACACCAGGAGGCCAACAGGGACCAGAATAGGGTGTCCCACGTGGCTAGATTCCTTAGCCACGTGGGACCCACTAACTTGGCCCCCAGGGGGAATTAGGTGGGGGAGCAAGTGCTCATCTCCTTCCCCTCGACAGAAAACCACCTCCAGGTATTTTCCCAAAATTTTCTCGTGCTCGTTCTTCCTGGTATCCTTCGATCTCCAAGTTTAGGGCAGACTTTTCAAATCTGTTTGGTGGGATTACTCCTTGGTATTTGACTCCTCCACCCATCCAATTACTTTTTGTTCTTATGCTTTATATATGAAGTATTTTGCTGCACTAGGTGTCACCTAAAATGCTTGAGAAGTCCATTCATTTAAGTTCTCTAGTTGATATTGATGCATGATATTGATGTGGGGACTAGTTATGGAGAGCTTAATGCTGTTTTAGAGTGTTGCATCTTAATTTTTGTTGGGTGTTATTTTTGCACAGCAAGGTACCATGATGAACAAGGGGAAAGGGTTGTTAGGAATGACTTCAAGACCTAAGAGAAGAGCATCAAGGGTCTCAGATAATTATGATGATAACCACCTATGGGAAGATAGTGCGGTGTATGCGGGAGAAAGGTTGCGGATTCATGCAACCAAATGGCAACACCCCGTGGTTCTTGATCATTGGGGGATAGGAGAAGACTTCAATGCCTTTGCCGCTGCAACCGGCCTACTTGAGTTCTCCCGTCATCCGAGGTTGACATATGAGGAACTCTTGTGGGAATTCCTCTCTACATTCCGGTTCGAGGGCCCCGACAACTAAACTCAGTAAGAAAAGTAAGCCACCGCCTCCCACCTTTGTAATAAAATTTACTATGAGAGGGCAACGCCTTGTTATGTCATTAGATGAATTCTGCAAAGCTATTCGCATAGAGAACACGGGTAGTTGGGATGAAACCCGTGCTGATTCTAATCAAGAACTTGTTGCTTTCTAGCATAGTATTTCTATGAATGTTCCTGAGAGACTTAATAGGGGTAAATTCACTCACATACAGCACCCCGGTTTGAGATACTTTGCTTTGTTCCTTGCAAGAGGATTTCTTGCTAGAGATAACACTTCTGCTTGCACTGGACCAATGATTTATTTACTTAAATGTGCAAAAGAGGGAACACCGTGTGAGTATAACTTGGGAGTAATTCTTGCTAGGAATTTACACTTGGCTGTGATAAGGAATAATACTGATTACACTCCTATTTATGCTGGTGCCATTGCTTACTTTAGTATATGAGCACGTTAAGGAAGAGAGGGGTTTTGGTGATGACATGGGTAGGCTTGTGAGAGAGACTAAATTTACTTGATTTTACTTTGACTTCTCGCATTGAAATGAGTGAAAGGCATGGGGATCATTATATGTATAGCTATAAGAGTTCTAATGGACAAAATGTGTCCATTAGCTCCCTCGTGCTGACCTTTTTGACAGGACTATCGGGAAGTGGATAGTGGAAGAAGCGCAACCTCAAGAGGAGCCCCAAACCCCAGGGATGCAAGGCTACTATTATGGGTACTTCCCTGGAGATGGAAGTGGTGGGTACAGTTACCCTCGGGCATACTAGCTTGATCTCAAGCTTGGGGGAGTACTTCTCTCCCTTTCATTTCGTTGTTTTATATCACTTTTTATCTTGTTATGTTTTAGCTTCTTGTTCTGAAAATCACAAAAACACAAAAAGATTTTATTTGTTTCTTTTGCTTGTTTACTTCTGATCATTTACTTTATGCATCGTAAAATCAAAGGTGCAGGATTTCTGAAATCTGCTTACTGTTTTATTTTTAGTTTTTATTCTCTGACCCCAAATGAGCTGAGATTTTAACCACTACTGCAACTTTTCATAACCTACACACCTGTAAATTATGAGATTTTTATGAGGTGTTTAGGTAGGGTAAAAACAGTACTATATGCAGTAACATTTTTCTGGCAGACTTGAGTTTTATTGCGCAGTTCAAGTTGGGAGAGGAGAACAACGATGATGAGTTGATGTGCATGAAATGGATGAAAGGTATGAAGCCTTTGCTGTGCTTATGTGGAATTTTGAATAACAGCAAGTGTGCACATTATAGCTTCTTTAACATCTAGGGAAGTGGTAGCAAACGTTTATCTTCTCCGTGTTCTAGTATGTTATATGTTGATGCAAGTGAAATATTATTTAGTGACAACACTTGGCTGTGGATTGAGTAACTGTGGCTCTAAACAAAGGTCTGTGCATTCCATTGTGCTTAGTAAACTTGCCAACCAAAGAGAAAGTAAAAGAGTTTTTCAAATGTTAAAACATGAAATCATATGCTTGACAAGCTTAGGGGTTGCTAGTTAGCCCAAATGTGCTGTCACATGGCAAGCTTTCAACATTGCACTAAATTATATCTAGTTGATATCATGTACTTGTGTTTATGGATGCTTATCATGGTGCCAAATAAATGTGGAAATTTAGCAGGTTTAAGTAGTTGTATAAATGGCTAGAGAGATACCTGGGCCGCTAATCTAAGCCATGCTATCATGGTGGAAATTTACTTACATGCTATGTGAACCTTCGGTGATGCACCCCACAATAAAAGCTATACCAATAGTAAATAAAAAGGGTGTTGAGATTGTTCCTTATGTTTGTTTGTCTTGTCATTTTGACATGGGCTTGTTCCATGTACTGGGACAAGAGGTACCCCAGTTGATCCTCTTGATGACGCTATTATACAATGACTTTTGCTTGAACTTGCTTTGTATCCCAAGTTGAGTAACACCGTGGTGTAGGCACTCGTATTCACGGGGCATGAGGCTCTAAACCATAAGTTGGTCAAGCATATGAGTCATAAGAGGAACACAAAATAATTTGATAAATCCGAGAGCAAGTTTGTAAGCACAATGAGTTCACTAGTCAATAAAATAAAGAATCAAAAGATCTCAAAAATCTTGACGTGATTTGATCTAAAGCAATGCAAGAACCATTGTTTGTTTTTACAGTTGGGCAAACTCATCCAAGTATTGACACTTCATGTTATTTCACCTGCAATAAATATAAACGCTTTAACACTGATTAGATGCACCTTTGCTAACGTTTTGTTATTTGTTAAGGAAGTTATGTTGTAAATATTTGTTGGTATTAAATGGTGTTAAATATGCAAAGCAAAGTTCTTGTCAAAGTCTTTTCATCGCTTCTGCACTACGTTTGAGTTGTTCGAGGACAAACAATGAGCTAAGCTTGGGGGAGCTGATGCACCTAAAATGCATCTACTTTTCCAAGCACTTTGCTTCATAATTTGCTCCGGAATCCTCCCATATTTGAATAAAACTGTTGAATCTGACGTTGTTTTTAGCAAAGTCTCTTTTCTGGTTGTTTTTGCAGGAAATTAAATCGGAGAAAATACCCCGTCAATTTTTATGGAAAAGAAGGGCAATGTGCAAAAGATGGACACGAGGAAGCATCCGAGGGCCAAAAGAGGGGGCCCCACGCAACCAGATTCCTTAGCCGTGTGGGCCCACCTATCTGGCGCCTCGGGCACCGCCTCTCCTTCGGCTTTCGCGTACCCACTCATATATATGAAAAAGTGGCTGACCTAGGAGGAGAGGTCGACTCGCGAAACAGAGCGTCGCCGCCACCACGATCTTCGTTTTCGGAGTCAGATTGATCCAGGATTTCTCCCCCGGAGCAGGGATCCGGAGGCCGTCTTCGCCGCCATCTTCACCGCCTTCATGTCGATCAACATGAGCTCCCTCACCATCTCCATGTGTGAGTAGTCCGCTGTAGGCACAAGAGGTGGATGGGGATTGGATGAGATTGATCATGTAATGATACCCGTTATCCGAGATCTTAGGGGTTTATCTTGAGGATATTTTTGTATTGTGTTGATGCACTGATGCTATGTTTAATGCTTGCTACTAGGGCCCGAGTGGCATGATTTCAGTACTGAACTTATTTTTCCCCATCGTATATTTGAGTTTGGTATTTATTGCAAAGTGTATCACCTGCTATTATGTTGAGCCTGTGAACCCTAAATGTGACATATAGGGAAAACAAGGGGAGATGTTTTAGTTTGAGGATTCTATGTGTTCATGAAGTGTTAATGCATTGTTCTGGGCTATTCGAAAGGGTAGACCTTAATTACCTGTAGTTCCTAGTTGGCCCCGATGAAATGGGCAAGTAGGACAGTAGATGTTGTGCAAATTCTCTTGGTTAGTGCACACAACTAATTATGGAACACATACCTACATATGTCAGAGTTAGAGATAAGTCCCATTTCTACATGAATCTTATTATATGATCAATCTTATTCATGCAACACCCCGCTGTCACCTCATGCCTACGTTTTAAATCTCTGAGTTACACTTTCACTTTTCCGGTGAAAACTGGGAAACCCTTGTTTACAACAGCTGTTTCATTTTGTTTGCTTGAATCATTCTGCTGCCATCACTATTACTGCTGCAAGTTTATTGATATACAGGTGTGGTTGAGAGTGACGCCTCAATTGCTAAAGTCTTATTGGTATTCTTGTGTTCCCATCGAGTCGAACTATAAATTTGGGTAATACTTCCCAACGAAGATTTTAGCGATCCCCTATACTTGTGGGTATCAGAGACGCGAGCCTATAGCACCAACAAAGTCAACGCGGCAACAACAAGCACAAATGGATAGCTCAAAAGCAAGATATAAATGAAGATCACAGAAATTTCTGAACTTTTTTCACAAAAGTGGCAAAAACTCAACCTTCCCGGACTCTTTTGGCAATTCTGAGAGATTCTGGAGGCTTGGAATGACGTAGTTGCTTGGGTGGGATAGAAAAAATTTTGATGAGAATTTTGAGTGGTCGAACATCGAAAACGGAGTTCCTATGCAAAAGTTATGGCCTGTCAAAGTTCGGACAGCCAAAACTGTAAAAAAAACTCAGCAATTCGGACTAATTTGGACCCTGACTAGTAGAAATCGGGTCAAATCCGACTTGGATGCGGATTGACTTTTTTTGACTTTTGTTTTACAAACCTAGATACGAAGCAAACCGATCACGATGGTGGAGGTGGCGGCGGGTATGTAGATGGTGGTGGTGGTGGTGGATATATGGATGGCGGCGGAAGACTGGTGGATGGTGGCGATGATGGGCGAGATGCGTGTCGTGCGGCGGCGGCAAGACAAATATGCAAAGAACTCGAAACTCTAAAGGAACTAGACACTAAGACCAGCAACTCGACACGACGATGCAAACGAAGACTCGACGATGCAATGCACTGAATAGAATATGCAACAGGCCCGGACTGGTTATAGGACGGGATGATCTAACCCTAAAATTTTTTATGGCTTTTTCGTGGACTGTTGGTATTAAAAGCAGATGCAATCTACACTAGTAAAAACTGTAAATCTCACCGATCAACCTGAAATCTGATACCACTTGATAGAGGCAGAGGTGTCCGATCTTTCGATGAGATGATAAATATCGATTTGGATGGCGTCGACGTTGACGATCCGACTACAAACGTGCCAGGACACTACGCCTTAGCAATCGCTACACCAACTCCGGGAAGGTTTATGATAGCGCCGAAGCACAATCGACCAAACCAACTAAGGTCTATTCCTGCAGGCAATCGAAGAACAAGCAAGAACAATGATTTGGCAATCTGAATATTGCGAATATGAATGATTATAGATGAAAGTGAGGTTCCGAAGAGCGGTCTTGGTCTGGTCGATCTGGCACAAACGAAGTACGGCGAAGTTGCAGCGACGGCTAGCTAACTTTAGACTAAACAAAACCCAAACCCTAAAGTGATGACCTAGGGGGGTATTTATAGGGAAACTTAGAGGAATTTCCTGCAACCTTGGAAAAGGGGGCCGAAATCCTTGCTAAGTCGGTTTCCCTATCAATACGGACTCTAAAAACATCCTATGAAAAGGTATCTCGAAAATACATGGGCCTGGCCCAAAAATAGAGGTGACGCAGCACCATATAATGCTATGGACGAAAATATGAAGTGTGATCTTTGAATAATTCGTCCATGACTTCATGCTCCCTTATAGTGGCTTCACAACCCTCGATTCTCCATGTGTGGCGTCATCTTCAATCCTCGTATGCTTGCTGCCATCTCCATGGACGATCATCCTCCAATACTTCTCCATCAACTCCTCGCTAGGTCCATTATTCCTAAGTGTAAAAAACACATCGGTTTTAGGCAGTAGCATATTCTCATGTAAATTTGGAAGAGTTCCAAGATACGAAAGTACCTGATAATTTAGTTGACGTGCATGAGCTTGAGTAATAGGTCCTTGTATTCGTGTAGTGGTAGGACTAGTGGTTGTAACTGTAGTTGGGATGTCCTCATCACTCCCCGGGGAACTTGACCCCTTCCTCTGCGTGGGCGCAGCGGTCCGTAAGCTCCCAGAGCTCGCGGGCAGTTTCGACGCGATGGGTGCTTAGCTTCTCGCGCATCCGGGTGTTCTGGACGTTGGCGTGGAAGGACTGCATCACCAACTCCTCCTTGATGCAGGGTATCGTGTTCATCTTCTGGGTGAAGCACTGGATGAACTGGCAGAGAGTCTTGCCCAGAAGTTGCTTGAACTCGTGGAGGTCACTAGGAACTCCCGGGCGCTGGTACCCGCCTTGGAAAGCCCACAGGAATAGTTCCTTCAGTGCACGCCAGGAACGGATGGAGCACTTGGGAAGATTGAGAAGCCACGCCTGGGCGTCTCCCTTCAGGGCCAGCGGGAACCAGTTGGCCATCATGACCTCATCGGCCCCGGCGACTACAGCAGCGAGGGAGTAGAGCTGCAGGAAGTCCCAGGGGTTGGTGGTGCCGTCGTAGCGAAGAACATCGATCTTGAACTTCTTAGGCCAGGTGGCTTGGCGGAACTCGGGAGAGAGGGCGAGGCAGCCTTCAGCGATGTCGTCGTCCTGATCTTCCCGGTGATGGTGTTCCCGGCGGCGCTTGATGCGAGTGTGCATGTCCTTGTACAGGCAGTTGTTGAGTTCGTGGCGCAGATATCGGTTGCGTGTGCTAGATGAGCCGACAGAGATGGTTTTCCCGCGGCCGCGGTCCAACCGATCGGCTGCTGGAGGACCTATGCGCGGGTGAACGGTCTTGTCCTGGCGCTCGCCAGGGGGTTGGCCCCGCGGCTCGCGCGTCTGGTTTCCTCCCGCTCCGGGGCCATTGACGGTGGTGGCGCGAGCGGGTTTGCACCCAGTACCGCCGTCGGCGAAGTCGAGGAGCCCCTCCACACGGGCCCTCCACTCCTGGTAAACGTTGGGATCGCCTTGTGGACCTTCGGCAGCACGGGTGTGGTCGCTCTTCTCCTTTGAAGTGGGGTCCTTGCTGGCGCCGTTGGCGACGCTTTTCTTTACACCCGAGCGTGAAGGAGGACACTCGATGGAGTTCCTGCGGATAGTCGCGCCCCTGACCTCGCCGTTCTTGTCGTTGCCGCCCGCTCCGCCCGGCACCACCTTCTCCGTAGGTAGCGGGGGAGGACCGTTCTGGTTAGCCGCCGCAGCGCGTCGGTCCGCAGTGGCCTGAGTGCGCGAGGGTGAAACCGGCTTGGACACCGTGGCGTCGGGATTCTTATTTGGCGGCATGCTTGGCGAAGAGCTTGAGGCAGATCTTGGCGGAGGGGAGGAGCTCGCCGCAGACCTTGAGCGCAAACTCGACATGGATCTTGAAGAAGAACTCGACGTAGATCTTGAAGAAGAACTTGAGGTTGATGAAGACGGATCTAGCGCTTGCGCCCCCTACCTGGCGCGCCAGATGTCGTGTCTTGGAGCATGGACACCGGGAGTAAAGGATACCCCTTTTTAGGTTCGTCACGGGGCGCGAAGGAGGCCGGAGACACCTTCCCCGAGAGTACCATGCTAGGTTCTTCCGATCTACGTACTAGAGAGCAACACAGGGACGCAGGGAGTTTACCCAGGTTCAGGCCTCCCGGAGGCTAAAAGCCCTACTCCTGCATGTCTAGATTGAGTGGTTTATCATGGTGTGGCTAACAAGGTGGTGGCGGTTGTGCACCCGAAAGGTTGCAGCTAGAGGTAGGAGACGAGCAGATCCTACCTAGAGGAGATCACCTCTCGCCCTAGCCCTTTGCCCTAGCTAGTCTTGCCTTGCTTTCTCTCTGGTCCAACCTCCTCCTCGGCCATGCTTGGGTCCTCCTTTTATAGGCTAAGGGGATCCCACATGAGCATCCGAGGAGCGTGGGGGGTTTTTGGCGGGAAAACCCCCCGGTGGTCTTTTTGGGGGTGACGTGGCCTCTTCTCGTCCAAGTATTCCTCCTGGAGGGCTGGTGCGGTCGCCCACCTTTTGGAAAGTGGGGTCGAAAGGGGCTGACACCCCCACCGGCCATGTCCTCGCTCGGCGTCTTCACTTCCTTGGCACCCAAGTCTTCTAGGAGCTTCCAGCCTGAGCTGGCAAGCTTATCCTCGCAGCGGTACAGAGGGGAGACCCGGGAGTGAGCCTGTCCTCCTGTCGAGCGTTCGGGCTCCGGGTCCTCCGCGTTGCCTGTTGTGTTGGGGGTGACCCCGGGAGGTCACCCGGTCCTTCAACCCTAGTTGTCGATGCCATGCTTGTCAATGTACCCATGGGGAAGACATGGGCGGCCTGCCTGCCGATCCTAACTCCTTGCCTTGTCCGTCTTCTTGGTGGGCCCACGGTTGGTGGACCCGCTTTGGCTGCACTAGGGGAACCCCATGTTCCACTGTTGCGACAGTGTTCTTATCATGGCTAGGGAAGGCCAAGATCCTGGCACGATCAAACAAGAAGAAGCCCTCAAGAGGTACATGGATGAGCACTTACGCCGCTATGAGGAGCGCCACCAAGCCGCACTACGTGAGACCAATGAGCGTTTCGCTCGAATAGAAGAATCCATGGGCAAGCTACTCGATCAAAGCCATCGCCGCTCTTCAAGGTCAAGCTCAAGGACCTCGCACTGTTCCGACGGACGAAGAAAAGCTCCAAGCGAGGTTGGCCAAGGCTCGCCCGATCGACATGCCACGAACTTGGACCCTCAACAACATCAAGAGCACCATCGTCAAGAGATACCAAATCCAAATGCGAAATTGGATCCGCCACAACGCCATGAGGACCATCGATATCATCGTCATGAACTACCTCCACATCGAGCTCGCCATGGACCATTGGAAGAACCATTCATAGACCTTGATGATGAGGATGAGTACCTACCACACCGACAACCAAGGCTCCAAATTCATGATCGTCAACGTCACCATGATGCAAGTCGAGAGCACGAAGTGCGCCATGGCCACCACAACAATCGTGATGATGATGATGAGCGCAAACCACGTTTCAATCCTCCCAAGCTCGTCATTCCCAAGTTCCATGGCACCAACGACCCGGAGGACTACACTGCATGGGAATCCAAGGTCTCCAAACTATTTCGCGTATACAAGGTGCCGCAAGACAAAAGGGTTGACCTCACCTCCCTAGAATTCGAAGGCTATGCACAACTATGGTTGGAACAACTCCAAGACTCCTTCGAAGACCCAATCGAAACATGGAATGACATGAAGAAGGAAATGCACAAGCATTTTGTGCCACACCACTATGCTCGCGATTTGTACAAGAAGTTGAAAGAGCTCAAGCAAGGCCTCAAGCCGGTTGATGAATACTACAAGGAGATGGAATCAATGCTCTCTCATGCACACATTATCGAGTCTGGGGAACAATCAATGGCACGCTTTTTGAACGGCCTCACGTACTCATAAAGAAGATCATCGAATTCCAACCTTATGAGAACCTTGTCGAGCTAGTGCATCAAGCCATGAAGGCCGAGCGCCAAGTCGCCGAAGAGCTCAAGTACGTCAAGGCCAAGTACTTCTTCGCTAACAAGGCTTCTTCATCGACACAACCAACGGTTCAAGCTTCACCTCAAGCCAATGCTAAAGCCGCTCCTACTCAACCTTCCTCAACATTCAAGAGAACGAGCCCCTCAACTTCAACCGCCAAGGCATATGTCACGTGCTACAAGTGTGGAGGGCAAGGACACAAGTCGTTTGAGTGCACCAAAAAAAAGGTGATGATCATCAATGAGAATGGCGACTATGAGTCCATGAGCGATGAGGAGTACCAAGCATTGAACAAGGTGGCCACTATGCAAAACTTGGATGAAGGCGACGCATATATCTATTGCGATGGTGACCCAAACCCAATGCTAGTTGTCATGAAGGTCTTGACTACAAATACCCAAGGCGATGAAGGCCAATGATGCAACTTGTTTCAAACCAAGGCCGGCATCAATGGAAAATCAATCAAAGTGATCATAGATGGTGGAAGCTACCACAACTTGGCAAGCAAGGAGCTATGTGATAAACTCAACTTGAAGTATATCAAGCACCCTCACCCATACCACGTCCAATGGCTTAGTGACTCTGGCACTATGAAGATTCAACACAAGGTCCAAGTGTCCTTCAAGATTGGCTCCTATGAGGACACGGTGGAGTGCGATGTGGCACCAATGTAGGTTTGCCACTTACTTCTTGGCCGTCCTTGGCAATTCGACAAGGGTGCTATGCATGATGGGCGTACAAACTACTATAGCTTCAAGTGGAACAACAAGACCCTAGTGCTCCGCCCCATGACTCCTAGCCAAATAATCGCCGACAATGCCAAGACGCTCGCTAGATCACAACAAGAGCAAACATCAAGTGAGTTGAGTGGTGAGAGAGCGAACCACCTTCACACGAGCGAGAGCCACAAGCCAGATATGAGCGAGAAAGGGAAGAGAGTCAGCCATGGTGTAGTTTTGATAGCCACCAAAAGCGAGATGAGGGAAGTGAGAGCAAACCCATCCATACTCCACTTTGTGCTCTTTTGCAAGGGAGATGGGAAAGACACTAACGACCTAACACAAGTTCCTCCAACTATGTTGTCTCTTTTGCAGGATTTCGAAGACGTCTTTCCGGATGAGCTCCCTCCCGGACTACCTCCTCTCCGTGGAATCGAGCATCGCATCGATCTCATTCCCGGTGCCCCTCTTCCCAATAGAGCACCCTACCGCACCAACCCCGGAGAAACGAAGGAGATTGAGCGAAAAATCCAAGACCTCCTCGCCAAGGGAAATGTATGTCAAAGCTTGAGTCAGTGTGCCGTACCGGTAATCCTCATCCCCAAGCAAGACAACACTTTGCACATGTGCATGGATTGTTGTCCCATCAACAATATTACGGTAAGATATCGACACATCATCCCTCGCCTTGATGACATGTTAGATGAGCTTAGTGGTGCCACTATTTTCTCGAAGATTGATTTGAAAAGTGGCTACCACCAAATTTGCATGCATGAAGGAGACGAATGGAAAACCGCATTCAAAACCAAGCTTGGTCTCTATGAATGGCTTGTCATGCCGTTTGGTCTTTCCAATGCTCCTTCAACTTTTATGTGTCTTATGAATCACGGCTTGCGCACTTTCATTGGCAAGTTCGTGGTTGTTTACTTTGATGACATTCTTGTTTATAGCAAGTCCTTGCATGACCATGTCAACCATGTGAAACAAGTTTTGTTGGCTCTACGTGATGCATTCCTTTTTGCCAACCTCAAAAAATGCACCTTTTGCACCGATAAGCTAGTGTTTTTGGGATATGTGCTCTTGTCCAAAGGAATTTAAGTTGATACCTCTAAAATTGAGGCAATCACCAATTGGCCAATTCCTACAAATCTCGCCCAACTCCGTAGCGCTCTTGGCCTATTTGGTTTCTACCGTCGATTTGTGAAAGATTTTAGTACCCTTGCTTGCCCTTTATGATATGGGCACGACGGAGGAGGTGCGGCCTAACTTCAGGACTCCCCCAAGATAGACTTGTCAATTGTAATTTTATTTATGTCGTCTTTGCTATTTTTAATAAGTGTTCGGTTTGGGCCTGTCCAACCGAACTAGTTAGGCCCATTAGTGGGGTGCCCCAAATAGGTCGGTACTGTAGCTACAGTGCGGCGCTACAGTACGCCCCACCCCATCCATATAAGGGGCTGGCCGAGTTAGGGTTTAGGCAGCTTTGAGTTTAGATTAAAACAGTCCATAGACTTTGAGCTCCATTGGTGAAGCTTCCCTCCGGGGACGGCGATGCCGTTTATCAGATTGTAATAGAGATTGCTGTGAGGGTTCTTGAGTGCATCAAGGATTATCAGGCTCAGGTTTGAGGCGTGGTGTTTATCTCCACGTTGCTTGCTGGATTCGTTCCTCACCTTCAGGTGACGATCATCATCGTTATTGGAAGATTCCTATTGGTGGATTCGCTGTGAAAGATCGGGACAATAATCATAGGATCATCCCCTTGATCCTTATCATGTGGTATCAGATTTCTGGGTTGATCACGGCGAGGGTGTGTTGATCGATCTTATCTAGATCGGTTGATTTGGAGGAGATTGCGGCTGCTGTTGGTGGAGATCGCTTTGCATCAAGATTGATCTGCTGGGCGGCTGCTGTTGGACGAGATTGCTTTGCATTAGGGCTTTGCTCCGCGTGGTGAAGAGATCAGATCCATACGTGGACAGCTAGATTGCTTTTGGTGGTGGCAGCCACGAGGAAGGAGCAGCACTTTCAATCACGTGTTCTGCCTGGTCCAGAAACGACCGTCAACTTGTTCGGGAAACTTCGAGCTGTACGTGGTGAATCGGGACCTGGGAAGCTACCCATTGGAAAGTACACAAAATTTCCTTTCCAAAGAGTATTTACTTGCCTGATTCGGACTTCGTACGAGAAAATTACGTCCGTTTCAAATTCAGAGCGTCAGTCTGTCCGCGAGTCCGCGATTTTCTGCCGTGGCACAAAAATCCGTCATTTTCTCTGCCGCAGCAGAATCAAGTTGGAAAGAAGTTTTTGGTTGCAGTTTGTCTACAGAGATGGGTTCTTCAAGTCCTATTTGTATGATGGAAAGGTCCAATGATCTGTTTCTTGATTACACTAATATCAAGGCAGGAAAGGCATATGATCGAGAACAATTGAGTTGGAAGTTGGAAAGTTCTGCAACGTATGCAGGATTTCAGTCTTGGGAATCTGACATGGTTCGTGGATTTGCAAGATGTCGTGCAAACAGTCAAGCTTTTGGTAGCTATACTGAATATGTTCTTGCATCTCGGCGTGTGGATGTGACGGTGGCTGGTTGGTGGCGTAACGAGAAATATGCGAAGGACATGAGGGATAGCGAATGTAATTGGGAGATGTTCAGAGAATTTCTGCGTTCCAGATTTTGGAGAAATCCAAGGAGATGGATAAGGTGGTTACTCCTGAGGATGTTGTACCATTGAGTGGGCTGAATATGCAACTCAAGAGAGTACATGATGATACTTGCATGAGAGCGGATAGAGGCCAGCGATGGAGTTTATTTCAGGCGCAGTGTATGATCAAAGGCAAAGCATGCAAGTTGATGATTGACAGTGGTAGCTACTGTAATGGCATTAGCAAGGAGGTTGTCGAGGCATTGGGTTTGTCCACATGGCGAATTCCCGAACCGAGGCATGTTGAGTGGGTCAATAGTTGCGGTATGATGAAGATTACTCACAAGGTGCGTGTGCCATTTACAGTTGGTGACTATGTTGATGAGGTTGAGTGCGATGTGTTGCCATTGGAGGTGTGTGGATTGTTACTTGGACGTCCATGGCAATATGATCGCAATGCTATGCATGCTGGAAGAGCAAATACATATTCATTTGTGCATGATGGCAAACAGCGGACTTTGAAGCCTATGCAAGATGATCAAATCAAGTCCGATGTGGTGCTGGTGGTGCACAAGGAGAAGTTGCATAAAGCTAAGCCAAAGCCAAGGTTAGCTAAGTTGCAGCAAGAGGAGCATGATGCAAGGAGCGTTGGTACTGAAACTGATTCAGCCGTGCATGTAGATGACGAGCCAGTTGTTCTTGTTGGTGACAAGCCGGTTGAAGAAAGGAGGGATATTGCAGCATGTGTTCCAGTTTGTGTTGACAAAGGTGTTCAAACCGATGATGATTGTGCTGATTGTGTTTCGGTGCGTGTGGTGCCGCGAGTAGACGGTCGCAGCTATGTCAGCACACCTATGAGGCGTTTTGTTGGAGCAGCAGTGCGGATGCATAAAGGAAAGGATGGACGTGTTCGTCAGTTGTGTGGTCCAGGCATTACTATTTTGCAGGGTCATGCAAAGAAGCTTCATGTTCCACAAAGGGCTCCATCCAGATTTGAGAAGAAGGTAGTGGCGCCAAAGTCCAAGCTCATGTGGATAAGAAAAGAGGCGCCAAGTGCTGTATCAAGTCAAGTAGGCCGAGAGGGAGGATGTGGCGTGGAAGGGAAGCAAGACTTGAAGACGACGAACAAGCGTGATGCTCTTATTTATATACCTCCACCTTTTCGAGCCGACCCTCAAGCGTTGAGGACAACGCTTCTTGAAGGGGGGGAGGATGATATGGGCACGACGGAGGAGGTGCGGCCTAACTTCAGGACTCCCCCAAGATAGACTTGTCAATTGTAATTTTATTTATGTCGTCTTTGCTATTTTTAATAAGTGTTCGGTTTGGGCCTGTCCAACCGAACTAGTTAGGCCCATTAGTGGGGTGCCCCAAATAGGTCGGTACTGTAGCTACAGTGCGGCGCTACAGTGCGCCCCACCCCATCCATATAAGGGGCTGGCCGAGTTAGGGTTTAGGAAGCTTTGAGTTTAGATTAAAACAGTCCATAGACTTTGAGCTCCATTGGTGAAGCTTCCCTCCGGGGACGGCGATGCCGTTTATCAGATTGTAATAGAGATTGCTGTGAGGGTTCTTGAGTGCATCAAGGATTATCAGGCTCAGGTTTGAGGCGTGGTGTTTATCTCCACGTTGCTTGCTGGATTCGTTCCTCACCTTCAGGTGACGATCATCATCGTTATTGGAAGATTCCTATTGGTGGATTCGCTGTGAAAGATCGGGACAATAATCATAGGATCATCCCCTTGATCCTTATCACTTTAAATGAGCTTACCAAAAATAATGTACCCTTTGTTTGGGGCAACGCACAAGAATCGGCTTTCAATGAAGTCAAGAAGAGATTGACCAAGGTTCCTTTACTTGCTTTGCCGGATTTCTCGAAAACCTTTGAACTAGAATGTGATGCTAGTGGCCTTGGCATCGGTGGTGTCGTCATGCAATGTGGACGTCCCGTAGCCTTTTATAGCGAAAAGCTCGATGGTGCTCGCCTAAACTACCCAATTTACGACAAAGAGTTATATGCCTTAGTCCGTGTTTTGGAAGTTTGGCAACACTGCCTTTGGCCCAAAGAGTTTGTTATCCATTCCGACCATGAATCTTTGAAATATTTGAAAACCCAAGCACTTGAACAAGAGGCATGCCAAATGGGTTGAATTCATTGAATCTTTTCCCTATGTTGTGAAGTATAAGAAAGGCAAGGACAATGTAGTTGCGGATGCTCTTTCCTGCAAGATGTCTTTACTTACGCAACTTGAAATAAATGTTTTCGGCCCTGATGAAATTAAGGATCTTTATGCTTCCGACACTTTCTTTAGTCCCATCTTTGCCAAGTGCTCAAGTGACAAAGGTTTCAATGATTTCTACTTGCACAAGGGCTTCTTGTTTAAAGCTAACAAACTTTGTATCCCCGAGTCTTCGCTTCGCTTGTTACTTTTGAAGTAATCTCATGAAGGCGGCCTCATGGGACACTTTGGACGTGAGAAGACTTACGCCATGCTCTCTACGTACTACTTTTGGCCCCGGATGTACCGCGATGTACAACGCCTAGTGCGCCGATGACCAACATGCCTCAAAGCTAAGTCCACTTCAAACCCTCATGGTCTTTATGTTCCACTTCCCATTCCTTATGCCCCATGGACCGACATTAGCATGGACTTTGTGTGAGGGTTACCACGAACAAAAAATCGCAAGGATTCCATATTTGTTGTTGTCGATTGTTTCTCTAAAATGTCACATTTCATTCCTTGCAATAAGACAAACGATGCTTCACACATTGCAACTTTGTTCTTTAGGGAAATCGTTCGTCTACATGGAGTACCGAAGACCATTGTTTCGGACCATGATGTCAAATTCACAAGCTACTTTTGGAAGGCGTTGATGGCCAAGCTAGGAGTCAAGCTCCTCTTCTCCACCGCATACCATCCGCAAACCGATGGCCAAACCGAAGTGGTGAATCGTAGCCTTTCGACGCTTCTCCACGCCTTGATCAAGCCAAATCTCAAGGGTTGGGAGGAATGCATACCACACGCTGAGTTCTCCTACAATCGCGCAACACACTCATCATCAAGGAAGAGTCCATTCGAGATCGTCTACGGCTTCAATCCAAGTACCGCGCTCGGTCTACTTCCACTACCTCTATACGAACGCACGAACATGGACCTCGACAAGCGTATCGACTACATGAAGACACTACATTATTCCACTCGAGCTTCCTCGGAAACGCACAACAATCAACACGCCATCAAGGTCAACAAGTTGAACAAGCCCATGGTGTTCCAAGAAGGTGATCTCGTGTGGCTCCATCTTCGCAAGGACCGTTTCCCGGATGAAAGAAAGTCCAAGATCTCTCCTCGTGGCAACGGACCATTCAAGGTTATCAAGCACATCAATGACAATGCCTACAAGATTGACATTCCACCCTCCAAGTACTTGGTGCATGACACATTCAATGTGAGCGATCTATCTCCGTTCCATGGTGTTGATGTGGATGAAGAGTCGAGGACGACTCTTTCCGAAGGGGGGAGATGATACGGGGTGTCCCGACACCACTGTAACAGCCCCAGTTTGGTACCCTAAAATATGGGCCAAATTTTCACTTTTAGCTTTGCAAACATTGCATCATGGCATCCATTTAAATTGCTAATTTAAAATAAAGCAAGTTTGGAAAGCAATTAAAAGGAAACAAATCCAAATCCCAAAAATCTCCAACCCAAATGCAATTGCCCAACTTGGCAATCAAATTATTTTGAACTTCCAAATTGTTCAAGAAGTTCCAATAATGCAATTGTAGTTAATTGATAAAAGCAAATTGTTAACAAGCAAAGAAATAAACTTGAGAATTCAAAATTGGTTTAATTCAAATTCTATTTTTGGAAACCAAGTTAAAAATTCCAAAAATTCAAAATAAAATTATGGGGAGCTTCATTACTATGTTGGGAGCCTCCATGAATAATTTCATTATTTTTGGAAATGTTTAAGTGCTCCAAATAAATGCATTTTGCAATTTATAAAAAATGATCATATTGCAACCATATGAATAAATTTTGACACTAAACCATTTATTTTGGAGCATAAAATTTTGTGGAGGTTCTAAAGGTTCAAGGGAGCCTATATGAATTTTTTCAGAATTTATAAAAATGGTTTAGGGCCTCAATTAAATCACCAAAGCTTACTGTTGGACCTTCTTGCAATTTAATTAAATGTGCCAAGGGGGTTTTCTGGAAAAACGGTTTTCTTCCCCACACTGTCGCCACAGTGCAGCGAGGCCACTGGCGCCATGTCTGCCGCTGCCCATGCCGCCGTGCCAAGCCTCCCTGCGGGTCAAAGATGCACGAGGGCGCTCACCTGCCCCCCCCCCCCCCGCATCTCTTTCCCCTCCGCGTTTCCCGGATCGAACCAACCCTAGTTTCCCCCGTGCTATCCGCCGCGGTGCCGACGCCGTCGCCGTCGATTCGCCACCACTAGAGTTTCCCGGGACAAGGCGACGCTGCCATCTCCTTCGCCGTATCCTCCTCTTCCTCCCCATACCAGGAATCGGGCCGGGGACGCACGAATCGTCGCCAACATCCTCGCCTCCGTCCGCCGCTCGCCGCCGTCGTCCTCGCCAATTTTCCAGCCGCCACAGACCTCCTCCGCCCACTCCGAGCGCACCTACTTGCCTAAGGTGAGCCCGCCGTCCTCCTGGACACCTTCTCCGTCCTCCCCCTGCTCTGTAGTCTCGCCTTCATGCGAGCGGCCGCAAGGCCGTCCGCCATGGCCGTGCCGCGTCGCCCACGATCTTGTCGCCTGCGCCTATCCTCCTGTATCCGAGCACGCTCACTACCGCTACCTCCGTAACCGTTTTGGTGGCACCAGTCACACCGCGGAGCGCCGCCCGAACGGCGTCGTCGCCGGCCGTTTCACCGTCGGTCGCCGCACGCCCCGTGCACCCGGCCTGGACCCCGGCCTGTCCGGCTAGAAGGCCGGCTGGCTCGGGAGGGTGCCCGGCCTTGCTCTCGGCCCGGACCGGCCAAAAGGCCGGAAGCCTCTAGTCCTCACCCGGCCCGGTGCCCGGTCTGGGCCGGCCACGAGGACGTCTGCCCCGGTTGCCTGCCCGGCCTTGAGCACGGCCTGGCCGGTTTGGAGGCCGGCCTGTCTGGCTATTTATTTTTCCTTTTTGCAGAATAAAAGCAAGTTAAAATAATTGATATCTATTTAAATAATGCTCCAATTTTAGCAAATCAAATATCAAATTGTTCAGAAAAACAAACTCTACATGTTAGAATAATTGTAATGTTGTTTTGAATTTAAATTCTTGCTATTTATTTAAGAATTCCTAAAATGGCTTAAATAATACCAACTTGGGAAAATCATAACTTGTTAAGTAATTAACCAAAAATTGTGAATAAAATATCAATGTGATCAGCACTTCAAATGCTATCAAACCATGCTAATATCTAATCATGATCACAAATTTTCCTTTGAAGTTATTCTTTAATTGATTAAAAGAATTAAATTCAATTAATTATTTATTTCACTATTTATTCATCGATAATTGGAAAATTACAAATAAGGTACCAAAACGATCAGAAGAACAAAACCTATCTAATCATGTCATGTTCATGCATATTTAAACCACTCTTGAGTAATCTAATAAGGTATGAACAATGTGGTCACTAAGTTAAATATGGGGTTGCTTCCAAATAATTGCACTAATTATTTGGCACTCCATTTAATATTGTTAGCTAAGTAATATGTTGATATCGTTGCATGAAATTGACATACCATCATGTTTGTGCATTGCACTTGACTTCGTGTGATTTATTTTGTTCTTCTATTTTTGCTTGGGTATCGATAGATTCCGGAGTTGAGGTCACCCCTACTTATCTCGACGAGCAGTACTACACGCCCCCGCAGCAAGGCAAGAGATAACCTAACCTTCTTGGCATCTAGCATCCTATTGTTTTATAAACTTATTTTATCCACCATAATATTGCATTCGATTCTATGTCAATCTTGGTCAATACTAGTGTATCCTATGAATGCATGTTTTCCCCCGAACCAATCCATGTTTCCCTACCTATGAACCATAGGTTTGATGTGTTGGCCTGGGACAAAGATATAATTGTTGTTCTATATGATTAGCTATGCTTAGCCCTGCTTAGTCGAATGCTATCTATGTCCGTTGATTAAATTCCATAATTATGATGTTGATGGAATGTTTCGGACAGGTTGGTTACTTGTGGTGTTTAATTAAAATGCTAAGAAGGCTTGGATGAGTTGCCATCGGGGATGGTGTTTTGTCTCATTCTTGTCCCTAGGTGCGAGTTCTTTACCTCTTGAACCAAGACGAGCGTGCTTCCAACGGTGGGGACATATGGAATCCCCTTTAACTAAATAACTTGTGCGGGCGTATCCAAGGGTCCTCTAGTTTGCTATTTCCATTTGCGTGTGAGTGTGTGGGTGGAAAAAGGAATGATGAGGACGGTGGTGTTTAGGACGTGGCGATGGGGCAGGGTGCTGTAATAGGCACTGAACTTGTCCTGTGGCCACAGATGACTCTAGGATAGTCTTACGCGAGGTAAAGGTTTAACTGCGCCCACTCGCCGGCCTTCCCTGGAAGAGGGCCAATCAGGTGAGCCGGACGGTACTGGTGGGTAAATTAGTACACCCCTGCAGGGTAAATCTTTTCAAAAAGCCGTGTCCGCGGTTATGGACGACTTGGGAATAGACGATAAGATCATAGAGAACCTGAATATGTTTAATTAATTTGGCAGCTAAAGGTTGCATAATCAACGTGTGTAAAAGGTTCATTTCCTCGAGGGTGATTCGAGGGAGTGCCTTGGTGGAGATGAGAGATGTTTCCGGTTACAAATGGTTCGATGAGAACCAAAGATGAAAGTTACTATCTTATCCCCTTTCGAAAAACATTCTGAGTAGACGATGCCATTGAGTCAATTATGTCTTTCATAAAGGAAAAACTAGCTTTATGTAAAATAAATACTATACAACTTTAGAGCCTCCGTCATCATTGGGCCTATATCGCCCTACTAAACATGCGAGTACGTCGTACTCAGTCTCTCTTTGCTGCCTTTATAATTTGTTTCAGAGGAGGATGACACCGAGCAGCCAGGTGGTTTCTTCTTGGACATCGACGAGTAGTTTGGGGTTCCTAGGTGGCAGCTTGGGACGTTGGAACAAGCTGGCTGGGTTTATGTTTATGTGTAGGCCTCTTAGGCCATATATTTGGATCTTGTTGTATTAGACAACTACTTCGCTTCCGCATGATGTACTGATGGGTCTGTGGCCCATTTCGTGTGTAATTTGTATCTTTCTCATATAAGAGTTGCTATATGATCTCTTTGTGTCGTAGAGTCTATGATGTGCCAGTTGTTCCGCAGTCTTGATCTCTCTACTATACATGATAGCTATGTCTGAGCTTAATGCATGATCGAAGTGTTGCGTTGCCGATGATCCATTCCGAGCACGCCTGCCAAAGGTTTTGGCCTGGGATTGGTAACCTAGTAACCTTCGATTCTGTAGCATGACCGGTTGCACAAAGCTTCATTGTATAGTTCTGGGGTCGGGGCGCTACAAGTTGGTATAAGAGCAGGACTGCCCGTAGGAAACCCGTTCTATTGGTCGATATCGAGTCTAGTGTTCGGGAAAATTATTTTTAACCTAAAAGTGAATTGTGAAAACCCTCTTAGGATTCTTTTTACTCCTTATCCAACTCGCTCTACTCTCAGTTATCTTACCTCTATTTGATTTAACGGTGCTTCTGCTCGGCTGCAGAATTCCAATCTTCAGGATCACGGGGTTGGCTTCTACCTTTAGTTTACTGGTTAGCTCTGCTCGTTTGCCAATTCTAAAGCCTGAAGAGAGGAAGTATTGTGGTTCATCAAGACATTCCTTTGCTTTAGCCCAAGATCTTGAACCGAAGGTCCCGGATTGTGCTAGGGATCTGGTGTAATGATTCATGAGGGTTGTCGCCCTTGTGAACATTATGCTATTGTGGGTCCCGGTGCATGAAACTGATCTTTAACCCAAGATCTTTTCCGTTGAACCCTGATGTTAATTCAAACCCTACATCAGGTTGGCAAAATTTGAAGTTAGTCTTCAAACTCAAGCTTGCAGCCGTAATTGAGTTACTCAGCAATGCTCTTCTCTGTCACTAGTTTTAGCTAAACTCTCTATTATGGAACTGTCTGGATCACGACAAGATTACTCTTAGCGAGTGGTCCCCCAATGTTTGTGATTCCTCCAACCACACTAGTTCATGAAACCCTTTCGGCACTAGTTGTCAGAAGAGTGCTAAGAAGGGCTTCTGCAATATCTTGAGATTGTTGTTAGCCCGTCCCTTACTCTAGACCTGTCGTCCGACCCCTATCTGTCAGTGGACAGTCAAGTTTTATCGTGCATTGGGGTGTTCTGATGCATGTCATTCTTGTGGTTCGTCATGGCATTCCACTTCGGGATGTCAGGAGAAACAAACTCCGGTACCTTGTCCATTTCTCGGCCAGGTCAAAGTTTTGTGATTCGCGGAGTAAGAGCTTGTCTAGCTTTTGTTCCGTTACACCTTGGAGCGTCACACTCTTTTATATCAAGAGGTCGTTCTTAGTCTCATGCGTACTTGATGAAGTGATGCTCTTACCCTTCCTTATCCATCTACCTCCGAGCTACTCGAGCTCGAGAATGTTGAGGATGAATATCGTTGTGGTGATCGGATATTCTTAGCAATTGATATTGTTTTGAAATCCAAAGACTTTGGTGGCACTCTTAGCCTGACTGGTAATCATATCCTCGAGCTGAGTTGTCTGTGTTGCCAAGTCCATTTGTTCAGGTGCACACCTTAGGTCACCGAGTTAGATTCTTGTCGAAACTCTCAAGACCACATCTTTTGCCTTGGAAAGCAGGATTTCCTCTCACAACCAGTGACATGCGGTGGCTCGTGATAACCTGGATGTCTACCCAGAAGTACTGCCGGGTTGTCCCCTGACCGTGTTGTCGAGAAATATTGGAAGCTTCCGAACCATCATCGTGTCATCACGTAGTAGGTGTTCTGGATGATGGAAGTGCTCTTCTCTGGTTGACATATGTCGCCAGGAGTCCGAGTGAAGTTCACTTTGTCTCCTCGGGTTTGGTCACAAGTTGGTCATGCATGTGCATTGTTGTTCAGCTGGTGGGATGTTACCTCCAGTTCTCTAAATACGTCATATATGCCACTGGCCGAGTTGTTCTTGAATAAGAGGAAGTTGTGTCCTAATCAGGACTCAGCTGTGCTTCAGTGATTGGAGCTTGACATTGCAGCTCAGAGCTTGAGAATCTAGTTACCCTATCTATCGGTTAACTTCAGCAAACTCCTTCCTCGGACATGTCAAGTCTGAACTGTCTGTACACCTAACTATCTCGGAACCTCAATCATGAATGATGCTTGGAGTTTATCAAGAGTATTATCTAGTCCTACCTGAAACCCAAACAAGTCCGATGATGTGCTTCACGCACCTCACCGGAAGGTCTTTTGACGAGATCTCTAAAATCTTTAACATCAACCTCTGACCATGAGGATCATGAGTAACTTGACCTAGGAGTTTTCCTTATGGTCTTTTCTCTATCTCAAGTACGACTTTCGCTTGAGGATTGATTGAAGACTATTCCGAAGCCGGAGTGTGATATCTAGAACCTCAAGGAGAACCTTGCAACGGAGTTACTAATTGTCCCTCGGTCAATCCTCCTACTCCATCTATCTCATGGCAATAGCTCGATATCAGGTTTTACCTCTCTATCTAATGTGGAGCAATGCTATGTCTTTCCCTCCTCGGTGAACTCAAGGTTTTGCCCAATCACACGGACGTTAGGTAAATTCATCAGTCCCGATAGGGCCGAGCTTCCAACCTTATGGAAACGTTTTGTATGTCAAAAGCGTGGAGTCCACAAGATGTCTTTTCTCCTCGTGGTGCTCCAAATCTCTACTGGCTACACAACAAGGTGGTTTGGAGTATTGTCATGGCCTTGGACAATGAACAATTGATCGGTTGTCCTATCTTCGGCTCGACCTTTGTTTGGTCAAGTTGTGCCTAGTTTACCTCAATGGCTTATGGTTTTGGGCAAGGTTCATACTTCCAACCCTTGAATAAAACTTGCCTAATACTTTGAGTTATCTTCTGTTCTTTCCGCCCCATCGACATGTCATGCTAGATCCTCGTGTGATCAAGAAGGTCGTAGGAGATACATGTAGTCATGTGTCCCTCCTCTCTACTTCTACTCTAGAATCTTGGGACGAGATTCCTGTAAGGGGGGTAGAATTGTAACAGCCCCAGTTTGGTACCCTAAAATATGGGCCAAATTTTCACTTTTTGCTTTGCAAACATTGCATCATGGCATCCATTTAAATTGCTAATTTAAAATAAAGCAAGTTTGGAAAGCAATTAAAAGGAAAGAAATCCAAATCCCAAAAATCTCCAACCCAAATGCAATTGACCAACTTGGCAATCAAATTATTTTGAACTTCCAAATTGTTCAGGAAGTTCCAATAATGCAATTGTAGTTAATTGATAAAAGCAAATTCTTAACAAGCAAAGAAATAAACTTGAGAATTCAAAATTGGTTTAATTCAAATTCTATTTTTGGAAACCAAGTTAAACATTCCAAAAATTCAAAATAAAATTATGGGGAGCTTCATTACTATGTTGGGAGCCTCCATGAATAATTTCATTATTTTTGGAAATGTTTAAGTGCTCCAAATAAATGCATTTTGCAATTTATCAAAAATGATCATATTGCAACCATATGAATAAATTTTGACTCTACACAATTTATTTTGGAGCATAAAATTTTGAGGAGGTTCTAAAGGTTCAAGGGGGCCTATATGAATTTTTGCAGAATTTATAAAAATGGTTTAGGGCCTCAATTAAATCACCAAAGCTTACTGTTGGACCTTTTTGCAATTTAATTAAATGTGCCAGGGGGTTTCTGGAAAAACGGTCTTCTTCCCCACACTATCGCCACAGTGCAGCGAGGCCACTGGCGCCATGTCTGCCGCTGCCCATGCCACCATGCCAAGCCTCCCTGCGGGTCAAAGACGCACGAGGGCGCTCACCTGCCCCCCCCCCCCCCCCCCGCATCTCTTTCCCCTCCCCGTTTCCCGGATCGAACCAACCCTAGTTTCCCCCGTGCTGTCTGCCGCGGTGCCGACGCCGTCACCATCGATTCGTCACCACTGGAGTTTCCCGGGACAAGGCGACGCTGCCATCTCCTTCGCCGCATCCTCCTCTTCCTCCCCATACCAGGAATCGGGCCGGGGACGCACGAATCGTCGCCAGCATCCTCGCCTCCGTCCGCCGCTCGTCGCCGTCGTCCTTGCCAATTTTCCGGCCGCCACAGACCCCCTCCGCCCACTCCGAGCACACCTACTCGCCTAAGTTGAGCCCGCCGTCCTCCTGGACACCTTCTCCCTCTTCCCCCTGCTCTGTAGTCTCGCCTTCGTGCCAGCGGCCGCACGGCCGTCTGCCATGGCCATGCCGCGTCGCGCACGAGCTTGTCGACTGCGCCTATCCTCCCATATCCGAGCACGCTCACTACCGCTACCTCCGTAACCGTTTTGGTGGCGCCAATCACACCGCGGAGCGCCGCCCGAACGGCGTCGTCGCTGGCCGTTTCACCGTCGGTCGCCGCACGCCCCGTGCACCCGGCCTGGACCCCGGCCTGTCCGGTGAGAAGGCCGGCTGTCTCGGGAGGGTGCCCGGCCTTGCTCTCGGCCTGGGCCGGCCAAAAGGCCGGAAGCCTCGGGTCCTCACCCGGCCCGGTGCCCGGTCTAGGCCGGCCACGAGGCCGGCTGCCTCGGTTGCCTGCCCGGCCTTGAGCCCTGTAATGTCCCGGGGTTTTCCCCAAATTAGATTTGTTTGTTTTTCTTTTTGCATAATCATGACATCATGCATTCAATCACCTTGCATATTTTGCAAAAAAAAATCAAAATATTATTTTTTAACCAAATCTATTGTGGATTTGCAAATTAATCCGAGGATTTAATAAATCCACCCCTCTCTCTTTAGATTTTTCAAAATAATTCTCAAAAATATAAATTGGGAATCAAAATTTTATTTTTACAAACCTATTTTGGTTTTGTAAATTCTCCCTTTTCTCTTTTAATTCTTTTCTTTTTCTATCTTTTCTTTCTCTCCTTTTCCAACTCTTCAAATTGGGAAAATCCTGAAAAGTTCTAAAGGGGCTGGGAGCAATTTTAGCCCATCTCTTTTTCCCTCCTCTCTCCTTGGGCCCAAGGCCATTGAAGCCCAGCACCACCACCGTCCTTGTCGTCTTCCTCTCCCCTCGCAACCGTGCCGTCACCGAGCTCCCTCCACCATGCCACCGCACCACCGCGGCTCTCCTCTTTTCCCCTTCTATAAAATCAGGAGGAGCCTCTCCTCCAAAACCCTAGCCTCTCCCCTCTCCCTTCCTTCCGCCGCCGCCAGCTCTCTCCCTCTCTCCCCTTCCCGAATTCTTTCCTCTCCCGAGCTGACCATGGCTAAGATCGAAACCTGAAGCTCGCCACCGTCTCATGCCTCCTAGGCCCCAGCGAGCATGTCCAGAAGTTACCTCTAGTATCCCTCCTTCAATTCCCCACCTCTGACCCTCCTCTTCTGTCCTCTACTTCCCGGGATCGAGCTCGACCGAGCCGCACCCCGCGCCGGTGTCGATGACGTCGCCGTCGATTCAAGCCTCCCCAAACTCAGCAACCTTCTCTGTGGAGCGTGCCTCGTCATCCTCTACAACCTGATGCGAAGGACCGGAGCTGGAGGTGCCAAGGTCGTTGTCGACTACGTCCGTCCGTGCGGAGCGCGCCAGCCGCTGGTGTTCTTCTTCTTTCCTGACCAGTTCCGATCGATTCCGTCGTCCCCGAGCCTTTTCCTCTCGCCATCAGCCTCCCCAAGCTGAGCCGCGCCTTCTACCCCTTCCCCCCCCTTCGGATCTGTCGCCGTGGTCGCCGTCCTGTTCATGCCCGAGCGCCATGGCCACCACAGCCATGGCAGCCCGGTCCTTGTCCACACACGCACGGGCGGCTGCCTTGTTTTTCCTTGCTCCACCACGCGCACACTGACCAGCACCTGTACGCAACTCCACACCACACCCCCGGCACACACACCCGCATCCTGGAGCTCCCGAGCACGCACGCGCAGGACCAGCAGCGCCGCTGCAGATCGATCCGTCGCCGTTCTCCTGTCCAAAAAATCTGAATCTTTGCTGTCTGTTTTCAGTTAACAGTGAGTCCTCTCCTTCATCTAGCACCCGAGCCTTCCCCTATCACAAACACACCCGCAGCCCAGTGGCTTAGCTCTCTGTTCCCTCTCCCTGTCAGCCCAAGTTCGATCCCCAGCCACCCCCCTTTTTCTGTTTTATTTTTTGTTTTTGCAAATTATGTTCTATATCATATCCTTGGATCTATAACTCCAATTGCAAAATATATTTTATGAATTTTGATCAGAAAAATGTAAGGAATTTGAATATGCCATCCATGCTTTTGTTTGCATCTTGTAGGTTGCACCTTAGACGTAATTTATATACATCATCTAATTAATTAAATATGGAATGTGAGGGGAATTAATTTAATTATTGTCCCTATTCCATTTAATTTTGATTAGCTCACCCATACCTTGTTCCACCTTGCTAATAACATTTAATTTTGATGGTTAGAAAAATAATTTGAATCATATATTTAAATGTCGGAATCCGGTTCCGTTTAATTTGGCTTAAGTTGCATCTCTCATGTCTTGCCATGTCATGCATGCATTGCATCAACATGTTGCTTCTTTTGCCATAGTAGTAAAATGCATCTTTTCCTTTGTCCAGTGTTTGTTGCTTCTTCGGGAATAGGACGTTGAGTTGATGTGAGCACCAACAGGTTCTGCTACCTCTACCGGATTTGCAGGCAAGTGATACTCACTTGCTATCTTTGCGTGTTTTCTGTCTCTTACACCTCCTATCTTTTGTTCCTTGCTAGTCTTATATTGCGATGCGTGTGTCTCGATCCTATTTGCATGTTTACCTTGCAGCCATGATATGCCCCACCCCACATCCTATTACCCTGTTGCTTGTTTACCTTGTTGGCCTTGCAAGTCGTAGTGCATGCGTAAGTTTGTTTTGCTCGAGTCTTGTTCTAGTGTCATGCTTCAATTTGATAGTTGGGTTAAATTCACATGATAATCTATAATGTTTTGCGATGGGAATATTTAATAAAGATAAGGCACCGGCGGAAGGCCAATCATGGCGTTTTGTTCTGCTAGTGTCGCCTAGGACCCGAGTTCTTGTCCTCTGATCCAAGACTGAGCGCACTACCCACATGTGGGAGGAAATGGGACTCCCCTCGACCTAGTACCGGATCTGCAGCCTTGTCCAGGGCGCCACAAGTAGTTCGGGTGTTTCCATTTGCGCGACGCTTTATTTATTTGTGATGCAGGTACGGATGGGACGCCTCCGGGACTTATACGTGATAGTTACTTACGGTAGGGCTTGCGGCATGGGCGTTTACCGCATGTGGAAGGAGGGCAATCGTATGAGTGTTCCTTCCGAAGCCATGCGCGCAACGGTTAGGTCCAACTCGGAGCTTCGGCCGGACTTTCAAGGTGGGCAAGACCTAGCTAGGTGGTTCCCTGGACAAGTGTGGTATTGAAGGAAAGTGTAGTGTCGGATACCCTGCTAGCATACCCCGGAAGTGTGCTAATTGCATGGCGCGAAGGGTTGAACAACGTGTGGTTACATTTGTGCACCCCTGTAGGGTTTAATCTTTTCGAAAAGCCGCGTCCGCGGTTATGGACGACTTGGTGAAATGTGCTGGCTAACAAGATCATAGACAACTCACACCTAATGTTTATAAGTTGACTAGTAAGATAGATTATTTCAATAATAACCTATAAAATTGCCAACTATGTGAGTGCCTTTGGGCTTGCTGCTCGTGGTTTAACCGGGCTGGTAAGGAATTGGCTGGGTATGTTTGGTGTTAGCATAGTTGGTTCCCTATGCGCTCTCTTACCTTCTCTCTATTAGATGAAAGTTGTAGCGTGTCTCTATAAGCTGTTAGTGTTGCTTGCCGCCGCTTCAATCGCTACCCCTTTTTCCCCGGAATTCAAGCTTTGATATCTTGTGAGTATTACTTGCCAGTACTTCTACTAGTACTGACACCTTCGGGGCTGCTATTCCAATGCAGCCAACAGGTTTGAAGTCTGACGACGTTAGCTTGGGAATCCCTCCGGCTAGGCTTGGCCTGGGCGGGGATATGGTGCCTTTGCTTATCTTCAGGACTCTTAGTCCAATTTGTATCTTGTCCGTAGTCGGACGCTACCCGCTTCCGTTGTTATTTAGATCTTTGTATTGTATCGTTGGCTCTTGACTCGGTGAGTCGTTGTTGTATATATGTTCTTTTATGGGTTCCATCGAGAACTGTTGTAATGTTATCACAATTCCACCCGCATAACATGTGTGTTGCGACATGCACGTTATGCCTGGTGGGCGTCCTAGGATCGTTATTATGCGTATTTGGGCGGGATCGCTCAAATCTACATAGCACCGATCCTGGGGCGTTACAAAGTGGTATTAGAGCTCAGGTTCTTCGATACCCCATGGGTCCAGTCTGCCTGTAGGATAACCTAGCTAACGGTCGTTGTTTGTAGAGTGTCCAAACTATTTTACAAAATTATTTGAAAAGATCTCGCTAGGACTCTTGTTTATTCCTTACCTCTTGTTCTATTCCTACTCTTATCTCTGTGTGTTTTAAATCTTCTCTCTTACCTATCTTCCGAGTCATAGCATCTACGTGGGTTGGACGATCTCTTTGCCTTATCCTAATAGGTTCGATCTTGGAAGCATCTCTACGAAAGGTCATCGCCATCGATCTGAGCAAGAACCCCTTGTTAGTGGTGTCGAGAAGATCAAGATGGCATGAAAAGATTCGATAGTTTGCCTTGCTCTTCTTCTCCCCGACGGTAGCGTGGATCTCGGGGCGAGATCCCTTGTTAGTGGTGTCGGTTGTAATGTCCCGGGGTTTTCCCCAAATTAGATTTGTTTGTTTTTCTTTTTGCATAATCATGACATCATGCATTCAATCACCTTGCATATTTTGCAAAAAAAAAATCAAAATATTTTTTTATCAAATCTATTGTGGATTTGCAAATTAATCCAAGGATTTAATAAATCCACCCCTCCCTCTTTCGATTTTTCAAAATAATTCTAAAAAATATAAATTGGGAATCAAAATATTATTTTTACAAACCTACTTTGGTTTTGTAAATTCTCCCTCTTCTCTTTTCACTCTTTTCTTTTTTCTATCTTTTCTTTCTCTCCTTTTCCAACTCTTCAAACTGGGAAAATCCTGAAAAGTTCTAAAGGGGCTGGGAGCAATTTTAGCCCATCTCTTTTTCCCTCCTCTCTCCTTGGGCCCAAGGCCATTGAAGCCCAGCACCACCACCGTCCTTGTCGTCTTCCTCTCCCCTCGCAACCGTGCCGTCACCGAGCTCCCTCCACCATGCCACCGCACCACCGCGGCTCTCCTCTTTTCCCCTTCTATAAAATCAGGAGGAGCCTCTCTTCCAAAACCCTAGCCTCTCCCCTCTCCCTTCCTTCCGCCGCCGCCAGCTCTCTCCCTCTCTCCCCTTCCCGAATTCTTTCCTCTCCCGAGCTGACCATTTTTAAGATCGGAACCTGAAGCTCGCCACCGTCTCATGCCTCCTAGGCCCCAGCGAGCATGTCCAGAAGTTACCTCTAGTATCCCTCCTTCGATTCCCCACCTCTAACCCTCCTCTTCTGTCCTCTACTTCCCGGGATCGAGCTCCCGCTTCCGTTGTTATTTGGATCTTTGTATTGTATCTTTGTCTCTTGACTCGGTGAGTCGTTGTTGTATATATGTTCTTTTGTGGGTTCCATCGAGAACTGTTGTAGTGTTATCACAATTCCACCCGCATAACGTGTGTATTGCGACGTGCACGTTATGCCTGGTGGGCGTCCTAGGATCGTTATTATGTGGATTTGGGCGGGATCGCTCAAATCTACATAGCACCGATCCTGGAGCGTTACAAGCCCGGCCTGGCCGGTTTGGAGGCCGGCCTGTCTGGCTATTTATTTTTCCTTTTTGGAAAATAAAAGCAAATTAAAATAATTGATATCTATTTAAATAATGCTCCAATTTTAGCAAATCAAATATCAAATTGTTCAGAAAAACAAACTCTACATGTTAGAATAATTGTAAAGTTCTTTTGAATTTAAATTCTTGTTGTTTATTTAAGAATTCCTAAAATGGCTTAAATAATACCAAATTGGGAAAAATCATAACTTGTTAAGTAATTAACCAAAAATTGTGAATAAAATATCAATGTGATCAGCACTTCAAATGCTATCAAACCATGCTAATATTTTATCATGATCACAAATTTTCCTTTGAAGTTATTCTTCAATTGATTAAAATAATTAAATTCAATTAATTATTTATTTCACTATTTATTCATCGATAATTGGAAAATTACAAATAATACCAAAACGATCAGAAGAACAAAACCTATGTAATCATGTCATGTTCATGCATATTTAAACCCCTCTTGAGTAATCTAATAAGGTATGAACAATGTGGTCACTAAGTTAAATATGGGGTTGCTTCCAAATAATTGCACTAATTATTTGGCACTCCATTTAATATTGTTAGCTAAGTAATATGTTGATATCGTTGCATGAAATTGACATACCATCATGTTTGTGCATTGCACTTGACTTCGTGTGATTTATTTTGTTCTTCTATTTTTGCTTGGGTATCGATAGATTCCGGAGTTGAGGACACCCCTACTTATCTCGACGAGCAGTACTACACGCCCCGGCAGCAAGGCAAGAGATAACCTAACCTTCTTGGCATCTAGCATCCTGTTGTTTTATAAACTTATTTTATCCACCATAATATTGCATTCGATTCTATGTCAATCTTGGTCAATACTAGTGTATCCTATGAATGCATGTTTCCCCCCGAACCAATCCATGTTTCCCTACCTATGAACCATAGGTTTGATGTGTTGGCCTGAGACAAAGATATAATTGTTGTTCTATATGCTTAGCTATGCTTAGCCCTGCTTAGTCGAATGCTATCTATGTCCGTTGATTAAATTCCATAATTATGATGTTGATGGAATGTTTCGGACATGGTGGTTACTTGTGGTGTTTAATTAAAATGCTAAGAAGGCTTGGATGAGTTGCCATCAGGGATGGTGTTTTGTCTCATTCTTGCCCCTAGGTGCGAGTTCTTTACCTCTTGAACCAAGACGAGCGTGCTTCCAACAGTGGGGACATATGGAATCCCCTTTAACTAAATAACTTGTGCGGGCGTATCCAAGGGTCCTCTAGTTTGCTATTTCCATTTGCGTGTGAGTGTGTGGGTGGAAAAAGGAATGATGACGACGGTGGTGTTTAGGACGTGGCGATGGGGCAGGGTGCTGAAATAGGCACTGAACTTGTCCTGTGGCCACAGATGACTCTTGGATAGTCTCACGCGAGGTAAAGATTTAACCGCGCCCACTCGCCGGCCTTCCCCGGAAGAGGGCCAATCAGGTGAGCCGGATGGTACCGGTGGGTAAATTAGTACACCCCTGCAGGATAAATCTTTTCGAAAAGCCATGTCCGCGGTTATGGACGACTTGGGAATAGACGATAAGATCATAGAGAACCTGAACATGTTTAATTAATTTGGTAGCTAAAGGTTGCATAATCAACGTGTGTAAAAGGTTCATTTCCTCGAGGGTGATTCGAGGGAGTGCCTTGGTGGAGACGAGAGATGTTTCTGGTTTCAAATGGTTCGATGAGAACCAAAGATGAAAGTTACTATCTTATCCCCTTTCAAAAAACATTCTGATAGACGATGCCATTGAGTCACTTATGTCTTTTATAAAGGAAAACTAGCTTTATGCAAAATAAATACTATACAGCTTTAGAGTCTCCGTCATCATTGGGCCTATATCGCCCTACTAAACTTGCGAGTACGTCGTACTCAGTCTCTATTTGCTGCCTTTATAATTTGTTTCAGAGGAGGATGACACCGAGCAGCCAGGTGGTTTCTTCTTGGACATCGACGAGTAGTTTGGGGTTCCCAGGTGGCAGCTTGGGACGTTGGAACAAGCTGGCTGGGTTTATGTTTATGTGTAGGCCTCTTAGGCCACATATTTGGATCTTGTTGTATTAGACAACTACTTCGCTTCCGCATGATGTACTGATGGGTCTGTGACCCCTTTTGTGTGTAATTTGTATCTTTCTCATATAATAGTTGCTATATGATCTCTTTGTGTCGTAGAGTCTGTGATGTGCCAGTTGTTCCGCAGTCTTGATCTCTCTACTATACATGATAGCTATGTCTGAGCTTATGGCATGATCGAAGTGTTGCGTTGCTGATGATCCATTCTGAGCACGCCTGCCAAAGGTTTTGGCCTGGGATTGGTAACCCCAGTAACCTTCGATTGTGTAGCATGACCGGTTGCACAAAGCTTCATTGTATAGTTCTGGGGTCGGGGCACTACAACCACTGTCACTCACAAGGATCCTATTGGTCCCATGACAAGATCTAGAGCTAAAGCTACCCAAGACAAGGTGAACTCACTCCTATCCCTCGATCAATTCAATATCTCAATGAATGGTTTGCTACCTAAAGTGGATATGCTATGTCTTCTTAGGTACGAACCCGACATCGACCTCTCCGTGGGCAAGGGAATCAACGAAGGAGAAGGACATGAAGATGGTGAATGATAGAGGCAGATGTGTTTGATCTTTCGATGAGATGATAATTATCGATTTGGGTGGCGTCGACGTTGACGATCCGACTACAAACGTGCGAGGACGCTGCGCCTTAGCAATCGCTACACCAACTCCGGGAGGTTAATGACAGCGCCGTAGCACGGTCGACCCAACCACTAGGGTCTAATTCCTGCAGGCAATCGAAGAACAAGCAAGAACTAAGGATTCGCAATCTGAATATTGCAAATATGAATGATTATAGATGAAAGTGGGGTTCCGAAGAGCGGTCTTTGTCTAGCCGATCTGGCACAAACGAAGTACGGCGAAGTTGCAGCGACGGCTAGCTAACTTTTGACTAAACAAAACCCAAACCCTAAAGTGACGACCTTGGGGGGTATTTATAGGGAAACTTAGGGGAAATTCGTGCAGCCTTGGAAAAGGGGGCCGAAATCCTTCCTAAGTCGGTTTCCCTATCAATACAGACTCTAAAAACAGCCTATGAAAAGGTACCTCGAAAATACATGGGCCTGGCCCAAAAATAGAGGTGATGCAGCACCATATAATGCTATGGACGAAAATATGAAATGTGGTCTTTGAATATTTCGGCCATGACTTCATGCTCCCTTATAGTGGCTTCACAACCCTCGATTCTCCATGTGTGGCGTCATCTTCAATCCTAGTATGCTTGCTGCCATCTCCATGGACGATTATGCTCCAATACTTGTCCATCAACTCCTCGATAGGTCCATTATTCCTATGTGTAACAAACACATCGGTTTTAGGCAGTAGCATATTCTCATGTAAATTTGGAAGATTTCCAAGAAACGAAAGTACCTGATAATTTACTTGACGTGCACGAGCTCGAGTAATAGGTCCTTGTATTTGTGTAGTGGTAGGACTAGTGGTTGTAACTGTAGTTGGGATGTCCTCATCATCCTCCCCTTCTTGAATTGAAGTCGTCCTCGACACAACCTCATCTTCTTCACTGAAGTAGGGCTTCAAATCTGCAATGTTAAATGTGGGACTAACCCCATAGTCTGCAGGCAACTCAAGTTTATATGCATTATCATTTATACGCTCTAACACCTTAAAAGGACCAGTAGCTCGTGGCATTAACTTGGACTTGCGCAAATCAGGAAAGCGATCTTTGCGCAAATGCAACCAAACAAGATCCCCAACATCAAACACAATATGCTTTCTTCCTCTATCTCCATACGATTTATACTTAGCATTGATGCGTGCAATGTTTTCTTTAGTTGTCTCATGTAATTTTAGTATCAATTCAGCACGTTGTGTAGCATCAAGATTATTTTGCACAGTAGATGGAAGAGGCAATAAATCAACAGGTGCACGAGTTATAAAACCATACACAATCTCAAAAGGGCACATTTTAGTGGTAGAATGCAGCGAACGATTATAAGCAAATTCAACATGAGGCAAACATTCTTCCCACAATTTCAAATTCTGTTTTAAAACAGCCCTAAGCATAGTAGACAAAGTTCTATTAACAACTTCAGTTTGTCCATCAGTTTGAGGGTGACATGTAGTACTAAAAAGCAGTTTAGTCCCCAACTTAGCCCATAAACATCTCCAAAAGTGGCCAAGAAATTTACTATCACGATCTGAAACAATTGTATTTGGCACACCATGCAAACGAATGATTTCACAAAAGAACAAATCAGCAATATTAGCAGCATCATCAGTTTTATGACATGGTATAAAGTGTGCCATCTTACAAAATCTGTCCACAACAACAAATATGCTATCCCTCCCCTTCTTTGTTCTAGGTAAACCCAAAACAAAGTCCATGGATATATCCTCCCACAGAACGCTAGGTATAGGTAAAGGCATATATAAACCATGAGGATTAAGTCGTGACTTAGCTTTTTGGCAAGTAGTGCAGCGAGCAACAAAACGCTCAACATCCCATCTCATCTTTGGCCAAAAGAAATGTGCGGCTAGTACGTCCTCGGTCTTCTTTACGCCAAAGTGTCCCATTAGTCCTCCTCCATGCGCCTCCTGTAACAACAAAAGACGAACGGAGCTAGCTGGAATGCATAGCTTGTTAGCACGAAACACAAATCCATCACTAAGGACAAATTTGTTCCATGTTCTACCATCCTTACAATTCTGCACCACTTCTTTAAAATCAGCATCATGCATATACAAATCTTTGATGGTCTCTAACCCAAATTTTTTGAAGTCAAGTTGTGAAAGCATAGTGTAATGTCGAGGCAAAGCATCAGCAATAACATTATCTTTACCCTTCTTGTGTTTGATAACATAAGGAAAAGACTCAATAAATTCAACCCACTTAGCATGTCGACGGTTCAGTTTAGCTTGACTACGAATATGTTTCAAAGATTCATGATCAGAATGTATAACAAATTCTTTGGGCCATAAATAATGTTGCCAAGTTTCTAAAGTCCGAACAAGAGCATATAATTCCTTATCATAAGTAGAATAGTTCAGACTAGGCCAACTAAATTTTTCACTAAAGTATGCAACAGGTTTTCCCTCTTGTAACAACACACCTCCCAACCCAATTCCACTAGCATCACATTCAGGCTCAAAAGTCTTATCAAAATTAGGAAGTTGGAGTAGGGGCGCATGGGTTAACTTATATTTCAACATCATGAACGCATCCTGTTGTGCATCGCCCCAAACAAAGGGCACGTCCTTCTTTGTAAGCTCATTCAGCGGCGCTGCAATAGACCCAAAATCTTTGACAAAACGCCGGTAGAACCCAGCGAGGCCAAGGAAACTCCTCGCTTGGGTGACCGTTAGCGTAGTTGGCCAACTCGAAATTGCCTCAATCTTGGCGGGATCCACTTCAATGCCCTGCGCTGTAACAACATATCCAAGAAACGAAACTCGATCGGTGCAAAAGGTGCACTTCTCAAGATTACCAAATAAACGTGCAGCACGCAAAGCATCAAAAACAGCACGCAAATGATTCAAATGGTCCTCCAAAGATTTGCTGTATATGAGTATATCATCAAAGTAAACCACCACAAAACGTCCAATGAAAGCACGTCAAACTTCGTTCATTAATCTCATGAAAGTACTAGGAGCATTAGTTAAACCGAAAGGCATGACTAACCACTCATATAAACCGAACTTAGTTTTAAAAGCTGCTTTCCATTCATCTCCTAACTTCATTCGAATCTGGTGGTAACCACTATGCAAATCAACTTTAGAAAACATGGTAGAACCACTCAACTCATCAAGCATATCATCCAAACGTGGTATAGGGTGTCTATAATGAATTGTGATATTATTAATAGCCCTACAATCAGTACACATGCGGGAAGAACCATCTTTCTTAGGTACCAAAATAATTGGGACAGCACATGGACTAAGGGACTCACGAATATGACCTTTATCGAGTAGTTCTTGAACTTGTCGATGAATCTCTTTAGTCTCCTCAGGATTGGTACGGTAAGGACCACGGGTTTGGTAATGATGCACCGGGAATTAAATCAATTTGGTGTTCTATGCCTCGAATAGGTGGTAATCCCGGTGGTACAGCACTTGGGAAAACGTCCGCAAACTCCTGCAAAACGTTAGCAACAGCAGGGGGCAAAGAGGGAGGCATATCCTCTAAAGAAAACAATACCTCTTTGCAAACAATGGCATAGCAAACAGATTCATTAATATCCAAATCATTAATATCAGACTTGGTAGCAAACAAACATGGATTGGTCAATTTAATTTCAGTGGCAACATTGTTGGGTGATACATTATTAGTCTTATGTTGCTGCACAAATTCCTTAGCTACAATTTGATTTTCACTCTTTTGTTGCTCCTATTTTTTCGCTTTACTAGCTCTGGCAATATCATCTTTCAAAATTTGTTCAGGAGACATGGGTAGCAAAGCAATTTTCTTATCATTATGAACAAGAGTGTACTGGTTTGTGCTACCATGGTGTACAGATTTTTTTATCAAATTGCCATGGCCTACCCAATAAAAGAGAACATGCTTGCATAGGGACAACATCACAATCAACAAAATCAGCATAAGCAGCAATACTATAATGCACACGAACAGTACAAGTGATCTTAACCTTGCCGCTATTGTTGAACCATTGGATGTACTAAGGACGAGGATGTGGTCTTGTTGTGAGCGCGAGCTTCTCCACCATCTCGACACTCGCCAAATTGTTGCAGCTCCCTCCATCAATAATGATGCGTATAGATCGTTCTTTCACAACTCCCTTTGTGTGGAAAAGATTATGGCGTTGGTCTTGTTCGGCCTTTATTACCTGCACACTCAAAACTCGTTGAACTATTAATGAAGCATACCTATCCGCATCATCAGCAGCCATGCATTGTACATCTTGTTCATAGTCATTAGCGCCTTGTTCCTCATGTGCAATAAGAGCCAAAGTCTCCTCATCAAAATCACTAGCGGAATCATATCCTCCATCTTCACGAGCAATCATCACGCGCTTGTTTGTGTAGTCACGTGCGTAATGACCCCAACCATCACATTTGCGACATTGAATTTTGCTAGTGTTGCCCGTGGAAGCCATGGAAGATGAACTCGGTGTGGAACCAGTAGGAGTAGCCTTAAAGGAGGGTGGTGGTGCTGCCTTACTTGACGTCTCTTTGCTGGGCGTGGCAGCAGAAGTAGAAGGAGGAAACGGGGTGCGCGTAGAACGTGCACGACCAGTCCATGATGTAGTCTGTCCTGCAGGGAAATTAGTCCGCGAAGCTTGCCTATCCTGCACTTCACATTCGGCAATACAAGCAAGATGGAACAAACGGGTAATGTTATGATACTCCTTATACTCCAAAATGGTTTGAATTTCTTTATTTAACCCACCAATAAAACGTGCAAGCATAGGTTCAGTATCTTCCACAACAACACATCTAAGTAACCCAGTTTGCAATTGTTGATAATATTCCTCTACTGAATTTTTGCCTTGTTTTAGTTGCTGCAGTTTTTGAAGCAAGTCACGTTGATAATATGGAGGCACCCAACGAGTACGCATAGCAGTTTTTAAGGTCCAAGTGGTGGGGATGACACTAGGATTGACTACAATATTCAGACCACCAAATAGAAGCAAACCCCGTAAATTCACAAACAGCAGCTCTAACACGTCTATCTTCAGGGTAATGTAAACATGCAAAACGTTGTTCAGTTTCTAATTCCCATGTGAGATAAGCATCAGGATCATATCTACCCTCAAAAGGTGAAATCGTTAACTTCAATTTAGCAACATGGTCATCATCATGCAATACCTGAGGACGTGGTGGAGCATTACGAATATGGGCGCGCGGCCGTCCAGGGGCTTGTTGCTGCACTTCTACTCCTTCATACTCGTCCTCACCCTCGTAGTAATCAAAGGGCTCATCGACAGCCGCAGCTACTCCAGAATTTTGGCCTTGCTCGCGGGGTACACGTTGCGTGTGACCAACATACCCGGGGCGACGAGGAGCAGCAGCCAGCGGTGGTGGAAGATGGGCGAGCAACTCGTTGAATTTGGCATCGATCTTGGTATCAAAAGATTGCTCGAGGCCGGTTATCTTTTCAAGTGCCTCGCCAAGTCGTTTGTCGATGTCCTGTGTGTTATCCATCACCATCTTGGTGAATTTAGTGTGTAACTCTTTGTTCGTCAGGTTCTCCCATTCGTCATCCGATCCTGACATGGTTAGTAGAAGACAGGAAACAAATCACAATAATATGTTCCTATGAACTACTAGGTGGTGGTGGAAAAGAATGCGTAATCCGTCAAACCAAAAGCAAAGCTCTTACAAGTTCTTACCAAGCAGCAGGAGGTGACTGGCAACTAGCGGTGTCAACGTCACCGAAGAGTAGAGGAAGCGATTGCCAGGTGAGAGTCACAACACACGTAGTAGAAATCTGTGGAGCTGTAGGAGGCTTTATGGTAGCAAGGATTAGCAATAATCAAATCAGGAATGCAGGTTGAAGCAACGCTCAAAGATGGTACTGTGCTGGTCCTAGGCTAGACCGTACTAGAGACGCGAGCCTAGAACACCAACGAAGTTACGGCGCGACACAACGAGGCCGCACGAAAACAGCTCGTAACAGCAAGATATATGTGAGGATCACAGAAAACTAACAGATACGTGAGTAAGATACCCACAACAATATGCACGAACGTGAGATGGTATGCTCTGCGAAGTGTGCGACGCGCTGAACGCGAAAAAGTCGCAAAAATATCACTATGATGGCAACTGTCTCAAAAGAATCCCCGTACTGAAAAACAAGGGTAGGCTCAACTTTTTTTTTTGCGGATGGGTGGGGCTACGTGAGCAAGGATTAACCGAGATGAACTCTACCTCGTTAACGTAGACTTGGCGGGTAAGGAAACAAACTGAAAAGGACTCTCCCAAAACCCTAACCCTAATTGCTATGGCGGCAGGGGTATGGTAAGTCGAGGTATGATGGAGTAGCGGTGGTTGGTGTTGGAGGCGGAGGGTAGCGGCAGATGATGGTGGTGGACAGGTGATGGCAGAAGATGATCTGCAAGCATGGAAGATGGTGCGGTGGCAGCAATGACTAGATGTGATTCGAACTCGAAACTCTAAGGGACTAGACACTAAGACCAGCAACTCGACACAACGATGCAGACGAAGACTCAACGATGCAATGCACTGAAAAGAATATGCAACAGGCCCGGACTGGTTCTAGGACGGGATGATCTAACCCTAATATTTTTTTGGCTTTTTCGTGGACTGTAGGTATGAAGAAAATAGATGCAATCTACACTAGTAAAACTGTAAATCTCACCGATCAACCTGAAATCTGACACTACTTGATAGAGGCAGAGGTGTCCGATCTTTCGATGAGATGATAATTATCGATTTGGGTGGTGTCGACGTTGACGATCCGACTACAAACGTGCGAGGACGCTGCGCCTTAGCAATCGCTACACCAACTCTGGGAGGTTAATGACAGCGCCGTAGCACGGTCGACCCAACCACTAGGGTCTAATTCCTGCAGGCAATCGAAGAACAAGCAAGAACTAAGTATTGGCAATCTGAATATTGCAAATATGAATGATTATAGATGAAAGTGGGGTTCCGAAGAGCGGTCTTTGTCTGGCCGATCTGGCACAAACGAAGTACGGCGAAGTTGCAGCGATGGCTAGCTAACTTTTGACTAAACAAAACCCAAACCCTAAAATGATGACCTTGGGGGGTATTTATAGGGAAACTTAGGGGAAATTCGTGCAGCCTTGGATAAGGGGGCCGAATTCCTTCCTAAGTCGGTTTCCCCATCAATACGGACTCTAAAAACAGCCTATGAAAAGGTATCTTGAAAATACATGGGCCTGGCCCAAAAATAGAGGTGACGCAGCACCATATAATGCTATGTACGAAAATATGAAGTGTGATCTTTGAACATTTTGTCCATGACTTCATGTTCCCTTATAGTGGCTTCACAACCCTCGAATCTCCATGTGTGGCGTCATCTTCAACCCTCGTATGCTTGCTGCCATCTCCATGGACGATTATGCTCCAATACTTGTCCATCAACTCCTCGCTAGGTCCATTATTCCTAACTGTAACAAACACATCGGTTTTAGGCAGTAGCATATTCTCATGTAAATTTGGAATAGTTCCAAGAAACAAAAGTACCTGATAATTTAGTTGACGTGCACGAGCTCGAGTAATAGATCCTTGTATTTGTGCAGTGGTAGGACTAGTGGTTGTAACTGTAGTTGGGATGTCCTCATCAGTGAACCCGCCGCAGAGCAAGAGGAAGAACAAGTGAAGAAGGCGCAAGGAACAAAAACTGCGCAGACCGGTACTACTGGCCTGGAGCGGAACTTCCGGCCGCCCGGTACTACCGGCCCACTACCGGTCAGCTACCGGAAAACGCCTCTGTTAGAGGTCCAGTAGTAGAGCGGATGTGGCCCGATACTACCGGCCCAGGAGCGGTACTACCGGCCGGCGCGGGTTGAGAGCGGTTGGCCTGCGAGCCATGTGACTTATCCTCCCACCTACCCCTTCGTGGCTAGACTATAAGTAGGCCCCCCTTTCTCAGATCTAGGGTTAGACTTGAGGAGCATGGCGCTTCCATCCCTCCTCTTGTGGAGATGAATTCCTACCTCTTATTGTAGCTACTCTTTCACTTGGTGATTCTAGTAGAACAAGTCAATCTTCCCTCCGTGGGTTCTGTTGGATCGGTGGACCGGCCGGTAAGAGAAACGGTTCCATTGAGCATGTGGTTGACTTGGAATTTGGGATCCGGAGGCTGCTCCATTGGGGTTTGTTGCCGGGTTATTCTTTCTCGTAGGCTTCGTGAGTTATCCTGTTTGAGTTTGTTCTTCACGTTCTTCGTCTTTCCCCTCGTACACCTCTTTTCAATCCGTGAAGATCAGGCTAACCCCACATCATATGGTATCAAGAGCAAGGGTTTCCATGGATTTGACCTTGTTTCCACCCCCATTCCGCCAAATTTTTCTTTGATTTTGCCAATTTTCGAAAATTTCCACCAAAAATAGCCCAAATTTGCTTTTGGATCGATCTGAGATTTGAGTGCGTTTTGGCAAGTTTTGATCCATAGATCCGTTGCTAGACTTGCTGATCTATTCCCCTCCGGTTTGGTGCTTGAAGTTGTGTTTTACCGCCAAAAATCACGTGCAAAGTTCGTCCCAGCTTTAGATCTGAAAATCCCGAGTTTTCTGGTACTACCGGGCTACTTACACCCTACTTCCGGATTTTGCCTCTGTTAAAGGTCCGGTACTACCTGGTTTCGAGCAGTATTATCGGATTTCCGGTACTACCGGATCTGGGGCGGTACTACCGCACCCCTTCCCGAGCAGAAAAACTACTTCATGGTTTTGGCCATAACTTTCACTTCCGGACTCCGTTTTTGGTGTTCTTTGGCTCGTTTCGAAGCTACGGACAAGCTCTACATCACCACAGAGGTTGATCCACCTTTTATAGCCACTAAATTTCGTGAGGAAGGAAGGGACATTCCACTACAAGGGTGAAGATCGTCGACGGAAGGTATAAACTCCCCGCCCACCTAGCATCACTTGTTTTGCCAAACCTTTTGCGCCTATCTACCTATTAAGACTAGCTCATCTATGATTGTGTGGGCTTTGTACTCTTGATACATTGTAGTGTCCCGAGCACACGTTGTATCCGCAAGTTGATTTAGTTTGTTGTGGGCAAGCAAGAGGCAAAAAGAGAAAAAGAATAAAAAAGGCCTCATTTCCTTACCTCTCATAGTAGCCGCTTGATGGTAGATATTGATAAGTTGGGTGGTGCCCCAAGCGAATGCGGAATTGTAGCTAGTAGCAGTTCTCCCTCGTTTAACGAACCGAGGTTTATCGAACCAGTAGGACTTTGAAATCAACAACGAGGTGAATGTTGAAGATCTCTGGCACTTGACCTTCAACAGACGTGGACCTGCACACACTCAACCAAAATACTTTGCCCCCAACGGCGCAAAGGTTGTCAATCTTTTCGGTCTCGCAGAAAACAAAGCGGTTAATTGTATGATGAAATAGATAAAATATGAAAAGTGACCAGAGGAGTAATGATGATTAAAAGCAAGTAAATGAGGTTGTAAAGAATGTAAAAAGATGGACCGGGGGCCATGGGTTCACTAGTGGAGTCTCTCAAGTAAATAAAATATGCATGTGATGGGTTAACGAATTATAGCTAGGAAATTGACAAGATCATGACACAAACCCAATTTAGCTATGACAGAAAAAACATGATAATATTTATGGAGGCATCACGACAAGGAATAAAGACCGTTGAGTCCAACTGCGTCTTTGTCTAAAATGTCCACCGTGGGATCGCTATCCAGCCTGTCACCCAACGGTATTAAGTTGCAAGCAACAGACAATTGCATTAAGTAAAGTGCATGAAGTAAGCAATACTAATATCAAAAGAGACATTAACACCGCTGTTTCACCCTTAGTAGCAACAGCACAGCCTCGCCCTTAGACGTTTCTGTCACTCGTGCCCAGGAACAAAAGGGGGCATGAACCCACTATCTAGCATAAATACCCTCTCTTGGAGATACACACAATCACTTGGCCAAAGTAACTATGCACATCGGAGAGCATGCAAGAACATAAATTACTCATATAAGAATCATGCACAATCTGAACATAACTTCATAATCCATCGGATCCCAGCAAACACATCACATAGCATTACAATAATCGATCTTGATCATGTTAGGTAGTTCACAAGATCATAAGACATGAAGCACAAGCGAGAGAGACTACCAACTAGCTACTGCCATGGACCCGTAGTCCAAGGTGAGACTACACACAAATCATCCCGGAGGAAGGCATGATGATGAAGAGCCCTCCGGGATCGATCTCCCCTCCGGCAGGGTGCCGGGATCAGCTTCAGATTGGACCCCGAACTAGAGTTTTCGGTAACGGAGTGTCGGGGTCAAGTTTCTGGAAAATAATCGCCGCCTCGACATTTTTAGGTTAAAAGGGATTTTATAGGCGTCGGAGGGGGCCGAGGGGGTGCCCCAGGAGCAGGGGCGGGCCCCACCCGCGGGTCCTAGGGGGGCCGCGGCAGGAGGCCGCCTGCGCCCTGTGGGTGGCCCCTCAGGCTCCCCTTTGGTCTTCGGGTGTATTATTTCGCATAGAAAATCTCCGAAAATTTTCGTCCAATTCCGAGAATATTTCCAGAAGTAAATTTTATGAAATACAAAAACAGCAAAAACAGAGAACTGGCACTGGGCATCTTGTCAATAGGTTAGTCCGACAAAATGCATAAAAATGATATAAATGACAGTAAAAACATGTGACAATATCACAAAACTAGCATGGATCACTCAAAAATTATAGATACGTTTGAGACATATCAGCATCCCCAAGCTTAACTCCTACTCGTCCTCGAGTAGGTAAGTGATAACAAATAATTTTTGATGAGACATGCGACCAACACATTCTTGATCATGATAGTGATGCAAATCAAAGGATGTGAATGAAGAGATACAAAACAATTGTCAATAATTGATAGCAAGAAAGCAATGAATAAACAAGTTGAATCATCCAAGCAAAACCTTTCATAAATAGTATGTCAAAGACATGAAAACAATGTAATCAACATGTTTGACTAATTCACAAGGATAATAATTCCATGACAAAAGTGTTTGAGAATCAACACAAAGGAAGATGTAAGCATTAGCAAAGAGCTTCAACTTCCAACGGCTTATCTTATAGACAAGGTCAATATAAAGATTCACGTTTAATCTTGATAATGTAATATGCTCAACGATACCCAGGGTCAATGCTAGATGTTTTCTTTTGTGGAGATAGAAGGAAAAAGGGAAAACTGACTCATCATTCAAAGTAAAAGAAAGGCCCTTCGCAGAGGGAAGCAGGGATTAGTCATGTGCTAGAGCTTTTTTGGTTTTTAAAACAGAAGTAAAGTGATTTTGAGGTATGCATGTTTTCATCAACGACTTCACAACAGAGAAACTATCTAGTCCCTCATGACAAGCAAGGTTTTTAGACTTGTGAGAGCAGCTAGTTCTTAGAAGAGCGAGTACGCTCTTCTTTCTCCTTGGTTTCACCACTGTCCAATGTTTGGGCTGATTTCTCAGATTTGCATTGCGCGGAGGAGAATTGTGAGTTATATTTATATTTTGCTTAAGCTGCTCTCGGGTTGATTCAAGTGAAGACGTAATCCATCAACACCGGGTGAAAAGGGGGGAAATGACTTCGCTTGTCACAAGTTATATCTAGCTCTCTACTGCTCCCTCATGAGCTTAAAAACAGAGGCACAAAGAAGAACTTTTTTGAATTTTTTAAAGGTAGCACATGCAAATTTTACTTGGAATGGTAGGAAATACCATGCATAGGTAGATATGGTGGACTCAGCTGGCAAGAAAGTTTGGCTTTGGGGATTGGATGCACGAGTGAACCATACACTCAGTACGAATTTTTAGGCTTAGCAAAAAAAGTATTTGAAGCAAACATCTAACAATAACCGGTAACAGAACAACATAAGATATTTGCCGGTCATAACCATAAAAACTCTATACCGTCTCCCTTATTGACCAAACAATTCTTTTGATGGAAAGATTAGCACTATGAATTAACAACTGTGAAAAACCACACAATTTCAAGCTTTCAAACATATTTCTTTACTAATCAATTCCACTCAAATCACCAGCAAGTTTAAGCATTCAACTTAACATCTCAAAACAATTGATAAGCATCAAGTATCCATACCATGATCTACAAAACTATGCAGGCTTTTCAGTTTATTCTATCATCACACAAACAACATTTTGTCGCATTGACAATTCAAGCAATTTTTCAACAACAACTCTCCTACAAGTATAAGTGAAGAACAAGAGAGTTTAACTTAACAACTAGCTGCCCTAAACAAGATAAAAGCTAAAAACAAGAGCTTACTAGAAAACAGACAGTAGCTAAGAATACTCAAAAAGATATAAGCGAAGCAAAGGAGTATTCAAACGAAAAAGCGGAGCGTGTCTCTCTCCCACATAAATAAATCTAGGATCCAACAAAGATATGACTAACAAACAAACTAACAAAACTGAAAGTAAAAAGATGCTCCAAGCATAGCACATAATATGTAAAGTGATAAAAACGAAGTTCAACGAAGACGACCTTATGATAGTCGATGAAGATGAGGGGATGCCTTGGGCATCCCTAAGCTTTGACTCTTGATAGTTCTTGATATTCAGAGGGGGTGCCATGGGGGCATCCCCAAGCTTGAGATTTGATCCATCCTCGATTTCTTCATATTCCTCTCCTTAGGAACTAAAAAACTCACTTCACACAAAACTTCTCATAATTTGATTAGAGGGTTAGTGCTCATAAATTAAAGTGCACATGTGTTCCACTCATGACAAATTGCAAACCAAGTTCATTGAACATTAGATACTGTTTACTAAGCCTCAATGTGGCACTCTACCCCTAGAGTATCACATATGATAATGGTAAAGAGACAAATGCAAAATAAAAGCAGAATCTGTCAAAATCTGAACAGTCTTTAAATATCAAATTTCTCGAGGCACTTCTGCAGCTCAAATAAAAAAACATAAAACTAACGAAAGATAGATAAAATCATCAGCCTTGCTGTCAAATATTATCAGAAAAAGATAAAATTCTGGTGATTTTAGGATTTTCGTGCAACGGGCGCACAGAATCTGTTTTTGGACAGCAACACAATACCTTGCACTTTCAATGCATTAGAGGCTAAACTTGGCACAAAAAAACAAAAGAAAAAGATACAATGAAGTTGCTACAGAGGTAATAACTTCATGACTCAAGAAAAGTAAAAAGCAAACTGAAAATAAAAGATGGGTTGCCTCCCAACAAGCGCTTTTCTTTAACGCCTTTTAGCTAGGCGCAATGCCAAATATCAAGTTTTTTCGAAATCAAAGACATCATCATTCTTATCAAATTCACGAATTGTGGAACTTGGAAAAGGACCTCCAGCAATACTATTAGTACCAACAATTGGTGGAGCAAAAGTAGTTTTACCCACTAGGGCTCCTCCCTTAAAATCCTTGGAAATTTGAGCTTCCTTCACCATCCTCAACTCCTCTTTTCCTGCAAATGATGTATTAATTTTAGTAGTATTCTTTGGCACAAATATAAATTTTAGGTTAAAAGGGATTTTATAGGCGTCGGAGGGGGCCGAGGGGGTGCCCCAGGAGCAGGGGCGGGCCCCACCCGCGGGTCCAAGGGGGGCCGCGGCAGGAGGCCGCCTGCGCCCTGTGGGTGGCCCCTCAGGCTCCCCTTTGGTCTTCGGGTGTCTTATTTCGCATAGGAAATCTCCGAAAATTTTCGTCCAATTCCGAGAATATTTCCAGAAGTAAATTTTCTGAAATACAAAAACAGCAAAAACAAGGAACTGGAACTGGGCATCTTGTCAATAGGTTAGTCCGACAAAATGCATAAAAATGATATAAATGACAGTAAAAACATGTGACAATATCACAAAACTAGCATGGATCACTCAAAAATTATAGATACGTTTGAGACGTATCAGCATCCCCAAGCTTAACTCCTACTCGTCCTCGAGTAGGTAAGTGATAACAAATAATTTTTGATGAGACATGCGACCAACACATTCTTGATCATGATAGTGATGCAAATCAAAGGATGTGAATGAAGAGATACAAAACAATTGTCTATAATTGATAGCAAGAAAGCAATGAATAAACAAGTTGAATCATCCAAGCAAAACCTTTCATAAATAGTATGTCAAAGACATGAAAACAATGTAATCAACATGTTTGACTAATTCACAAGGATAATAATTCCATGACAAAAGTGTTTGAGAATCAACACAAAGGAAGATGTAAGCATTAGCAAAGAGCTTCAACTTCCAACGACTTATCTTATAGACAAAGTCAATATAAAGATTCACGTTTAATCTTGATAATGTAATATGCTCAACGATACCCAGGGTCAATGCTAGATGTTTTCTTTTGTGGAGATAGAAGGAAAAAGGGAAAACTGACTCAACATTCAAAGTAAAAGAAAGGCCCTTCGCAGAGGGAAGCAGGGATTAGTCATGTGCTAGATCTTTTTTGGTTTTTAAAACAAAAGTAAAGTGATTTTGAGGTATACATGCTTTCGTCAACGACTTCACAACAGAGAAACTATCTAGTCCCTCATGACAAGCAAGGTTTTTAGACTTGTGAGAGCAGCTGGTTCTTAGAAGAGTGAGTACGCTCTTCTTTCTCCTTGGTTTCACCACTGTCCAATGTTTGGGCTGATTTCTCAGATTTGCATTGCGCGGAGGGGAATTGTGAGTTATATTTATATTTTGCTTAAGCTGCTCTCGGGTTGATTCAAGTGAAGACGTAATCCATCAACACCGGGTGAAAGGGGGAAATGACCTCGCTTGTCACAAGTTATATCTAGCTCTATACTGCTCCCTCATGAGCTTAAAAACAGAGGCACAAAGAAGAACTATTTTGAATTTTTTAAAGGTAGCACATGAAAATTTTACTTGGAATGGTAGGAAATACCATGCATAGGTAGATATGGTGGACTCAGCTGGCAAGAAAGTTTGGCTTTGGGGATTGGATGCACGAGTGAACCATACACTTAGTACGAATTTTTAGGCTTAGCAAAAAAAGTATTTGAAGCAAACATCTAACAATAACCGGTAACAGAACAACATCAGACATTTGCCGGTCATAACCATAAAAACTCTACACTGTCTCCCTTGTTGACCAAACAATTCTTTTGATGGAAAGATTAGCACTATGAATTAACAACTGTTAAAAAACACACAATTTCAAGCTTTCAAACATATTTCTTTACTAATCAATTCCATTCAAATAACCAGCAAGTTTAAGCATTCAACTTAACATCTCAAAACAATTGATAAGCATCAAGTATCCTTACCATGATATACAAAACTATGCAGGCTTTTCATTTTATTCTATCATCACACAAACAACATTTTGTCGCATTGACAATTCAAGCAATTTTTCAACAACAACTCTCCTACAAGTATAAGTGAAGAACAAGAGAGTTTAACTTAACAACTAGCAGCTCTAAACAAGATAAAAGCTAAAAACAAGAGCTTACTAGAAAACAGATAGTAGCTAAGAATACTCAAAAAGATATAAGCGAAGCAAAGGAGTATTCAAACGAAAAAGCGGAGCGTGTCTCTCTCCCACACAAATAAAGCTAGGATCCAACAAAGATATGACTAACAAACAAACTAACAAAACTGAAAGTAAAAAGACGCTCCAAGCATAGCACATAATATGTAAAGTCATAAAAACGAAGTTCAACGAAGACGACCTTATGATAGTCGATGAAGATGAGGGGATGCTTTGGGCATCCCTAAGCTTTGACTCTTGATAGTTCTTGATATTCAGAGGGGGTGCCATGGGGGCATCCCCAAGATTGAGATTTGATCCATCCTCGATTTCTTCATATTCCTCTCCTTTGGAACTAAAAAACTCCCTTCACACAAAACTTCTCATAATTTGATTAGAAGGTTAGTGTTCATAAATTAAAATGCACATGTGTTCAACTCATGACAAATTGCAAACCAAGTTCATTAAACATTAGCTACTGTTTACTAAGCCTCAATGTGGCACTCTACCCCTAGAGTATCACATATGACGATTGTAAAGAGACAAATGCAAAATAAAAGCAGAATCTGTCAAAATCTGAACAGTCTGTAAATATCGAATTTGTCGAGGCACTTCTGCAGCTCAAATCAAAAAACATAAAACTAACGAAAGATAGATAAAATCATCAGCCTTGCTGTCAAACATTATCAGAAAAAGATAAAATTCTGGCGATTTTAGGATTTTCGTGCAACAGGCGCACAGAATCTGTTTTTGGACAGCAACACAATACCTTGCACTTTCAATGCCTTAGAGGCTAAACTTGGCACAAAAAAACAAAAGAAAAAGATACAATGAAGTTGCTACAGAGGTAATAACTTCATGACTCAAGAAAAGCAAAAATCAAACTGAAAATAAAAGATGAGTTGCCTCCCAACAAGCGCTTTTCTTTAACACCTTTTAGCTAGGCACAATGCCAAATATCAAGTTTTTTCGAAATCAAAGACATCATCATTCTTATCAAATTCATGAATTGTGGAACTTGGAAAAGGCCCTCCAGCAATACTATTAGTACCAACAATTGGTGGAGCAAAAGTAGTTTTATCCACTAGGGCTCCTCCCTTAAAATCCTTGGAAATTTGAGCTTCCTTCACCATCCTCAACTCCTCTTTTCGTGCAAATGGTGTATTAATTTTAGTAGTATTCTTTGGCACAAATATAAATTTAGGTACTTTGGGGACCGAAGCCCCTCTCTTTTTAAATTTAGATGGAGAAAAGGGTGCTCCCGAGGTATCAATTGCTTCCCCCAATTTATCAATTCGATTAATAGCTCTTGTAGCTTCAAGGGACTTAATACTTTTAGCAATATCTTTTAGGCACCCATCAAGCTTGTTAATACCATAAAAAATTCCCTTATCTATTTCTCTTATCATAGCAACACTTGGTACATTATCTTCTATAACTTCTATCCTTTGCACGACATGTTCTAAAGTGATTTCAATTTTACGATCATTAGTTGGTGGAAACTCCACAAGACCCTCTATAACATTAAAAGCTTCCAAAGCATTAATTCCTAGGAAGTTTCCACATGTGATAGTATCTAGGACATACCTATACCAACTTGTAATGCCAATATAAAAATTTCCAAGGAGAACAGTGGCCAAGGGTTTTTTAGCGGATCTATGACGAGCATCATTAATTCTGTACCAAGCATCTTTCAAACTCTCCCCACCTCTTTGTTTGAACGTGAAGACTTCGGACTCGGGTGTCTCAACGGGAGGAAAAGAACTAGTCATGAAGATGAGATAAAATAACAAGACAAGAATAAAGACTACACTAATTTTTTTGGGTTTTAAAATTTTGAAACACGAAAATGAACTAAACGAGATATAAAGCAAGCAAGACAAAAACAAAGTAAAGAGATTGAGAGTATGAGACTCCCCTTGCTGTAGCTCCAAAGTCCCCGGCAACGGCGCCAGAAAACTACTTGATAGTAGATATTGATAAGTTGGGTGGTGCCCCAAGCGAAGGTGGAATTATAGCTAGTAGCAGTTTTCCCTCGATTAACGAACCGAGGTTTATCGAACCAGTAGGACTTTGAAATCAACAACGAGGTGAATTTTGAAGATCTCTGGCGCTTGACCTTCAACAGACATGGACCTGCACACACTCAACCAAAATACTTTGCCCCCAACGGCGGAAAGGTTGTCAATCTTTCCGGTCTCGCAGAAAACAAAGCGGTTAATTGTATGATGAAATAGATAAAATATGAAAAGTGACCAGAGGAGTAATGATGATTAAAAGAAAGTAAATGAGGTTGTAAACAATGTAAAAAGATGGACCGGGGGCCATGGGTTCACTAGTGGAGTCTCTCAAGTAAATAAAATATGCATGTGATGGGTGAACGAATTACTGCTAGGCAATTGACAAGATCATGACACAAACCCAATTTAGCTATGACAAAAAGGACATGATAATATTTATGGAGGCATCACGACAAGGAACAAAGACCGTTGAGTCCAACTGCGTCTTTGTAAAAAGTCCACTGTGGGATCGCTATCCAGCCTGTCACCCAACGGTATTAAGTTGCAAGCAACAGACAATTGCATTAAGTAAAGTGCATGAAGTAAGCAATACTAATATGAAAAGAGAGATTAACACCGCTGTTTTACCCTTAGTAGCAACAGCACACCCTCACCCTTAGACGTTTCTGTCACTGGTGCCCAGGAACAAAAGGGGGCATGAACCCACTATCTAGCATAAATACCCTCTCTTGGAGATACACACAATCACTTGGCCAAAGTAACTACGCACATCGGAGAGCATGCAAGAACATAAATTACTCATATAAGAATCATGCACAATCTGAACATAATTTCATAATCCATCAGATCCCAGCAAACACATCACATAGCATTACAATAATCGATCTTGATCATGTTAGGCAGCTCACAAGATCATAAGACATAAAGCACAAGAGAGAGAGACTACCAACTAGCTACTGCCATGGACCCGTAGTCCAAGGTGAGACTACTCACAAATCATCCCGGAGGAAGGCATGACGATGAAGAGCCCTCCGGGATCGATCTCCCCTCCGGCAAAGTGCTGGGATCAGCTTCAGATTGGACCCCGAACTAGGGATTTCGGTGACGGCGCGTCGGGGTCGAGTTTCTGGAAAATAATCACCGCCTCGACGTTTTTAGGTTAAAAGGGATTTTATAGGCGTCGGAGGGGGCCGAGGGGGTGCCCCAGGAGCAAGGGCGGGCCCCACCCGCGGGTCCTAGGGGGGCCGCGGCAGGAGGCCGCCTGCGCCCTGTGGGTGGCCCCTCAGGCTCCCCTTTGGTCTTCGGGTGTCTTATTTCGCATAAAAAATCTCCGTAAATTTTCGTCCAATTCCGAGAATATTTCCAGAAGTAAATTTTCTAAAATACAAAAACAGCGAAAACAGGGAACTGGCACTGGGCATCTTGTCAATAGGTTAGTCCGAAAAAATGCATAAAAATGATATAAATGACATTAAAAACATGTGACAATATCACAAAACTAGCATGGATCACTCAAAAATTATAGATACGTTTGAGACGTATCACCGGGCAAGCTCGATGAAACGTCAATAGTTGTGGTATCTGTGTGCAAATCTTGTAGCCCACCAATGTTTTGCAATCGAGTTGGTTTCTCTTGTACTTGTGCAACTTGAGCTTTGTCTTTGCTAGGTCCCTCCTTTTGAATAAAGCTCGCATTTCATCTGCAATTCTTGATTGCATCTTTGGTTATTACTTGTTCCTCGATCGTAGGTAGAACTAGACCTATTGGTCAGCCCGATCGTGCTTCTGCAGGATTGGTAACTCCCGGAGATTGGTTTAGCGATTTCGTGGGTGCTACTTACTTGTACGTGGAGTTGTATCGTCAAGGTGGAACTCCCCCAAAATCGATGTATCTCATCTCATCGAAAGATCGGACTACCTAAGGCCTATCAAGTGGTATCAGATTTCATGTTGCTCGATGAGACAGTTTATCCCTAGATTAGATTTGTTTTTCATACCTAAAGTCCACGAGAAAGCCATACAAAAATATATAGATCAGTTCATCCTTGTCCAAGACAATCATAACCTTTTTGCCATATCACTTAGTTTTTGATTTGTTGAATTTTTGCTGCACCGTTTTGTCGAGTTGCTGGTTTCAGTGTTAGCCTTTTAGAGTTTCGAGTTCTAGTCATGTTTCGTCATGTCTTGTATCTCCATATACCACCATCGATACTCCGCATTGCCTTTTTTCTTTGTTCATCACCGCTTCCGTCATATTTTTCTCCACGGTGTCCATCATACTTGTTGTCTTCTACTGCCATATTTTTTTTAGTTTCATCCGCACCAACGTTGCTATCTTCTTTCGCATCCGTGGGTTGCCACTCATCCTACTCGCAACTGCTGCCTCGAACGTCACGTGTACCCGCGGCGCCGAGGGAGGTGCTCCGCAACTCACTCCGCGGGAGGCTCGCCGGAAGCGCAATATTAAGACAATCTGGCGGGCGCTTTTGTAGACCCGAAACTCCGCTCGCCCGGGAGGGGCCCGTTAGGGCTCGCGGCGGCTATGGGTTGCCCTAGGTCGGCCTGACCACCCCTAGAGCCTCATGGATTCGCAGTCTCCAATATTGAAGTACGTTGAAGAACGAGAAAAAAGATATAAAGGAGAGGGATAAAAAGTAGGTGAACACGAAAAAAGTAGTAGATGTGTTTGTTCGATTGGTGTCAGATCAATCGGCCGGCACCCTCGTATATAAGGGCGGCTGGAATTCCCATGCAAGGAAAAGTTTGGATTCACGTCCAAAACCCTAATTGGGGCCTAATTCGGATGGTCTGACCCGAACCTTCCAAAACTGTTCGGTACGCATCTTACGGGCCGTTTTTGAGGCAGTTACCGACCTCGGATCGAAATCTCATAGATGACAAAATTGTTCGTCTCGAAAAAATGAAGAACTTTCGTTTTATGTGTTTTTTCAGCCGACTCAATCTTGAGCACTCATCTGGCCTCGTAAATAAAACTTTTCGAATTAGATCCGAATCATAGAAATTTGATTCGTCCGTAATTGCCAGATTTAGATTAGTAAGGAAACTTAAATCAAAAATTCGTAAAAAGCAAAGTTGTTTGTCGAAAAAACGAACAACTCTTCCTTTATGCTTTTTTGCATCCGAACCTTCTTTAGTGGCCGTTCGGTCTAGCTAATAAACAGGATTCATCGTAGGCCATTGTAGCTCACAGAACGCAACTAGTACTTGTACTAGTTGATGTTTGTTTTTCGTACTAGTTTTGGCCGAATTCCAGAACCATACTAGTACAAGTACTAGTTAAGCTCTGTTTCGTCCTAGTTGGCCGAAATTCTGAACTTGACTAGTACAAGTACTAGTTAGGGTCTGTTTCGGCTTATTATTTTTTTAAAGAACTTTCTCTAAGCCAAAATTGGTCGTCAACACATGCCCCCCTGTTTTTTGGTAAAGCTTGTGTGCCAAAAAATAACTTGCACCATTATGCTACTAAGGACGATGCATACACTCCATCGGCCATGTGTTTGCGGGGCGATAGTACTTTATTGTATGCTCAGGCTGTACATCACCTGAACTTTTGACTCGGATCCTGCAGATAAGAAAAAGATATTTCTTCTAACCGTCCATCCGGCTTGCAATAGATCCTTTGTTAGTGGCCGACTTAATAATCAAGTCAACCTTACTAGTATTGGCAAAACTGAGCACCGGCTTCCAGGGAGGAGATAAAACCATGAAGAGTACCTCTAGCTAGATGCCGGCTTTGTCAACACAATACATTCTTAGGGCGATATGCAAATATCGGTCGTGCGTCCTTATCTTGAAGGACCTGGAGAACCCGTCCACCAAATTGTGAATAGCCGAAATAGATCAGATGTTTCGGTTAGGGATAAATCACTTCTGATTGCTGTTGGGAAACCCCAAGAGGAAGGTATGAAGCAGCGTAGCGGAAGTTTTCCCTTGATTTCAAAACCAAGGTTGTCGAACCAGTAGGACTTGGAGAAGGCTTAGCAAGGTGTCAATAGCGCCGTTTCTCGATTATTGACGTGGACCTGCACACAATCACCAACAAACTACTTTGCCCCAACAAAACAGAGAGGTTGTCAATCTCTCCGGCTTGCCAAACACAAAGAATTAAACGTGGATGTAAAATATGATGAGGATGAAATATGACCAGCGAGCAAATGATGACAAAAAGCTATGAAAACGGTTGTAAGCAATGTAGTAAAATAGGACCGGGGTCCACAGTTCACTAGAGATGTCTCTACAAAAGATATACATGATGGGTAAACAAATTACAGCATGGCAATTGACAGAATTGTAGGGGCACAACAAGGCTATCATAAAACAATATAGTTCACTGCTTCATATAATATGGGCATTGCGTCCAAATACATAGACCGTCATCCAACTGCATCTATGACTAATAATCCACTCTAGGATCACTATCCAGCATGTCACCCAAAAGTATTAAGTTGCAAGCAACAGATCATCGCAATAAGCAAAGTGCATAATGTAAGCAATGTAGATAACATGAAGAAATCACACCGTTGTTTTCTCCCTAGTGGCAATAGCACAACTCTAGCCTTAACCGTTCCTGTCACCGAACTCAGACAAAGAGAGGCATGAACCCACTATCTAGCATAAATACTCCCTCATACAACACTAACAATTACTCGGCCAAAGCAACCACTAGCATCGGAGAGCATGCAAGATCTTAGATGAAACACATAACCGAACAAAAGTAATGACTTCCACAATTCATCGGAACCATGCAAACACAATTATGTAGCAGTTACAAATAGATGATCTTAATCATGATAGGCAGCTCACAAGATCTAAAAAATGGAGTACAAGGAGGAGAGACAACCATCTAGCTACTGCTATGGACCCGTAGTCCCGTGGTGGACTACTCACGCATCACTCCGGAGGCAGGCATGGTGGTGTAGATGCCTCCAGCGTCGATTCCCCTCTCCAGCAAGGTGCCGAGAAGAGCTTCTGAACCCTCCTAAACTAGGGTTTGGGCGGTGGCCTCGGTCATATTCTGGATATTATGATCACGCCTCCTCTGTTTTTAGGTCAAAGGAGAATTTATAGGCGAAGGGGCGACGCGAGGCGATGGACAGGGGCCCCAGGTGGGCCCCACGTGCGGCGAAGGGGGGGCCGCGGCTAGGTGGCATCTGGAGCCCCTGTGCCTCTCCTCCGGCTGTCCTTCGGGTTCCGTCTTCATTTCATATTGGAAATAATTCCTGTAAATTATGAGAGCAATCCGAGAACCTTCCCCGAACAACTTTTCTGAAACAAAAAAGATAGCAGAAAACAGGAACTGGCACTGGGCATCTTGTTAATAGGTTAGTTCCATAAATCATGCCAAAATGATATAAAAACATTGTAAAAACATGTGGCACTGATATATAATCAAGCATGGAACATCAAAAATTATAGATACGTCGGAGACATATCAGCATCCCCAAGCTTAACTCTTGCTCGTCCTCAAGTAGGTAAGTGATAACAAAATAATTTTTGAAGTGACATGCTACCAATCACAATCATGATCAAGTAATCATGTAAAGCATACGAACTGAATGCAATGATCCAAAACAAAGGTTCATTGAATGAAATAAACAATGATTAACCAGGTAAAACATCTAAGCAAGAAGTAACTTAGAAAAGAACACTTTCATGATTTAAAAGCATAACACTAGACAACGATTGATAACTGACAAAGCAATATTGATTCAACAAAGGAGTTTGTCCAACACAAAGGAAGATTTAAGTTTTCAGCAAAATCTTCAAATTGCAACTTGTTTATCTCAAGATAAAGTCGATACAAAGTTTTCACAGTTAGACACAAATATAACCTGAAGTAAAACAGGAACCAAAGTTGATACCAAGTGATTGCTTGAGGAGTTTAGAAGGAAGAGGAAGACTGACTCAACATAAAAGTTAAAGAAAGGCCCTTCGCAGAGGGAAGCAGGGATTAGTCATGTGCTAGAGCTTTTTATTTTTTTTATTTTTGATAGAAGTAAAACAGTTTTGTGACATGCATGCTTTCGTCAATGACTTCACAGCAAAGAAACTAGATAGTCCCCCATAACAAGCAAGGCTTTTAGACTTGTGAGAATGGCTGGTTTTAGATGAACGAGTACATTCCTCTTTCTCCTTTGTTTCACCACTAACCAATGTTTGAGCTGATTTTTCAGATTTTCATTGTGCGGAGGAGAATGGTGGGTTATATTTATATTTTGCTTAAGCCGCTCTCGGGTTAATTCAAGTGAGGACGTGAACCATCAACATCGGGTGAAAGGGGGGAAATGACCTTGCTTGCCACAAGTTATAACCAACTTCTTACTGCTTCCTCATGAGCTTAAAAACAGGGGCACAAAAAGGAGAATTTTGAATATTTTAAAGACAGCACATGAAAAATTTACTTGGAGTGGCAGGGAAATACCACATGTAGGTAGGTAAGGTGGACACAAATGGCAAAGATATTTGGCTCAGGGAGTTGGATGCACGAGAAGTTTTCCCTCTCAGTACGGAATTTTTGGGCTTAGCAGGATATCAAGCAAACACATAACATCAACTTGGTTCAATGAATGACTACAGATATACATCATGCATAACCACTAGACTTCACACCGTACACCTTGTTAGCCAAACCAACTCTTTGCAAAAGAATATCTAGACTTTGAGAACTACCAAGCAGGACAAGGACCACAATTTTAAAGCCTTACGGTAATTCTTTACTAATCTATTCTTAATAGATGATCCACAAGTTTAAGCATTAATCTACTTCATATCTCTAAACAATTGCCAAGTATCAAAGATTCAAGACAATGGTCTACAAGATTAAGCAGTACTCTTTACACTTCCTACATGATAATTTCCACTTAACCAAACATCAATCAACTTATTTGAAACAAAACAAAAAGGGTGAAGCAACATGAGAAAAACTTCCTAACTACAAAAGCTAACAGCTCTAAACAAGAGATGCTTGAAAACAAGAGCTAAAAGCATAAATAACAAAGGCTAAACACTCAACACATATAAGTGAAGTACAGGAGTGTATAATGAAAAACTGGAACGTGTCTGTCTCCCAAACAAGCATGCATGGATCCGAATTATTGCAAGGACCAGAAAATTAACACAAACAAAGTGAAAGTAAAAACCAACCGACGCTCCAAGAACATCACATAATGTGTAAAGGAATAAAAATATAGTACCATGAGAAAAATTGATGATTGTTGATGAAGAAGGGGATGCCTTGGGCATCCCCAAGCTTAGACGCTTGTAACTTCTTGAATATTTCAGAGGAGGGTCCATGGGGAGCCTCCCCAAGCTTAGGCTTTTGTTCCTTCTCGATCTTCCTTCATCACCTCGCACTTGGATACTTGAAAACTTCCTTCACGCAAAACTTATAGTAACTTCATTAAGGGGTTAGTCCACAAAAACAATATCTTCCTTCAGTTCCAAAGCACATATCAAGAACTCATTTTTTTACAACATTAGCTACTGTCACAAAGTGTCGCAATAGTGGAACATGGGGTTCCCCTGATGCGGTCAAAGTGGGTCCATCGCACATGGGCCCACCAAGGAGGCACTCAAGGCCAAGGCACAAGACTGGCAGATGGGCCCCCCATCTGCCCCGCGACGTCCCGATGCGCGCGACATCGACAACCAAGGCAAAGGACATGTGGACCCTCCGGGGCCCCCTCAACCCGGAAGCAGGCATAGAGGTCCCGGGACCCCGACGCCCGGCAGGAGGCCAGGCTCACCCCGGGAACCAACCTCCAGTGCGCAAAGAGGATAAGCTTGCCAGCCCTGGCTGGAAGCTCCTAGAAGACTTGGGCGCCAAGAAGATGGAGGCGCCAAAGGGGGGCAGAGGCGAAAAAGCTATCAGCCTCTGTCCGCCCTCCCTGGAAAAGGTGGACGACCTCACCTACCCCCTCTGAGAAGAATACTTGGATGAGAGGAGGCCACGTCGCCTCCTAAGGAGAACCCGGAGGGGTTTTCCCGCCAAAACCCCTCCGGCCCCAAGGGTGCACCTGTGGTATCCCCTTAGCCTATAAAAGGAGGACCGAGGCACCCAAGGGAAGGGACAAGTTGAAAGGGAACAAGTTAGAAGGTGGGAAGGAACAACAGAGCAAGACGGAACACCGTCGAGTTGGAGGCTAGGCTAGGTAGTGCATGAGTCCAAGGTTAGCTTAGGCGAGAGGTGATCTCCTCCGGGCCAGGATCTGCTCGTCTTCAACCTCTAGCCAAAACCTCCCGGGTTCTCACCCACGACCACCATTGTAAAGCTACACCATGATACACCTCTCAATCCAGACATGCAGGAGTAGGGCTGTTAGCCTCCGGGTGGCCTGAACCTGGGTAAACTCCTTGTGTCTCTGTGATGCTTGCTAGTACGTAGATCTCGAGCGTAGACGAAGCCCCCGGGCGGAAGACGTCACTCAGCCTCCTTCGTGCCCAATACCAAACCTAAAAAGGGGGTATCCTTTACTCCCGGTGTCCGTGATCCAAGACACGACATCTGGCGCGCCAGGTAGGGGGCGTAAGCGCTGGTTTCTTCTTCATCGGCTTCGTGTTCTTCGTCGAGATCTTCCTCAAGTTCTTCATAGGCTTCGAGATCTTCGAGGAGATCTGCGTCAAGTTCTTCATCGACCATGGCGCCAAAGAAGAGGCCCGACGTCCAGGCGTCCAAGGCGGCCTCCCCTGCGCGCTCTCGGGCTACCGGCGAGCGTCGCACTGCTGCGGCAAACCGGGCTTCTCCTCCTCCACCTCCAGAGAAGGACGCTCTGGGCGGGGCAGGCGGCCCAACCCGGAGCGGTGAAGAGCATGGGCGGCAACACCGGCAAGGACCCCTCTGTCGGTGAAAAGAGCGAGGGTGCCCGCGCTGGCAAGGGTCAGCAGGGCACCAAGAGCAAGTCCTGCACTCTCCTCTCGGACGATGCGCAGGCCCGCCACAACGCCCTCGTCACCACCAAGGCTCTGATCCAGTTCCCACCCAGCACCGACAACCCCAAGGTCTACAAGGAGTGGCGGACCCGTGTGGAGGAACTCCTCCACTTCGTCGACGGCGGTCCCAGGTGTGAGCCCGTTCACGCCCCCACCGTCGACATCCTCGGAGCCAAGGGAGCAGAGGTGCGAGAACCCCGAGATCCTCCCCGAGGAGATCGCCCAGGTGAAGCCGTGCCTCCTCAAGCAAACCCTCCCGCGATGGGTCGGGCTAACCGCAACGGCGGCCCGGCCATCTCCGTTGGTTCATCCTCCACGCGCAACCTGTATCTGCGCAACGACCTCAACAACCGTCTCCACGAGGATGCACGCACCCGCATCGAACGTCGTCGAGAGCGCCATCGACGGGAAGATCGAGACAACGACATCGCCGAGGGCTGTCTCGCCCTCTCCCCTGAGTTTCGCCAGGCCACCTGGCCTAAGAAGTTCAAGATCGACGTCCTCCGCTACGATGGCACCACCAACCCTCGGGACTTCCTGCAGCTATACTCGCTGGCTGCGGTGGTTGCCGGGGCCGACGAGGTCATGATGGCCAACTGGTTCCCATTGGCCTTGAAGGGAGACGCTCAGTCATGGCTCCTCAACCTCCCCAAGTGCTCCATCCGATCCTGGCGAGCACTAAAGGAGGCATTCCTGGGGGCTTTCCAGGGTGGCTACCAGCGCCCAGGAGTTCCCAGCGACCTGCACGACTTCAAGCAGCTTCCGGGTGAAACTCTCCGCAAGTTCATCCAACGCTTCACCCAGAAGATGAACACAATCCCAAGCATCAAGCAGGAGCTGGTGATTCAGTCCTTCCACGCCAACGTTCGGCATACCCGGATGCGCGAGAAGTTGAGCACTCATCGCATCGAGACTACCCTCGAGCTATGGGAGCTCGCGGACCGCTGCGCCCGCGCAGAAGAGGGGATCAGAGTCCCCGGGGAGGAGGAACCCGAGGACAGGGCCACCCCCGCCAAGAGCAAGAAGCAGGACTCCGGTCCCGACAAGCGCGTCTTCGTCACCGAGCCTCTCTCCAAAGAAGCGAAGCAAGGGCAAGCGTCTCAGGGACCCGTTCCCGGGGCAGCCCAGCAAGAAGGGGCGGCCAGGCGTTCAGGGATTCGAAGATCCCAGCACCCCGCCCCCTCCCATCATCGTCGAGCCACGCGTTGAGGACAAAGAAACACACTCCAAGGCGACGCAGCCGGGGGCTACTCCGACAACACCCCGGAGCACCAAGGACGTGGAGAACGTCGAACCCGCCAAAGGATCGGCGACCCGCAAGGTGCAGCACCCGGTCTAGTTCGTCAGCTCAGTGCTGCGTGACGCCCGGGAGCAGTATCCCATGATGCAGAAGCTGCTGCTAGCGATCCTTATCGCCTCCCACAAGATGAGGCAATACTTCGAGGGGCACCCAATCATGGTGGTGTCCATGTAAAACCTAAGGAGTCCTCTGGAGAACCCGCTGGCCACAGAACGCATCTCGGCGTGGGCCATGGAACTCCAGGGCTTCGGGCTCAAGTTCGAGCACACGGACAACATCAAGAGCCAAGCATTGGCTGACTTCACAGCCGAGTCGACCGAGATGGCGATCGACAACCCGGAGGAGGAGACGAGCCTTCCCGGGAAGGAGGATCCCGACACCTGGACCATGCACTTCGACGGCTCCTACACCAAGGGGCAAGGAGGTGCCGGGGTCGTCCTCACTTCACCAACCGGTGAGCGCCTGAAGTACGTTGTCCAAATGCACTACCAAGGAAACATCTCCAACGACACGACGGAGTACGAAGGTCTGCTCGCGGGACTTCGTGCTACCATCGGCCTCGGCATCGGCAAGATCATCGTCAAGGGTGACTCTCAGCTAGTCATCAAGAAAGTCAACAAAGAGTACGCCTGTCCTCAGATGGCGCCGTACGTCGAAGAAGTGTGGAAACTCCAGCGGCGCTTCAGTAGCTTCAGAGCTGCTTACGTGCCACGGGAGGAAAACACATCTGCGGACGAGATATCACAACTGGCGTCCAAGCGAGAACCGGTACCTCCCAGGATCTACATCGAGGTGCTCAAGCGACCTTCAGTCTCTCCCGAGAGGCTGAAGCCAAGTTCTTCAGCAACAAAGGAGGCTGGCAACCCTTCTACATCACCAACACGGGTAGCCAGCCAGGAAGCCCAAGAACCGACAGTGCCCACAGTCGAAGAAGCTCTGCTTCCTTCTGGCCAGGAGATACAGGAGATACTGCCCGAGCAAGTGGCCCGCCGGGCAAAGCTCTACGTCCTAATCGACGGCGAGCTCTACCGGCGACGCGAAAACCGAGTCAAGCTACGGTGCATATCACAAGAACAAGGCCGAGAACTACTGAGGGACTTACACGAAGGGATATGCTCAAGTCATGTGGCTTCGAGATCTTTGGCGGGGAAGGTTTTCCGCCAAGGGTTCTACTGGCCAGCGGTACTTCATGACGCGGAGCAGCTAGTCAAGACCTGTGAAGCTTGCAAGTACTACGCCAAGAACACGCACCAGCCAGCTCAAGCGTTGCAGCCAATACCAATCTCCTGGCCGTTCGCGGTCTGGGGCTGGACATCGTCAGCAAGATACCAAAGTCTGTGGGAGGTCACGAGTACCTATTCGTGGCAATCGACAAGTTCACAAATTGGGTGGAAGCGATGTCAGTTCCACGTCAGACGGCTCAGGCCACCATCAAGTTCATCGAAGGAATCATCTACTGGTTTGGAGTACCGAACAGAATCATCACCGACAACGGCACTCAGTTCACAAGCAAAGCCTTCCTCAACTTCTGCGAAGAAATGGGCATCAAGGTGTGTTTTGCCTCGGTGTCCTACCCAAGAAGCAACGGGCAAGTAGAGCGAGCAAATGCAGAAGTACTCAAGGGATTGAAGACCAAAGCCTTTGACAAGCTGGAGAACAAGGGAAAAAATTGGATTAATCACCTGCCAAGTGTACTGTGGTCACTCAGGACAACACCAAGCAGAGCCACTGGAGAGACACCTTTCATCCTCGTCTACGGAGCTGAAGCTGTCCTGCAATCAGAGCTCAAGTACGGATCACCCCGGGTGCTCGCATACGATGAGAACACGCAAGAAGAGCGGAGGATCGATGACATAAACCTGCTGGAAGAGAGAAGGTGCCGGGCCTCCTTATGGTCAGCTCGGTACCAGCAAGAACTCCGCCGATACCACAGTCGTCATGTTCGCTCGCGGGAGCTGCAACCCGGGGACATGGTACTCCACAAAAGGCAAAACATGGGAGGCCTGAACAAAATGTCATCAAAGTGGGAAGGACCCTTCCGGGTGACACATACCCTGAAACCCGGAACGGTGTACCTAGAGGACGAGCAAGGCCGGCCGGAAGGCAACGCCTGGAACATCCAGAATCTTCGGAAATTCTACCCCTGATTACGAACACGAATCGCAAACGTCGGATCCGTTAAAGCACGCCTGAGGGGCTAGTGTTCTGTAATAGGGTGTAAGAATCGTCGCCAGGAGAATAAAAGATAAGTTATTTCAATTCCCGTGAGCCTCAATCCTTCCATGGAAGCGTGTTATCCTTAGCAACCCGTAAGAAGGGGGCTGGTATGTGCCGGTGGCAGATGGGTAGAAGCACCGCGAGTGGCCTCGCAGGCAAAGGCACCACCGCCCGATCATGCCGTGCTGCCGCGGAAAGGGGAATCAGGCAGTGCTGTGGTGAAACGCACCTCACCACAGAAATGTACTACCAAATGTGCTTGCGGTTTGCTTCGGATAACACGCTAGCATGATAGGAAAGAGGGTCCATTCTTTTTCTACTGAAAGTTTGCTGTGTGTAGCTCCTTCCCGGGGCAGGATTGGGCGGCGAGACACGAAAAAAGGAGTTCGACACCCGGGAAGGACTGGATGGGCTGGAGACGTGACAGGAAAATAGCTAAGTTCTTGCATCAGCATCCTGCATTTAGGCGTAACATCTCGCTCGGAGTCAATATACCATCGACCTACGCATGCTTGACGGTTGATGAGAGCCTTTGCGGGGGTATGCGACCACCCCGGTGAACGGTCCGTTTCCCTCTGGCCTAGTACCCGTGGACAGTGGCGAAGGACTCCCGGAAGGTATAGTCCGACTTAGGGGGTACATCTATCATCCGGAGGTAGAGTGCCTTGCACCTAAGTGGCCTCCTCTGAAAACCAGACGGCACGTTAGTGCAAAGCAAGATTTGGGAAATGACCCCGGGAGTTGATTCTAGGGTTGCATAGATCCGAATTTACATTCTGAATTTACATTCGGTTGTGCAACTACTAGACCCTGTGCTACTAAGGCCAGCATGGAGTTAGCGCTCTTTGCTGTGCGCCCTTGCCTTGTTCGCGCCCAACGGGGGACCTCTCAATTCTCGGGGACGCCTGGGAGGAGAGGGGGAACCCGGAATGATTTTTTCATGCGTCTCCTGGCTGTCTGGTGCGTCCTGGCGCCAGGCAGTGGAGCAGGGAGACCACCTCGGCTGCCACCTCGCTCATGGCGTTGTCGTCCGCCTGCGACAGGGGACAAGTTCGGTCAGGATCTAGACCAGGCCCAAGAGGAGCGAGGGGCCGAGAAAAACACAACACTGACTGTTCGATGGCATCGAACTCCTCCCAGAGTTGGGATGCCTCCGGGAGCCCCACGGTCTTCTCCTTCAAGGCCGCCAGCAGCTGAGCCCTGCGGAGCACACGCACCCGAGCCTCCTCTTGGGCTACGGGACCAGAGATCGTCGCCAAGCGTGAAACGCCCATAGCGAGGGCCAGGCACGACATCACCTCATCTTCTTCTCCAGTGGCACGGGCCCCAGTTCCCCTGGGAGCCTCCGTCACGCCCCGGTGCATGGACGCCGCCGTCGATGTCCCTGAGAAGGACATCCCTACCTCCCCCGACATGGCCTTGCGGTTTGAGAAGGGGCAGGGAGGGCAAGAAGCAAGAGGAAGCAAGACTAAGGGTGGCCAAGGAGCTGGGGGCTAGAGAGCTTTTTATAGGCCCTTTGTTTCCCACTGGCCCCCTGACGGTTCAGCTAACGCCGCAATCAAGAGCGAGTTTTGCATAAAACCGTTCTCGATCGCATGTATTTAGCCTGAAGGCCAAGCGACAGCAAGAGTACAAGTTTTTCGTCATCCAAAAGTCTACAATGGCGCCTACTTTTTACAAAGAAAGGTTGGCTCCTACGCAAGCAAGGAGCATCCCCGCACCACGGAAGGCGCTACTTCCAGAAGTACGTCGACGAGGCCGCCAAGAAGGAGGTCAAGGACATCTTCGAGGGGCGCTGCCGCGGTGCCGACCCCGCATCGTCAGGGAAGCGGGCTCCTCTCGGCCTTGATGCTGAGGGAGTCCTCTTCATCTTCATCATCGCCCCCCTCATCGTAGCAGTCGCTGCGACTGCTGCTGTCGCTCTCCATGCAGCAATCCTCGCGTCCTCCATCGACACGGAAGATCTTCACAGAGAGCGTCTCATCCCCGTCGTACTCAAACGACAGGTACTGCCCCCGGGTAAGGCGACGGGAGCGCGCGAACGCTTTCCATCCCTTCCCCAGGAGCATGGAGCCGTCGATGGTATACTCCGCTTTGACCCAGGAGGGGCCGTTGGGACAGCCCTCGACCTGCAACCAGTAACCGGTGTGCCGGTCGTCGTCCGTGTCCACCACCACCGCGAAGGAGTCCGGCAGATGAAGCCGGCTGCGCAGTCTTCTGTCCAGATCCACGATGAACTCAAACGGAGGGAAGCCGGTGTGGGTCGTCCTCCGCGAGGGAGGGCTCGGCGAACCTCCCGCTCCGCGCCCTCCACGACCTCGGCTTCCTTGACCGCGGTTGCCACCGCGACCACGCCTCGCTCGGCCTCGGGGGGCAACTCTTCCGCGGCCGCTGGACGCCACTTTTGCCCCCGCCAAGGACGAGCGCGAGCGACCAGCTCCTCTCTTACCTCAAGCCATCCACGCGCTCACCTCTGAGGAAGAGTGGGGTTGAGGAAGGAGTGAAGACGAATGAAGATCCTGAGGGGTATCCTTGCCTTTAAGAAGGATCGGACATGCCTTCAGCGGCCGTCGCCTCGCTTTCTCCGTTCCCGAGAATCGAGGAGGCTAGCGCAATTACTCCACCGGATGGATAACTCCAAGACCCGTGGGACGCGCACCTCCGTAGTGCGGCTCTGACGGGTAGGACAAGACGTTCAAGACCTGACGCCGGGGACCCACTTTGACTCTTTTTTGGTCATAGCCCCGGCGGCAGAAGGGCGTGGCCACCGGGACTAAGCCCGGGGGCTACTGTCGCAACAGTGGAACATGGGGTTCCTCTGATGTGGTCAAAGTGGGTCCATCGCACATGGGCCCACCAAGGAGGCACTCAAGGCCAAGGCACAAGACTGTCAGATGGGCCCCCCCATCTGCCCCGCGGCGTCCCGACGCGCGCGACATCGACAACCAAGGCAAAGGACCCGAGGACCCTCCGGGGCCCCCTCGACCCGGAAGCAGGCATGGAGGTCTCGGGACCCCGACGCCCGGCAGGAGGCCAGGCTCACCCCGGGAACCAACCTCCAGTGCGCAAAGAGGATAAGCTTGCCAGCCCTGGCTGGAAGCTCCTAGAAGACTTGGGCGCCAAGAAGATGGAGGCGCCAAAGGGGGGCAGAGGCGAAAAAGTTGTCAGCCTCTGTCCGCCCTCCCTGGAAAAGGTGTGCGACCTCACCTACCCCCTCTGAGAAGAATACTTGGACGAGAGGAGGCCACGTCGCCTCCTAAGGAGATCCCGGAGGGGTTTTCCCGCCAAAACCCCTCCGGCCCCAAGGGTGCACCTGTGGTATCCCCTTAACCTAAAAAAGGAGGACCGAGGCACCCAAGGGAAGGGACAAGTTGAAAGGGAACAAGTTAGAAGATGGGAAGGAACAACAGAGCAAGACTGAACACCGTCGAGTTGGAGGCTAGGCTAGGTAGTGCATGAGTCCAAGGTTAGCTTAGGCGAGAGGTGATCTCCTCCGGGGCAGGATCTGCTCGTCTTCAACCTCTAGCGAACACCTCCCGGGTTCTCACCCGCGACCACCATTGTAAAGCTACACCATGATACACCTGTCAATCCAGACATGCAGGAGTAGGGCTGTTAGCCTCCGGGCGGCCTGAACCTGGGTAAACTCCTTGTGTCTCTGTGATGCTTGCTAGTACGTAGATCTCGAGCGTAGACGAAGCTCCCGGGCGGAAGACGTCACTCAGCCTCCTTCGCGCCCCATACCGAACCTAAAAAGGGGGTATCCTTTACTCCCGGTGTCCGTGATCCAAGACACGACACAAAGGCTTAAGTAAAGCTCTAGCTTTGAGAAAGCTTCACTTTGCCTGTGAAAGAAGCAATGCAAAACTGAGGACAGAATCTGTCAAAAACAGAACAGACTGTAAAGATGAATTTTTTCGAGGCACTTCTGGACATCAAATCAGAAAACCTAAAACTATAGAAAGGTATAAAAAACCCTGATGCTTGCTGTAGAAAATTTGCAGCCACAAACGACATTCTGTGATTTTTTGGATTTTTGAACAGTGAAGAACAGAAATCTATTTCTGGACAGCAAACTCACAAATTAGTCTTCCTCTCTTTAGAGGCTATTCTTGGCACCAAAAACCAAAACAAAAAGATACAAGGGATTTGTTACAGAAGTAACATCACCCAAAACTCAAAGGAACCAAAAAGAAACAGAAGGTAAAATAAAATGGGTTGCCTCCCATAAGCACTTTTCTTTAACGCCTTTTAGCTAGGCAGAAAGGGCAAATTCAAGTTTTATCAATAGAACCAAGATCAAAATCATCAAGGACATATTCAGAGGTAGAACTGGCACTACTAAGGGAATTGCTTGTTGAATCTTTAACTTTATCATTCTCAAGATCAGGATTTAGAATTTTAGTCTCTCCTATATTTAGTTCATTGGGGAGTTTTTCAATGATAACAGGAGAACTAAGCTTGTTTATTTTATTCGGTTTCAGTTCAGAAACCTTCGGGACATAGGTAAACTTAGGTCCCTTTCCTGCTAGAACTTCCTTCTTTTTAATTTTAAGAGATGAAAAATTCACACCTATAGATTCCATAATTTCTTCTAATTTACTAATTCTCAAATTTTGATCATCCTTCCCTTTATTGGTCTCAAGATTATTAATTCTTCTATTTATATGCTTTATGGATCCCTCAATCTTGCTAGTAATATCAAGTAGCTTTTTATCTACTTCAGTTACCCAATTCATGCTTGACAAATTCTTCTCTAAAATATCAAGTCTTTCCACAACATGTTCCATTGTGGTTTCAGTTTTAGGGTCATTAGTTGGTGGAGTCCCAACTAGACTTTCAATGATGTTGTAAGACTCAACCGAGGGAGTGCCTAGAAAATTTCCACCTGTTAAGGTATCTAGGACATACCTATACCAATTTGTGATTCCAACATAAAAATTTCTGAGAAGGATTGTATCTGAATATTTCTTTGTGGAACGGTGTTGAGAATAACTAATCCTATACCAAGCATCTTTTAAACTTTCTCCCCCTCTCTACTTAAAAGTACGAACTTCAACTTTAGGAGACGGAGAAAAAGGAGTGGAACTAGCCATGATAACAAGGTAAACCGAATTAAGCAAGGTGCTAGAATTTTTAATTTTTTTTTGTGTTTTTCAGTTTTAAAGCAAACAAAAGGAAAAACAAGGCTAACAAAAAATAAACTAGGCCAGACAATAACAAAGTAAAGTGAAAGAATGTGTGAAACTCCCCTAGCTGAAGCTTCCAAGTCCCCGGCAATGGCGCCAGAAAACGTCTTGCTGATTGCTGTTGGGAAACCCCAAGAGGACGGTATGAAGCAGCGTAGCGGACGTTTTCCCTTGATTTCAAAACCAAGGTTGTCGAACCAGTAGGACTAGGAGAAGGCTTAGCAAGGTGTCAATAGCGCCGTTTGTCGATTATTGACGTGGACCTGCACACAATCACCAACAAACTACTTTGCCCCAACAAAACAGAGAGGTCCTCAATCTCTCCGGCTTGCCAAACACAAAGAAATTAATGTGTGGATGTAAAATATGATGAGGATTAAATATGACCAGAGATCAAATGATGACGAAAAGCTATGAAAACGGTTGTAAGCAATGTAGGAAAATAGGACCAGGGTCCACAGTTCACTAGAGGAGTCTCTCCAAAAGATATACATGATGGGTAAACAAATTACAGCATGGCAATTGACAGAATTGTATGCGCACAAAAAGGCTATCGTAAAATAATATAGTTCACCACTTCATCTAATATGGGCATTACATCAAAATACATAGACCGTCATCCAACTACACCTATGACTAATAATCCACTCTGGGATCATTATCCAGCATGTCACCCAAAAGTATTAAGTTGCAAGCAATAGATCATCGCAATAATCAAAGTGCATAATGTAAGGAATGTAGATAACGTGAAGAAATCACACCGCTGTTTTCTCCCTAGTGGCAACATCACATCTCTAGACTTAACCGTTCCTGTCACCGAACTCAGACAAAGAGCGGCATGAACCCACTGTCTATCATAAATACTCCCTCATACAACACTAACAATTACTCGGCCAAAGAAACCACTAGCATCGGAGAGCATGCAAGATCATAGATGAAACACATAACTGAACAAAAGTAACGACTTCCAAAATTCATCGGATCCATGCAAACACAATCATGTAGCAGTTACAAAAAGATGATCTTGGTCATGATAGGCAGCTCACAAGATCTAAACAATGGAGTACAAGGAGGAGAGACAACCATCTAGCTACTGCTATGGACCCGTAGTCCCGTGGTGGAATACTCACGCATCACTCCGGGTGCCGGGAAGAGCTTCTGAACCCTCCCGAACAAAGGTTTGAGATGGCGGCGGCCTCGGAAGTATTCTGGAGATTATGATCACGCCTCCTCTGTTTTTAGGTCAGAGGAGAATTTATAGGCGAAGGGGCGACGTGAGGCGATGGACAGGGGCCCCATGTGGGCCCCACGCATGGCCAAGGGGGGGCGCGGCCAGGTGGTGTCTGGAGCCCCTGTGCCTCCCCTCCGGCTGTCCTTCGGGTTCCGTCTACGTTTCATATTAGAAATAATTCCCGTAAATTATGAGAGCAATCCGAGAAACTTCCCAGAACAACTTTTCTGAAACAAAAAGACAGCAGAAAACAGGAACTGGCACTGGGCATCTTGTTAATAGGTTAGTTCCATAAATCATGCCAAAATGATATAAAAACATTGTAAAAACATGTGGCACTGATATATAATCAAGCATGGAACATCAAAAATTATAGATACGTCAGAGCCGTATCAATCACAAGGTGCCAAGTTTGATCGAACTGTTGAATAACATGGAAGACTCGCCATCGGAGGTCTCCTATAGCGAGATGAAAATCGCCGGCTTCGCTTGCCGAGTTCTTGCTTGTCCTCCTTTACTCCTGCAGGCTTTGCAACAGAAGCTGGTACATCCTTTTTGACTTGAGATCTTTCTTTGGGAACCCACGCCATGTTCATATTCTCCAATTCTTCGGCTCTAAGCCGCTTCAGCTGCCACTCTTGCCAATGAGATAAACCGAGTGGGTAACCTGTCGTGGGGTTGTCATGGCAAGTACTTCCTCCGGGAAGCTAAGTTGTGGGGCCATGGCAACTAGGAACACAGGAGTTGGTTAATCACGATGAGGGACAAGGAGTTTACCCAGGTTCGTCCCCTCTCGATGGAGGTAAAGACCTACTTCCTGCTTTTCTTTATTGCTTGGTGTTGATATCGATTACAAGCTTCCGATCTCGCTAAATCGAGATTCGGCGAGTATGGGACTTGAGGACTTGTGAGACTTGTTATCGCTTATCGATCTAACGTCCAGGAACCCCTTATAAAGGTGGCCGGGTCCCTGGACTTACAAACTATGCCGAGTTACACCTGAACACGGAGTCCTACTCTGGGTCCTCGCCTTCCAAGTTGGTACTCCGGGTTGTATGGGGACTCCAGTCTTGCCGAGTCCTTTCCTTTAGCTAACTTGTGGCGGGCTTGCCGGCTCGCTCCTAGCCCAGCCCATGTTGCTTGAAGTGTAACCCGACTTGGGCCTTCTTGGTCTTGGCGGGTCCACTTTCCAGCTTCATGGGCCTACCCAGAAAGTATCCCCCCATCAGTAGCCCCCGAATTTATCTTGGGCGTAGCCTTGGCTTATTCGTCCGACTCCTTTCCTCCGACTTCTTCATTGGAGTTGATAATCCGGAAGTCGCCTGCTGCTAGCTCCAAGATGAATTCCTGCATATGAACAATGAATTTGTGAAAATAGTTACCCCTCTTCCCTTTCTCAAGTCCGCCTCACTCGACCCCCACTCTCTAGTTCGTCAGGTTACTGTAACTTTTCATGAGTTGGCTGAGAGGGAGAACTATTTTATCCCATACTACTAAGGACCCTACTTGGAAACGAGTCGGCCTTTTGGAATTATTTTATATCATTTTCATTTTTGCACGTATCATCTGTTTACCGCGGTCTTTGCAATGCCTCTGGTTCGCCACATCTTTGACCGGTGAGATTATCGCGGACATCCCGGTATTCTCGGGAGTTTATCGCAATAGGCGGCGCCGTCATTCCTCTAGGGTTTATCTTATCCCCTTATATACATTAAAGCGGGGGGACCAGATCTCATTTGTACCCTCTGCTTCCACTTTGTCTTCTTCCTCCGTCTATCCTCGCATGCGCGTGGCCACACGCATGCACACACCTCTCTCTCTCCGCCATGACACCCAACCAAGCCAAAGCTGCCTCCAAGGCAAGCTCTTGGCAGCTCGGTGGTCAACATTACCGCCGCCGCCACTGCTGCGCCTGCTTCCCGGCGAACAATATCTGCCAACTGTGGCAGATCTATGCTGTCCTAGGAAACCCTCGAGGAATATCAATAATCCGGGCTCATCTGTTCCAACATCAAGTGGCGCGCCGCCGGCGAGGAGGTCGAGCCCACTCCGGCCACCGGGGAAGTCGTCGTCTTCGACGAGCACCTCTTCCGTGGCTTCTCTCCCCTGGGTACCTTGTTTTTCCGCCAGAATCTTGCACATTACAAGCTCCGCATTCATGATCTCGCCCCCAACTCTATCCTCGATCTTTCCAATTTGGTCACTCTCTACAAAGATTATCTCCAAATCAAGCCGGATTTAGATCTCTGGCTTGAACTCTTTTATTGTAATCCTCAACCCGAGACCTTTGGCGGTCCTCTGCTTCAATGTGGAGCCGTTGCTCTGCAACGACATCAAGGTTCTCATTTCCCCACGCCTCTTTTCATAGCCATGTCATGGTATAGGGCTAGGCCCGATCTTCACGGATTTGAGGGGAAAAGGGGATGAACACGAAGAACACGGAGGGGAAGCGAGGGAGATTCGTGGCAAACAAAGAGGGTAAATATCAAATCCTGCTGAGAACTCCACCCAACAACAAACCCTCAAAAAGGTAGCCTTTGGATCGAAGAATCAAAGCCAAACTTACTCTTTTTGAAACCGATTGCTCTTACCGGCCGGTCCACCGATCCAATAGAATCACCGCAGTGAAAGATTGGTTTGCACTACTAGAGACACCGCAGTGAAAGAGTAGCAACAACAAGATCCATCCTCAACGAGGAACCCTAGCTACGAGGGAGGAGGAGCATAGCTCACACAAGTCTCAAATTTAGTCTAACCTTCGAATGGGGAAAGGAGAAAGCTATTTATAGTCTATTACAAAACGGGGCAGGAACGTGGGGAACCGGCCTGGGGGCCGGCCTAGGCCGGCCTGGAGGCCGGCCGGCGCAGGTGGAGGTCCGGCCGGCGCAGGTGGAGGTCCGGCCTGGAAACCGGCCTAGGCCGGCCGGAAGGCTGGCTAGCGCTAGCGGGGTACCGGCCCGAGGGCCGGCCTAGGCCGGCCGTCTCAGGTGGGTGGCCGGCCTGGGGACCGGCCTAGGCCGGCCAGGAGGCCGGCAGCATCGGGGTGTGGCCCGGCCTGGGGGTCGGCCTGGGCCGGCAGGGAGGCCGGCGGCCTCGGGTTGCAGCCCGGCCTGGGGGCCGGCCTGGGACGGCTGGGAGGCTGGCCGCCTCGGGTTGGAGCCCGGCCTTGGGGCTGGCCTAGGCCGGCTGGGAGGCCGGCCTCCCTGTCTTCGCCTCCTTCCTCCTCTTCTTGCCCATCTTCTTGGATCTCCTCTTGTTCATCTTCTCCATCATCTTGGATCTTCTCTTGGTCATCTTCTGGGTCATCATCCGGGTGGATCCTGAGTATGCACAAGGTACCGGCATGAAGTAGCAAACCATTCAAAGGGAGCTCGAGATCACACATCGAGAGGAGCGAGGTCACCTTTTCATGAAGATCCTTGACTCTTGATCTTGTCATTGGGCCATTTGTCGTGGTATCCATGGTGTTGTCCACATGTGGGGCTACATCATCTCCCCCCCTTCGGAAAGAGTCGTCTTCGACTCGTCATCCTCTTGAACGCTTGCATCTCCGTGGAAGGGTGATAGGTCGGCGACGTTGAACGTGTCGTGCACCAAGTACTTGGAGGTTGGGATGTCGATCTTGTAGGCGTTGTCGTTGATGCGCTTGAGCACTTTGAAAGGCCCGTCACCGCGAGGAGCAAGCTTGGATTTTCTTTCATCCGGGAAACGGTCCTTGCGGAGGTGTAGCCACACAAGATCTCCTTCTTCGAATATCATGGGCTTCTTCAACTTGTTGATCTTTGTAGCTTGGCACTTGGTGTGCTCCTCTAGAGTTGCTCGAGTTGACTCATGTAATGTCTTCATGTAGTCGGCTCTTATGTCGACGTCCATGTCGGTACGCTCGTGTAGAGGAAGTGGGAGGATGTCTAGGGCGGTGTTGGGGTTGAACCCATAGACAACCTCGAACGGGCTTCGCTTGGTCGCCCGGTGGGAGGCACGGTGGTAGGTGAACTCGGCGTGCGGTATGCATTCCTCCCAATCTTTGAGGTTTGGCTTGATTAATGCCCGAAGGAGAGTTGATAAGCTTCGATTCACCACCTCGGTTTGGCCATTGGTTTGTGGGTGGTAAGCGGTGGAGAAGAGGAGCTTGACTCCTAGCTTGGACATCAATGCCTTGCAAAAGTAGCTTGTGAACTTGACATCTCAGTCCGAAACAATGGTCTTCGGCACTCCATGTAGACGAACGATTTCCCTAAAGAACAAAGTTGCAATGTGTGAAGCATCGTTGGTCTTATTGCAAGGAATAAAGTGTGCCATTTTAGAGAAGCGATCGACAACAACAAATATTGAATCTTTGCCATTTTTTGTTCGAGGTAATCCTAAGACAAAATCCATGCTAATGTCGGACCAAGGTGTTTGTGGTATTGGTAAAGACATATAAAGACCGTGAGAGTTCAAAGTGGACTTAGCTTTGAGGCAAGTTGGGCAACGGCGCACCAAACGCTCCACATCACGCGTCATCCGTGGCCAAAAGTAGTGTGTAGATAGCATGGCAAGTGTCTTGACACGTCCAAAGTGTCCCATGAGGCCTCCACTATGTGATTCCTGTAGAAGTAACAAACGGAGCGAGGACTCGGGAATGCATAGTTTGTTAGCCTTAAACAAGAAACCCTTATGCAAGTAGAAATCATCGCATCCTTTGTCAATTGTGCACTTTGTAAAGATAGGACCAAAGAAAGGATCGGAAGCATAGAGTTCTTTAACGTCATCAAGACCCAAAACGTTGATTTCAAGTTGGGTGAGTAAGATCATCTTGCGGGAAAGAGCATCCGCAACTATATTGTCCTTGCCTTTTTTGTACTTCACCACATAGGGAAAAGACTCGATGAATTCAACCCATTTGGCATGCCTTTTGTTCAAATTGGCTTGGGTTTTCAAATATTTCAATGATTCATGATCGGAATGGATAACAAACTCTTTTGGCCAAAGGTAGTGTTGCCACACTTCCAAAACACGGACTAAGGCATAGGGTTCCTTGTCGTAGATTGGGTAGTTTAGGCGAGCACCATCATGTTTTTCGCTATAATGCGCAACGGGACGGCCACATTGCATGAGGACGCCACCGATGCCAAGGCCACTAGCGTCACACTCAAGTTCAAAAGATTTGGAGAAATCCGGCAACGCAAGTAAAGGAGCCTCGGTCAATCTCTTCTTGAGTTCATTGAAAGCCGATTCTTGAGCATTGCCCCAAATGAAAGGTACATTCTTTTTGGTAAGCTCATTCAATGGGCAAGCAATTGTGCTAAAATCTTTCACAAAGCGACGGTAAAACCCAAACAAACCAAAGGCGCTACGAAGTTGAGCAAGATTAGTTGGCGGTGGCCAATTTGTGATTGCCTCAATCTTAAAGGTGTCAACTTCAATCCCTTTGGAAGAAACCACATAACCCAAAAACACAAGTTTGTCGGTGCAAAAGGTGCATTTCTTGAGGTTGGCAAAAAGCGAAGCATTACGAAGGGCCAACAAAACTTGCTTGACATGGTCGACATGTTCATGTAAAGATTTGCTATAAACAAGGATATCATCAAAGTAGACAACCACAAACTTGCCAATGAAAGTGCGCAAGACGTGATTCATAAGACGCATAAATGTTGAAGGAGCATTGGAGAGACCAAAGGGCATGAAAAGCCACTCATAAAGACCAAGTTTTGTTTTGAATGCGGTTTTCCATTCATCTCCTTCATGCATACGGATTTGGTGATAGCCACTTTTCAAATCAATTTTGGAGAAGATAGTGGCACCACTAAGCTCATCTAGCATGTCATCAAGTCGTGGGATAGGGTGTCGATACCTCACCGTGATATTGTTGATGGGACGGCAATCCATGCACATTCGGAGTGTGTCGTCTTGCTTGGGGACGAGGATGACCGGAACAGCGCACAGACTCAAGCTTTCACGAACATGTCCCTTGGCGAGGAGTTCTTGAATTTGGCGCTCGATCTCCTTTGTCTCCTCGGGGTTGGTGCGGTATGGCGCTCTATTGGGTAGAGGGGCCCCGGGAATGAGATCGATGCGATGCTCGATTCCACGTAGGGGAGGAAGTCCTTGAGGTAGCTCATCCGGAAAGACATCTTTGAATTCCTGCAAGATAGACAACATAGATGGAGGAACTTGGGTTAAGTCGTTAGTGTCTTTGCCATCTCCTTTGCATAAGAGCACGAAGTGGAAAGTGGATGGGTTTGCTCTCACTTCCCTCATCTCACTTTTGGTGGCTAACAAGACTACGTCGGGACTCATTCTTTTCCCTTTCTCACTCACATTTGGCTTGTGGCTCTCACTCACGTGAATGTGGTTCGCTCTCTCACCACTCAACTCACTAGAGGGTTGTTTTTCTTGCGCTCTTACAATTGTCTTGGCATTGTCGGCGATAATTTGGCTTGGAGTCATTGGGCGGAGCACTAGGATTTTATTGTTCCATTTGAAGCTATAGTAGTTGGTGCGCCCATCATGAGTAGCGGCCTTGTCAAATTGCCAAGGGCAGCCAAGAAGTAAGTGGCAAACCGACATGGGTACCACATCACAATCCACCGTGTCCTCGTAAGATCCAATCTTGAAGGATACTTGAACCGTGTGTTGGATCTTCACGGTGCCGGAGTCACTAAGCCATTGCACATGGTAAATATTGGGGTTCTTCTTGTACGTCAAGTTGAGTTTCTCACATAGCTCCTTGCTTGCCAAGTTGTGACAACTCCCACCATCAATGATTACCTTGATTGATTTGCCGTTGATGCCAGCCTTGGTTTGGAACAAGTTGCATCTTTGAGCGTCATCACCTTGGTTGATTGTAGTCAAGACTCGAGTGACAACTAGAGTGGGGTTGGGATCACCATCACAATAGATGTAGTCATCGGCGTCATCCAAGCTTTGCATCGTGGCCACCTTGTTCAATACGTGGTACTCATCTTCACTCATAGACTCATAGTCTCCATTGTCATTGACGATCATCACCTTCTTGTTGGTGCATTCAAATGACTTGTGCCCTTGACCTCCACACTTGTAGCAAGTGATATATGACTTGTCGGCTTGCGGTGAGGGCGTCATTTTCTTGGAGGTGGTAGTGGGTTGCGGTGTAGAACTTTTGGCATTGCCTTGAGCTTGGACTTGAGTCATGGGTTGTGTTGATGATGAAGCTCTAGTGGCGAAGAAGGACTTGGCCTTGACATACTTGAGCTCTTCGGCGACTTGGCGCTCGGCCTTCATGGCTTGATGAACGAGCTGAACAAGGTTCTCATAAGGTTGGAATTCCACTATCTTCTTGATGGGGTACGTGAGGCCGTTCAAGAAGCGTGCCATTGATTGTTCCTCGGACTCTACAATGTGTGCGCGGGAGAGAGTGGACTCCATCTCCTTGTAGTACTCGTCGACCGTCTTGAGACCTTGCTTAAGTTCTTGTAGCTTCTTGTATAAATCTCGCGCATAATGATGTGGCACAAAGCGCTTGTGCATTTACTTCTTCATGTCATTCCATGTGTCGATTGGGTCTTCAAAGGAGGCTTGTAGTTGTTCCAACCATAGTTGCGCATAGCCTTCTAGCTCTAGGGATGCGAGGTCAACTCGTTTGTCTTGTGGCACCTTGTAGACTCGAAATAGTTTGGAGACCTTGGATTCCCATGCAATGTAGTCCTCCGGGTCGTTGGTGCCATGGAACTTAGGAATGACGAGCTTGGGAGGATTGAAATGGTTCTTGCGATCATCCTCCTCCTCATCATTATCATCATCACCATGGTGGCGATGGCGGTCTCGGTGACGATGCCTTGGATGGTGGCGTGGAACATAATCCTCATTGTCTTCAAGATCAATATGATTGTCGGCCAATGGCACTCGGCGGGCTCGATGTGGAGGTAGGTCATGACGATGATGTCGATTATCCTCATGGAGGGGTTGGGGATCCAATTTAGCATTTGGAATTGGTATCTCTTGTCGATGACGATCTTGATGTTGTTGAGGGTCTACGTTCTCTTGAGGGTGAGGCGCTTCTTGATGATGTTGGTCTTGGTGTTGGTGAGTGATGGGGGGATACTTTATAGGTAGGCCCATGGACTCGGAAAGTAGACCCGCCAAGACCAAGAAGGCCAAAGCCGAGTCACGTATCAAGTCGCATGGGCTGGGCTGGAGACAAGCCGACCAAGGCCCATGGTGAAGAAAGGACTCGTCAGCAAGGAGTCCAAGTACAACCCGGAGCCCTAACTTGGAAGACCAAGACGTAGAGTAGGACTCCGTGTTCTAGTATGACTCGGTGTAAATTGTAAGTCCAGAGACCCGGCAGCCTTTATAAGCGGGGTCCTGGACCTTAGATCGATAAGCAAGCTAGAGAGACAAGCATCAATCAGTAGAGAGAAACCCTAGCCACCAGAGAGAAGTCGCCGGCTCCTAAGTTGTGGGAGCCGGGTCCTTGTAATCGAGATACCAACAAGTGCAATAACATAGAAGCAGGAAGTAGGTCTTTACCTCTAATCAGAGGGGCCGAAACTGGGTAAATCCTTGTTCCTTGATGAGATTAACCGTTCCCACGTACTTCAATCACCAATGGCCCCAGAACTCATCTTCCCGGAGGAAGAACTTGCCGTGACAACCCCACGACAGTTGGCGCCCACCGTGGGGCCTATGGTGACAAAAGGAGTTGAGATCGTTGGAGCTGCTCGTCGGGCTATGGAGAAACTCGCCATCGGGCGGGTCTACACTGATGAGCACGGAGAAACAGAGATCGATGACTCAGGCTGGACTTCGGAGATGAACGAAGTCGACGAAGGGTACCAGCTTGTCTTTGGAGGAATCAACGTGTTCGTCGGGATGGTGTGCGCGTCGGGTCTTCGCGCGAACTCGGCGGAGTCGGTACCAGAGCCAACTGTTGTCGTCGAGTCCGACGGCGAGGAGTCGGTCGGAACTTCAGAGGTCGGCATCATCGCCGAGTCTGAGGAACCCCTAGCTGAGGAACCAGAGATGCTTCAAGAGTCAGATTCAGATTACGATGCAGATTCAGAGTCTATCCTACCCTTGTTTGAAGATCGGCTTGGGTATGGGATAGAGGAAGAGGATTATGAGGAGTCGCCAGTACGCGCTCGTGTTGTGGGAGTCTACATGTCTGGAAACAATCAGTTTGATCCGGCTCTGTTGACGAAGGAAATCAATGCAAATAATGCCGCAGAGAGGGCGGCCGAGTTAACCAACGCTCGCGTTGCGTTGCAAAAGCAGTTAGATGATATCACAGAGGCAAACCGTAGATTGGCCGAGGAGCAGGCCCGAGTCCAAGATGAAGCTCAGGTCGTGCGGAGGCGCCGCGAGGAGCTTACTTCAATTCAACACCGCAGAGCCAGGAGTCGCTTGCATGATGGAGTCCACATCAATCAAACCAACTTATTCACCACACCCAATGGTCCAGGCAGAGGAGCCGGACTAGGAGGCTCGGCGGCAGCAAGAGGCGCCGCAGGAGGAGCCGGAGGAGCACCACCACCACCACCACCACCACCCCCAGAAGGACCGGGAGGCAGCCGTACCAACGGACCACCGCCTGAAGGAGGAGTCGGAGGAGGAGCATCTGGTGGCTTAGGGTCACAGCCAAACAGGTTTCATACTCCAGAGGGACATTATTCTAATCCTATGGACAACGTTCATGCGGCGACTCTGAGATTGGAGAATATCTTGGTACCAGAGGGACCAGCGGGTCAGGAGACTCGTGATGCTATCGAGTTGCTGAAGACAGCTCTAACTCCGCAAGCTTTGTATCCAACTTTTCCAGATGCAAGTAGGCTACATTCAACACCCTTTAATTCAGGTACGAGGAGTCGGCACGGCGAGTCCAACCCGGCAAACTCTACAAGTGCAAGGCGTCGTGAACTAGTGAGGAATCGTGCAAACATACCAACCGCTTCACAAGCTCAGCTAGTGGTTGATGAAGCAAGGCAACGACGAGAAAGAGAAGCAGCAAGAGCTCGGGAGGCAGAGAGGGACAGAGCGTTAGTGGGTGCACACAACCCGCCTCAGCCAACCCGGGTGCACGAGGAGGTGACTTCTCCTGGTGCTTCCCCAGCGTTAACAGGACCAGAGTGTTTGTCTGATGCCATCAGGTCCGAGTCCTTTTCCCAGCAGTTTCAAGGAGCCGCGCTAGGTTCCAAACTATGAGCCTAACATGGACCCGACCTCTTGGTTGGGTACATACGAGATGGCGATGAGTATTCGCAATGCTACAGGTAATCTGTGTGCCAAGTTCATGTATCTTATGATGGAGGGAGCAGCCAAGGTGTGGATGCGCAACTTGCCTCCCAGGTCAATCAACTCTTGGGAGCAATTGAAGGCGGCTTTTATTCAGAATTTCCAAGGCACATGCAAGAAACTCAGCACCATCGAGGACCTAGAGCGGTGTGTCCAGAGGAAGGGCGAGTCAGCAAGGCACTGGATGAAGCGAGTCTCAGAGATCATTAACTCCTCACAAGGACTCCCACCAGTTTCAGTGTTAATGGCTATGGAGAGAAATTGCAGTTACAATCCTTTGAGTTGGAAGCTAGGTCGTATGAAGGAGAGCCTGAATCAAGGTATTCCCCTTACGATTGGTGAGATCATGGCTGGTGCTAATAAGCACGCGGCCACAGACAAAACAAAGGATCAGGAGGAAGGAGCTAAAGGACAAGGTGGCAATGGTCAGAGTCAGAACCAGAATCAAAACCAGAATCAAGGAGGTGGCAAGCGGCCGTATGGAGACAACTCTGACCTAGTGGCCAACACAAACACTGGGGTCAGACGCAAGGACAATAATTCTGGTGGATATCAAGGTCGTACTCCAAGCACAGAGGAGGTCTTGAGGATTCCATGCCCTAAACATGCCAAGAACGGTAGATGCGGTCATACCTTGGGACAGTGCGTAGATTTGCAGCGCGCCAGGTTCCAAGGGCCAGGAGGAGGTAACAACAACGGTGGATATAGAGGAAACAATGGAGCCGGAGGACCCGGCAATAACGGTGGAGGAGCCGGCAACAACCCAAACCAACCTCAAGGAGGAGGTAATCAGCAGGGCGGGTTCCAGCAGAACCCGAAGCAGCTCAATGATGGCAATGGTCAGTATTATGTCACAACTCGGCAGCAAAACCCGAGTCGCGGCAGCTACCATGTCTTCACGACTAGTACATCCAAACGTTCCAAGAAGTTGAAAGTTAGAGCAGTTAATGCAGTAGAGCCGGCCCTTCCACAGTGGCTCAGGTGGTCAGAGCAAACCATCACATGGAGTCGGGCAGATCATCCTCCAAGAGTTGATGAGCCAGGGCAGCTAGCCTTGGTGGTAGCACCTCAAGTTGGGGGCTATACATTGAACAAAGTGCTTATGGATGGTGGAAGCAGTATCAACATCTTATATTACGACACATTCAAGAGGATGCAGCTGCAAGATAGACAGCTAATTCCAACAGAGACAGTTTTCCATGGGATAGTACCAGGGAAGTCGGCCAAACCTATTGGTAAGATTTATCTTGAGGTTGCTTTTGGCACAGTGGAGAATTTTCGTTCAGAGATTATGCCTTTTGAGGTAGTGGATCTTAAGAGTCCATACCATGCTCTCTTTGGTCGACCTGCATATTTTAAGTTTATGGCCAGACCATGCTATGTCTACTTGAAGCTCAAGATGCCAGGTCCAGCAGGAGTCATTACAGTTAATGGCAGCAGACAGATGGCATTGGAGTGTGAGTTAGGTGATGCAGCTATGGCTGAGACAGCTTGTGCTCAAGAGGAGCTAAAGTTTTACAAGGAAAACGTGGACCCGGAGGACAACTCGGTCCTTAAGAAGCCGGCCACAGAGGAGAAGATGAAATTCAAGTCAGCTCAGGACACAAAGCAAGTCGACTTTACCCCTGGTGACTCTTCCAAGCAGTTCACTATTGGGGCGCACCTCTCTGATAAATAGGAAAGCGCGCTTGTCGAGTTCATCCGTGAGAACCGGGACGTCTTTGCATGGAAGCCATCTGACATGCCAGGAGTCCCGAGAGAACTCGCCGAGCACAGCTTACATGTTAATCCTAATGCAAGACCAGTTAAGCAGGGTCTGCGCAAGTTTCATGATGACAGGAGGAAAGCCATAGGAGAAGAGGTGGCTCGGCTCCTCGCAGCCGAGTTCATCAAGGAGGTCTTTCACCCAGAGTGGGTGGCCAATCCAGTGTTAGTGCCAAAGAAAACAGGAGAATTACGTATGTGCATCGACTTCACGGGCCTAAACAAGCATTGCCCTAAGGACCCGTTTGCACTACCTCGCATAGACCAGATCATCGACTCCACAGCGGGGTCAGAGTTGCTTTGTTTCTTGGATGCATATTCAGGGTACCATCAGATCAGACTCAACATAGAGGATGAGTTGAAAACGTCCTTCATCACGCCCTTTGGAGCATTTTGTTACACAACAATGCCCTTTGGACTCAAGAACGCAGGAGCTACATATCAGAGATGTATTCAGAATTGTTTCAAGAAACAGATTGGAAGGAATATTCATGCTTATGTGGATGATGTAGTTGTCAAGTCTCAGAAAGCCGACTCTCTGATAGCAGACCTGACAGAAACGTTTGAGAACCTACGCAACTACAAGATGAAGCTCAACCCGACCAAGTGTGTTTTTGGAGTCCCTGCTGGCAAACTCCTAGGCTTCATAGTTTCAGAGAGAGGCATTGAGGCAAATCCAGAGAAAATCAAGGCTATTCATAACTTGCAGAAGCCGACTTGTCTGAAGGACGTTCAAAAGCTCACTGGATGTGTGGCAGCACTAAGCAGGGTTATTTCAAGACTCGGGGAGAAGGCGGGTCCTCTCTACCGACTCCTGAAGAAGTCAGACAAATTCCTATGGGATGAAGAAGCTGACCGTGCTTTTGAGGAGTTGAAGAAAACCTTATCAACAGCACCAGTGCTTGCAGCTCCTACAGATAAGGAGCCCATGCTATTATATGTAGCTGCCAACGAGAGAGTTGTCAGTGCAGTAGTAGTGGTGGAGCGTGCAGAGGAAGGAAAGGAGTACCCAGTGCAGAGACCTGTCTACTACATCAGTGAAGTCCTCACAGAGTCAAAGCAAAGGTACCCACAGTGGCAGAAACTAGTTTATGGAGTTTTTCTTGCAAGTAGGAAACTCAAGCATTATTTCCAAGAGCATCCAATCAAGGTGGTGAGTTCAGCACCGCTGGCAGATATTATACGCAATAGAGAGGCGACAGGGCGAGTCGCCAAGTGGGCAATTGAGTTGGGTCCTTATCATATCACATATGAGCCAAGGACAGCGATCAAATCTCAAGCTTTGGTTGATTTTGTCAATGATTGGACAGATTTTACATCTTCACCAAGCACCCCTTGCACCAAGTATTGGACAATGCATTTTGACGGGTCCAGACAGTTAGAAGGCTCAGGAGCCGGCGTGGTGTTAACATCACCTAAAGGAGATAAGTTAGCATATGTCCTCCAGTTACACTTTGATTGCACCAACAACATGGCAGAGTATGAGGCTTTGCTGCATGGCCTACGTTTGGCCAAGGAGATGAACATCAAGCGTATCAGGTGCTTTGGAGACTCGGATCTCGTAGCTCAGCAAGTATCTGGAACTTGGGACTCAAAGGATGCAAATATGGCGGCTTATAGAAGAGCAGTTGAACAGATAGCCGGGTTATTTTCTGGTTATCAAGTGGAGCATATTGACAGACGCAAGAACGAGGCTGCTGATGCGTTATCACGACTCGGCTCTCATCGGGAGAAAGTACCACCAAATGTGTTCTTGGATGAACTCCATCATCCTTCAGTCAAATTGCCCTCAGAGGAGGAGTTAGCTTTTCCAGACCCAGAGTCGGTACTTGTTGCAGCAGTACGAACAATCCCAACATGGACAGAGCCCTACCTAGCATATCTCCTGCGGGGTGAACTCCCAACGGATGAAGTCAAGCGAAAGCAACTCATCAGATGATGCAAGTCCTACACAGTCATTGATGGAGAGTTATACAGAAGAAGCGTTACTGGAGTCTACCAGAGATGTGTGTCTCCAGAAGAGGGCAAGCAAATACTGCAAGAGATTCACGCAGGAGATTGTGGTCATCATGCATCCACTAGATCCTTGGTGTCAAAAGCTTTCAGACACGGGTTCTTTTGGTTGACAGCACATTTGGATGCAGAAAGGATAGTTCGAGTCTGTGATGGATGTCAAAGGTACGCAAGGCAAGACCACGTGCCAGCTCAAGAACTCAGAACCCAGTGAGTGCGCTTTGTTCTGAAGCTGTCCTGCCAAGCGACTTGTTGCATGACTCGCCACGAGTCGCCAATTACGTTGAGACAGAAAACGAACTCGCCCGCCAGGACTCGGTCGATGCACTTGAGGAAGCAAGGGAGTTAGCCCTTGAGAGATCAGCAGTTTATCAGCAGGACCTGCGGCGATACCACGCACGCAGAGTCAAGACTCGGACTTTCCAGGAAGGAGACTTAGTGCTTCGCCTAGTCCAGAATAAGGAAGGGATGCACAAGTTATCTCCACCATGGGAAGGACCGTTCGTCATAAGCAAGAATCTGAACAACGGGTCGTACTATCTAATGGATGTGCGAGAGCCGGCAAGTGTGGGCAAAGGAGCTGATACAGCTCATACTTTAGATCCTTATGCAGAGGCAAAGAGGCCTTGGAACATAGCTCAGTTACGTCCATATTATACTTAAGTTGCAATAGATTCATGAGTTGAAAGGCAATGAGCCCAGTGAGCCATGCCTAGATGTAATCGAATTATTATGATCAAATGAAATAAAGCCGGCTTTTGTGAACATGAGTCCTTTAGTCGAGTCACCCAGTGAGTGCGCTTTGTTCTTTAAATTTTGATCATCAGGTTCTTGGGGGCTTGCTTTTCAGTGAAAAAAGTTAAGCTTAAACTCTTGGACCCGGCACAGTAGCCAAATTTTCCTAGTTTTCTCGCTGGTAAGTCAGATGCATCCTGCGCAATATGATCTATCTACAGGCATGACTTGCTTCTCTCTCTTATGGATCCTAAGGAACATATGAGTTAAGAACCTGTCAGCACACACTGTAAGAGAAGTCATGCAGGGCCTACTTATTCATCAGTGAAAAATTAGACGGGTTATAAGAACCAAGCCGATTGGCACAACTTTCAAATAGCTATACAAGCTCAATAGTTTAAAAGCACCAGTAGTGCATAATTACAAAGTTTCAATAGCAACACAACATTACATAATAATCAAAAGTCATTCAGAGGGTTGTCTTCTAGAGGAGCTGACTCCTTCGCCAGAGTCGAGGAGTCCTTCTTAGCAGGCGACTTGTCCTTTGCTTGAACAGCATGAGCTGAGGAGTCCTTCTTAGCAGGAGATTTGCCTTGTGCTTGAGCAGCGAAGGAAGGAGCCGGCTTCAATGGAGGCTTGGTGGCGACTCTCTTCGTTTGAAATCCAGTACCCTTGGGACTTTTCATATGCTTAGCAAGCTCTGCTTGTTTCTGAGCGTCTCCAGAGACGGCTCTAGAAGGAGTGGGCGCAGCAGGAGTCTTCAGGGTAGGCTCGGCACTTGGAACAGGAGCCGCCGGTGACGATGAACTCGGACCGGCAGAAGAAGAGAATACACCAGATGGGTCCTGTGATGGGCGGCCAAAGTTTACTATCTCAGGAGTTACTGGAGTGACTCTCTTGTTCTCCAAATCATAATGATGAACCCATACCTCAGGGTCCATCTTATTGGCAATCTCACAAGCATATGGCCGCACCAGCTTTTCTTCGGCTATGAAGTCATTCTGAGTAAAAGGTTTGCCATCTTCATGCTGCTCAGGCTTTCCCATTGTAAGCATTGCTGGCTCAAGAACAGTGGGATAGTAGCTGTGGGCTAAGGCCAAGATCCTGATGGCAGATCTCCTCATGGAAGATTGTTTCCACAGACGCACATAGCCTGGTGCTCTGGACAACTCGTCCACCAGACGTTCAGGCTCTTTGGGGCACTTGCCTTTATGATTTAGATACTTGACCACAGAACGGGCTCCCTCTTGTAGCCCATGACAGTAATCAAGCATCTCAGATAGTTGTTTGCTTGTGGGCAATTTAAGCTTTGGGGAGTCAGCCCCTGCAAAAAGGAAATCAAAGAGTCATTGTCAGTTGAAAAGCAATTCACAAAGGTGCAAAAGGAAGCAAGCAAAGGTCATAAACTCACCGAATATATGTTGACACATTGCACCAATGCCTTTTTTGCAAGTATCGAATACTGCCTTTAGGTCATTGTGTGCCTTCTGAGCAATCTTTTTGGCCTCAGCCGACTCTTTCTTTACCTGCTCCAGTTGAGCAGCCAAGGTCTTCAGATCCTTCTCAAGCTGAAGGGAGTGTTCTTTTTCGGCCATGGCAGATCTGGCACTGGCAGCTGCCTGGTCCTCAAGTTCTTTCATATCTCTCTTCATCTTGGAGACAATGCACTGCAATTACAAGTCATAAAGCACAAGTGAGTTCCACAAGTCAAATAGCGAACTCATGAGCTCCAAGTCGTCACAAGTTAGCAACTTGGCGCTTGGGGGCTACTCAGGAGTCAGTTTTTTCATAAACAGCAAGCAGGCATGAGTCCTAATCGACAAGTCCTAAGCTCCAAGTCGCCACAAGTTAGCAACTTGGCGCTTGGGGGCTACTGGCAGATCAAAATTTTTCATCAAGTTAAGTATGAGTCAAGTACATATATTTGCAGCTCCAAGTCGCCACAAGTTAGCAACTTGGCGCTTGGGGGCTACTCGCAGAACAGAAATTCTTCTTCAAGTAAGGTGTCAGTAAGCAACATATATTGATAGCTCCAAGTCGTCGCAGGCTGACAACTCGGCGCTTGGGGGCTACTCGTGCAAAAGTTTCTGGTCTAAGGACCCGACAGATAGTAAAATAGCAGCCCCGAGCCCTAGTAGAGCTAAGGACTCAGTGCTTGGGGGCTACAATGTGCAAATTCTTTCTATATAGCAGCTGAGTTCAGTTTCAAATTAAAGCACCTATCCTAGTCACAAGTCACCACAGACAGGTGCTTGGGGGCTACTGAGATAGGATGATGCCAGAAAGCATGAAAGGAGAAGTCAGAAGAGCTTACCTCATGAACCATATGAAGAGACCTAAGAGCCGCTTGCTCGTCATCCTTCAGCCTAGCAGCTTGATCGTTCAAGTCTACTGCTTCAGCATAAGCTTCGGAAAATGACATGTTATCTGCCACCCGAAGTCGACTGTAGTCAGTACATGACTTGATCTTGATGGATGGAGAGGCTGTAGGAGTCGGCTTGACAGGAACCGGCTGAACTTTAGCGGCAATATCAGGAGTCGCAGCACCAGAGCTGGGCTGGACTATTGTTGGAGTCGACGCCCGAGTCCTCGAAGGGGACTCGGGAATGGTTGGAGTCGTAGTTGCACCGGCAGATGCAGCAATGGAGGGACCTGTCCTCGTACTGGTTGTCTGAGAAGTCGATGGAGGGGCAGGTCCACGCCCAGAGGAGACATCAGCCATGCCTGGGAGTTTTGTTACCTTGGCACAAGGCCGAGCCCTGAAATATTCAGAGACAGAAATCAATAAACCTAGTGAAAGGAAAGATCAGAAGTCATACAACTGCAAGTACAGAGACAAAGGAGTCTTACCCAACATTGGTCTCCAGGTCAAAGGGGGCCTGAGAGTCTGAAGAGGGCATCGACAAGCCAGAGTTGTAAGAGTCATCCTTTTGGGGAGGAGAGGTTGATTTCCGCTGGTGTGAGACTGGCAGAGGCTCAGGAGCATCTGCAGGCCCATCGGAACGCAGCTTCCTCTTCCTGGCGGCGATAACACTCTGCATGTGTTCTTCAGGCTTAGTGGGAGAGCGAGAGGACCCAAGGACTCGTGAGAGTGGTACCTTGGGAACAGCCTCTCGAGAGCCATTATTGTTTGAGGCTGGAGAGGACGAGGAGTGACTCCTAGCAGAGGACTCTGCAGATGGAGATGGTTGAGCAGCAGCAGAGGCAGTATCAGTTTGCCTAGTGGTGGGAGCCTCTGGAGAGGACTCGTCATCATCGGTTTCTTCCACAATGGGAGCCTCTTGAGAGGACTCCTCTTCATCAGCATTCTCAGTTGGAGCCTCTGGCGAGGACTCCTCATCGGCAGCACCATCATCAGCGGGAGCCCCCTGGGAGGACTCCTCATCCGCATCATCAGTGTCTTCTGCCACAGTGGCTTGATCTGTGGCAGGGATGTCTTCTTCAGCTTCAGCCTCAGCCTCAGCTTTATTCTTAGTACCAGCTCCAGAGGCCGGCTTCCAGAAGGAGTCGGTGAGCTGCAACAGAGCCAAAGAAATGAGTTAGTAGTTGACACAAGTGAAATTAAATTGAAAGTGAAGTGAAGTGCAGAGTGATACTTACATCAGGAGCTGGGTTGGTCGAGCAGAAGGGCTGGAGCCCGAAATGAGCTTGATCCTTCACCGGTTTCCCGGTCAACTTTTTGATAAGTCGACCAAGTTCGGGTCCATCGGATAATTGCTCCGTCACTCGGAGGTCGTCACCAGCACATCTGGTATATGAGCATATCAATCGAGTCCTAGGACTCAGCGGCTGGATTCTCCAGGTCGTCCAGCAGCGGACAAGATCCATATTCTCTAAGTTATGGGACAAGAGGGCCCGGATGCGAGTGATCAGAGACTCGACTCTTGGTCGGTTGGCCTCTGGGCACCTAGCTTTCATCAGAGGAGTCGCCCGGAGGCGTTCCTCAGAGAACAAGGGAAGCTTGGGTTCATTGGCAGGGGAGGTATCCTTGCAATAGAAAAAGGATTTCTGCCAGTCCTTGATGCGATTAGGAAAGACAGGTTTTGGGAAAACAGAATTGAGGCGCCGTTGAAGAGCGACGGCGCCACATTGGAGAAGAGGGCCCCCAGAGGTCTCGGGCTGAGGGTTGCAGTAGAAGAGCTCAAGCCAGAGATTGATGTCGGGTTTAATCTGGAGGTAATCCTCACAGAGAACGACGAAATTGGAAAGGGTTAGAATGGAGTTAGGAGCTAGATCGTGAATCCGCAGCTCGTAAAGTTCGAGGAGCTGGCGGAAGAAAAGATCGCCGGGGGGAGAAAATCCGCGGAACAAGTGCTCCACGAAGACAACTACTTCACCCTTAGCGGGAGAGGGAACAATCTCGTCCCCTGGGGCCCGAGCTTGAGCACTAGAGGGAATCAAACCTGAGAGCCTGTGGGTCTTCAATTGCTCCGCCGTGACGACAGATCCACCCCAATCGGCGGAAATCGATCGCTTGGAAGAGGATTTTGCGGCGGCGGCGGCCGCGGCGGCGATGTCCACCGTCCTGCTCGACGAGGTTGCCTTGGCCTTTGATGTGGTCTTTGTGCGCTTGGGAGCCATGGCGTGCGGGCGGTGCGTGCGGGGCGCGGGAAGAGATGGGCGCGAAGAGAGAAAGGAGAGGTTTTGAGCTGAAGGGGCAAGTGGAGTTTAAGACCTAACCCTTCGCGATTTATAAAGGGGGGTAAAACCCTAGAAAGTTACAGAGTGGGTCCACAGTAAATTGTGGATAACGTTTCAGTGGTTAACAGGCAAAAAAGACATAGCGCAGAAAAGTTGAAGTCACAGAAGTGGAAAAAGCCGGCTTGTCCCAGAGTGGCGAGTCCTGTGACAGTGAAATTCAAATCGCCTAGTCCTTGTTCGCAAGAGTCACAGCAAGACCCGGCCAGCGTGTGCAAGGGCAAGGGTAATGACTTGAACAAGGAATGAGGATGGACTCATTTTATATATGTATTATGTTTTTATGCAGGAATTCATCTTGGAGCTAGCAGCAAGCGACTTTGGAGCCATTGGCTCAAGTGGAAGGAGTCGACCCAGGGAGTCGAACCAGCAAGTCAGAGGAAGCCGCCAAGCTGTGCCCAAGATAAATTCGGGGGCTACTGATGGGGGGATACTTTATAGGTAGGCCCATGGACCCGGAAAGTAGACCCGCCAAGACCAAGAAGGCCAAAGCCGAGTCACGTATCAAGTCGCATGGGCTGGGCTGGAGACAAGCCGACCAAGGCCCATGGTGAAGAAAGGACTCGTCAGCAAGGAGTCCAAGTACAACCCGGAGCCCTAACTTGGAAGACCAAGACGTAGAGTAGGACTCCGTGTTCTAGTATGACTCGGTGTAAATTGTAAGTCCAGAGACCCGGCAGCCTTTATAAGCGGGGTCCTGGACCTTAGATCAATAAGCAAGCTAGAGAGACAAGCATCAATCAGTAGAGAGAAACCCTAGCCACCAGAGAGAAGTCGCCGGCTCCTAAGTTGTGGGAGCCGGGTCCTTGTAATCGAGATACCAACAAGTGCAATAACATAGAAGCAGGAAGTAGGTCTTTACCTCTAATCAGAGGGGCCGAACCTGGGTAAATCCTTGTTCCTTGACGAGATTAACCGTTCCCACGTACTTCAATCACCAATGGCCCCAGAACTCATCTTCCCGGAGGAAGAACTTGCCGTGACAACCCCACGACAGTGAGGGTCCAAGTTCGCTTGTTGATGAGGTATCTCTTGGCGATGGCACTCTTGGCGATGACGATGTCCTTGATCATTCTCACTCCGTGCATGGCTTCTTGCGGTGGAGTGGCGAGAGCTTCGCGAGCTTGACCTTGAAGAGCGACTATGATCTCGATCGAGGAGCTTGCTCATGGAATCTTGGATTTGAGCAAAGCGCTCATTGTTTTCACGTTGAGCGGCTTGCTGGCGCTCCTCATAGCGGTGTAAGTTGTCGTCGATGTACCTCCGAAGGGCCTCCTCTTGCTTGCCGAAGGCGGCGTCTTGTTCTTCCCTAGCCATGATAAGACAACACAAGTGATATGTGGAAAATTTGGTGGCTAATAACCGCTCTTACCGTTGGTTGATAGTATTGGACAAGTGGCCTTGCCTTCCGAGACAAAGGTGTCACAAGAGTAAGAGTTGGTTGATTAGTGATCCAAAAGCGACTCACACACACACTTATGAGGAGCTTAGGTATGGCGAAGTGGCAAGAAATCGAAACAAAACAAACGAGAAGGCTATTGCAAGAGGTGGAGGATAACCACAAAGATCAAGAAGCAAAAGAGACTAACCACACAATCCGAGAAACAAAGGAGACTCACACGTGGAGACAAACGTGGATGGTGCGACTATAGGGAGGGGCAACTTGGATCTAACGAAGACTATGCTCGTGCCGCACCACCTCTCGAAGGACAACTAGCTCAAGTGTATGGGAAGGAGCACCCGATTTGCACAAGTGTACCCGTTTCTCTATTGGGTATTGGAGCTTGAGGATGACTAGGATCACGGCTCGGCTTTTTTTTTGAATCTTTTCTATTTCTCTTTTGCTTTATGCTTTTGCCCGAGCCGAGTCCGCTATGTAATGCCCGGGGTTTTTCCCCAAATTAGAAATTGCCTGTTATTTTATTTTTGCATCATCATGACATCAGCATCATCGCATCGCATGTTTTTGGCAACAAAAATTATTTTTATTAAACCCTATTTTTATTTTTCTAAAAATTTTGGAAAATATTTTATCGAGACAGTCGTCTCCGTTTTCGAAAAATTAAATTTGTCAAATCATTTTTTGCAAAAGAAAATAAAATATTTTGAGTTAGAGAGAGAGCAGCCCAGCTCGCTAGGCCCAAAAGCCCAGCTAAGCAAACCCTAGAGCAAACCCTAATCCTACCCCTGCCTTTTTCTGTTCCCACCCCCTGCACCTTGCAGCCACCCTCCCCTCGTTTTTCTTTTTCGCGAAAGTGCCCTTCCACCCCTTCCCCTTTTTCTTTTTTCCCCCTCCTTTCTTTTTCTCCTCTCTCCTCTTATCCCTTTCCTTTCTTTTTCCTTTCCTTCTCTCCCGTGCTTCTTCCTCCACCATTCCCGATCCCGTGCTCCACCTAGCTCTCCTACCTACGCCACCCTCCTCCGCCCGTCCTCACTCTCACCGACCCGAGCCTTCTCCTTCCTCCCGCACGCTCCCGAGCCGAGCCTCCCCATGGCCGCTGCTCTCTCCTCCCCGACCCGCTCGAGCTCCTCTCTCCTTCCCCAACGCCGCAGCTCCCCGCCGCCGGCCGTGCCCCGTCGATCTGCGCCTCCTGTCGGCCGCCGCGGTCGTCCGCCCCTAGCCCGAGCTTCTCCAACGTCTCCCGCTCCTCTCCTTCCCGAGCTGTTCGCCGCCGTCGCGCCCCCTTTCCTCTGGCCGCGCCGTCCTCGCGCCGTCGCCCCCTGCTGCCGCTCCTCGCGACCTCCTGCTGTCCCCGTGCTCCCTTGCCCCAGCTCCTCCGCTCCTTGGCCCGCTCTGGCCGCGCCCCGGCCGCCGCCCCGCGCGTACCCACGACCTCCGTTCGCTCCTGCTCTCCGCTAGCGTGCTGTAGCTGCTCCTCCAGCCTACGCTCACCTGCTCCCGTCCCCGTGTTGCCCCTGCACGTTCCCGTCGCCGTGCTGTGGTCGCTTGTTGCTGCTGCTCATGTCGTGTCCGTCCCCGATGTTCATCTCCGGGGCTGGTTTCCCGACGGACGTTCCTGATGTTTCCGTCCCCGTGGACGTCCTCCGTTGCGTGCTCCTGTCTGTGCGAGTTGCTGCTTCCCGATGCCGTGCACCGTTCCCCCGATCCCGTGATGCCCGTCTCCGTTTCCCGTTTCCCCGGTGCTGCGTTCCCGATCTCCGTTCCCGTCGTGAAGATGTTCCCCGACGTCCCCGGTGTGGTTCCCCGTTTCCTGTTCCCGATGTGTTCCCGACATGAAGGCCGAACCCCGATGACCGTGAACGACTACCACGATGACCGTGAATACGACAAGTGCGACACGACGACGCAACGACAAGATCTTCCCCGACACCGGAACCCGCCAAGGTCTACCCCGACCGGAACCGCCAAGTTCTCCGATGCCGTGACCCCGAAGCCCGAGTACTCCGACCACCGTGAACCCCGACAACCCCGAAGCCCGGAACGCCAAGATCCGCCACGACGACGACCCGAGTACGACTACTTCCACGACGTCGACTACCTCGACTACTTCGACTCCGGATGAACGACTACTTCGACTACTTCGACTACGACGACTACTTCGGCTACTTCCTCTCCAAATTCGAAGTTCCTCGTTTCCGATGTGCGACCCCAGCCCTAAACCCCTATATTCCATATATATATATGCGATATCTTATAAAATCATGCATCATTAATTAACATCGCACCTTTATCCATTTAGTCAAATTAAATCAATTTAATTATGGGGTTTTGTCCGGTGCATTTATATTGTGCACCGATCCCATTTAAAATTATTTGCCATGTGTTAGGGAACAAAATTGGACAACCTTTAATTTGTCATGCATCATGTCATCAACATGCCGGTTCTTTTGCCGTAGTAGTAAAATGCATCTTTTCCGTTGTCCAGTGTTTGTTGCTTCTTCGGGAATAGGACGTTGAGTTGATGTGAGCAATGACAGGTTCTGCTACCTCTACCAGATTGCAGGCAAGTGATACTCCCTTGCTATCTTTGCTTGTCTTCTGTCTCTTACTCGTCCTATCTTTTGTTCCTTGCTAGCCTTATGTCACGATGCTTGTGTCCCGATCCTATTTGCATGTTTACCTGGCAGCCATGATATAGCCACACCTCCACCTCCTATTAACCCGTTGCTTGTTTACCTTGTTAGCCTTGCGAGTCGTAGTGCATGCTTAGGTGCTTTGCTTTAGTCCTGTTATCTTTTTGTCTAGTCTTGTTGATAACATGGTAGCTAGGCTCAACTTAAATGGTAATCTTTAATTTCTGTTGCGATGGGAATAACATAATAAAGATAAGGCATCGGCGGAAGGCCAATCGTGGTGATTTGTTCTGCTAGTGTCGCCTAGGACCCGAGTTCTTTTCCGTTGATCCAAGACTAAGCGCACTAACCATATGTGGGAGTTCTATGGGCCTCCCCGCAATCTATTACCGGATCCTCAAACCTGTCTAGGATGCCACAAGTAGTTCGGGTGTTTTGATAGAAGTTGCGGCATGAGCGTTAACCGCATGTGGAAGGAGGGGCAATCGTATGAGTGTTCCCTCCCGAAGCCGTCCTCGCAACGGTTGGGCCCACCTCGAAGCTTCGGCCAGACTCTCAAGGTGGATCAGTCCTAGCTAGGTGGCTCCCTGGACTTGTTTGTAGAGAAGGGAAGTATTGCGTCGGAACCTCCACCGGTACACCTATAAGCGAGAGTTTCGATGCGTGTGGGTTCATTGGTGCATCCCTGCAGGGTTAAATCTTTTCGAAAAGCCGTGTCCGCGGTTATGGACGACTTGGTGAAATGCGCTGGCTAAAAAGATCATAGACAACTTACACCTATTAAATATAACTTGACTAGTAAGATAGATTACTTGAATAATAACTCATAAAACTTGTCCACAGTGTGAGTGCCCGGAATTCTTCCTCGTGGGCCGAGGATACGAGGGAGTCGTTTTAGGGCGGGTTTGTTTGGTGCGTAGTATAGTTGGCTTCTCATGCGCTCTCTTACCTTGTCTCTGTTAGACGAAGTTGTAGCATGTCTCTATAAGTTGTTAGTGCTGCTTGCCGCCTCAATCGCTAACCCTCTTCCCCCGGAATTCCAGCTTTGATATCTTGTGAGTATTACTTGCCAGTACTCCTACTAGTACTGACCCCTTCGGGACTGCTATTCCAATGCAGCCAACAGGTTTGAAGTCTGACGACGTTAGCTTGGGAATCCCTCCGGCTTGGCCTGGGCAGGGATATGGTGCCTTTGCTTATCTTCAGGACTCTTAGTCCAATTTGTATCTTGTCCGTAGTCGGACGCTACCCGCTTCCGTTGTTATTTGGATCTTTGTATTGTATCTTTTGCTCTTGACTCGGTGAGTCGTTGTTGTATATATGTTCTTTTGTGGGTTCCATCGAGAACTATTGTAATGTTATCACAATTCCACCCGCATAACGTGTGTGTTGCGACGTGCACGTTATGCCTGGTGGGCGTCCTTTAGGATCGATATTATGCGGATTTGGCTGGAACGCTAAAGTCTGCATAGTACCGATCTTGGGGCGTTACACAGTGGTATCAGAGCTCTGGTTTTTCGATACCCCGCGGGTCCAGTCTGCCTGTAGGATACCCTAGCTAATGGTCGTTGTTGTAGAGTGTCAAAACTATTTTACTAAAAATTATTTGAAAAGATCTCAATAGGACTCTTGTTTATTCCTTACCTTAATTCTATTTCCCTCTTATCTCTATGTGTTTTAAATATCCTCTCTCATCTATCTTCCGGTTATAGCATCTTCGTGGGTGGACGATCTCTTGCCTTTGACCTAATAGGTTCGATCTTCAGAAGAATCTCGACAGACGGTCATCGCCATCGACGTGAGCAAGAATCCTCTTGTTAGTGGTGTCGAGAAGATCAACATGGTGCGACAAGATTCGATAGAGTAACCTCCCCTTCTTCCCCCTGACGGTAGCGTGGATCTCGGGGCGAGATCCCTTGTTAGTGGTGTCGGTTGTAATGCCCGGGGTTTTTCCCCAAATTAGAAATTGCCTGTTATTTTATTTTTGCATCATCATGACATCAGCATCATCGCATCGCATGTTTTTGGCAACAAAAATTATTTTTATTAAACCCTATTTTTATTTTTCTAAAATTGTTGGAAAATATTTTATCGAGACAGTCGTCTCCGTTTTCGAAAAATTAAATTTGTCAAATCATTTTTTGCAAAAGAAAATAAAATATTTTGAGTTAGAGAGAGAGCAGCCCAGCTAGCTAGGCCCAAAAGCCCAGCTAAGCAAACCCTAGAGCAAACCCTAATCCTGCCCCTGCCTTTTTCTGTTCCCACCCCCTGCACCTTGCAGCCACCCTCCCCTCGTTTTTCTTTTTCGCGAAAGTGCCCTTCCACCCCTTCCCCTTTTTCTTTTTTCCCCCTCCTTTCTTTTTCTCCTCTCTCCTCTTATCCCTTTCCTTTCTTTTTCCTTTCCTTCTCTCCCGTGCTTCTTCCTCCACCATTCCCGATCCCGTGCTCCACCTAGGTCTCCTACGCCACCCTCCTCCGCCCGTCCTCACTCTCACCGACCCGAGCCTTCTCCTTCCTCCCGCACGCTCCCGAGCCGAGCCTCCCCATGGCCGCTGCTCTCTCCTCCCCGACCCGCTCGAGCTCCTCTCTCCTTCCCCAACGCCGCAGCTCCCCGCCGCCGGCCGTGCCCCGTCGATCTGCGCCTCCCGTCGGCCGCCGCGGTCGTCCGCCCCTAGCCCGAGCTTCTCCAACGTCTCCCGCTCCTCTCCTTCCCGAGCTGTTCGCCGCCGTCGCGCCCCCTTTCCTCTGGCTGCGCCGTCCTCGCGCCGTCGCCCCCTGCTGCCGCTCCTCGCGACCTCCTGCTGACCCTGTGCTCCCTTGCCCCAGCTCCTCCGCTCCTTGGCCCGCTCTGGCCGCGCCCCGGCCGCCGCCCCGCGCGTACCCACGACCTCCCTTCGCTCCTGCTCTCCGCTAGCGTGCTGTAGCTGCTCCTCCAGCCTACGCTCACCTGCTCCCGTCCCCGTGTTGCCCCTGCATGTTCCCGTCACCGTGCTGTGGTCGCTTGTTGCTGCTGCTCATGTCGTGTCCGTCCCTGATGTTCATCTCCGGTGCTGGTTTCCCGACAGACGTTCCCGATGTTTCCGTCCCCGTGGACGTCCTCCGTTGCGTGCTCCTGTCCGTGCGAGTTGCTGCTTCCCGATGCCGTGCACCGTTCCCCCGATCCCGTGATGCCCGTCTCTGTTTCCCGTTTCCCCGGTGCTGCGTTCCCGATCTCCGTTCCTGTCGTGAAGATGTTCCCTGACGTTCCCGGTGTGGTTCCCCGTTTCCCGTTCCCGATGTGTTCCTGACGTGAAGGCCGAACCCCGATGACCGTGAACGACTACCACGACGACCGTGAATACGACAAGTGCGACACGACGACGCAACGACAAGATCTTCCCCGACACCGGAACCCGCCAAGGTCTACCCCGACCGGAACCGCCAAGTTCTCCGATGCCGTGACCCCGAAGCCCGAGTACTCCGACCACCGTGAACCCCGACAACCCCGAAGCCCGGAACGCCAAGATCCGCCACGACGACGACCCGAGTACGACTACTTCCACAACGTCGACTACCTCGACTACTTCGACTCCGGATGAACGACTACTTCGACTACTTCGACTACGACGACTACTTCGGCTACTTCCTCTCCAAATCCGAAGTTCCTCGTTTCCGATGTGCGACCCCAGCCCTAAACCCCTATATTCCATATATATATATATGCGATATCTTATAAAATCATGCATCATTAATTAACATCGCACCTTTATCCATTTAGTCAAATTAAATCAATTTAATTATGGGGTTTTGTCCGGTGCATTTATATTGTGCACCGATCCCATTTAAAATTCTTTGCCATGTGTTAGGGAATAAAATTGGACAACCTTTAATTTGTCATGCATCATGTCATCAACATGCCGGTTCTTTTGCCGTAGTAGTAAAATGCATCTTTTCCGTTGTCCAGTGTTTGTTGCTTCTTCGGGAATAGGACGTTGAGTTGATGTGAGCAATGACAGGTTCTGCTACCTCTACCAGATTGCAGGCAAGTGATACTCCCTTGCTATCTTTGCTTGTCTTCTGTCTCTTACTCGTCCTATCTTTTGTTCCTTGCTAGCCTTATGTCACGATGCTTGTGTCCCGATCCTATTTGCATGTTTACCTGGCAGCCATGATATAGCCACACCTCCACCTCCTATTAACCCATTGCTTGTTTACCTTGTTAGCCTTGCGAGTCGTAGTGCATGCTTAGGTGCTTTGCTTTAGTCCTGTTATCTTTTTGTCTAGTCTTGTTGATAACATGGTAGCTAGGCTCAACTTAAATGGTAATCTTTAATTTCTGTTGCGATGGGAATAACATAATAAAGATAAGGCATCGGCGGAAGGCCAATCGTGGTGATTTGTTCTGCTAGTGTCGCCTAGGACCCGAGTTCTTTTCCGCTGATCCAAGACTGAGCGCACTAACCACATGTGGGAGTTCTATGGGCCTCCCCGCAATCTATTACCGGATCCTCAAACCTGTCCAGGATGCCACAAGTAGTTCGGGTGTTTTGATAGAAGTTGCGGCATGAGCGTTAACCGCATGTGGAAGGAGGGGCAATCGTATGAGTGTTCCCTCCCGAAGCCGTCCTCGCAACGGTTGGGCCCACCTCGAAGCTTCGGCCGGACTCTCAAGGTGGATCAGTCCTAGCTAGGTGGCTCCCTGGACTTGTTTGTAGAGAAGGGAAGTATTGCGTCGAAACCTCCACCGGTACACCTATGAGCGAGAGTTTCGATGCGTGTGGGTTCATTGGTGCATCCCTGCAGGGTTAAATCTTTTCGAAAAGCCGTGTCCGCGGTTATGGACGACTTGGTGAAATGCGCTGGCTAAAAAGATCATAGACAACTTACACCTATTAAATATAACTTGACTAGTAAGATAGATTACTTGAATAATAACTCATAAAACTTGTCCACAGTGTGAGTGCCCGGACTTCTTCCTCGTGGGCCGAGGATATGAGGGAGTCGTTTTAGGGCGGGTTTGTTTGGTGCGTAGTATAGTTGGCTTCTCATGCGCTCTCTTACCTTGTCTCTGTTAGACGAAGTTGTAGCGTGTCTCTATAAGTTGTTAGTGCTGCTTGCCGCCTCAATCGCTAACCCTCTTCCCCTGGAATTCTAGCTTTGATATCTTGTGAGTATTACTTGCCAGTACTTCTACTAGTACTGACCCCTTCGGGGCTGCTATTCCAATGCAGCCAACAGGTTTGAAGTCTGACGACATCAGCTTGGGAATCCCTCCGGCTTGGCCTGGGCAGGGATATGGTGCCTTTGCTTATCTTCAGGACTCTTAGTCCAATTTGTATCTTGTCCGTAGTCGGACGCTACCCGCTTCCGTTGTTATTTGGATCTTTGTATTGTATCTTTTGCTCTTGACTCGGTGAGTCGTTGTTGTATATATGTTCTTTTGTGGGTTCCATCGAGAACTATTGTAATGTTATCACAATTCCACCCGCATAACGTGTGTGTTGCGACGTGCACGTTATGCCCGGTGGGCGTCCTTTAGGATCGATATTATGCGGATTTGGCTGGAACGCTAAAGTCTGCATAGTACCGATCTTGGGGCGTTACACGCTACAACTCGATGCTCACAAGATTATGATATGGTCACTTGGTGTCACACTAGTGCAATGCTCACACTATGAAGAGCTAGCTCCTAGGAAAAAGTTTCGCGAAATGGAAAGGGATGTGTCAGAAGCTATACCTTTGATGCCGTCGAGGTAGCGACACGAAGATGAAGTCGGTGAATGGTCGTGCGGCGGTAGCACCGGCCGAACGGGCGGTAGGACCGATGGCGGGCGGTAGTACCGGCCGTTCGGACGGTAGTTCCGCCGGCGACGAATTGCGCGGTACGCTTGGACTTGGAGCGGAAAAGGCCTCCGGAAAACACCAACGGAAAGTGGGGAAAAGGTCTTAAGCACGAGATCCGTGGATCAAAACCACAAATCGCTCACCAAATCGAAAGATCGAACGAAATCCATATGGGCTATTTTTTTTGAATTTTTGAAATTGGTATGGGAAAGAAAAAATTTTGTGGGAAAATGGCTAATAAACGGTGGAAACTCGATCCAAATCCGTGGAAACCCTTGCTCTTGATACCAAATGGTGTAGTGCTAGGCCCCATCTTCACGGATTTGAGGGGAAAAGGGGATGAACACGAAGAACACGGAGGTGAAGCGAGGGAGATTCGTGGCAAACAAAGAGGGTAAATAGCAAATCCTGCTGAGAACTCCACCCAACAACAAACCCTAAAAAAGGTAGCCTTTGGATCGAAGAATGAAAGCCAAACTTACTCTTGTTGAAACCGATTGCTCTTACCGGCCGGTCCACCGATCCAATAGAATCACCGCAGTGAAAGATTGGTTTGCACTACTAGAGACACCGTAGTGGATGAGTAGAAACAACAAGATCCATCCTCGACGAGGAACCCTAGCTACGAGGGAGGAGGAGCATAGCACACACAAGTCTCAAATTCAGTCTAACCTTCGATTGGGGAAAGGAGAAAGCTATTTATAGTCTATTACAAAACGGGGCAGGAAGGTGGGGAACAGGCCTGGGGCCGGCCTAGGCCGGCCTGGATGCCGGCCGGCGCAGGTGGAGGTCCGGCCTGGAAACCGGCCTAGGCCGGCCGGAAGGCCGGCTAGCGCTGGCGGGGTACCGGCCCAGGGGCCGGCCTAGGCCGGCTGGGAGGCCGGCCTAGGCCGGCCGGAAGGCCGGCAGCATCGGGGTGTGGCCCGGCCTGGGGGCCGGCCTGGGCCGGCAGGGAGGCCGGCGGCCTCGGGTTGCAGCCCGGCCTGGGGGCCGGCCTGGGACGGCTGGGAGGCTGGCCGCCTCGGGTTGGAGCCCGGCCTTGGGGCCGGCCTAGGCCGGCTGGGAGGCCGGCCTCCCTGTCTTCGCCTCCTTCCTCCTCTTCTTGCCCATCTTCTTGGATCTCCTCTTGTTCATCTTCTCCATCATCTTGGATCTTCTCTTGGTCATCTTCTGGGTCATCATCCGGGTGGATCCTGAGTATGCACAAGGTACCGGCATGAAGTAGCAAACCATTCAAAGGGAGGTCGAGATCACACATCGAGAGGAGCGAGGTCACCTTTTCATGAAGAGCCTTGACTCATGATCTTGTCATTAGGCCATTTGTCGTGGTATCCATGGTGTTGTCCACATGTGGGGCTACATCATGTCAAGGACTGGCAAAAAACTTATTTCTATTGCAAGGACACATCCCCTGAGAACGAGCCTGGCCTCCCCGACTTCTCCCCTGACCGCTTGGAGGTAACTCCTATCATGAAGGCGAAGTGCTCGGAGGAAGCTCGCCCCAAGGTTGAAATTTTGATGGGCCGACTCCGCGCCCTTGTAGCGCACGGGCTTGTGGGTATGGACCTGGTGCTGTGCTGGACCACCTGAAGAATCCAACCTCTCAGCCTCATGACTCGGTTGATTGTCGAGTACTCCCGGTGTGTTACCGATAACCTCCGGATGACTGAAAAGCAAGCCAGTAAAACTGAAATCAACCGCTTGGTAAAGAAGCTGACTGGCAAGATGATCGAGGACCAAGAGGACTTTGGTCTTTTGCGTTTTTCCGTAACAACTCCTCCACCAACGGTAAGTCTCATTCTATTTGCAAACTCAACTCATTTTTGTATCACTTCAACTCCTTATCTCACTACCTCTTTCTGAACTTCGCACAGTTGGATGACGACTGGTGGAAAACGACTGCCGACTCTGAGGGGGCTGACGAGGAATAATTTCCCATCGAAACTGAGCAAAGAGCCGTAGCTGATGGCGATGATGGCGTTGATGAAGAAAACCAGGAGTCTTCTCCAGAAGCTCATGTCGCCACTGCTAAGGGTACTTCCAACTCGGGCCCACCCACTGCTGCAACGACTTCTTCTGGAGAGTCGTCAAGTGGCAAGGACCCGGCCCCCACTCCTCCAAAGAACACCAAGAAGAGGGACCAGACCGGTGTTGCAAAGGTGCCTCTCTCACGTCTTTCTTCATCTCAAAGTCCAGCTACTAAGGATGTCAAACAAACACAGGGCGTGGAGGCTGCGAGCAAGAGGAAGCTGCGAAGCAGTGGGCCAGCTAATGCCCCACTTGTTATATCAAGTCCTCAAAGTCCAGCTACTAAGGATGACAAACAAACATAGGGCGTGGAGGCTGCGAGGAAGAGGAAGTTGCGAAGCAGTGGGTCATGTGATGCCCCACTTGTTATATCAAGTCCTCGCAAGCGCAAGTCGCCTTCAACTTCTCCCCCTACTATCACCGACTCCTACGATTCTGGAGTCATCCTTTCTCTGACTCCAATGCTTCTCTGGACCTTGAAACCAATACTGGGTAAATCAACTTCCCAATTGTATCCTTCTGACCTTGCTTTCTTTTTAACTGCTTAACATAACTTTGGCTTTATCTGTATTCATTCTCAGGGCTCGCCCCTCTACCAAGGTCGCCAAACTTAAGGACCCGGCCGATGTCACCTCATGGCGTAAGCCTGAGGTTCCACCCACAATCTCCACCTCAACAAGCACGAGGACGACTCCCTCGGCAGTTGCTTCTGTGGGAGTCACCATCGCTGCAACTCCTCCTCCGAATCCCGAGTCCTTGCTGGCAACTCGGGTTAACACCCCTTTGGCTGCTAAGTCCCAGTCAGCAGCTAAAACTCAATATGTCTTGATGAGCACTTCCAAGGCACCTCCTTCTGAAGACGCGAAGGGACCTGTAGATCCTTCCTCCAACCTTGTCATTGATTATAGCCGACTTCGTGTCGGGGAGAACAAGTCCTTCATGGAGGTATGGGAAGAGGCCTCCAAGCTAAATGAAGAGGTTGCCAGACTGCAAGGTGAGGAGCTGTCCAGCTTGATGGCCCTCAAAATGACTCACACTGTAAGTTTCTTCTCTTTGTTCTTCATAACTATGTCTTCCCTTATAACAATAGCCCCCAAGCACGTAACTGAGGTTACTTGCAGCTAAAATAGGTGCTTTTACTGCCAACCACTTATATAGAAAACTGAATTTCATGTTGTAGCCCCCAAGCGTCGAGTTTCTGTTAGCCTGCAACAACTCGGAGCTGAAGACTTTAAATCTTAACTTATTTAACACTTGTAAAATCTGATCCTTGAGTAGCCCCCGCCGGGTTGTTAGCCTGCGACAACTTGGAGCTACCATCTGTAGACTGCATAGTAAACAGAAATTTGAAACCATGTAGCCCCCAAGTGCCGAGTTGTTGTCTTCAACATCTTGGGACTTATAAGTCTTGTCCTCTATACTTATTAGAAAACTAAACTCCCTGATCTGACCTGTAGTTTAAAAAGAACTCCCTATAGCCCCCAAGCGCGAAATTGGTAATTTTGACGACTTGGAGCTATCTCTTAAACTGGGCTCTGAACTTGTTGATATTGTACTTGTAGAATATTGTCTCTAAAATGCAAAGAGACATGAAACAACTTGAGGAGAAGGCGGCTGCCTCCGCTAAAGCTGCCCACTCTTAAAGGGAAATCTCCCGCCAGCTTGAGTAAGACTTGAAAAAAGTCTGCACTGAACTTGAGGATGAAAAGAAGACGGCCACCCACAATAAGAAAATCGTGGAGAAGGCCATCAAGGATTTGAACACTTGCTTGGACTGCTGCCGCAAGGGCACCAAAGCGATGACCCAGCAAATCTTTGGTAATTACTGCTCCTTCTCTATCCTTGCATTTAATGCTTGAGTTCTCTGGTTTGTTATATTGACTTTCGCTAACTGTCTAGGCCTGGCGTCTCCAAAGGTGAGGTTATCAGTCAGCCAGCAGATGAATGAGCTTCTGGACTATTGCCATTGCTTCCAAAAGGGTGCTAAGGCTATTGTCACTTATCTTTCACCACAGAAGAAGTGTCCTTCTGCTCCTGAACAGCTGGTAAGGGAGTTATCCCGGTGTCCTGCATATGTGAAGGCTTGCAAGCAGTCATCCTTCCATCGTGCTGCAGTCCGTGTCCTTGCCTTGGCGCGCTCAAACTATCCAACAATTGCGGAACCTGCTCTGCTAAATCTGGGCAAGCCGGAGCATCATGAAGACGGCTCCCCTCTGACCAAGGAGGAATTTGATGCGATGCAAGTGATTGTCAGGCCATTTACCTGCCAGATTGTCGAGAAGATGGACCCGGAGATCTGGACCCACCAGTACGACTGCAACAACAAGAAAGTTGTCATGGAGACTCCTCCGGTTGTGGACTTCGGCTTCCCCTCGCAATCAACTGCTAGTACATCTACTTCTGCGGGGCCGGTCTTGTCAACTCCCGCAGCACCAACTCCAGGCCGAGCTCGGCCAGAGGATGGTGACAACTCCCAGCCACTAGAGGAAGAAGCCGCCCGAATGGTGAAGGACTCGTCTATGCCGCAGAGTTCTGCTCAAGGAACTGCAGCTAACGCTCCTCGTGCTGGCAAAACTCCTGCACCTGAAAAAGACACTACTGTAGAAAAAGATCATCCTTTGGATGACTACTAAGTCTGTAATGATAACTTATGCCGCTTGTCCGGCTACTGGGATAAAACTTTATTTTGTTAGTGCTATACTTTTGGACGACTTTTTTTTACGTTAATGTCTTTTTATGCAAGTCTTTTTGGTTCTTATAAGCCTTCTAATTTTATACTGATGAATAAGTAGGCCCCGCATGACTCTTTGCTAACAGCCTGCTCTAACAAGATTGTGACCTCCTAAGTCCTTTTAGGCCTCCTAGGAGTTCGAAACAAGTCATGCCTGTAGTCTAGTCATATTGCGCGGGTTGCATCTAACTTACCAGCTAAAATCAGGGACAAGATGGCTTTCAAGCCGGGTCCAAGAGTTTAAAGCTTGAAATTTTCCTGAAAGACAAGCCCAGGGACCTTATGATAAAAGTTTAAAGCGCACATACTGAGTGACTCGACAAAGAACTCTTAGTGTTGAGAAGTCGGCTTTATTTCCTTGATTGTAATAAATGTGTTACAATGTTGCATAACTCTCTGGGCTCTTTGCTAACTTGCACACTTTGCTTACAAGATTTCAACTATAATTAGGACGTAGCTGTGCTATGTTCTAGGGCCTCTTTGCCTCTGCATATGGGTCCAACGTATGAGCTGTGTCAGCTCCTTCACTTTCTCTTGCTTGCTCTCGTATATCCATTAGATAATACGAACTGTTGTGCAAGTTCTTACTAATGATGAACGGTCCTTCCCATGGTGGAGATAACTTGTGCATTCCTTCCTTGCTTTGGACTAGGCTAAGCACTAAGTCTCCCTCTTTGAAAGTCGGGCTCCTGATTCTGCGAGCATGATATCGTCGCAAGTCTTGCTGGTTAACTGCAGATCTCTCGAGGGCTAACTCCCTTGCTTCTTCAAGTGCATCCACTAAGTCGTTGCGAGCGAGCTCGTTCTCTGTCTTGACATAATTGGTGACTCGTGGTGAATCATGAAGTAAATCGCTGGGTAGGACTGCTTTTGCTCCATAGACCATGAAAACGGCATGAAGCCGGTAGATCTGTTAGGAGTCGTCCGTATGCTCCAGAGTATTGCTGGTAACTCCTCAACCCAACGTCCAGCAGCTCGTAACAGGGGAACTCATAATCTGGGCTTGATCCCTCTGAGTAACTCCTGATTTGCATGTTGTGCTTGTCCATTTGACTGAGTGTGCGCAACGGAGGCCAGATCAAGTCGGATGTTGTTTTCTCCATAGAACTTGGCAATCTCTCCAACTGATAGGTTAGTTCTGTTGTCAGTGATAATGCTATTCGGATATCCAAAGCGTGTAGCTATCTTTTTGATGAACTTGACAGCTGATGCTGCATCGACCTGGCTAACGGGTTCACCTTCAACCCACTTGGTAAACTTGTCAACTGCAACCAATAGATTAGTCTTCTAGTAGGGCGACTTTGAGAAAGGACCCACCATATCAAGCCCCCAGACTGCAAACGGCCAAGTGATAAGAATAGTCCTTAGTTCTTGAGCTGGCACATGATCTTGTCTGGTGTACCTCTAGTAACCATCACAAACCCGAACTATGTTCTCTGCATCTAAGTGCGATGTCAGTCAGAAGAAGTCGTGCCTGAAAGCTTTTGACACCAGGGACCTTATTGATGCGTGATGGCCACAGTCCCCTGCATTAATCTCTTGTAAAATCTGTCGGCCCTCTTCTGGGGACACACATCGTTGATAGACTCCAGTAGTGCTTCTCCGGAACAACTCCCCATCAATCATTGTATAGGACTTGCATCGTCTGACGAGTTGCCTCTTCTTAACTTCATCTTCCGGGAGTTCACCACGAAGCAGGTAGGCTAGATACGGCTCCGGCCAAGCTGGAATTGCGTGTGCTGCTGCAACTAATGCTGACTCCGGGTCTGGAAACGCAAGCTCCTCGTCTGTAGGCAATTTCACTGATGGATGATGAAGGTCATCTAAGAAGACATTTGGTGGTACTTTCTCTCTTTGAGATCCTAGTCTTGACAGTGCATCTGCCGCCTTGTTTTTGCGACGGTCAATGTGCTCCACCTGATAACCAGAAAGAACCCGACAATCTGCTCAACTGCTCTCCTGTAAGCTGCCATATTTGCATCCTTCGAATCCCAAGTTCCTGACACTTGCTGTGCCATGAGATTCGAGTCCCCAAAACACCTGATGCGTTTGATGTTCATCTCCTTAGCCATGCGGAGTCCATTTAGCAGGGCCTCATATTCTGCCATGTTGTTAGTGCAAGTAAAATGCAGCTGAAGAACATATGCTAACTTATCTCCTTTTGGTGAAGTTAGAACAACGCCGGCTCCTGAACCATCAAGTTGTCTAGATCCATCAAAGTGCATCTTCCAATACTTTGTGCAGGGCGAATTTGGTGAAGATGTGAAGTCAGTCCAATCATTGACGAAATCCACCAAAGCTTGTGACTTGATTGCTGTGCGAGGTTCATATGTAATATGGTAAGGACCTAACTCAATTGCCCACTTTGCGACTCGCCCCGTTGCATCCTTGTTGTGGATGATATCTACCAGTGGTGCTGAATTCACCACGTTGATAGGGTGTTCTTGGAAATAAAGCTTGAGCTTCTGACTTGCTAAAAAGACTCCATACACTAACTTCTACCACTGTGGATACCTTTGCTTGGAGTCAGTAAGGACCTCGCTGACGTAGTAGACAGGACGCTATACTGGATAGTCCTTTCCTTCCTCCTTGCGTTCCACAACCACCACTGCGCTGACAACTCTCTCGTTGGCAGCTACATACAGTAACATGGGCTCCTTATCTGTAGGAGCTGCAAGGACTAGTGCTGTTGTCGAGGTTGGGGCTCGGCAATTCCCAAGGTTAGGTACCCCGGGTTGATTGAGGGGAAGAGAGGATGAACGTTGGTGATCACGACGGCTAACAGGGGGCGAATTTACCCAGGTTCGGCCCCTCGAGATGAGGTAAAGACCTACTCCTGCTTGTCTGATATTATCGAGGTGGCTACAATGGCGAGATGGCAATCTCGCTAGGGTTTGCCTGTGTGTTTCTTGCCCTAGGTGGCGCACCCTCCTGGCCTTTATATCACAGGCCAGGTCTCGGGTGGACGGTGCGGATTGCACATTACAAGATAAGGAAAGTCTCATCACCGATCTAACCGGCTACTTGGGCCTCACGGTGCACTTCATGGGCTTCAATGGGCTTCCCTTGGCGTGACCCAGGTACCACCACCGTGGGGTACCCGAAAGGTAGCCCCACGACAGTAGCCCCCGAGTGCTTAGTCGAATCGCAGAGTCGAGTAAAGGACTCCTTCCTCCGGGCACGCCATCTGGTTCCTTTATGAGTCAACCTTCGAGCGTATTTGCCTTGAATCATCGGGTGTGCCGCATGATCTTCTTGATTCGCCAACTTTCGACTGTCGTTGTCCTTAGTCTTCGGGTGCGCGAACAGCGCTCCCGATGAGAGTAGCCCCCGAGATTAATCTGAATTGCTTGCAATTGAGGTTAAACTCCATTTTTCTTTAGTCGAAAAGCCCGCTCCCGATGGGAGTAAGAAGATGTCTCGAAATACCCGAGTCAAAAACTGGCCTTGCTCGACTTACTCTGTACTCAGCCTTGATGGCCTACTGAAGTGGTTTAAACTCAGCTCTTAAAGCTTACTGATTGTTCGTCCACTCGAATGACAAATTCGGGTATCATCAGCTTGTAAAGCTTACTACATACTTGTCTTACTCGAATGGATTGTCGAGTGCTTTGCCGGATCGTTGGCTTACTTGATACGACTCCGTAGTGACGTCAGGGATGACATCAGTGATGACGCTTCCTGGCACACTCTGCGCCCGACGGGACGTGACGAAGTGGGCCCACTGTCGCAGCGGCCGCTGATGAATTTGGACCGTTGGGCGCGAAACTTTCGCGGGATAATGATGACGCCTTGATTCCCGTGCGTAGTGGGCGGCGTGGCCGGCGACGGTTGCCCTCTCCGCGCGACACGTGGACGGCCAGATGTTGTCCTCGATTACCATTCCACGGAGGACGGCCTAGATGAATCGTCCCCGCGGTACATATTTTCCACCGTGACGGTGAAACAGTTCACTCCATCTTCATTCTCTCGCCATCTCCGCAATCTTCTCCGCCATTGCTGTCCTTGCGCCCATTTCTCCCGAGCTTTCTCCATTTCCTCGAGCAAGGATGGGCTCGAAACGAGCGAAGACCACCGAGGGCGCCGCCGCCGCCGCCGATGCAGGCATTAAGAAGGTGGAAGGCGACTGGGTGAAGTCGTCGGTGAAGAAAGCCGATCTTGAGAGCCTCCGCGCACAGGGGCTGCTGCCGCCGGCGGACCAGGCGGTCGTGCGCGCTCCGGGAAAAGAGGTACTCCCCTCTCCTCGCGATGGGGAACGCGTTTGCTTCGTGGAGTTCCTTCCACGGGGTTTCGGGTTCCCCATCCACGATTTTGTTCGTGGTCTCATGTTCGCTTATGGGATTCAGATCCACGATCTGACTCCCAACAGCGTCTTGAGCATCGCGAGCTTTATCGTGCTCTGCGAGTGCTTTTTGGGAATCTCTCCCAACTGGCTTCTCTGGAAGTCTCTGTTCCTCGTTCGCAAGAACGTTGGGAAGTCGAAGCAGGTCTACCCAGTCGGCGGCTTCAACATCCAAGTGCGTGGCGACACCACGTTCTTCCAGATGAAGAAATCCGACTCCGTCCAGAATTGGCGGAGGAAGTGGTTCTACGTCAGGTGCGACCAAGAAGGCCTTCCCGACTTCGCGGCTGACCGCGCGTTGCAGAAGACGAAGGCGTGGGCGCACCCGCTGTCCAAGGAAGATAGGGAGGCGACCAAGCCGCTGCTGGCACTCCTCCGCAAACTTCTGAAGACCCTTGGTCGCGAGTCCGGTGGGGTGCACCTCATCGCGACCTTCTTCAGGCTCCGAGTGCAGCCGCTCCGCCGCCGCGCCCAGCCAATGTGGGCGCGTGCATCCGGCGATGAACTTGATGACGAAGAAGTCGAGTCGAAGGTGAGGAGCATCACCAGCCTCCGAGCCGCAGACACATGCAGCGTCAAGTGCCCGGTGCAGCCATATGGCCTCGACAATCCTGTGCCTGAGGTAAGTGTCTTGAACCTTGCTCGTCTTGGGTTTTCTTCAGTCGAATCTTATTGCTTGACTCGAATTTTTTGACAGGGTCGTTCCAGCTTTATTAGCCTTCCTCCGCTGATGGAGAACGGTCCTCACACTGAGGCAGAGGTCGTGAAGGAGGACGAGGAGGATGAAGACGAACTCCCTTCCGCCAACTCTCCGAGCGAAGAGGTGGAGGAGGATGATGAAGACGAAGAGCCGCTGCAGAAGCGGCGAAGGCGAAAGAGTGGCGAGTCCGCTTCGGCTTCGTCACCCGCAAAGCAAGTGGAGGTGGAGGACGTGGACGAGGCGAGCGAGTCGTCCTCGGGTGCCAGGTACACGGGCGACCCGACAGAGCCTTTGGTCGTGCCTCCCCTTAGCTCTGCGCCACCAACTAGGTTCGCGAGGTTGCCCTCCATCTCCCTGGGCAGCGATGATGATCAGGACGTCACCAGGTTAGTCTTTCAGCCATCGTCTTGTTTTGTCGAGTGCCCTTTTTGCCTTTGCGAGTAATTGAATTGAATTATCCTGTCGCAGCAACCGTACTGGCGCTGTCGGTTCTTCGCCTCCAGAGATGGAGCACACGTCTGCTCCCGTGTTCGAGCAGACCGCGAAGGCGACCGATGAGGAGCCGCGGGCGGGCGATGTGTCGACTTTGAAGGCTTCGACTTCCTCCGTGCCAGAGAAGACTGTTGATGCGACCTCGGTGGACGCTGGATTGCTTGAGCATGTAAGTGTGCTTTACCTCAGTCTATAAGATCTGTATCGGGTGCGCGAACAGCGCTCCCGATGGGAGTAGCCCCCGAAGATGTGCGTGACTAGAATAGTCGGGCACAGATTAATATCTTGTTCTTTCCACAGCCATTTTGTCGCCAGCTGATGGAGGGAGCCGCAGCCTTCGTGCGGATGGAGAAGGAAAAGGATCGACTCCACGTGTGCTTTGGAGCAAGCTAATAGTAAGTACTAACCCTTGTGTTCGAGAGGTACTGCGACTATCTTCATTGTTGACTTTGCTCCGGTGATCCATAGGCGAGAAGGAGAGCATGGCGAAGCGGGTCGCGGAGCTGGAGAAATCCCTGGGTGCAGCTCAAAAGCGTGAGCGAACCCGGGGTGATCTAGAGAAGACCCAGGTTGAACGCTTGCTCGCACTCGCCAATGTAATCGGAGGTAAGTATCTCGGCTCATTGCCTACTTTGTCTTGTGTCAACTTCTGATGTCTTACAAGTGTGGTCCTCTTTGTTGTTCAGAGCCGTGCGGAGGCGCTCCTCCAGAAGAGATTTCCAGTGAGAATGTCGACCTGGAGAAAGCTGTTGGCTTCGTTGACCGCGCCCATGCGTATGCTTCGACTGCACTGCAGCAATCTTCGGCGGCGCTGCAGAAGTCGAAAGATGCCTTGGCGAGTGTGCACCGGAGCATCTTCCCCGACCAGCCGTCGCCGGTTGATGTTGATGCGCTTGCGGCTCCGTTTGAAGGCGAAGCGACCACCCTGGCGGACTTCACGCGTGCTCAGACGGTACGCGGCTCAGAGCTCACTTTCCAGCTCCTACTAGGTCACCAAGTCGCAGGTGACTTTGAGAAGGTTGTCAACGACTTCCCTCGGAGGCCTGATGGCAAGACCGCGTCCCTTAGCTCTGTGAAGGCGCGGGCGAGTCAGCTGGCTGCGAGGCTGGTTGCCACCTTCGAGAAGAGAATCGCCAAGGCTGCAGAGTTGGCCGCTAGGAAGGGCCGTTCTCGGTCGGAGTCTGCCATGTAGTTTCCTTTGTTTTAGGGTTCTTCTTCTTCTGAACTTGGTCTGTAATGAAACTTATGATCTTCGAAGTCTTTTGGCCACGAACATGCTAGTGTCAAAATATAATCTTTGTTTTCCAGTCTTGTGTCATATGAATTTGCCTGACAATGTCGAAAATTGGCAGCCTGAGATGGGTGAGACTCCCGAGGTTGCTGGGGCTTCTGGTGTGGGTGGGGACGAGGATACCTCTTCGGCTGCACCCACTCGCCCCCGTCGTCAAGCTCCTCCAGCCCACGCGCGAAGCGCCAATGACCAGCGAGTGTTCACCTATATGAGGAACAAGATTGTTGAACTTGAGTCGAAGGTGAGGACCGCCGAGTTGGAGTTGGAGCGCTTGAAGTCACGACCTGTTGCGCCGTTCTCACAGCGTGAGAAATTCCTTCTTGGCCAGATAGACTTGATCAGTCGACAGCTGCAAGGTTGGCCTTCAAGCGATTTGTTTCGGCTTCTTTATGCTTTCATTCTTCTAAGTGTTGGATGTTTTTCTGCAGATGTTAATCCCAACTGGCAAGCCGAGAATAGTCGATTGGACGAGCGGGTGGAAAGGGAGGCCATTGGTGATTCACTTGAAGCTCGTACCTTCTGGTCGAACAAAAACGCAGGCCGTATACTCGCGAAGATGCTGGATCGCACCTGGCGAGCTGCTGTGCTCTTGGAAGGTTGCCGGAAGGCACTCTGGCAGATCAACAGGGTGTACTTTCCGCATAACGAGCAGCCTTCTGGGCTGGCTGCGCTGCTGGAGAGGTTCCGCAGTAGCAGGGCGTTGAAGGAGGTCGTCTTCGCTCAGCTTGTTGCCGGGGCCAACACGGCGTTTGCTTATGTTCGACTGCATCGACCTCATGTTCCCTTGGACAGAATACTTGATGGCTTGCCTAGAGATGCTGATTATGCTGAATCCCTTGCGGCTGCACGTCAGGCGATGCAACAGGTCCTGAATCATACAGAGCAACTTGTAGGGCCACTGGATGCGCCAAAGGAAGAGCCTGTCGACTAAGAATAGCAGTTTGTTGTTGTATAGTGTTAGCTTGTAATGTAAATATGCATGTATGTATGCCCATGTGATGTTATTCGCTGAATGTATAACGTGTGATTTTGCACTCGTAAACCTGTATGGAGCGGCCCCCAAGTGAATCGGGTGACGTCTTAGGTATGTTTGAGTTAGGCATGTGCGGCGCAGCCCCCGAGTGGCTCGAGTGGCGGCCTAGTGTTTTCGAGTTATGCCTGTGCGGCGCAGCCCCCGAGTGATTCGATTGGCGGCCAAGGCTGAACTTTGACCTGTATGGCGCGAGCCCCCGAGTGATTCGAGTGGCGGCCTAGGACTTTTGAGTTTATGCCTGTGTGGCGCAGCCCCCGAGTGATTCGAGTGGCGGCCAAGGCTGTACTTTGACCTGTATGGCGCGAGCCCCCGAGTGGCTCGAGTGGCGGCCTAGGATTTTCGGGTTATGCCTGTGTGGCGCAGCCCCCGAGTGATTCGAGTGGCGGCCAAGGCTGGACTTTGACCTGTTTGGCGCGAGCCCCCGAGTGGTTCGAGTGGCGGCCTAGGATTTTCGGGTTATGCCTGTGTGGCGCAGCCCCCGAGTGGCGGCCTAGGCTGGACTTAGACCTGTATGGCGCGAGCCCCCGAGTGGTTCGAGTGGCGGCCTAGGATTTTCGAGTTATGCCTGTGTGGCGCAGCCCCCGAGTGATTCGAGTGGCGGCCTAGGCTGGACTTAGACCTGTATGGCGCGAGCCCCCGAGTGGTTCGAGTGGCGGCCTAGGATTTTCGAGTTATGCCTGTGTGGCGCAGCCCCCGAGTGATTCGAGTGGCGGCCTAGGCTGGACTTAGACCTGTATGGCGCGAGCCCTCGAGTGGTTCGACTGGCGGCCTAGGATTTTCGGGTTATGCCTGTATGGCGCAGCCCCCGAGTGATTCGAGTGGCGGCCTAGGCTGGACTTAGACCTGTATGGCGCGAGCCCCCGAGTGGTTCGAGTGGCGGCCTAGGATTTTCGAGTTATGCCTGTGTGGCGCAGCCCCCGAGTGATTCGAGTGGCGGCCTAGGCTAGACTTAGACCTGTATGGCGCGAGCCCCCGAGTGGTTCGAGTGGCGGCCTAGGATTTTCGAGTTATGCCTGTGTGGCGCAGCCCCCGAGTGATTCGAGTGGCGGCCTAGGCTGGACTTAGACCTGTATGGCGCGAGCCCCCGAGTGGTTCGAGTGGCGGCCTAGGATTTTCGAGTTATGCCTGTGTGGCGCAGCCCCCGAGTGATTCGAGTGGCGGCCTAGGCTGGACTTAGACCTGTATGGCGCGAGCCCCCGAGTGGTTCGAGTGGCGGCCTAGGATTTAGGTTGATTGTTCGCAAAGGAAAAAAATGACGAGTCTTTTTCTTCAAATATCTTTATTGATTCTCGCAAACAGGCCGCCTCGTTAAAACCCTTCCAGTCCCCTTAGGTACCCTGGCGAGGGAAAGAGTGCGTGAGAAACCTGCTGCTACTTGACAAGATGAAGTTTACAAGTTGGGGTCGATCAGGCGTAGAAGCGGCGTAGCTGTGCCACGTTCTACAGATTGCTGCAGACTGTCCCCGTCTTCGAGTCCTTCAGGCGGTAAGCTCCGTTGCCGATTGCCTCTGTCACAATGTATGGACCCTCCCATGGGGAGGCGAGTTTGTGCACCTTCTTCTGCTTGAGCCGGAGAACCAGATCCCCTGGGACGAATGATCTAGGCCGCAGTCGTCGCCCATGGTAGTTGCGCAGGTCTTGCTGGTACACGGCTGTGCGGCTGAGGGCGATGTCGCGTGCTTCATCCAGGGTATCCACGTCATCTTCGAGTGCTTCTTCTGCATCAGACTCGTCGTATGCCACCACCCGTGGAGCATCAAATTTGATGTCGCAGGGCAGGACTGCTTCGGCGCCGTACACCATGAAGAATGGTGTATACTGGGTAGATCTGTTTGGCGTGGTGCGTAGGCTCCACAGCACACTTGGTAACTCCTCCACCCAGGCTCCTGCGGCTCGCTTCAATGGTACTCGCAGACGCTTCTTGATGCCTTTGCTGACTAGGCCATTGGCTTTCTCGACTTGCCCATTGGACTGCGGGTGCGAGACGGATGCATAACTGAGCTTGATGCCTTGTTCAGAGCAAAAGTCCCTGAATTCTTCGGCTGTGAAGTTCGTCCCGTTGTCGGTGATGATGCCGTGTGGCACACCGAACCTGAAGATGATCGACCTGATAAAGTTGACCGCTGAGGTTGCAGTTGAGCTTGTGATTGGGACCGCCTCGATCCACTTCGTGAACTTGTCGACTGCCACCAGGAGGTGGGTGTGCCCACCTGGGGAGGATTTCTTGAAGGGACCTACCATGTCGAGCCCCCATTGCGCGAAGGGCCATGCGAGTGGTATTGTCTTCAGTGCGGACGCTGGTGCGTGCGGCTTGTTGGCGAACTCCTGACAGCCAACGCACTTTTTTACCAGTTCTTCTGCGTCTTGCATTGCGGTGGGCCAGTAGAACCCTGCTCGCAAGGCCTTGGCCACCAGTGCTCGACTGCTTGCGTGGTGCCCGCAGATGCCGGCGTGGATGTCGAGTAAGATAGCTTGGCCGTCGGCTGGATCGATGCACCTTTGGAGGACTCCTGAGATGCTTCTCTTGTAGAGCTCGCCATTGATGATGGTGAAGCCTTTGGAACGGCGGACGATGCGCCTGGCTTCGACTGGGTTCTCCGGCAGCCGCTGGTGCAGCATGTAAGCCAGATACGGGCTTGTCCACGTGGGCTCGACCAGCATTATCTCCATGAGCTCCTTCTCCGTGCTTGGCGGGTTGGCGGTGCTTGTTGTCGATGTAGAGGGTCCTGGCGGGGGCCGGACCTTGATTGAGCGCTGTGTGATGCACTCGAGGAAGACTCCGGGTGGCACCGGAGCTCGATCCGAACCTAGGTTGGCCAGGGCGTCAGCTTCTTCGTTGCTTTCGCGGCCGATGTGCCGCAGTTCGCAGCCGTCGAAGAGGCCTTCCAGTTGATTGTACAGCTCCCTGTAGGCTAGCATGTTGTCAGCGACGGCATCGCACTGCTTCATGGTTTGCTGTACGACAAGGTAGGAGTCTTCGTAGATCATGAGGCGAGTGGCGCCGCAGTTCTTGGCCATCCGCATGCCGTGGATCAGGGCTTCGTACTCTGCTTCGTTGTTGGAAGGTGTTGAGAATTTCATCTGCAGCACGTACTTCAGCTTGTCGCCTTTGGGTGAGATGAGCACGACTCCTGCTCCGGCTGAGTTGAACTTTTTGGATCCATCGAAATACATTGTCCATGCATTGGACAAGTCGGGCTCATCAGGCAGTTGTGCTTCTATCCACTCTGTGGTAAACTCTGGGAGGACCTGGGCCTTGATTGCCTTCGGGTGTACATACTTCAACCCCCATGGCCCTAACTCGACAACCCACTTGGCGACTCTTCCTGTCGCGGCCGGGTTGGTGAGAATGTCGGATAGGGCAGAGGAGCTTACCACCGTGATCGGGTGCTCAGAGAAATAGTGTACCACTTTCCTGGACGTCATGAAGACTCCGTATGCTAGCTTCTGATAGTGCGGGTACCGCTGCTTGGAATCAGTTAGCACCTCGCTGAGGTAATACACGGGTCGCTGAACAGGGTGGCTCTTTCCTTCTTCCTCCCGCTCGACTACGAGTACGGTACTAACCACTCTACTCGTGGCCGCCACATACAGGTACAGTGGCTCGTTCTCATGTGGTGCCACCAGCACTGGAGGGGTTGTGAGGGTCTGTTTCAGTTTGTCGAATGCATCTTGTGCCTCCTCTGTCCACTCGAACTTGTCTACCTTTTTCATCAGTTGGTAGAAGGGCAGGGCCTTTTCTCCCAACTTACTAATAAACCGACTGAGCGCTGCGACTCTACCGGCTAGGCGTTGTACTTCATGAAGCTTGGTCGGTGCAGGCATGTCGAGTATGTTCTGCACCTTCTCAGGGTTGGCTTCGATTCCTCTCGCAGAAACAAGGTACCCCAGTAATTCTCCGGCTGGGACACCGAAGACGCACTTGTCTGGGTTTAACTTGATCTGGTACTTGTTGAGCGCGTCAAAGACCTTGCAGAGGTCGTCGATGAGGCTGCCCTCTGTGCGGGTGGTGACGACTATGTCATCGATGTAGACCTGGACGATCTGTCCTATGAGCTTCTTCAAGCAGGCCTGCATCGTGCGCTGGTATGTGGCTCCAGCGTTCTTCAACCCGAAGGGCATCATCTGGTAACAGAATACACCATGTGGTGTGATGAACGCCGTCTTCTCCTGATCCTCGACTTTCATCCTGATCTGCTGGTACCCGGAGTAGGCATCCAGGAAGGATAGGCGTGCGCAACCTGCAGTCGAATCGACGATCTGATCAATCCGCGGGAGCGGAAAGTGATCCTTGGGGCAGCATTTGTTGATGGCGGTGAAGTCGACGCACATGCGGAGTTTCTTCGTCTTCTTCTTTTCCACCAATACCGGGTTTGCTACCCACTCTGACTCCTTTATCTCTCGAATGAATCCGGCGTGAAGCAGCCGGTCAATCTCCTTGCTGATGGCATCTCTCTTTGGACCCGCGAAACGCCTCATGGTTTGCTTGACTGGTCTAGCGTCTTTGTGTACGCGTAAGGAGTGCTCGGCGAGTTCCCTTGGTATACCTGGCATGTCAGAAGGTTGCCAGGTGAATATCTTCCAATTCTCGCGCAGGAACTCGACGAGCGCGCTTTCCTATGCGCTAGTCAGGCTTGATGACACCCTGACTGTCTTATTGGCATCCGTCGGGTGTACCTGATGGGCCCTTGTGTCGTCGCTTGTGTTGAATGCCGAGTCCTTGGATGGTTTCTTCCGTGGCGGGAATAGAGTCTTGTCGTTGTCGACTGCCATCATCTCCAGGTGCTCGTCCATCCCGAAGAACTCAGAAATCCTGCTGAACTCGCGGTCGCAGCTATCAGACCGGTCGAAATCACCTTTCACCGTGATGACACCCTTAGGTCCCGGCATCTTGAGCAGGAGGTAGGCGTAGTGGGGCACTGCCATGAACCTGGCAAAGGTCGGACGACCCAGTATGGCGTGATATTGTGACTTCCAGTCGACTACCTCGAAGTCGATCGCCTCTCGCTGGAAGTTTTCGGGTGTGCCGAATATAACCTCGAGTGTGATTGTTCCCATGGGCGTGACTGCTTGCCCTGGTACTATGCCGTGGAAAGTATTCACTGATGGCGTCAGGTTGGATGTTGACTTGTTCATTTTTCTGAGAGTGTCGGCGAAGATGATATTGATACCGCTGCCTCCATCCATGAACACCTTCTTCAAGGTGTACTCCCCGATCTGAGCTTCGACTACCAGAGCAGCGTGCCCGGGTCGTGGTATCGCCGGCGGGTGGTCCGCTCTGGAGAAAGTGATCGCTGTTTCTGAGCCTCTCAGGTAATCGGGTACTGCAGGTGGGTTGGTGAGTGCTTGGTAGACCTGGCGGGTGATGATTTTCTGGGTCCTGTTGGAAGGACGTCCCTTCTGTATCATGTTAATCTGCCCACGTGCTGCCAGGAACACGTTAGCAGGATCCTGCGGCTGTGGCTGTGGTTGCTGTTGCTGCTGCGGGTAGAAGGCCAGCGCTGCCTGCGCTGGGTTGGCGACTGGAGGAGCAGGCGGCGCCTGGAGAGCCAGCTGTGCGGCTGGTTGTGCCACGGGTGCCGCTTGGTTGTCACGCTGTCCGTTCTGAGGGACTATTCGCGCAAACGCCCTGTATATCTTACGCGCCTTTCTGCAGTCCTTCAATAGGTGGCGGGATCCCCACCTGCCTGTCTCCGGGTCCCTAAACATATGATGCTTGCAGGGTTGTTCTAACTCTTCTTCGTCAGTCAGTGGGCGTCTCCGCCACTCGCGCTTGCGACTTCCTTCACCATGGTAACTGCTTCCACCGCCCTGGTTGTGCTGTTTTTCATCCTCACGGGGGGTTTCGAATCCCGCCGCTACTAACTCGATCGAGTCGTTGCCGACGTAACGCGGCTTCTTCTTCAGGCGCCCTTCTCGCCAGTTGCTAGGTCCCGCTTCTTGTTTCGGAGATCGTGGTGCGTCACGGACCGAGTCTTCTCCATCTGCCCACTGGTTGGCTATCTACATGAGCTCGATCATGTTCCTCGGCCTAAGCCTACCAAACTCCTCACGGAGGTCGCGGCGGTAAACGCCGTGCATGAACGCGTCCATTACCCTGTCTTCTGAGGTGGCTCCGTCCATGGTGTTGCGAAGCAAAGTCCACCGCTGGATGTACGAGCGGAGTGGCTCGTCTCGACCCTGCTTGCACGCCTGGAGCTCAATGAGGGTTGTTGGCCTTGTGTATGTCCCCAGAAAGCTCTTCACGAAAGCGTTCCTAAACTCGTCCCAGGTGCTGAAAGCGTCCCTGGGCTGAGTGTTGAGCTACCCGCGTGCAGATCCTGTGAGCATCAACTGGATGTACTGCATGGCTGTAGTCGAAGTACCACCCTGACAGCTGCACGCGATGAGGTAGTCCTCCAGCCAGTCTCTTGGGTCTTGCTTCCCGTCATACTTGGGTGTCTCCGCTGTTAACTTGAAGCCTTTGGGCATCTTTGTGTCACGGATGTTGAAGCTGAAGCATGCGGCTCCGAGTGGCTCGAAGTCGTCGTCGTCGTCGTCGTTGGCCTATGCACTTGCTGCTCGCATCCGTCGACTGCGGTCCACCCTTCTCTGTGTGACGACATTGCGGACATCTTCGCCTGGCTGCGGCTGTCGCAGTCGAATTGGGGCTGGGTCTGCAAGTGGTGCAGGTTCATGATCGCGGTGGCCTCGATTCTCGTGCACCCTTTCTGCTGGTGCTGCCTTTGCCAGGACTTCCTCGACTTCCCTGAGGGATTGAATTTGTCGCCTATGAAGGCGAGCGTGGGCGTTACCCTCCGGTGGCTGTGTTAGTCGCAGGTAGGTTTCGACTGCCATGAGGGCCGAAGCGGGTGTTTTGGGGACGGGGATTCCGTCCGCATCCTCCGTCATGAATGACGACTCCAGATTGCGAGTGAGGTGGACGCGATCAGCCTCTGGCACCCGCGGCATGCGAGCCCTGTGACGTCCTCCTCCTTGTGTGACTTCTTCCGAACCAGCCATGAACGAGTGCGCTGCCCTCCTGGCACTCGACGCGTCAGCTTGTTCTTTGCGCCGAATCAGATCGGCCTTCTTTAGGCGGACTCGCTCGGACTCCTTCCAAAGCAGGTATTGGACTGCCAGTTGGTGTTCTCGGGGTTCATCTGGTGAAGGGAACGTGCCTTCGTCCACGTGCTTCATGGCCTTGATCGCCATCTCCCGGGTGATGGTGAGTTTTGTCACCCTGTCCGGCATGGTCACCTCCAGCGGGTATGCGGGTTCCCCCCCGTTGGGTCGTGCTGAGTTGGTCATATAAACTTGCGCGGGGTAAACCCGTCGAGTGGGGCTGATGCTCCCAGTCCTGCTTCCTTCGTCTGAGCTATGCTCAGAGTCGAAGATCACAGCAACGTGGCGGGTGCCACGGTCGCTACTACTGGTGACTCCGCGATGCGGAGGCGCGGTTGGCGTAGTCGAAATCGGTGTAGGTCTTGGCGCGGACAAGAAGGTCGGAGTAGACTTGTTTTGCGCCGGGGTTGCAGTAGATGCGATTTTTCTGGCAACCGCAGGTGTGGTCACCGCAGTCGCCGTTGACGCAATCGTAGATGGTGCTGACGCAGTCGAAGTAGACGCGATTTTCACGGCAGTCAACGACGCGATCGCCGTGGCCGTAGTAGATGCGATCTTCGCGGCGGGTGGTGCCGCGGACGGCGCAGTCGATGTAGATGCAGGCGCATCCGTCGCGCGCAATGTGGCCAGCGTGGGCCGGAGCGTTCCACGACTGTCCACCAGATAGCGTAGACTACCGAAGGTAATCCACGTGCTCTGCTGCAGCTCAGCGTACGCCGGGAGATCCGCCGGCGAGTGCTGGACAAACTCGAGGAAGCCGGTGTAGATCGACTCCCTGGCACTGATGCCGTTCTTCATTGCAGATGAGGCCGGCGCAACCATGACTCCAACGATCTGTTCTTCCCACAGACGGCGCCAATTGTCGAGGTTGGGGCTCGGCAATTCCCAAGGTTAGGTACCCCGGGTTGATTGAGGGGAAGAGAGGATGAACGTTGGTGATCACGACGGCTAACAGGGGGCGAATTTACCCAGGTTCGGCCCCTCGAGATGAGGTAAAGACCTACTCCTGCTTGTCTGATATTATCGAGGTGGCTACAATGGCGAGATGGCAATCTCGCTAGGGTTTGCCTGTGTGTTTCTTGCCCTAGGTGGCGCACCCTCCTGGCCTTTATATCACAGGCCAGGTCTCGGGTGGACGGTGCGGATTGCACATTACAAGATAAGGAAAGTCTCATCACCGATCTAACCGGCTACTTGGGCCTCACGGTGCACTTCATGGGCTTCAATGGGCTTCCCTTGGCGTGACCCAGGTACCACCACCGTGGGGTACCCGAAAGGTAGCCCCACGACAGCTGTTGACAAAGTTTTCTTCAACTCCTCAAAAGCATCATCGGCCTCTTTGTCCCAGAGGAACTTGTCCGACTTCTTCAGGAGTCGGTAGAGAGGACCTGCCTTCTCTTCGAGTCGTGATATGAATCTGCTCAAAGCTGCTACACAACCTGTGAGCTTCTGACAATCCTTTAAACAAAGTCGGCTTCTGCAAGTTGTGGATAGCCTTGATTTTCTCTGGATTTGCTTCAATCCCTCTCTCTGAAATGATGAAGCGAAGGAGTTTGCCTGCAGGGACTCCAAATACACACTTGCCTGGGTTGAGCTTCATCGTGTACTTGCGTAGATTCTCAAAGGTTTCTATCAAGTCGGCGATCAAGGAGTCGCTCTTCTATGACTTGATGACCACATCGTCCACATATGCATGAGCATTCCTCCCAGTATGTTCCTTAAAACAATTATGAATGCATCTCTGGTACGTTGCCCTGTGTTCTTAAGTCCGAAGGGCATTTTCATGTAGCAAAACACTCCAAAAGGTGTGATATAAGAGGTCTTCAACTCATCCTCTTTCTTAAGCCGGATTTGGTGATAACCCGAATAATGATCCAAGAAGGAAAGCAACTCGGATCATGCTGTGAAATCAATAATCTGGTCGATGCGAGGTAGGGCAAAAGGATCTTTGGGACATGCCTTGTTCAACCCGGTGAAATCAATGCACATGCGCAACTCTCATGTCTTCTTTGGGACCAAGACTGGATTAGCCACCCACTCTGGATGAAACACTTCTTTGATGAACTCGGCCAGAAGGAGTCGAGCCACCTCTTTTCCAATAGCTTTTCTTCTGTCATCATGGAACTTTCGAAGTCCTTGCTTTACTGGTCTTGCGTTAGGGTTAACATGTAAGCAGTGCTCGGCGAGTTCTCTCAGTACACCTGGCATGTCAGAGGGCTTCCATGCAAAGACGTCCCAGTTCTCACGGATGAACTCGACGAGTGCACTTTCCTATTTATCAGAGAGGTGTGCCCCGATGGTGAACTGCTTGGAGGACTCCCCGGGAACAAAATCAACTTGCTTTGTATCCTGTGCTGACTTGAATTTCATCTTCTCCTTTATGGCCGGCTTCTTGAGCACTGAATTATCCTCCGGGTCCACATGTGCTTTATAGAACTTGAGCTCCTCTTGAGCACAAGCCGTCTCTGCCATAGCTGCATCTCCTTGTTCACACTCAAGTGGCATCTGCTTGCTACCATTTATTGTGATCACCCCTTTTGGTCCCGGCATCTTCAGCTTCAGATATATGTAACATTGCCTTGCCATGAACTTGAAATATGCAGGTCGTCCAAAAAGAGCATGGTATTGGCTATGGAGGTCCACAACTTCGAAAGATAGAATTTTTGATCGAAAATTTTCAAAGGTGCCGAAAGCAACTTCCAGATAAATCTTACCAATGGGCTTTGTTGACTTCCCCGGTACTATCCCATGGAAAACTGTCTCTGTGGGTATGAGTTGCCTATCTTGCTACTTCAAACGCTTGAATGTGTCATAGTATAATATGTTGATGCTACTGCCACCATCCATGAGTACCTTGTTAAGTGTGTTTCCTCCGACTTGTGGTGCTACCACCAAGGCTAGCTGCCCCGGGTCGTCAATCCTTGGCGGGTGATCTGCCCGACTCCAAGTGATGGGTTGTTCTGACCAGCTTAACCACTGTGGCACTGCCCGCTCCATAGCATTAAAAGCGCGAACTTTCAACTTCCTTGCTCGCTTGGAGGTGCTAGTGGTGAAAACGTGATAACTGCCTTGACTCGGGTCATGCGGCCGAGTTGATATATAATAATGTCCCTGGCTATCATGAAGCTGCTTAGGGTTCTGCTGAAAGCCACCGTGACTTCCCTATTGGTGACCTCCGCCGTGGCTAGATCCTGGGTTATTTCCGGCTCCTCCGCCATGGTTGCAAGGTTCTCCGCCACCGTTGTTCCCTATGTATCCACCGTTTCCACCTCCATTGTTGCCGTTGTTTGCAGGATTGTTTCTCTAGTGTTGTAGATCTACACACTACTCCAGACTATGTCCGCACCTCTCGTTTTTGGCATCGCGAGGACACGGGCTTTGTAATACTTCCTGAATAGTTGGCCTACGCGCCTGGTAGCCCTGGGATTGTTGTCCTTGCGCCTGTTCCCAGAGTTGGTACTAGCTACTAGGTCAGAGCCGTCTCCATATGGCCGCTTAGTCGCTCCATGAGTTTGATTCTGGCTCTGGTTCTGATTGCTACCACCTTGGCCTTTTCCGACTTCCTCATGATCCTTTGTTTTGTCGGTGGCGGCGTGTTTGTTAGCTCCTGCCATAATTTCTCCAATGGTAACAGGTATACCCTGGTTTAGACTATCCTTCATATGCCCTAGCTTCCAACTTAGTGGGTTGAAGGTGCAATTCCTCTCCATTGCCATCAATACAGAAATTGGTGGGAGTCCTTGTGAGGAGTTGATGATCTCGGACCCTCGTTTCATCCAATGCCTTGCGGATTCTCCCTTCTTCTGAACACACCGTTCCAAGTCCTCGATGGTACTCAACTTTTGACAAGTTCCCTAAAAATTCTTAATAAAAGAAGCCTTCAATTGCTCCCACGAGTTTATTGACCTGGGAGGTAAGTTCCTCATCCAAACTTTGGCTGCTCCATCCATCATAAGATACATAAACTTGGCACATAAATTTCCTATAGCATTGTGAATACTCATTGCCATCTGATAATCCCCAAGAGGAAGGAATCACTGTAGCACAATTCGATAAGTATTTGAGTGTCGAACCCACGAGGAGCTGAAGGTAAACTATCTATTCTCTAAAGCCCTATAACCCTCTTATATGGCCTTTTATGCAAAGCAATAAATTTGAGTAAGAAAGGAACTAACTAATGGAACTAAGTGATGTGGAGAAGGTTTATCTGGCAACAAGTTTCTAAGAGCAAGCTTTCTAATGCAAGTTTATTAAAGCAGTTTTATCAAGGTAACAAGTAGCAAGAATCTCAAGTAGCAAATATCTCAAGGGAGCAAATGTCCTGGCAATTGTTATTTCATTCGTGTGGTTGTCACAATTAGTGAAGCACATGTTTTAGTCTTAATTGTTTCTTCTAGGAGGGAGCCATAAATAGGTGTAGCCAAGTTAATGAGAAAATTACACAACTCTTATGATGGATCTGATGGCCAATTAAATGTGCAGCACAAGAATTATTAAGACATAATTGTCCCACCATAGCCTTAAGTTCTAGGGTCTCCCATATATCCCCCAATAGAATAACTTCATGATTCGATCTAGGGTTCCTCCCAAGTCCTCCTCACTCCATTACCTTACCGGTGATCACCTTACATGCATTCCCCAACATATGCGTGCACTCATACATTGTACATCAAGAAATCATAAAAGATAACAAAACTTGTATGCAACCAATCAACGAACTATTTCACTATTGCCATGAAGAAATAACTTCTCAAACATAGATGGAGAGACACAATAGATCACGGGAAAAGTATATTGCATCATACATCATGTTTGCCAAGAGTTTACAGCGGAGAGATGGAGATGATCTTGCTGTAGATGTTGATGATGATCACGTCGGAGGGGGGTGGAGCCCTCCGGAGGTGGATTCCGGCGGCGTTTCCAACCTCCAATCTTCTCCGGCGGCAGCCTTCTGTCTCTCTGTTTCTGGTTTTGTGTTTCTCCGCCGCCTCCTCCTGGAAAATGTCGGGGGACTATTTTTATAGTCGTTTTTAGGTCACGAGGAAGCTTCGGGAAGAAGGATCGACGCAAACGGAGCCACGAGGGCCAAAAGAGGTGGGCCCACGCGGCCAGGTACAGGGGCCGCGTGGGGCACCCTCTTTTGCCCCTCCGGCCTCCGTTTGCTTGCTTCCTTTGCTCCTAGGTCTTCCTCCTTCCAAAATAATGATCCCCGTAAATTTGTAGCTCATTATGACGTCGTTAAGGCCAAGAAATAAATAAGGAAAGAAATAGGGGTTTTCTGCCTGCGCAGGATTAATTCCATAAAAAGGGGAAATCATTGTTAATTACCAAAAATCATTAAATAATAGTAATATACCCCTTATATGATGCAAATATGAATGGAATATAAGTATTATAGTGCAAAGTTCATGTATGCATTTTATATGCATCAACATCCCCAAGCTTAACTCATGCTCGTCCTCGAGTATGGAAGTGATAAAACTAACATGAACTTTGCAATATAATAACAACATGGATATAAAAGATGATTGCTACTGCTACATAAAGTCAAATGATTCATTATTCAAAGAAGTAGCAATATGTAAACAGTTTATAAAGTGATATCAAGTATTCAATGCAAGGATGTTCAATGATAGTTCACAAAGTGTAACATAAAAGATAGTAATATGGACCACATGTATGCAATATGATAAGTAAGAACATCCTACATAGGTCATATAGTGAAGATGAAAATCTGAATATAAAAGGTGGACACTTTGGAAAAGATATATAAATGAGTAGAGGTAAAACATGCATAAGTTTCATCTATCCTCCAAACTATTCTACTTAAGTTATTGAATGCAATGGTAATACTTGGTGTCAAGCTCTCATTCCCCTATCATAGCATCTTAAATGATTAAAGTTTAATGTGAAAGAAAATATGAGTAGTGGCCTTGATAAAGTAAAGGTTAGATGTCTCATGCCCCTTGAATACAAGTACCTACACCATGATTACTCAACTTGGGAAACAAAGCAAGTTTAAGTTATCTATCATTGTAAGTAATAATGGTATTATCAAGAGCCTCAACTGGGGTACCTCTTGTCCCATGATATGGATCAATCCCACATCAAAACAACAAGACAAACAAACATAATGAACAACCTCAACACCCTTTTTATTTACCACTTGATATAGCTTTTTATTGTTCACGGAAAGTTCAAAATAGCATGTAAGTAAATTTCCACCATGAATGATGCATGGCTTAGATTAGGGGCCCAGGTTTCTCTCTAACCATTTATACAAACTCATTTAAACTTACTCTATTTCCACATTATTTCACCATGATAGGCATCCATAAACAAAAGTACATGATATCAACTAAATAAATGATGTAACATGTTGAAAGCTTTGCATGTGACAGCACATATGGGATAACTCCCAACCTTAAACATTTATCAAGCCACTATCATAATATTAATCACAATGGTTCATGTTTATTAAATGCAATAAAAGTAAAGTGTGCATCAAGTTCGCGAGAGCTTTTTAACCAACTTTTCCCATTACAATAAATAACATAATCATTTTCATTTAGAGGTATATATAACACAAATAACATGATAAACATACTTGGAATAGCATAAAGCAAATAGGTAGATATGGTGGACTCACTGGAAAAAACTTTGGTTGAAGGTGTTGGAAACAAGTTTTTACTTGTTGGAATTTTTGGGCTAGCAAAAGGGAGAAAGATGACCATCTAGATGCATGCATGAGTGTCCATAGAACTAACTAATTCATGTCAAACAAGGTGAAATAACATACAACATCAAAACATGAATAAAAGATAGCTCATGATAAAGCATTTGCAAATTATTACTCATAAAGAAGCTCATGAATCATGCAACTATATGTGTCGTTAAAAATCAACTTAGACATCCCTTTTCCCAATACAATAAAAAATTCATGTCAAACAAGGTGAAATAACATACAACATCAAAACATGAATAAAAGATAGCTCATGATAAAGCATTTGCAAATTATTACTCATAAAGAAGCTCATGAATCATGCAACTATATGTGTCGTTAAAAATCAACTTAGACATCCCTTTTCCCAATACAATAAAAGCATGCAAGATATTTCAACCAATATTTTCAGTAGCTCTTTCATATATAAATGATAGTGTGGTGGTCTCACAAAATAAAAATCAAAGCAAAAACAAACAAAAAGACGCTCCAAGTTTATGCGATAAAGTGTATTGATCAAAAAACAGAAGTTAGACGTGTGCAAACCGAGAGTTTGTAGGTCCAGTAAGGATGTTCTCACATCCCCAAGCTTATGTTTTTCACCATTGTAACATCCCAAAATTAATATAAGTATTATTAATTCCAAAAATATGGGCCAACAAATTTTTTTATTAATTTATGTGTGATTGTTTGTGTTGTGTTGAATTATGTGTGTGACTGCTAAAATAAAAATTATGAAGACAGGAAAGGAAACAAAATCAAAACACCAGCACATAAAATCATGTGGCCAGTGCCACACTAATTTCCCTAAGTGAGATATTAATATGTTCCCTCAAAACAAAATTCAGTAGGGTGACATAGTGATCACTCCCACTTTGCTCTTATATCTTTTCCCTCTCTAAAAATATTTCTAAAAATCTTAAATTTAAAATCCTAAATTCTTTCTTTATCATTATAAATCCCAAAATGTGCTATGATGCACTTATCAAATAAATTCCATCATAGCACCAAAAATCCCTATTATTATATATAAAATCAATTGTGGAAACAAATTACAGAAATTCAAATTTGAACTTGGTTCAGGCATTGTGCCGAACACCTTGCAAGCATGATTCGTGTTCTTCCCCAAATCCCTCAAATCCGAACCAAATCTGACGAATCCGTGTGTGATCGAGCTAGGGAACCTCACCACCACTCTGCCCTCACTCACCGGAGCCCGAGGGAGCAAGGAGGAGGTCCAATTTGACCTAGTTGTCGCCGTGGCCTTGAGGGAGCAGCGCGGCCGCATGCACATCGTCGTGGTTGGCACTGTGGCCGTGGCGTGGCAACGCTGGGTTGCGCCGCACCGTGCCCCCCCTCTCTCCCTTAAACCCCCTGTCCCCTCTGCCGCTGCTGGACGCGACCGAGACCACCCCGGAGCACCCACTCGCGTGCCCCTGCCCGTGCCAGAGCACGCTGCGCGCCGTGGCCGACCATGGACGGCGCGGACGCATGCCCCGTTCTCCACTGCCCCCCCTGACACCTCGATGCGCTCAGCCGCACCTACGACCTCGCCGCGACCGCACGGACATGCCGTAGCCACCCCAGCGCCCCTCCTTCCCCTCCTGCGCCACGACCACTGTGGACTGGCCGATGGCTATTTAAGCCGCCCCCGAGCCGCATTGCCCTCCACACCTCGCCACTGCCTCTCCCCTCTACTCCACCCTTTTCCGTGCACCGCCAAAAGGGCGGAGACGCCGCAGCAGGGTCGCTGCTGCCGCGGAGCTTCTGCGAGCTCCGCCACTGCCCGAGGTGGGCGACGACGGCATCATGGCCGTGCTGCCACCTCTCCCTCTCTTTTCTTCCCCTAACTCTCTGTCATGCTTCACCGCCACCGCACACTCACCCGCACGTCCGTTTCTTGCGCAGAATCGCCGCCGGGAGCTCGCTGTCGACATCCCGTGTCCGTGGAGGCCGAGCTGCTCGCCGCCGACGAACCAGCCCATCCCAGCAAGCCGGACTTCGCCAGCAAGCTTCCCCGAGACACCGCCGTCGATCTACGTCATCCCCGCATCCTCCCGAGCCCCCTAGGTGAGCCATCCATCCACCACCGTGCCGCCGATGCCTTTGAATCTGGACCGTTGGATCTAGATCCAACGGTGACTTACCGGTTCGGTTAAAATTAGGCTGACGAATGGACCCCATCCGTCAGCGTTTTAATGATTTTCCAACGCACACCGTACGCTGACGAGTAGGCCCCACCTGTCATAATTTTCAACATTATCCGGAATAGGAACATTTTTCTAATTTAGATTTCTCTGGAATTCCAGAACTAGACTCAACTTAGAAAATCAATATCTCGAGATCTAGACATCCAAATAAATCAAATAAATATGTTATGGAAAGCTTATGAAATTATTTAACTCACCAAAGTGGTTTCATTTCATTTAGATAAATAAATAAGGAATAGTTTTAAAAATGCCATAGAAGGTATAAAATCTAAACCTGTTTGTTTCTAATACTCTGTTAATCCAAAGAATGTCAAACCAATTTTGTCAGCTTAGTATTGTGATAGCTTAGCTCCCCTAATTTTCGTTGAATTAATTAATCAATATTAATTAATTGGCATCTGTTGAAAGAAAGAAAGCCTTTCTGAGCTAAAACATTTATAAAACCCTAATGGTAAATCCAAATGAGTTACGACCTATTTTGTTAGATCACATTTAATCAGCGTTAGTTACCCCTAAAAGGATTTAATTTTTGAATAAAATTAACTTGAGTTGTAGCAAAAACTATAATATTAACTTACTGGATTAAAACAATTATACAGGGAGTTTAATAACTCAAATTGAATTAAATCCAATTGGGTTGTCTTCTACACCTCAGTAGCTCTCTGTAGAATTTTAGTTCATATTTTTGTGATCAACAGAACTTAAGTTATGCAATTAAACATGAAACTCTAGTTTCTGCCATAATTTAGACACAATTAAATATTAGTTAATTAAATTGAATTGAATTCAAATTGTGTTACTTTGTGTGTGCAGTAGCTAATTGTGATTTTTATTATTGTAATGATGTGATGCTTGCTTGGTTAGTCTTAGTGATTGTTTGTATTGTTTAAGTATCGATTAGACGAGAACGTTGCCGGAGCCTACGAGGAAGGGGAATACTTCGAACAGCAGGAACCCGAGCACTTTGTTGTGCAAGGCAAGCTCCTTCACTGAGCTTGCTTTTACATACATTTATTTTGGATCACCTGCAATATTCAAAGTGTTAGTGATTTCAAAAGCCTTTTTACAAAAACATGAAAAACTACATTGCCACCCTATGAAGAATTATAGAGTAGATATTTAAAACTATAGGATGGGAAAATATGATTTGTTCCAAAACTCCTTTTTAAAGTATTTGGATGGATGTGGAATGCCGAGCCGTCGGTGTGGAAATGGAGAAAGGTTGAAAGATGATGTTTATGAAAAATGCACATTGTGTCCTAGTACTTACGTCAACCAGCCAATAACCTGTGCGACCACATCTACCCACATATGGGAACGGGCGTAGTCATATAATTTGCTCATATTAGTATGGAATGCCTCAACAACGAGGATGACCTCGTTCCATGAGGGGATGGTCATGGCGACCTACCCCCTGACCTGGGTCCCGGTGTCTAATGGACGGGGGATTGAAGGGTTCGCTCGCCAGGCAGAACTACGAGTCCTCACATCTAGGTTGCTCGACGGGGGATCCTGTACTAGGTGTCGAAGGAATGGTGAATTCGTAGCGGTAGGGTCCTATACTAGCATGAGCAAAGGACAGGCTATGGTCGGTGGCTCAACTTCGCATACACCTTGTATGGCGAGACGTGGCAGACACGATGAGTTACCGGATGGATGTGGGAAAAGCGTGCTACCTCTGTAGAGGGTAAAACTATTCGAATAGCCGAGTCCTCGGATATGGACAGTTGGGAGGCCCTACTAGACCATGTGCAAGTTTTTGGCAAAGTTTGGAAAAGTTTAAGTAAATGAACATAGGTGTAGGTGATACTACCCAACTATACCAAATGGAGTGGTATGAGTTGTGGGAGATAAATGGGTCATGAGGAGACATGATCGGGGAAAAGGAGGAGTTGTGGATAAATAATAAAAGGAGTAATTTTCCTTAAAGTTAGAAATGAAAATTCTTCTTATCTTTTTCTTTAATAAGTAAAAGTGTTATAGGAAGCAACTTAAAACTGGTGCATACTCACGTTAGGGGTAGTTTGCAAGTACAATTCCCATTATACTCATATTGGTTTCGTCCCTGGCTATTGTCTTAGCAAGATCTCGAGGAGAACTACGCCGAAGCGGAGTATGGTGACTTCTATGCGAACTAGGGATCTTCGTGAGTCAACTGCCTGTCGGGTCGTCGTTAGGACGCGTTGGACTTCTACTACGTAGCTTCCGCTGAATGCTTTTGATTTGGACCTTGAAGGCAACTATGTAAGACTTGGTCTAAGTGGCCCATTATGCAAGACTTTGGTATTCAATTCGGTATTGTAATGGATGTAAACTTTGGTATTCAATTCGGATTATGGGCAACGACAGACTGATCATGGGATCGTTGTGTGAACCATAATCGGGTATTTCAGACAGCTAGTCCGGGGTCCCCACAACCATTTTTGGATAACTCATGGTGCATCTCTTCCAATCCCTGTGAAAAAACTTCAAAACACCGTTTCTCCCATTTCTTTTCTGTGGGGTGACGTTAGTAGAGATAAATAAATAGGTTTCTTGCTGCATATAATCCATGGACTAAAATACATATGAATGTCCAGAAAGTTTATAATGTTGTATGCCTACTCATAAACTCAATTGGATCAAAAAGATTCAACATAAAAGTTCAAAACAAGCATAAAACAATACGGGACAGAATCTGTCCAGAAAAACAGCAGCAGCAAAACGTATTTTTCTGTCCTACTTAAACTCATCGAAAAATTATGTAAATAATTCAGGCATACAGAGGATGAAAAGTTACAGTTACATTTAAAATATCAGCTCATTCGGAGTTACAGAATAAAAATGAAAAATCAAACCGTGCACAGACTTCGTGCAGTAATAAAATCTCCGAATAGAAATAGTAACTTTGTCAAACCAAAATGGGTAAAACTTGGCACTTTATTAAGAATTCCAGAAACTAAGCTAAGAAAACATTCTCTTGTTACAGTAAGAGGACACAAAGAAAATCAAAAGTAAAAACAACCGGGTTGCCTCCCGTAAAGCGCTTTCTTTATGGCCATATAGCTAGGCTTACTTACTTGGTATCAAGATGGTTGGAGTGAGGTGGCTTGGCATCCCCAAGCTTAAATTCTTGTATGTAGGGTGAGATTAGGGGTTACATCCCCAAGCTTGGGTTTTTGTCCCTCTTGATCTTGTTCATCACCCTCAATTCTTCCACCTTATAATTTATCTCACACAAAACTCATCATAAACTTGATTAGAGGGGTTAGTGCCTTCATAAATTAAATCCACATAGGTACAGCAAAGACATATCATGAATTGATTCTAAACATTAGCTACTATTACTACGGTTGTGTAATGCTCCTTGATCAAAAGAACCGCACAAAACACAAGTAATGAGAGCAATGCGAAATAAAGACAGAATCTGTCAAAAACTGGACAGCCCGTAAAGAGTGAATTTTCAGAGGCACTTACGTTGCTCAAACCACAAAACTTTGAAATAATGAATTGTGTATTAATAACTTAAGATTGCTGTCGTAAAATATCAAGTCAATATTCCTCTTCTGTGAGTTTTAACATTTTTCGTAGTGAAGCTCAGGAATCTGTTTTCTAGACAGCAAATCACTATTGTTTAATCCTACCTCTCAAAAGAGGTTATTCTTGCCTTTTAAGATGAAAAACAAGATACAAAGGTGATGTCACTATTTTTATTTGGTTTTATCTTTGGGAAAAGTTTTAATGATAGGGACTTTGCAATGGTTCCATTGGCATGAACAACACATGTTCAAGGTCGACCCCAACTTCTCCATTACTCATCCTTCTCATTTACTTTCCCAAATTTTATGTAAAGTGAAAATCTTAAACTATTTGTTAGAAAACAGTAGGTAAAGTTCTTTTTCATGTTGTAAGGATATAAAGGTGTGCTCAAACTGAATAGGACATTAAAGCATAAGGAGCACACCACAGAATATTAAACAATTTACTTTTAAGTGTAACTCTCTTCCTATGCATTGGAGTTTTATATATGAATAAATAACAGCAAACTTGAGGTAACCAATGCATATAATAATCAATAGCTTGCATTTTAAATAACATAGATACCTAAAGGGTATTCTTATCTCTTCCTCTCTCATAATAGTTGCAAGCATTAAAGTTAAACATAACCACATAGTTTTGAATAGAATCACCATATAAAGACTTATCATCTAATGAGCATAATGGATCATCATGTAAAGCATTATCATATAGCATGTCTAAACCATATTCTTCATCATTATTAATAATGTTCTCATTAGGCATAGGTTGATATTCTTCCTCATCATCAGAGTCATAAAAGCAAAGTTTATCATTAGCAAAATCTTGAGTGTTACCCTCATCCATAGGTGGTGAAGGCGGAAGTTCCTTCTCTTCATTCTCTAGTTGTTCATCATTTTCAACATCTTATTAGGGTTGCACGGGAATCAACAAGCTTAGGCTTTTGTCATCTTCTTCCTGCAAAACATCAGTACTACTTTGGGCAAATCTCTTCCTTGTGTCAACAACATAGATATTTTCATCAAATTCACGTATGCAAATTTCAAGGAGATTGGCAATAAAAACTTTATAATGAGAAGCTATAGGGCAGGTTTCATGTTCAACAATGAAGGTGTATAATTCATAGGCTCGCATAAAAATAACAAATTGTTCTACTTCTTCCATCCCTAAGTGTGCATAATTCCATGTATGATAAGTTGCAAGAACAGGTTCGTATTTATTGGAAGGGCATTGGAATTCAAAGTGTCTAAAGTATTTAGAGCAACAAATTTCTTCCTCATGATAATCAAGCAACTCATTAGCAATTTTATATAGAAGCTCTATGTAGCCTCCTAATCTTTTCCCTTCATTTGATTTTCTAAATTCAGCAGCTATCATGGCGTTTTCATAATAATTTTCCATTTTATAATTTTTGTGTGTTTTTAAATATATGTTAGTATGCAATGCAAACAAGAATAAAAGTTTAGCACAACGCTCCCTGGCAACGGTGCCAGAAAAGTACTTGATAATCCCCAAGAGCAAGGAATCACTGTAGCACAATTCGATAAGTATTTGACTGTCGAACCCACGAGGAGCTGAAGGTAAACTATCTGTTCTCTAAAGCACTATAACCCTCTTATATGGCCTTTTATGCAAAGCAATAAATTTGAGTAAGAAAGGAACTAACTAATGGAACCAAGTGATGTGGAGTAGGTTTATCTAGCAACAAGTTTCTAAGAGCAAGCTTTCTAATGCAAGTTTCTTAAAGCAGTTTTATCAAGGTAACAAGTAGCAAGAATCTCAAGTAGAAAATATCTCTAGGGAGCAAATGTTCTGAAAATTGTTATTTCATTCGTGTGGTTGTCACAATTAGTGAAGCACATGTTTTAGTCTTAATTGTTTCTTCTAGGGGGGAGCCATAAATAGGTGTAGCCAAGTTAATGAGCAAATTACACAACTCTTATGATGGATCTCATGGCCAATTAAACGTGCAGCACAATAATTATTAAGACATAATTGTCCCACCATAGCCTTAAGTTCTAGGGTCTCCCATATATCCCCCAATAGAGTAACTTCATGATTCGATCTCGGGTTTACTTGTCCTCCCAAGTCCTCCACACTCCATTACCTTACCGGTGATCACCTTACATGCATTCCCCAACATATGCGTGCACTCATACATTGTACATCATGACAATCATAAAAGATAACAAAACTTGTATGCAACCAATCAACGAACTATTTCACTATTGCCATGAACAAATCACTTCTCAAACATAGATGGAGAGACACAATAGATCACGGGAAAAGTATATTGCATCATACATCATGTTTTCCAAGAGTTTATAGTGGAGAGATGGAGATGATCTTGCTATAGATGTTGATGATGATCACGCCGGAGGGGGGTGGAGCCCTCCGGAGGTAGATTCCGGCGGCGTTTCCCCCCTCCGATCTTCTCCGGCGGCAGCCTTCTGTCTCTCTGTTTCTTGTTTTGTGTTTCTCCGCCGCCTCCTCCTGGAAAACATCGGGAGACTATTTTTATAGTCGTTTTTAGGTCACGAGGAAGCTTCGGGAAGAAGGATCGACGCAAACGGGGCCACGAGGGCCAAAAGAGGTGGGCCCACGCGGCCAGGTATAGGAGCCGCGTGGGGCACCCTCTTTTGCCCCTCCAGCCTCCGTTTGCTTGCTTCCTTTGCTCCTAGGTCTTCCTCCTTCCAAAATAATGATCCCCATAAATTTGCAGCTCATTATGACGTTGTTAAGGCCCTGAAATAAATAAGGAAAGAAATAGGGGTTTTCACGCGGCCAGGTACAGGGGCCACGTGGGGCACCCTCTTTTGCCCCTCCGGCCTCCGTTTGCTTGCTTCCTTTGCTCCTAGGTCTTCCTCCTTCCAAAATAATGATCCCCGTAAATTTGCAGCTCATTATGACGTCGTTAAGGCCCTGAAATAAATAAGGAAAGAAATAGGGGTTTTCTGCCTGCGCAGGATTAATTCCATAAAAAGGGGAAATCATTATTAATTACCAAAAATCATTAAATAACAGTAATATACCCCTTATATGATGCAAATATGAATGCAATATAAGTATTATAGTGCAAAGTTCATGTATGCATTTTATATGCATCACCATCTCGTAACTGCTGAGCCAGGAAGTCAGATCCATGTTGGGCTCGTAGTTGCCAACCTTGCGAGGTTCCTTGAAATTGCTAGGGAAGGACTCAGCTCTGATGGCTTCCGATAAAGACTCGGGACCCGTCAAAGAAGGTAATCTTCCGGGCGAGTTTACCTCTATAACTGCGCGAGTTGGTTGTGGCTGGTTAACTGCTTCTCCTGCCGGCGCTGGTCTTCTGGCCCTTCCGGCTTCTGGGACTCTGGCCATGGCAGCTTCTCTCCTATTCCGCACCTCGTCAACAATCCTTTGAGATTCTGAGAAAGTCGGCACATGTGGTTGATTTCTTGCCAGCTCGCGGCGTCTTGCGCTCGTCGACCCGGCCGGATGTGACTCGTCGTGCCGACTCCTTGTTTGGGAGTTGTATGGAGTAGAATGAAGCCTGCTCGCATCTGGGAAGTTGGGGTAAAGAGCCTGCTGAGCCATTGCCGTTTTGAGCATGCCGATGGCGAGTCGTGCCTCCTGTCCCATTGGGTTCTCCATAAGTGGGATTCTCTCTAGAGCCATAGTTGCCGCGTGTACATTGTCCATTGGGTTTGAGTAGTGTCCTGCTGGCATCTGGAACCTTGGCGGTCGCGGTGGTGGCGGATCCATCCCACCGGCTCCTCCTCCAGCTCCTCCTTCAGGTGGTGGCGGTCCGTTGGGCCCGTCGGCTCCTCCTTCGGATGCTCTTCCATTTCCCTCTGGTGGTGGAGGAGGTGGAGCTCCTACTCCCATTCCGGGTGTTGATCCTCCGGCTCCGGCTCCTGCGGCCGGACCGGTAGCTGTCTGAAAGAGATTTGTGGGGTTTATCATGGCTCCTTGTAGCCGACTCCTCGTTCTCCTATGCTGGACCGAGGCTAGCTCCTCTTGGCGATTGCGCACTGCTAATGCTTCAGCTTGTACGCGATCATGTTCTTCTTGCACGCGAGCTTGTTCTGCCTGGACACGGGTTTGTTCTGCCTGGACACGGGCTTGATCTTCTAACAACTTGCGACTAGCTAGCGTCTGCAACATCCGCTAACTGCTTCTCTATAGCCTCTGGAGCTGAAATCAACTCATGTGCACGAGCCGCTGCATTATCTGTTGTGATTTCCTTTGTCAACAAGTCCGGATCAAATTGATTTCCCCCCGACACGTACACTCCAACATGACGCGAGTGTACTGGCGATGGCACATACTCCTCCTCAACTCCATATCCAAGACGATATTCAAATAAGGGTAAAATTGACTCTGAATCAGCATCATAGTCTGGCTCCGAACCCAGCTCTGACAGTATCTCCGACTCCTTTGTGGGGATCTGTTGTTCCTCTTGTTCGGCGACTATGCTGATTTCTGATGTGCCAACGGACTCCTCTCCATCAGACTCGACAATAGCTATTGCTTCTGAAACAGAATCTAACTCGTTAACTCGGGTACCTGATGTGTTGACAATGCCAACGAACACGTTGATCTTGCCAAAGATGAACTGGTATCCCTCCTTGACTTCATCCATCTCCGAGCTCCACCCATAGTCGTCGATCTCTGTCTCGCCATACTGGTTGGTGTAGACCCTGCCGATGGCGAGCTTCTCCATACCTCGGCGAGCTTCTCCCATGATCTCGACTCCTTTCATCACCATCCCCATGGTGGGCGCCAATTGTTGTGGGGTTGTCACGGCAAGTACTTCCTCCGGGAAGCTAAGTTGTAGGGCCATGGCGACTAGGAACACAGGAGTTGGTTAATCTTGACGAGGGACAAGGAGTTTACCCAGGTTTGGCCCCTCTTGATGGAGGTAAAGACCTACTTCCTGCTTGTTCTTTATTGCTTGGTGTTGATGTCGATTACAAGGTTCCGATCTCGCTAACTCGAGAATCGGCGATTATGGGACTTGAGGACTTGTGAGACTTTTTATCGCTTATCGATCTAACGTCCAGGAACCCCCTTATAAAGGCGGCCGGGTCCCTGGACTTACAAACTATGCCGAGTTACACCTGAACACGGAGTCCCACTCTAGGTCCTCACCTTCCAAGTTGGTACTCCGGGTTGTATGGGGACTCCAGTCTTGTCGAGTCTTTTCCTTTAGCTAACTCGTGGTGGGCTTGCCGGCTCGCTCCTAGCCCAGCCCATGTTGCTTGAAGTGTAACCCGACTTGGGCCTTCTTGGTCTTGCCGGGTCCACTTTCCGGCTCCTTGGGCCTACCCGGAAAGTATCCCCCCATCATAACCCGGCTGTGACTTTTCTTTATACACTGGCAGTTCTTTCTTCGCTTTGGGCACTTCCGTCTTGGCCTGTTCACACTTGACGACTGGGTCCTCGAAAGTTACTCGCTTCACTCCCTTGCCTTTGGTAGCCAACATCATTTCAGCTGGTTTTTGGTTATTTGGAGTCGGGTTAGAAATAGCATCTTTGCGACCATCTCTTTTTACTATATATGATTGCTTGACCACCTCCTTCTTCCTCCATGAGCTCCTGACCGACCCTTGATTGAGCCTGTCTTTGACATGTGGTTTTCGTGTTGATTCTCTCCGAGCTACATAAACTTGACGAGGTGATTTAGCATAAGACTGATGGTGTGCCCGTGAATCATACTTGTCCCATGATTGATATGAATATAAGCCAGCATAGGAAGGCATGGACAACTTCAGCATTGGCGGCCCAAAAGAAGTTCGCGGAATCGGCACATTGGGCTTCTTCTTTTGCCAATCCCTGTCATCAGATTTACGCCCTGGGGGTGACTTCGATGTCCTTTCTTCAGCTGGCCGATAAGCACGTTTTGCTTCGCTCATCTTCTGATACTTCTCCAACAATTGAGCGAAGGTAACTTTAGATTTCCTCCTTCGGTGCTAATTGCTGCCTTTGTCCCCTTTATCACTGCAGGCATCGATCATTCGATTTTCTTGTTGCCCCCTAGTGTTAGGCATACTCTTTGTAGCTTTGATGTAAGGTCCGTCCTCAGGATTTCTGGCTTGAATAATTTCTTTCCTTAACGAATCAATCCCATCACCTACAGTGTGTACCCGTCCGTCATCGAATGAGCCGGCTTGAGGCAGCTGAGTCAACACTTGATCGCCGACAAGATTAATGTCAGCGGGGTGGCTATCAGCTTGTGCTTCAACAAATTCCAATCATCCTTCAAGGCCGATTGTGCTTCATAAAACATGCCGCAGTCTTTATTATTCTGCTCGCACGAATTCTGCATTCGCTCTTGTGTTGACGGCTGGACCTGGTGATCTTCTATTATGATTGGGTTAGCCGGCGATGCACCGACAATGTGACCCCCCCCAGGCCAGACTGATGGTACACTGTTCATCCCTTAGCCGATATCGAGATACCGGCTTTGGAATTATGCAACCGAGTGGTGCCAGCTTGACGTCATCCAACTCGGCTATGCATCATCTTTCGCCTTCTTTTTCCGATTTTTCTGAATCGGCTATCTTGAAGGACTTTGAGCCCGGCTTTGTGTTTCTGCAACAAAAATAGCTATAGAATATATGTCTCACTTGAGACCAAATATTAGCCAGGCATGAAACAAGAAAAGTTGCCCACATAAATGTAAAGTTTAGCCGGCATGACGAGAACAACTTTGATTGCGATAAATTGTCACTTTCAGCCTCTACGAATGGTATGATATGTTGGCCTGCACGATTAGTGACAATACTATTCCTAGCAAACAAACTACTTATCTCGACTGGTCTTTTGAAGCTAACAAGAATTTTATCATTGGATGCATCAACATTATTATTTTGACCGAATCGATAGATAAGTAAATTGTTGGCTGGGCATACCTCTTTGAAGACATTAAGAGACTGCGATGCTGGCACATCAGGAACAATATTGCTTTGCTCCGTCTTTGGATAACTCTTCAACGCCTCTTCCTCCTCTTCTAGATCCTGTGCAGCGTCACCCGGATGCTCTTCATCAACCGAACATTGTTCGGCTTCTTTCTCTGGTTCTTGATGTTCACCACTAATCGAACTTTGTTCCATCGTGTCTTCTTGTTCGTGATGCCAATCGTCTTTGGCACGAAATTCGACGGGTCATACGCAATCTTTCTTATTAAAGACGTCGGTAGAGCATGATGGTTGCATGTCCTGAACAATATCTTGTTCGGCCTCTAGATGATTCTCCAACACCTTGTCTTCTTCCTTTTTTGGATCTCACGCCCCACTACTTTGATGTTCAATGTCATCCGAACTTTGTTCGGCAATATTCTCTACTTGATGTTCATCAATTCCTTTGGCACGAAATTCATAGGGTAGCATATAAACTCCTTTACACCCAGAAAAATCAATCACGGCTGTTTTGCTAGCCATGCCATGCTCTTGAGCAATGAAGCTTGATTCCTTTGATTCAGTAGATTCGGCACAAGTACTATCTAATTCGCCTTCAACAACCGAAGTAACCATACTTTCCGAATCATTCATCTTTTCTCCATGGCTTTCATCAATTTGCAAAGCTTCTTCTTCTTGCTTTAGCACCGTTTCAGCTTGGTTATCGCGTGGAAGAGTGGTGCCGCAACAGTGGAACATGGGGTTCCCCTAGTGCGGCCAAAGCGGGTCCCTCAACCGTGGGCCCACCAAGAAGATGGACAAGGCGAGGAGTCAAGATCGGCAGGCGGGCCGCCCCGTCTGCCCCGCGGGTACATCGACAAGCACGGCATCGACAACCAGGGCTGAAGGGCCGGGTGACCTCCCGGGGTCACCCTCTACACGGCAAGCAATGCGGAGGACTTGGGGCCTGAACGCCCGGCAGGAGGCTAGGCTTGCTCCCGGGTTCCCCCTCCATACTACTGCGGGGATAAGTTTGCCAGCTCGGGCTGGAAGCTCGTAGAAGACTTGGGCGCCAAGGAAGTGCAGGCGTCGAGCGGGGACATGGCCGGTGGGGGTGTCAGCCCCTGTCGACCCCACTTTCCAAAAGGTGGACGACCGCACCAACCCTCCTGGAGGAATACTTGGATGATAAGAAGCCACGTCACCCCTTAAAAAGACCACCGGGGGGTTTTCCCGCCGAAAACCCCCACACTCCTCGGATGCTCTGTGGGCTCCCCTTAGCCTATAAAAGGAGGACCCAAGCATGGCCGAAGGAAGGGAGTGGGACCAAAGAGAGAGCAAGGCAAGACTAGCTAGGGCAAAGGGTGAAGGCGAGAGGTGATCTCCTCTGGGGAGGATCTGCTCGTCTTCTACCTCTAGTCGCAACCTTCCAGGTGTTCACCTGCCACCACCACCTTGTAAGCCACACCATGATAAACCTCTCAATCCAGACATGCAGGAGTAGGGATTTTAGCCTCCGGGCGGCCTGAACCTGGGTAAACTCCCTATATCCCTGTGTTGTTCCCTAGTACGTAGATCGGAAGAACTTGGCAAGGTACTCTCGGGGAAGGTGTCTCCGGCCTCCTTCGCGCCCCGTGCCGAACCTAAAAAGAGGGTATCCTTTACTCCCGGTGTTCGTGCTCTGAGACACGACATTTGGCGCGCCAGGTAGGGGGCGCAAGCGCTGGATTCTTCTTCATCAACCTCAAGTCCTTCGCCTAGATCTGCGCCGGCATCTTCGTCTAGATCTGCACCGACCCCGTCGTCGAAATCATCACCAAGGTCTGCAGCAAGTCCTTCGTCCGCGGCAAGGTCTACTCTCGGCTCCTCCCTCTCGGCGAGATCTTCTTCAAGGGCATCGAGCCTAGCGAGATCTGCGTTGGCCGCTCTCTCCGCTCAGATGGCACGGAAGAAAAAGACCCAAGCACCCATGGAATACCTACGGTACCCAGGACTCGGCTTCATCCCTGAAGAGTCTTCATCGACATCTCCTGCTGAAGGCCGAGCCCTCGGAATTCGATTTGTTCCTCCAGCGGCACACATCAGCTCTGGGACCCGCGAGGAGAAGCCTCAGGGAGGTGCGATGAGCACGGATTAACCTCTCTCCCCATGGATTCATGGAGCGAGCGAGGAGCTCCGCTTCGGAACACCACCTGCAGCGCCGCCCCCGAAGAAGGAAGAACCGAGCCCGGGCGTGAAGAGCGAGCCCCCTGACAAAGACCCTCTCGCGTACGTCCCGCAAGAAGTCCAAATCCCTCTGAGCAAGGATGGCCTACCCAGGCCATGGTGCATGTACCATAAGTCTAGTGGACATAGCATCAACGACTGCCGACAGCTCAACGAATGCAAGAAATGCCCAAACGATGACAAGTGTTACACCTACGGAGAACCCGGACACATCAGTAGGGACTGTCCTCACAACAAGAAGCCAAAAGGGCCAAGAAGAAATCCCCGAAGACTTTCACTAGCACCTCTACTCAGATTGAAGACCTTGATGACCTTTGCTCGTCCTGGACACAACAGCGAACACGAGAGAGCCAGAGGATGACCGCCGTCAGTTGGAACCAAACTTTCGTCTATGAAGACCTCCCCGGAGAGGAGTGGGATCTCCCGGGTCACATCATGGCGATACACCCGGGACCAATGGACCTCCTCAGAAGTACTGGATCGCAAGATGGGATGGACTCCGGGTCCTGCGGATAAAAGAGTGAGAAAGTCTCTAGACCGGCACCTCCAAAGCGCCAGCCAGACGGATGTGGCCTCAAGCGGCTCCAGAGTAAGAAGGTCTCTGGACCGGCGCCTCCGAAGTGCCAGCCAGACGGATGCGGCCTCAAGCGGCTCCAGAGTAAGAAGGTCTCCGGACCGACGCCTCCGAAGCGCCAGCCAGATGGATGCGGCCTCAAGCGGCTCCAGAGTAAGAAGGTCTCTGGACCGGCGCCTCCGAAGCGCCAGCCAGACGGATGCGGCCTCAAGCGGCTCCAGGGTAAGAAGGTCTCTGAACCGGTGCCTCCGAAGCGCGAGCCAAACGGATGAGGCCTCAAGCGGCACCAATACAATGGTCCCCGGACCGGCGCCATTAGAGCGCCAGCTAGTCAGCATCGCCAACTGTTGGCACTAAAAGTCCTGTTCCAGCAAGGATTCGCTGGGCAGGCGGCTATTTCATTTCGGGTCCCTGCACCCGCGGGAAACTGCAGGGCAGGGCAGAGTTATGTCTGAAAAACGGCATAGAAGACCTGCATCGGCGGTAGCGCGACGAAGTGATCATTGAAATAGCCTAAGGAGGTCTACAACGAGCTAAGTATAAAACGTGCTTGCACGGGCTTTTTCCTAGCTACATTTGTTTTGTGCGTTTTGGCTAAGACGAAGGCGGGCGTTCTTTTGTGGTAGCGCCTCCACGATGACGCTGTCAATTTTCCTCGGGCAGTGCAGTCGTGGTCTGAGGTCCGTGTGGTCAAAAAACGATGGGCCCTTGGGGGGATGCGCCGTGTGCTAGTATCTCAGATCCGTCTGTGTGCTCACAGCTGGTTAGCTCTCGCGCCTATTGGATCCTTCCCGAGAGCGTTAAGCCTCCAAGAGTGTAATAAAACTTATGTAACCTTGTAAAAAGGTATTTACATTGAAAAGTACATGTTTGCCAGCCCTTCTCGGCGGCATAGTCTCAAAACACAGATCACGTTCCCGAGTGCTGCTCTGTCTCTTTCAGGTTTCGCCAGGATCACTGGTCGTCCTCACGGTAAAGGCGCTTCATGATCTCGTCCACCTGACGGGTGACCTCTGGATCGGACGACATCTCGGGCGTCACCCCTTCCAGCTCGGAAAGCAAGGAAGGTTGCGGGCACCGCTGGTGGAGGGCCGCGAGGAATCGGGTGGCCACCTTCCGGGCAGCCTTCTCCCCCGCGCAATGATTAGACTTGCTCATGCTCTCTTTGGCGCTGCGAATCAGCTGGGCCATGTGCTCCAGGAACTCGGGGTAATTGCTGATGGAGCGGGAGTGGTTTGGCTTAAGGATTGGCGGATCTTTCGCCCCCATGGCAGTAAGCGCGTCCACGATCTTCGAAGACCCGGTGTACATCTTAAGCATGAGCTCGTTGTTGCCCCTCCGGTGAATTGTGAACTGCTTCTTCTCTTGTTCAAGCACCGCCTTGGTCTCGCCCAGCTCCTTCAGCACCACCTTAAGCTGGACAGTCGACATCTCGTTTTGATCCTAGGCAATCTATGCCTGCGACTTGCATACCTCCATGGCGCCCGACCGTCAGCCAGCTCCTTGGCCTCGGCCCGGCGGACAACGCTCATTCGCTCGGCTACTTCATCCCTGAATGCAATCGCCTCCCCAGTTCTTTGATCTTCTTCTCTAGAGCGGTGCAGTGGGCATCCGCTCTCTTCCTGGCTTCTTCGGCGGAGGCAGGCGCCTTCTTTTGCGCCTCGATGTTGGCGGTCATCATCACTATCTGATCCACCAGCTCATCCCTTTCGCCTCTGGCCCTTAGAAAAGCTCGTCTGGCCTGAGCCCGGCGCTCTCTCTCGAAGTCAAGGTCGTCCCTCAGGCGAGAGATCTGCTCGTCCCCCGACACAATGGCTCTGTCCTTCTCCCGAAGATCCTCTGTGCTCTTAAGCTCCACCTTGCGACGGGTCCACTCCACCGCATTGTCCATCCCCTGCTCTAGACGGTCTTTGTCCTGTGCTGCCCTGATGTGGAGTTGCTCCTCCGCCTCAAGGTAGGCCTTCTCTTGATCTTCGAGCTCGTGGAGACACCTCTAGAACGTCTCCTCAAGATAGGACACCCTGAGCTCTCGAGCGTCCAGCAGTACCTCATCCGCCACCAAGCGCACCTCTCGGGCCTCCAACTCTTCCTCCCTGGAGGAACCAGGAGACGCCCGCCATTCGAGCTTGGCCCCCGCGAAAGCAAGGAACCCCCCAGTGTTATGGAATGATCTTGAAAACCCGGGGGTCGGGTTTGCTGCCTGCTCAACTGAAGTGGCTTCGCTACTAGAATGCCGCCAGGGGGCTGGCGCTCACCGGCTCCGCACGCCGGAAGGATTGTCGGGGCCTCAACGTCGCGCTCGCCCCCGGCCGGCTCGCTCACCACAAGATCTGCATCATTGACCACACGGTCAACTCCAGGTGCACCTTTGCCGATACACTGGGGGACCCGCACAAGCCCGAATGGACTTACCTGGAGTTAATACGGGCATTGTCGGGTCCCGTCACGGGGGAGCCTGGTCGCGCCTTCGAGGAAGCGACACCTGCACCACCATCTGTTGTCCACGAGCCCCGCCTGGCGTGGGGCTGGCACCCGGAGGGGTCCCAACAGGAGCCAGGGATTCCTCCACACCTGCCGCGGAGCTCTCGGCGGTCTCTCCCACCTCCTCATCTTTTTGGACCTGGGGAGTCGCTTGGGAGTCCCCTGGAATGCTACCTCGGCTACAAAGATCTGCATGAGAAGACAAGACGCCGGGGACCCACTTTGACCAATCTTTTTTCGTCATAGCCCCGACAGATGAAGAGCGTACCCGTCGGGACTATGCCCGGGGGCTACTGTCGCAAAAGTGGAACATGGGGTTCCCCTAGTGCGGCCAAAGCGGGTCCCTCAACCGTGGGCCCACCAAGAAGACGGACAAGGCGAGGAGTCAAGATCGGCAGGCGGGCCGCCCCGCCTGCCCCACGGGTACATCGACAAGCATGACATCGACAACCAGGGCTGAAGGGCCGGGTGACCTCCCGGGGTCACCCTCTACACGGCAAGCAACGCGGAGGACTCGGGGCCCGAACGCCCGGCAGGAGGCCAGGCTTGCTCCCGGGTTCCCCCGCCGTACTGTTGTGGGTATAAGCTTGCCAGCTCGGGCTGGAAGCTCCTACAAGACTTGGGCGCCAAGGACGTGAAGACGCCGAGCAGGGACATGGCCGGTGGGGGTGTCAGCCCCTGTCGACCCCACTTTCCAAAAGGTGGACGACCGCACCAACCCTCCAGGAGGAATACTTGGACGAGAAGAAGCCACGTCGCCCCTTAAAAAGACCACCGGGGGGTTTTCCCGCCAAAAACCCCCACGCTCCTCGGTTGCTCTACGGGCTCCACTTAGCCTATAAAAGGAGGACCCAAGCATGGCCGAAGGAAGGGAGTGGGACCAAAGAGAGACCAAGGCAAGACTAGCTAGGGCAAAGGGTGAAGGCGAGAGGTGATCTCCTCCGGGGAGGATCTGCTCGTATCCTACCTCTAGCCGCAACCTTCCGGGTGTTCACCCGCCACCATCACCTTGTAAGCCACACCATGATAAACCTCTCAATCCAGACATGCAGGAGTAGGGCTTTTAGCCTCCGGGTGGCCTGAACCTGAGTAAACTCCCTGCGTCCCTGTGTTGTTCCCTAGTACGTAGATCGGAAGAACTTGGAAAGGTACTCTCGGGGAAGGTGTCTCCGGCCTCCTTCGCGCCCCGTGCCGAACCTAAAAAAGGGGTATCCTTTACTCCCGGTGTCCGTGCTCCGAGACATGACAAGTGGACTTGATAATGTCTTGAAGATCATTCTCAAATGCTTTTAAATCTTCTTCGGCCTGTTTTTTCCTCCATGCCTCCAATTCTTTTGTACGCTTCCTCCTGAGTTCTTTAAAAGCTTGTCAATGCTCAGTCGATAACTCCTCAAGAGTCGGCGTAGTGAATTCTTCGGTGCTATCCTCTGTAGGGCATGATTGCCCCCCCAATATTTTTTGTTTCTTTCGGCCGTGCGTTGCCAAAACTTTGTGAATGTAAAGAATAAAAATTGATCTTGAATTGTTCACGCTCCTCTTCACGTTCCTTCTTATACGACTGATAAGCTTGTATTGCAGCAGGATCATGTGGCTTTCTTTTGTATTCCTGGTAAATGGCATTAGCCCTTTTGAAATATGCTACACGTTTTTCCTTCCAATCATCAAATTCATATGCGTCGGTAGAAGATGAAGGCACATGTGCTCCTGTTAAATTTTCACGTGTTCGGCTGTGAACACAGGGAAAGTGCGAAGCCGAATTACGTGTCTCACTAGTTCCACATGAAGCTGAAACATTAGTAACATAAGGTGCCGATTGAGTAATCATATAAGGCGTAGTATATGTCGGTTGGGAGTAACCGGCCAAGTCGCTGGTACCAGCATAGCCGATTCCCCCATCCATCGGCCTGTCTGGGGACAACCCCGCATATTGCGAGTCGGCAACCGATGGATAAAACCGTGAAACATCCTCTTGCCCGTGAGGTGTCTCACGTTACTCATCGGCCTAAGATATGGGGCAGCCGATGCATGAGAATTCAAATATATATGTTGCACGTTGCTAATATTATAAGGATTTGAAGTATAGAGATTATTTTGCATCGGCTTTTGCGCATAGTGTAAACTAGGGTTAGCCGACACAACACTCATATCAAAAGATCTACTAATGTCAACATACGAGTAATTTGCATCTACACAAGGAGATCGTGAATTCATGTTATCGATGTAGATTGCAGTTTCTTTATGCGCTCTTTGTAGCAAGAACGGGTTGGAAACTGTTCGCTTCGTCCCGAGCGGAGTCGCCAAAAAGTGTGTTGACACACGAACATGTCACGTGTATGCGTGGCGCCGAGCGAGATGCTCCGCAACTCACTCCGCGGGCGGCTCGCCGGAAGCGCGATACGCAAGACAATCCGGCGGGCGCTTTTGTAGACCCGAAACCCAGCTCGCCTGGGAGGGACCCCGTCAGGGCTCGCGGCAGCTATGGGTTTCCCTAGGTCGCGGCCTGACCACCCCTAGAGCCTCATGGATTCGCAGCCTCCAATATTGAAGAACGATGAAGAACGAGAAGAAAGATATAAGGGAGAGGGATAAAAAGTAGATGAACACGAAAAAATGGTAGATGTGTTTGTTCGATTGGTGTTGGATCAATCGGCCGGCACCCTCGTATATAAGGGTGGCTGGACTTCCCGTGCAAGGAAAAGGTTTGGATTCACGTTCCCAACCCTAATTGGGGCACAATTCGGATGGTCTGACCTGAACCTTCCAAAACTGTTCGGTCTGCACCTTATGGGTCGTTTTTGAGGCAGTTACCCACCTCGGATAAAAATCTCGTAGATGACAAAGTTGTTCGTCTCGAAAAAATGAAGAACTTTCATTTTATGTGTTTTTTCATCCGACTCCATCTTGAGCACTCATCTGGGCTCGTAAATAAAACTTTTCGAATTGGATCCGAATCATAGAAATCTGATTCGTCCGTAATTGCCAGATTTAGCTTAGTAAAAGAACTTAAATCAAAAATTCATAAACAGCAAAAGTTGTTCATCTCGAAAAAATGAAGAACTCTTCATTTATGCTTTTTTGCATCCGAACCTTCTTGTTTAGTGGCCGTTCGGTCTAGCTAATAAACAGGATTCATCGTAGGCCATTGTAGCTCACAGAACGCAACTAGTACTTGTACTAGTTGATGTCTGTTTTTCCTACTAGTTTTGGCCGAATTCCAGAACAATACTAGTACAAGTACTAGTTAAGCTTTGTTTCATCCTAGTTGGCCGAAATTCGAAACTTGAGTACTAGTTAGGGTCTGTTTCGGCTTATTATTTTTTTAAAGAACTTTTTCTAAGCCAAAATTGGGCATCAACAGTATCAATCAGATATATTTCCTATTTTCCCTTTTCACCTATCGGAGTTTGCAACATCTTGTTCGGTTGCCTAATCCATGGGATCCTGATCTGCTATTTTGAAGAGAGAGAAAAAATGTCGTATACTAGTTGGTTCGATCGGCCAAAGTGAAAAATAAAAGGAAGATGCAACGTCCAGATTGTGTTGAGCTTTGGGACTTGATCCACACGTTTGCTATTTTTCTCTACTACTTATAAAAGAGCAAACATTTTCTTTCTTAAAGCCACCCCGTTAAGTGTACCAGGCTAATTTGTGTCACAGATTTATCCAATCTAATTAGATCTAACGGACTACATTCATCTGACTGGAGCCCGTGTGTGCACTTAGCGATTACTGTCGGCAGACGATACTCTGCCGAGTGGACGAACTTTTCCACGCCACGCAGTCCACGCTGGGAAATAACTGCCTCGATCTTGATTACGATCCCCCTTCCCCCGTCCCGATAAACAGTCTGAGCCATGGCGAGCGAGAGGAGCGAGAGGAGCGCGTCTGCTCATGCTGAGCCGGCAACGGTGATGAGGACATCCCTAGCTCTTCTACACTTGAAGATGTTGCTGTTCAAGACAAACCCAATGAAGTGAGGATTGGACCAATGACAAGATCAAGAACCAAGTTATTAGAACAACAGGTGAACTCACTTTTAATAGAATTTGATATTTGTGATTATGAGAATTTTATACTACCTAAGTCAATGCATTTATGTATGATCAGGGTTATTGAAAACACAAGCATTCATGGAGGAGAGGAGCAGCAAGGCATGGAGGATCACGTGGAGAGCAAGAGGGAATGCATGGAGGATACAATTCAGAACATCTACTACAAGTGCTTGAGGGAGGAGAGGGAGGCAGGAGCACATGGAGAGAGGCAAGAGGATGGCACACAACACAATGTTGGTGGCGCCAAGGAGGAGTCCTAGTCACACCAGGACCAGGACTTGAGTGTCCTTTTGGGCCGAACCCAACATGGGTAGGTTTGTATCTTATTGACTCCAAACTTTGAGTCCAAACCGAGTAGGATTAGAGGAGGTGCGTTTTGGCTGGTTTGTGGCCGCACCCCCTCTCATATATACCTCCTTCCTGTGAGTTGGAGGCTTAGACTACGTAAAACATAAACCCTAGAACCTCTAGATTGGATCGCGAGAAGCATTCATCTTGAAGTATAAACCTTTGCAAATTCAGCGTGTTATCTGCTGTTCCATTGGGAATCAGAAGGTATAGGACCACTTCGTAGTCGGTGGCTACGTGTGCAAGTGTGTGGAGCTACAAATATCCAGGGGGTTGAAAGCTGTTGCATTGGCAACGGGGATTAGCCGGAGAGTTTACAGCGAGACGCAAGTTATCTATCATCCATCTACCACGAGCTCATTGAGAAGATCGGGCCATCCCTTATCATCTTGGTATCAGATTACTGGGTTTACTTGGTGAGCAATTTCCATCCCCGTAATTTTAGTTCAGTGTTTTTCATCCTATACAGAAAAAGCCACACAAAAATATTAGGGTTAGAATTTTGCCATAGCCTAGATCACATCAATTTGCATTGCTTAGTTGCTGTTTTGTGTGATCTTTGCGTCCCCTTTTCTAAATTTTGAGTCGTGTTGGTTAGGTTAGGTTTAGGGTTCTTTTCCTAGTTCTAATCGTGTCTTATTTCTGTTTTTAGCTCATCCACGAAAACTCCAAAAAAAATTAGTTACCAGAGTCCTAGTCTAGGTTGTATTCCGAGTTTGGATCGAGTTCTGCCGCGGCACAAAAAATCGCCGATTTCCTGCCGCGTCCCTAGCTCTAATCGGACTCGGATCAGTTTCTCTGCCGCGAATCCGATTTGCACTAGGTTTTCTGCCGCGATACGGTCTCTGTGAGGTTTTAGACAGTTCTAGTCAAACTGGCATAACTTTTGCATACGAACTCCGTTTTCGACGTTCAACCACTCAAATCATTCGTCTCGAAAAGTTCTATCCAACCAAACTAACTTTGTTTGTTTACGCCTTCGCGGCAGCCTCGGAATCCCCAAATTCGTTCGGGAACATCGAGTTTTTGGACCTTTTCAGTTTCAGTTTCGGCAAAAACCGAACTTTGTGAGATTTAGCCACAGCCTTTCTACAGCAACAATTTAGGTACCTTACCCATAAGACTAGCTTTTTTCTTGCTCAAACAGGTTGCTCATAATTCTCATACTTTGTGTCATATTTTCTGTTTTCATCGTTATTGCTCCTGTGTGAAGTCTTGGCCATTGGAAAAATACAAAAAACATATAAAAGTGAGAGTATAAAAAAAAGAGAAAAGAGAAAAATCAAAAGAGGCCGAGAGTGATACATACAATATTGTGAGTGGAGCTTATTTTGAGCATTGCTATATTTTGACACTATATTGAGCAATCTTGTGCCTATTTTTCTTTGAGCTTGGCTAGTGTCTTTCTAGTGCATTGCAACAAATTCCTCCATATAGTTGCTTGCCCCTTTTGTCTCCATAATTGTGTTTGTTTCCTTAGGTGAGTTTTGGTATCACACAAACAGCAAATAGGTGTAGTGACCTTGCCTTTTAAAATAGACAAGATACATGTGCATAGTGCTAGTCCCTGGATCGACTCGCTAGCACACACAGTACAGGATGAAATACCATAACAGTGCATCATTTTATTACACGCATGATCCATAATTCAAAGTAGTTTCTATTACAAAGTGCATAGCTCGAAGCTAGCTTTATTTAGAGTAAATAGCGGAAATAAACATCAAGCATGGAGTCTCCATCATCTTCATGCTGCCACAGGCGAACATGTCGGTTGTAGACTCGAAGCCCTATCACGCACCTTACTCATCGTCTGAACAATCTGCAACAGTAAAAGCGTTGCAGCCAAAATTTGGTCAGAACCATTGGAATGGATCTGGCAAGTGACACTTGTGGACTCATAATGGCAAACTCTAAGACCTATATGCTTATTTGGCTGGTAGATCTCAAGGCTCTTTGCATCAAGCCAATTTTATCCTACAACCCCTACATCTGCTTGTTCGTCCGGTCGGGTCCACTCAGCTTAGTCAATCAAGACAGAGCCCATATGACTAGTGGCTGCACTGGAAGCAAACAAAAGCATGGAGTGACATCGAATCTCTTTGTTCCTGGGTGGCCGTTCCCAAGTGAACATCTCGAGTATAACCATGGAAATGGCCTCGAGAAGACACTCAACTCTGTCCGCCCAGCAATACCAATTGCCACCCAGGTGGTTCATTAACTTAGTAGAGTTTTTATCCTTTCATACTACAATAAAACCTTTTGCATTGCAGTTCTAACATCTACCAAGTTAATGGGTACCTAGACCAACAGGAATATGGGGAGGAATACTAAACAGGTCTGCATAGCATAGTAGTAATACTCCTATCATGCATACTACTGAAATAGCTAAAGTGCAAATAATAAAATAGTAGGATTTTTATGCTGGAGTATCACTTGCCTTGGCAACCAGCTGAGCAGGAGCAACAAGCACAAGAGTAACCGGGACCCTCCGAATAATCTAACAAATATCACAAATCACAAATAAGCAACCATACCATTATAGCAATACAAAAATATATGCCATGCATGAGTGTATGCAAATGAGACACAACACAAGTAAATCATATTATTGATCTCTGGTTATTACTATATGCATGATGCCACAAGACAAGTTTAAAACAATTTTAACCATTAAAGCATTTTTAAAACACCCAAAAAGGGCAAAAACAAGGATTTTATAGTTTTCTGTAATAAAATATTTTATAAATTTTGGAAAACAAGTCTACTGGACAGAGGACATCTAGACAAAGCTTCTGCAATTTGGATCACTCAATTTGGAAATGTAGAACTCAAGATATGGCCAAAACAAGATTTTTGGAATTCTACAAATACCAAGTGTGTGCACGTATCAAAAGTGAAATTTTATTGCACCACTGTATTCTACACATTTTTCTGAATCCAGAGACATCAAATTTGTTGAATTTGGATACATGGTTCAAAAGATATGGATTTTTGAAGTTTGGGTGATTTTCTGTTTGAAAAAACAGAAAAACAGAAAAGAATAAAATAAGTCGGCCACGTGGCGGCTCCTGATTGGAGCGTACCGATTCGGTAAGTAAAATAAAAAAGCAGCCGTCCGATGAGGATCTAACGGCTCGGAATGAACCGGCCAAAAAGGGCGGCGCGGCTCGTCGGAACCCTAGCCCGCGCGGCGGAGGCGGCCGGCACGACGCGTTCCGACGCAACCAGAGGGAGAGGGGAGGGGTGGAGCTCACCACGACGAGCAGGAGGTCGAGGCGGGCGTGTTGGCGCGAGAGGTGGCGGCTTGGAGCTCCGGGTCGGCGGGGATTCCTCGCCGAAGTCGGGGGAGGCGGCGGCCGGGCGCTGTCGAGGATGCCCGCGTCGATTCCCTGCGCGAAACAAACCGAGACCACGTCAAGGGGGTGCGCGAGGGAGAGATAAAGAGAGAGGGAGAGGATAGAGGGCGCGGGGACGCCGGGCTTCACCAAAATCGACGGAATCGGCCGTCGGCCGTGGCGGTGCTCCGGTGACGAATACGAGCGGCCCGGCGGCGCTCTGGAGGTGAGACGAGGGGGCTTTGGAAGAGGAGGAGGTGGGCTTTAAGGAGGACAAGGTAGGAGGGAGAGGGATGCGGCATAACGCCGGGAATCGGAGGGGTGGAGTGCGGCCGTTTCGGCCATTGATGAGCACGAACGGAAGAGGAAGAGACGATGACGTCAGCATGACGTCATCTTTTTATTTTTTTTATTTAATGCTTTTCTGAAATTGTGAATAACTTTTAAAATACAAGCCCAAAAATTATGAAATAAATTTGTAAATTTTCAGAATAAAAATCTCTATCACATTTAGCTATGTGACAAAGGTTTTGCAAAACTTTTATTTACAAGCATGCCACTGGCATTAAAGTGGCTTTATAGGCCTTTTTCTTAAAAGGAAAAAAACATAAGTAAAATAGTTTTTGTTTTTAGATAAAAACAACACTCACAAATGCTCAAATGCATAAATGCAATGTGTGATGTCATGATATGCATGAGTTTTTGATTTTTGCAAAAATTGGGATGTTACAATAGGTTTTGTAAATTGGTGTTGTTAGGTATCCAAACCAAGCTCCACCAAATACCCTGTTTTTGTCTTGTGATAGCTAAAACCCCCGGTATTCTCTTCTTCACATCAATTCACAAAAGTTGCTGCTACTTGGTGAGTAAGTATTTCTATTCACTTTGGAACAGTAAGATACACCTGTCTTTGCTGTTTTGGAGTGAGTTGTGAGAGAACACCACCTACACTTATTTTTATTTGACTAACATATTAATCATGGATTCTGCTAGTGATGTTTCTATGCAGCAAAAGAAGAACCCTGATGAGATGGTGAAGTGGAATGAGTATGAGGCTCTACGTGATCACTTGAAGCTGAGAATTGAACAATCTGTTGAGTCTATGCAAGAAGATTTGCAGAGTGTGGAGTTGAAAATAGAGGGTGCTGCTACTCAAGAATCTGTTGAGGCACTCACAAGACAAATTGCTGAATTGACTACTTTGGTACAACAAAGACCCCCTCAAGTTAATGACAATGCAAGTGTGCATGATGATGCTGATATCAATGCGGATGGCCATCAGGAGTTTCCTCTTGGAGGTGGCCGAGGTGGGAGAGGGCATGCAGCTGCTCCAGGTCATGGTTTTCACGCTGTTGGTGCAAGGCGTTTTCCCCAACCTGAAAATAACCATGAGGAGGATGGGTTGGGCAAGCCCAAATTTTCTATTCCATCATTTAGTTTTGATACCAATGATGTGGAAGAGTACCTCACTTGGGAACTCAAAATTGAGAAACTATGGCGTTTGCATGAATATAGTGAAGATAGAAAAATTAAACTTGCTTCTTCTGAGTTTGATGGATGTGCTCTTTGTTGGTGGGACAATTTTGTGCATAAAAGAGAGGAAAATGGTGATCCACCAATTGTTACTTGGAGGTCTATGAAGCAAGTCATGAGGGACAGATTTGTGCTACGAAATTATATACGTACTATCTATGATCAATTGCAGCAATTGAGGCAAGGTACTATGTCAGTTGATGCTTATTTTCAGGAGATGGAGATGATTTTACAATGTGCCCATGTGAGAGAGGAACCAGAGCAAACTATGCAGCATTTCCTTTCAGGTTTGCAATACAAAATTAAGAGCATTGTGAGGCATCTCCAATATTTTGATATGAATGAGCTACTACATCATGCATGTGAAGCTGAAGCCCAATTGGCCGAGGAGGCAAAGATGGCAGCCCGCAATGCAGCTAGTTGTCGTTTTCCTTCAAGAACATCATGTACCACGCCTCCACCAGCCCCCAATTCAGCTATGCGTGGTTCTACATCTACTAGACCAGAATCAAGTCCTTCTAATGCAAAGAAATCAGCCCAACCTGCCGTTAGTCCCAATGGTTCTTCTATGTCCACAGCAAGAAATAGAGACATGAATTGTCATACTTGTGGAGGTAAAGGGCACTTCAAGAGAGAATGTCCTAACAAGAAATTTATGCTTATTAATGAGGACAATGAATATGAGACAGGTGATGATGCTGATCTGAATGATGATGATTGTTATGATGATGATGATGGCCCTCTTGATGCTTATGCTACACACTATCCTTCCATTGTTTGCACGCAGAAATCTTTGAGTGTTACATAAAGTCCTGAAAATCAGCGTTGCAATTTGTTCCAAACCAAGGCTGTTGTTGGTCCTCAAATGGCATGCAAGGTTATTATAGATGGAGGAAGTTGTAGAAATTTAGCAAGCAAAGATTTATGTGCAAAGCTGAAATTGAAATATATTCCACGCCCTCACCATTATTATATTCAGTGGTTGAGTGATAATGGAGAGATGAAGGTGAGCTACATGGTGTGAGTTGAATTTCAGATTGGGCCATACAAAGATACAATTGAGTGTGATGTGGTTCCTATGACTGTTTGCCACTTATTGTTGGGCAGACCATGGCAATTCGACAGGAGTGTTGTGCACAATGGAAGAGCAAATACCTATCAATTGAATTGGCATGGGAAGGACATTATTTTCAGGCCTATGACACCACAGCAAATTGTAAATGAGTCTCGTCAAAAAACAGAAGTAAATCTTGAAAAAGAGAGTGAGAGAGTAGATAGACGAGGGAATAATATTTCTGTGAGTGAACATAGCACCACCAAGCCGATTGGTAAAAATAAAAGTGAGGGAGTGAACCTACTATGCATGTTAGCCACCAAAGAGGATTTCAGAGAATTTAGTGAGGATCCTAGTTTAGTTCCTATTGTGCTTATGCACAAAGGAGAAATTTTGGTTTCTAACGACATGACCCCTATCTCTATTGGTGTTTCTACTGTGTTGTAGGAATTTGATGATGTGTTTCCGGAGGAGGTACCCGCAGGGTTGCCACCATTGCGTGGGATAGAACATCAAATTGACTTGATCCCGGGAGCTACATTGCCAAACTGAGCCCCCTATAGGACAAATCCCCAAGAGATGATAGAAATTCAGAAACAAGTACAAGAGCTTCTTGATAAAGGGTATATTCGAATCAGCTTAAGCTCTTGTGCTGTTCCTGTTATTTTAGTTCCTAAGAAAGATGGTACTTGGCGCATGTGCGTAAATTGTAGAGCAATTAACAACATCACTATTCGTTATCGTCATCCTATTCCACGATTGGAAGACATGTTAGATTAATTAAGTGGTGTTGCTATTTTCTCTAAAATTGATTTGCGTAGTGGTTATCATCAAATTAGGATGAAAGAGGGGGATGAGTGGAAAACAGCCTTTAAAACCAAATTTGGTTTATATGAGTGGTTAGTGATGCCTTTTGGTTTAACTAATGCACCTAGTACTTTCATGAGATTAATGAACCATGTTTTGCATGATTTTATTGGCAAGTTTGTGGTAGTATATTTTGATGATATATAGATCTATAGCCGCAATGAATCTGAACATATTGATCATATTAGACAAGTTTTGCATGTGCTACGTGAAAATAAACTTTATGGTAATCTTGCTAAGTGCACATTTTGCAAAGATAAGGTCATATTTTGGGGATATGTTGTTTCTAAGCATGGAATTGAAGTAGATAAAACTAAAATTGAAGCTATTAAAAATTGGCCAATTGCAATGACTGTTAGTCAATTACGAATTTTTCTTGGTCTTGCTGGTTTTTATAGACATTTTGTGAAAGATTTTAGCACTCTTGCTGCACCTTTGAATGATCTTACTAAGAAGGGTGTTGAATTTGAATGGGGGGTCGCACAAGATATTGCATTTGATGAGATTAAAAAACGTTTGATTTCTGCACCATTGTTAATACTTCCTGATTTCAATAAGCAATTCAACATTGAGTGTGATGCTAGTGGTATTGGAATTGGAGGAGTGCTTATGCAAGAGAACAAACCCGTGGCATATTTTTCTGAAAATTTGGGTGGTGCCCAATTGAATTATTCTGTTTATGATAAAGAATTGTATGCGCTTGTTTGAGTTCTTGAGGTTTGGAAACATTATTTGTGGCCAAACAATTTATCATACATTCTAATCATGAAGCTTTGAAATTTTTAAAGAGCCAGTCTAATCTTAATAAATGTTATGCTAAATGGGTTGAATTCATTGAATCTTTCCCTTACATAATTAAATATAAGAAAGGCCAAGATAATGTGGTAGCTGATGCTTTTTCTAGGAAAAATATGTTATTGACACAATTGGATGTGCAAGTTTTTGGTTTGGAGAGTTTACGTGATTTATATGCTAATGATCCTGATTTCTCTATGCTTTTTACTAAGTGTTCTTCGGTGAAAGCATGGGATAAATTTCATATTCACGATGGATTTATGTTTAGAGCTAACAAATTATGTGTGCCCGAGTCGTCCGTGCGTTTGCAATTATTGCAGGAATCACATAGTGGTGGATTAATGGGACACTTTGGGCGTGAGAAAACATTGCTTATGTTGGCTGATCACTTCTACTGGCCACGCATGAGGAGAGATGTGGATAGGTTTGTGAGGCGTTGCATCACTTGCAACAAGGCCAAATCGAAATTAAAGCCTCATGGTTTGTATACTCCTCTTCCTGCACCTACTACTCCATGGGAGGATATTAGTATGGATTTTGTGCTAGGATTACCAAGAACAAGAAGAGGACATGATTCTATATTTGTGGTAGTGGATAGATTCTCTAAAATGTCACACTATATTGCATGCCACAAGAGTGACGATGCGTCGCATATTGCTAATCTGTTTTTCAGGGACATAGTACGTTTACATGGAGTACCAAGAACTATTGTTTCTGATCGTGAAGTGAAGTTTATGAGCTACTTTTGGAAGACATTGTGGGGGAAGCTGGGAACAAAGCTGCTGTTTAGTACTACTTGCCACCCACAAACTGATGGTCAAACGGAGGTGGTGAATCGCACATTATCTACATTGTTGCGAACCATGATCAAGAAGAATCTGTGGGAGTGGGAGGATTGTTTACCGCATGTTGATTTTGCTTACAATAGAGCGGTGCATTCCACTACTCAATTATGCCCGTTTGAGGTGGTGTATGGTTTCAAGCCAATCACACCACTTGATTTGTTGCCGCTTCCAATTCAAGAGAGAGTAAACATGGAGGCATCGAAGCGTGCAGATTTTGTGAGGAAGATACATGAGAAGACCAAGCAAGCGATTGAGAAGAAAGGAAGATATGTTGCTGATCGTGTTAACAAGAAGCGCAAGGAGGTGATATTTCAGCCCGGAGACATGGTTTGGGTGCATTTTCGCAAAGACAGATTTCCCACATTGCACAAGTCCAAGTTGATGCCATGAGGAGCAGGTCCATATAAAGTGCTTGCAAGGATCAATGATAATGCCTATTCAATTGATCTTCCTACGGATGAGTTTGGTGTTAGTAATTCATTCAATGTTGCAGATTTGACACCATACTTTGGAGATGACCTTGCTGCGTCGAGGACGACACCTTTTCAAGGGAGGGAGGATGATGAGGACATCCCTAGCTCTTCTACACTTGAAGATGTTGCTGTTCAAGACAAACCCAATGAAGTGAGGATTGGACCAATGACAAGATCAAGAACCAAGTTATTAGAACAACAGGTGAAGTCACTCTTAATAGAATTTGATGTTTGTGATTATGAGAATTTTGTACTACCTAAGTCTATGCATTTATGTATGATCAGGGTTATTGATAACACAAGCATTCATGTAGGAGAGGAGCAGCAATGCATGGAGGATTACGTGGAGAGCAAAAGGGAATGCATGAGGGATACAATTCAGAACATCTACTACAAGTGCTTGAGGGAGGAGAGGGAGGCAGGAGCACATGGAGAGAGGCAAGAGGATGGCGCACAACACAATGCTGGTGGCGCCAAGGAGGAGTTCTAGTCACACCAGGACCAGGACTTGCGTGTCCTTTTGGGCCGAACCCAACATGGGTCGGTTTGTATCCAGTTGAGTCCAAACTTTGAGTCCAAACCGAGTAGGATTAGAGGAGGTGCGTTTTGGCTGGTTTGTGGCCACACCCCCTCTCATATATACCTCCTTCCTGCGAGTTGGTGGCTTAGACTATGTAAAACATAAACCCTATAACCTCTAGATTGGATCGCGAGAAGCATTCATCTTGAAGTATAAACCTTTGCAAATTCTGCATGTTATCTGCTGTTCCATTGGGAATCAGAAGGTACAGGACCACTTCGTAGTCAGTGGCTACGTGTGCAAGTGTGTGGAGCTGCGAATATCCAAGGGTTGAAAGCTGTTGCATTAGAAACGGGGATTAGCCGGAGAGTTTACAGCGAGACGCAAGTTATCTATTATCCATCTACCACGAGCTCATTGAGAAGATCGGGTCATCCCTTATCACACGGCCACGACGCACCCAGCGGTGGCTCCCCTAACCACTCCCCTGCGTCTGGTTGATGCGGCGTCAGGCCGCGTGCTCCCATGCGCGTGCGTAGCTCTGGGCGAGGTGGAGGCCGCCTGATAGAGGTAGAGGTGTCCGGTCTTTTGATGAGATGATAAATATCGATTTGGGTGGCGTCGACGTTGACGATCTGACTACAAACATGCGAGGACCCTGCGTCTTAGCAATCGCTACACCAACTCCGGGAAGGTTTATGACAGCGCCGAAGCACAATCGACCAAACCAACTAAGGTCTATTCCTGCAGGCAATTGAAGAACAAGCAAGAACAATGAATTGGCAATCTAAATATTGCGAATATGAATGATTATAGATGGAAGTGGGGTTCCGAAGAGCGGTCTTGGTCTGGCCGATCTGGCACAAACGAAGTATGGAGAAGTTGCAGCGACGGCTAGCTAACTTTAGACTAAACAAAACCCAAACCCTAAAGTGACGACCTAGGGGGTATTTATAGGGAAACTTAGGGGAATTTCGTGCAGCCTTGGAAAAAGGGGCCGAAATCCTTCCTAAGTCGGTTTCCCTATCAATACGGACTCTAAAAACAGCCTATGAAAAGGTATCTCGAAAATACATGGGCCTGGCCCAAAAATAGAGGTGATGCAGCACCATATAATGCTATGGACGAAAATATGAAATGTGGTCTTTGAATATTTCGGCCATGACTTCATGCTCCCTTATAGTGGCTTCACAACCCTCGATTCTCCATGTGTGGCGTCATCTTCAATCCTAGTATGCTTGCTGCCATCTCCATGGACGATCATGCTCCAATACTTGTCCATCAACTCCTCGCTAGGTCCATTATTCCTATGTGTAACAAACACATCGGTTTTAGGCAGTAGCATATTCTCATGTAAATTTGGAAGATTTCCAAGAAACGAAAGTACTTGATAATTTACTTGATGTGCACGAGCTCGAGTAATAGGTCCTTGTATTTGTGTAGTGGTAGGACTAGTGGTTGTAACTGTAGTTGGGATGTCCTCATCATCCTCCCCTTCTTGAATTGAAGTCGTCCTCGACACAATCTCATCTTCTTCACCGAAGTAGGGCTTCAAATCTGCAATGTTAAATGTGGGACTAACCCCATAGTCTGCAGGCAGCTCAAGTTTATATGCATTATCATTTATACGCTCTAACACCTTAAAAGGACCAGCAGCTCGTGGCATTAACATGGACTTGCACAAATCAGGAAAGCGATCTTTGCGCAAATGCAACCAAACAAGATCTCCAACATCAAACACAATATGTTTTCTTCCTCTATCTCCATACGATTTATATTTAGCATTCATGCGTGCAATGTTTTCTTTAGTTGTCTCATGCAATTTTAGTATCAATTCAGCACGTTGTGTAGCATCAAAATTATTTTGCACCGTAGATGGAAGAGGCAATAAATCAATAGGTGCACGAGGTACAAAACCATGCACATTCTCAAAAGGGCACATCTTAGTGGTAGAATGCAGTGAACGATTATAAGCAAATTCAACATGAGGCAAACATTCTTCCCACAATTTAAAATTTTGTTTTAAAACAGCCCTAAGCATAGTAGACAAAGTTCTATTAACAACTTCAGTTTGTCCATCAGTTTGGGGGTGACATGTAGTACTAAAAAGCAGTTTAGTCCCCAACTTAGCCCATAAACATCTCCAAAAGTGGCCAAGAAATTTACTATCACGATCTGAAACAATTGTATTTGGCACACCATGCAAGTGAATGATTTCACGAAAGAACAAATCAGCAATATTAGCAGCATCATCGGTTTTATGACATGGTATAAAGTGTGCCATCTTAGAAAATCTGTCCACAACAACAGATATGCTATCCCTCCCCTTCTTTGCTCTAGGTAAACCCAAAACAAAGTCCATGGATATATCCTCCCACGGAACGCTAGGTACAGGTAAAGGCATATATAAACCATGAGGATTAAGTCGTGACTTAGCTTTTTGGCAAGTAGTGCAGCGAGCAACAAAACGCTCAACATCCCGTCTCATCTTTGGGCAAAAGAAATGCGCGACTAGTACGTCCTCGATCTTCTTGACGCCAAAGTGTCCCATTAGTCCTCCTCTATGCGCCTCCTGTAACAACAAAAGATGAACGGAGCGAGCTGGAATGCATAGCTTGTTAGCACGAAACACAAATCCATCACTAAGGACGAATTTGTTCCATGTTCTACCATCCTTACAATTATGCACTACTTCTTTAAAATCAGCATCATGCATATACAAATCTTTCATGGTCTCTAACCCAAAAAATTTGAAGTCAAGTTGTGAAAGCATAGTGTAACGTCGAGAGAAAGCATCAGCAATAACATTATCTTTACCCTTCTTGTGTTTGATAACATAAGGAAAAGACTCAATAAATTCAACCCACTTAGCATGTCGATGGTTCAGTTTAGCTTGACTACTAATATGTAACAACCCCAGTTTGGCACCCTAAAATATGGGCCAAATTTTCACTTTTTGATTTGCATTGCATCATGGCATACTTATTTAAATTGCCAAGTAAATTAAGCAACATGTGGAAATTTAAAACAAAGGAAGCAAAACCCTTCCCAAAATTTTCAAACCAAATGAATTGCTCAAATTGTTGAAACAAAATTAATTTGAACTTCCAAATTGTTCAGGAAGTTCCAAGTTTAATTATTATAACAATTTGTCAAAATCCAATTATTGACAAGCAAAGATATAAAATTGAGATTCCAAAATTGGTTCAAATCAAATCCTATTTTTGAACCCAAGTTACACTTCCAAAAATTCAAAATAAAATTATGGGGAGCTTCTCTAATATATTGGGAGCCTCCATAAATAATTTCATTATTTTTGGATATGCTTAAGTGCTCCAAATAAATATATTTTGGAAATTATCAAAAATAACTATAATCAAATCCTGTGAACAATTGTTAGCCAAAACAATTTAAATTGCAACACCAATTTTTGTAGGGGTGCTAGATGTTATGGGGAGCCTCTGTAAATTTTTCCGTAATTTTTGAAATAGCTTAAGGGCCTCAATAAAATCCCAAAACCCTACTGGTTTGTTTGGAAAAAATGAAAAAGGCAAAAAGTTTGAAACCCTGACAGTGGGTCCCCCTGTCATCCTCCCCTCTCTCCTTCTTCTCCACTGTGCTACGCGCCCATGCTACCGACGCCCTCCTCCTGGCGCCATGCCGCTCTGCCCCCTGCCGCGCTGGAGGATAAGGAGCCCCCCCCTACGCGTCCCTGCTCCCTCCCCTCTCTCCCTGCTTCCTCACGGCTCGCCAAACCCCAAACCCTAGATCGAGCTCCAGGTTCACCATGGCCGCCGCCGTCCCCTCCAAATCGCCAGCGACCGAGGCCGCCCCGGAGCAAATGGAAGATGCCATTCTCACCGCCTCGCCGTGCTGCACCTTCACGCCGAAGGAATCGGCCCAGGGTCGCCGCCATCGACTTCGCCATGCGATCCCCTCCCGCTCCGGCCGCCGCTGTTCGAGCTCGCGCTCATCGCTACCCCCGCCTTCTTCAGCCTTCCCGAACCCTTCATCATCTTCGTGGTGAGCACCCGGTCCTCAGGACCCCCTTCTCCGTCGTCCTCTCGCTCTGGTGCGTCTCCGCGTCGCTCGCCACCGTGACCCGCCGCCGCGCGCCGTCGTCGTGGTCGCTCCTGCGACCAGTAGCTAGCGGCGCTGCCACCGTTAGGTTCCTCTCGCCGATTAGAGCACGTAGGTAGTCTTACTTGGTCCTGTCTCGCGTTGGAGCATCGCCGACGTGGTCGACCGTGCGGCTCCGCCGCTGGACGTGCTCGCCGGGACTTCTCCGGTGACCCTTAGGTCCGTGGCTCCGCCACCGGCATCCCTGCGAAGCGCCGCGTGAAGTGCCGCCCCTCCCGTCCCCGCGCGTGCTCGCCTGCATCTGTGCCATGCGTGCTCACCATCGGTCGTGCGTGGTCACCGTGTCGGCCACGCCGGTCGCGGCATTGACCGGCCGCACGAGAACCGCTCGCCCGGCCTGGCTCCTGTCTGGGCCGGCACGAGGCCGACCGCCTCGGGCACTAGCCCGGCCTTTGTGCCAGCCTGGGCCGGCCAAAGGCTGGCCGCCTCGGGTGCCTGCCCGGCCCATGGCCCGGCCTGGCCGGCTCAAGGCCAGCCTATCTGGAAAAGGGTTTTCCTTTTAAAGAAATAAAATGAAATTAAACATTTCATATCTTTTCAAATAATGCTTCAAACTTGGCAAACCAAATATCAATTTGCTCGGGAAAACAAACTCTACAGTTTGGAATCGTTGTAACTTCCTTTTGGATTTATAATCTTGCTATTTGTTTAAGAATTCCTAAAATGGTATAATTAATATCTAAATTGGGAAAAATCATAATTCGATAAATATTTAACCAAAAAATTTGAATAAAATATCAATGTGATCAGCACTTCAAATGCTATCAAACTATGCTAAAATCACATCATGATCACAAATATTTATTTGATGTTATTCTTTAAATGATTAAACGAATTAAATTCAAATAATTATTTAAATCGCTAATTATTCATCGGAACTCGAAAAATTACAAATAAGGTACCAAAATGATCGGAGGAACAAAACCTATTTATTTATGTCATGTTCATGCATATTTGAGCCACATCTTTTGCAATGTAATAAATTATAAATAATGTGGCCACTAAGATAAATATGGGGTTGTTTCCAAATAATTGCACTAATTATTTGGCTCCCCATTTAATTTTGCTATTACTTTATATGATGGTATATTTGCATCAATTTGACATGTCATCATGTGATTGAGCATTGCACCTTGTGTTCGTGTGACTTATTTGTTCTTTTGTATTATTTTGGGGTATCGATAGATTTCGGAGTTGAGGTCACCCCTCCCTATCCCGACGAGCCATACTACACTCCCCGGCAGCAAGGCAAGAGATAACCTAACCTTATTGGCATCTAGCATCCAATTGTTTTCTAAAATTATTTTATCCACCATAATATTGCATGCGATTCCAATATCAATTTTCGATCAAAATATAGAGTATCCTATGAATGCATGTTTATCCCCTGAACCATCACATGCTTCCCCTCCTATGAACCATAGGTATGATGTGTTGGCCGGATACAAAATTATATTTGTTGTTATATGCTTAGATATGCTTAGCCATGCTTAGTCGTTTTTCTATTTATGTCCGTTGTTTAAATTCCATATTGATGAATGATGATGGAATGTTCGGACATGGTGGTTGTTGTTGGTACTTAATTTAATTTGCTTAAAAGGCTTGGGTGAGTTGCCATCGGGGATGGTGTTTTGCCTCACTCTTGCCCCTAGGTGCGAGTTCCTGTCTTCGGAACCAAGGTCTAAGCGTGCTACCATTGGTGGGGACATATGGAATCCCCTTTAACTAAATAACTTGTGCGGGCGTATCCAAGGGTCCTCTAGCTCGATTTTCCATTTGCGTGTGAGTGTGTGGGTGGAAAAAGGAATGATGATGACGGTGGTGTTTAGGACGTGGCGATGGGGCAGGGTGCTGAAATAGGCACTGAACCTGTCCTGTGGCCACAGATGACTCTTGGATAGTCTCACGCAAGGTAAAGGTTTAACCGCGCCCACTCGCCGGCCTTCCCCGGAAGAGGGCCAATCAGGTGAGCCGGACGGTACCGGTGGGTAAATTAGTACACCCCTGCAGGGTAAATCTTTTCGAAAAGCCGTGTCCACGATTATGGACGCCTTGGGAATGGATTTACGGGATCATAAACAACTTTAACCTAATTAAAACTTGGCAGCTAAAGGTTGCATTACAACGTGTGATAAAAGGTTCATTTCCTCGAGGGTGATTCGAGGGAGTGCCTTTGGTGGAGATGAGAGATGTTTTGGCTTCAAGTTGCTTCGCCGAGAACAGAAGATGAAAGTTTACTCTCTTACCCTTTTTATGAAAAATACTCTGAGTAGACGATGCCATGTGTCAATCATGTTTTTATTAATGAAAACAAGCTTTATGCAAAACAACTACTTTTACAGCTTTAGAGCCTCCGTCGGCATTGGGCCTATATCGCCCTACTAAACTTGCGAGTACGTCGTACTCAGTCTCTCTTTGCTGCCTTTATAACTTTGTTTCAGAGGAGGACGACACCGAGCAGCTAGGTGGGTTATTCGTGGACGTCGACTAGTAGTCCGGGGTTCCCAGGTGGCAGCTTGGGACCGTGGAACAAGCTGGCTGGGTTTATTTATATGTAGGCCTCTTAGGCCCTATATTTGGATCTTGTTGTACTAGCCAACACTACTTCGCTTCCGCATGTTGTATTGATGGATCTGTGATCCCTTTTGTGTGTAATATTTGTATCTTTCTCATATATGAGTTGCTATATGAATTTTATGTCATAGAGTCTGTGATGTGCCAGTTGTTCCACAAGTCTTGATCTCTTAACTATACGTAATAGCTATGTCTGAGCTTATGGCATGATCGAGGTGTTGTGTGCCGATGATCCATTCTGAGCACACCTGCCAAAGGTTTTGGCCTGGGATTGGTAAACCTAGTAACCTTCGATTGTGTAGCATGACCGGTGGCACAAAGCTTCACTGTATAGTTCTGGGGTCGGGGCGCTACAAGTTGGTATCAGAGCAGGACTGCCTGTAGGAAGCCCTTTCTATTGGTCGATGTCGAGTCTAGTGTTCGAGAAAATTATTTTTAACCTAAAAATGAGTTGTGAAAACCCTCTTAGGATTCTTTTTACTCCTTACCCAATTCACTCTGATCTCGGTGCCATCTTACCTCCATTTGTTTTAAGGTGTTGTCAAAGTTTTAGGTTCACAGGGTTGGTTTCTACCTTTAGTTATTGGTTAGCTCTACTCGTCCGCCAAATCTAAGACACGAAGAAAGGAAGTATGGTTGTTCATCAAGACATTCCTTTGCTTTAGCCAAGATCTTGAACCGAAGGTCCCGGATTGTGCTAGGGCTCTGGTGTAATGATTCATGAGGGTTGTCACCCTTGTGAGCATTATGCTATTGTGAGTCCCGGTGCATGAAGCTGATCTTTAACCCAAGATCTTTTCCCTTGAACCCTGATGATTGAATTTTCAAACCCTACATCAGGTTGGAAAAATTTGAAGTTAGTCTTCAAACTCGAGGTTGCAGCCATAATTGATTTTTCTCATCAACACTCTTCCCTTTCCCTAGCTTTAGCTAAACTCTCCTTTATGGAACTATCTGGATCACGACAAGATTGATCTTAGCGAGTGGTCCATCAATGTCTGTGATTCCTTCGGTAACACCCGTTTCCTGAAACCCTTTCGGCACTAGTTGTCGGAAGAGTGCTAACAAGGGCTTCTGCAATATCTTGAGAATTGTTGTTAGCCCGTTTCTTGCTCTAGATCTGTCTTCCGACCTCTATCTGTCTTTTGACAGTCAAGTTTATCGTGCATTGGGGTGTTCTGATGCATGTTATACTTGTGGTTCATCAAGGCATTCCACTTCGGGATGTCAGGAGAAACAACCTCCGGTACCTTGTCCATTTCTCGGACCAGGTCAAAGGATTGTTACTCGCGGAGTAAAAGCTTGTCCAGCATTTGTTCCGTTCCACCTTGGAGTGTCACCCTCTTTTATATCAAGAGGTCGTGCTTAGTCTCATGACGTACTTGATGAAGTGATGCTCATACCCTTCCTTATCAATCTACCTCCGAGCTACCCGGGCTCGAGAATGTTGAGGATGTATATCGTTGTGGTAATCGGATATTCTTAGCAATTGTTATTGTTTTGAAATCCAAAGACTTTGGTGGCACTCTTAGCATGACTGGTACTCCTAGCATCAAGCTAAGTTGTCTGTGTTGCCAAGTCTATTCGTTCAGGTGCACACCTTCAGTCAACGAGTTAGATTCTTGTCAAAACTCCCAAGACCACATCGTTTTGCCTTGGAAAGCAAGATTTCCTCTCGCTACCAGTGACTTCTGTCGCTGTGGATCCGAGTGAAGTTCACTTGTCTCCTCGGGTTAAATCACAAGATGGTCATGCATGTGCGGATTGTTGTTGAGTTGGTACGTTGTTGTCTCCAGTTCCCTAAATGCGTCATGTATGCCGCTGTCCGTTTTGTCTTTGAATAAGAAGAAGTTGCCAAATTTCAGTATCTCACCGGTGCTTCCTAATCAGGACTCAGTTGTGCTTCAGTGGTTGGAGTACATGCTGGTTCACTTTTCTCTTAGTAATCGTGACCCATGGTTTTCTCAAATCTAGCTCGTGTTCTGGAGCTTGGCAATGCAGCCCATATCTTGAGAATCTAGTTATCCTGCCTTTCGGTTAACTTCCGGAAACTCCCCTCCAGGCCTGCTTATCCTGGATAATCTACATTCCTAACCAACTCGGAATCTCAAGCGGAAATGATGCTTGGTGTTCATCAAGAGTATGACCTAGTTCTACCTAAAACCCCGACAAGTCCGATGTTGTGGATCAATGCTATATCTATCCCTCCTAGGTGAACCCAAAGTTTTACCTAATCACACGGCCATTGTGTGAATTCGTCAAACACATTAGGGCCTGAGCCTTTAATCTTATGGAAACTTCTGGTGTGTTGAAATCGTGGAGTCCAGAAGATGTCCTCTCCCCTCACGGTACTTCAAATCTCTACGGTCTACACAACGGGGTGGTTTGAAGTATTGTCTTGGTCTTGGACCAATATCCTGAACAAAGTGATCGGTTGTCCTACCCTCGGCTCGACATTTGTTTGGTCAAGTCATTCCTAGTTTTCCCCAATGGCTTATGGTTTTGGGCGAAGTTCCTTTTTTTTGTCTGTCACCTTAAGCTACCTTCGGTCCTTCCGCCATTTTTGGCATGTCTTGTTGGTTAGCCCAATCACTACAACCAGGAAGATCATCGGGAGATCGAGTAGATCGTTGAAGTGAAGAGTTGCCATGTGTCCCTCATCCCTCTTCCTACTCTAGAATCTCGGGACGAGATTCCTGTAAGGAGGGTAGAATTGTAACAACCCCAGTTTGGCACCCTAAAATATGGGCCAAATTTTCACTTTTTGATTTGCATTGCATCATGGCATACTTATTTAAATTGCCAAGTAAATTAAGCAACATGTGGAAATTTAAAACAAAGGAAGCAAAACCCTTCCCAAAATTTTCAAACCAAATGAATTGCTCAAATTGTTGAAACCAAATTAATTTGAACTTCCAAATTGTTCAGGAAGTTCCAAGTTTAATTATTATAACAATTTGTCAAAATCCAATTATTGACAAGCAAAGATATAAAATTGAGATTCCAAAATTGGTTCAAATCAAATCCTATTTTTGAACCCAAGTTACACTTCCAAAAATTCAAAATAAAATTATGGGGAGCTTCTCTAATATATTGGGAGCCTCCATAAATAATTTCATTATTTTTGGAAATGCTTAAGTGCTCCAAATAAATATATTTTGGAAATTATCAAAAATGACTATAATCAAATCTTGTGAACAATTGTTAGCCAAAACAATTTAAATTGCAACACCAATTTTTGTAGGGGTGCTAGATGTTATGGGGAGCCTCTGTAAATTTTTCCGTAATTTTTGAAATAGCTTACGGGCCTCAATAAAATCCCAAAACCCTACTGGTTTGTTTGGAAAAATGGAAAAAGGCAAAAAGTTTGAAACCCTGACAGTGGGTCCCCCCTGTCATCCTCCCCTCTTTCCTTCTCCACAGTGTTGTGCGCCCATGCTGCTGACGCCCTCCTCCTGGCCCCATGCCGCTCTGCCCCCTGCCACGCTGGAGGATAAGGAGGCCCCCCACCCTACGTGTCCCTGCTCCCACCCCTCTCTCCCTGCTTCCTCACGGCTCGCCAAACCCCAAACCCTAGATCGAGCTCCAGGTTCACCATGGCCGCCGCCGTCCCCTCCAAATCGCCAGCGACCGAGGCTGCCCCGGAGCAAATGGAAGATGCCATTCTCACCGCCTCGCCGTGCTGCACCTTCACGCCGAAGGAATCGGCCCGGGGTGGCCGCCATCGACTTCGCTGTGCGATCCCCTCCCGCTCCGGCCGCTGCTGTTCGAGCTCACGCTCGTCGCTGCCCCCGCCTCCTTCGGCCTTCCCGAACCCTTCATCATCTTCGTGGTGAGCACCCGGTCCTCAGGACCCCCTTCTCCGTCGTCCTCTCGCTCTGGTGCGTCTCTGCGCCGCTCGCCACCGTGAGCCACCGCTGCGCGCCGTCGCCGTGGTCGCTCCTGCGACCAGTAGCTAGCGGCGCCGCCACCGTTAGGTTCCTCTCGCCGAGTAGAGCACGTACGTAGTCTCACTTGATCTTGTCTCGCGTTGGAGCATCGCCGTCATGGTCGACCGTGCCGCTCCGCCGCTGGAAGTGCTCCCTGGGACTTCTCCGGTGACCCTTAGGTCCGTGGCGCCGCCACCGCCTTCCCTGCGATGCGCCGCGTGAAGTGCCGCCCCTCCCGTCCACGCGCGTGCTCGCCCGTGTCTGTGCCGTGCGTGCTCGCCGTCGGCCGTGCGTGGTCACCGCGTCGGCCACGCCGGTCGCGGCATTGACCGGCCGTACGAGAACCGCTCGCCCGGCCTGGCTCCTATCTAGGTCGGCACGAGGCCGACCGCCTCGGGCACTAGCCCGGCCTTTGTGCTAGCCTGGGCCGGGCAAAGGCTGGCCGCCTCGGGTGCCTGCCCGGCCCATGGCCCGGCCAGGCCGGCTCAAGGCCGACCTGCCTGGAAAAGGGTTTTTCTTTTTAAGAAATAAAATGAAATTAAACATTTCATATCTTTTCAAATAATGCTTCAAAGTTGGCAAACCAAATATCAATTTGCTTGGGAAAACAAACTCTATAGTTTGGAATCGTTGTAACTTCCTTTTGGATTTATAATCTTGTTGTTTGTTTAAGAATTCCTAAAATGGTATAATTAATATCTAAATTGGGAAAATCATAATTCGATAAATATTTAACCAAAAATTTTGAATAAAATATCAATGTGATCAGGACTTCAAATGCTATCAAACCATGCTAAAATTACATCATGATCACAAATACTTATTTGATGTTATTCTTTAAATGATTAAATGAATTAAATTCAAATAATTATTTAAATTGCTAATTATTCATCGGAACTCGGAAAATTACAAATAAGGTACCAAAATGATCGGAAGAACAAAACCTATTTATTTATGTCATGTTCATGCATATTTGAGACACATCTTTTGCAATGTAATAAATTATAAATAATGTGGCCACTAAGATAAATATGGGGTTGTTTCCAAATAATTGCACTAATTATTTGGCTCCCCATTTAATTTTGCTATTACTTTATATGATGGTATCTTTGCATCAATTTGACATGTCATCATGTGATTGAGCATTGAACCTTGTGTTCGTGTGACTTATTTGTTCTTTTGTATTATTTCGGGGTATCGATAGATTCCGGAGTTGAGGTCACCCCTCCCTATCCCGACGAGCCGTACTACACTCCCCGGCAGCAAGGCAAGAGATAACCTAACCTTCTTGGTATCTAGCATCCAATTGTTTTCTAAAATTATTTTATCCACCATAATATTGCATGCGATTCCAATATAAATTTTCGATCAAAATATAGAGTATCCTATGAATGCATGTTTATCCCCTGAACCATCACATGCTTCCCCTCCTATGAACCATAGGTATGATGTGTTGGCCGGATACAAAATTATATTTGTTGTTATATGCTTAGATATGCTTAGCCATGCTTAGTCGTTTTTCTATTTATGTCCGTTGTTTAAATTCCATATTGATGAATGATGATGGAATGTTCGGACATGGTGGTTGTTGTTGGTACTTAATTTAATTTGCTTAAAAGGCTTGGGTGAGTTGCCATCGGGGATGGTGTTTTGCCTCACTCTTGCCCCTAGGTGCGAGTTCCTATCTTCGGAACCAAGGTCTGAGCGTGCTGCCATTGGTGGGGACATATGGAATCCCCTTTAACTAAATAACTTGTGCGGGCGTATCCAAGGGTCCTCTAGCTCGATTTTCCATTTGCGTGTGAGTGTGTGGGTGGAAAAAGGAATGATGATGACGGTGGTGTTTAGGACGTGGCGATGGGGCAGGGTGCTGAAATAGGCACTGAAACTGTCCTGTGGCCACAAATGACTCTTGGATAGTCTCACGCGAGGTAAAGGTTTAACCGCGCCCACTCGCCGGCCTTCCCCGGAAGAGGGCCAATCAGGTGAGCCGGACGGTACCGGTGGGTAAATTAGTACACCCCTGCATGGTAAATCTTTTCGAAAAGCCGTGTCCACGGTTATGGACGCCTTGGGAATGGATTTACGGGATCATAAACAACTTTAACCTAATTAAAACTTGGCAGCTAAAGGTTACATTACAACGTGTGATAAAAGGTTCATTTCCTCAAGGGTGATCCGAGGGAGTGCCTTTGGTGGAGATGAGAGATGTTTTAGCTTCAAGTTGGTTCGCCGAGAACCGAAGATGAAAGTTTACTCTCTTACCCCTTTTATGAAAAATATTCTGAGTAGACGATGCCATGTGTCAATCATGTTTTTAGTAATGAAAACTAGCTTTATGCAAAACAACTACTTTTACAGCTTTAGAGCCTCCGTCAGCATTGGGCCTATATCGCCCTACTAAACTTGCGAGTTCGTCGTACTCAGTCTCTCTTTGCTGCCTTTATAACTTTGTTTCAGAGGAGGACGACACCGAGCAGCTAGGTGGGTTCTTCGTGGACGTCGACTAGTAGTCCGGGGTTCCCAGGTGGCAGCTTGGGACCGTGGAACAAGCTGGCTGGGTTTATTTATGTGTAGGCCTCTTAGGCCCTATATTTGGATCTTGTTGTACTAGACAACACTACCTCGCTTCCGCATGTTGTATTGATGGATCTGTGATCCCTTTTGTGTGTAATATTTGTATCTTTCTCATATATGAGTTGCTATATGAATTTTGTGTCATAGAGTCTGTGATGTGCCAGTTGTTCCACAAGTCTTGATCTCTTAACTATACATGATAGCTATGTCTGAGCTTATGGCATGATCGAGGTGTTGTGTGCCGATGATCCATTCCGAGCACACCTGCCAAAGGTTTTGGCCTGGGATTGGTTAACCCAGTAACCTTCGATTGTGTAGCATGACCGGTTGCACAAAGCTTCATTGTATAGTTCTGGGGTCGGGGCGCTACATAATATGTTTCAAAGATTCATGATCAGAATGTATAACAAATTCTTTGGGCCGTAAATAATGTTGCCAAGTTTCTAAAGTCCGAACAAGAGCATATAATTCCTTATCATAAGTAGAATAGTTCACACTAGGCCCACTCAATTTTTCACTAAAGTATGCAACAGGTTTTCCCTCTTGTAACAACACACCTCCCAACCCAATTCCACTAGCATCACATTCAAGCTCAAAAGTCTTATCAAAATTAAGAAGTTGGAGTAGGGGGGCATGGGTTAACTTATCTTTCAACATCATGAACGCATCCTGTTGTGCATCGCCCCAAACAAAGGGCACGTCCTTCTTTGCAAGCTCGTTCAGCGGCACTGCAATAGACCCAAAATCTTTGACAAAATGCCGGTAGAACCCAGCGAGGCCAAGGAAACTCCTCACTTGGGTGACCGCTAGCGGAGTCGGCCAACTCGAAATCACCTCAATCTTGGCGGGATCCACTTCAACGCCCTGCGTTGTAACAACATAGCCAAGAAACGAAACTCTATCGGTGCAAAAGGTGCACTTCTCGAGATTACCAAATAAACGCGCAGCACGCAAAGCATGAAAAACAGCACGTAAATGATTCAAATGGTCCTCCAAAGATCTGCTGTATATGAGTGTATCATCAAAATAAACCACCACAAAACGTCCAATGAAAGCACGTAAAACTTCGTTAATTAATCTCATGAAAGTACTAGGAGCGTTAGTTAAACCAAAAGGCGTGACTAACCACTCATACAAACCGAACTTAGTTTTGAAAGCTGTTTTCCATTCATCTCCTAACTTCATTCGAATCTGGTGGTAACCACTACGCAAATCAACTTTAGAAAATATGGTAGAACCACTCAACTCATCAAGCATGTCATCCAAACGTGGTATAGGGTGTCTATAACGAATTGCGATATTATTAATAGCCCTACAATCAGTACACAGGCGGGAAGAACCATCTTTCTTAGGTACCAAAATAATTGGAACAGCACATGGACTAAGAGACTCACGAATATGACCTTTATCGAGTAGTTCTTGAATTTGTCGCTGAATCTCTTTAGTCTCCTCAGGGTTGGTATGGTAAGGGGCACGGTTCGGTAATGATGCACCGGGAATTAAATCAATTTGGTGTTCTATATCGCGAATCGGTGGTAATCCCGGTGGTACAGCACATGGAAAAACGTCCGCAAACTCCTGCAAAACGTTAGCAACAACAGGGGGCAAAGAGGGAGGCATATCCTCAAAAGAAAACAATACCTCTTTGCAAACAATGGCATAGCAAACAGATTCATTAACATCCAAATCAGTAATATCAGACTTGCTAGCTAGCAAACATGGATTTGTCAATTTAATTTCAGTGGCAACATTGTTGGGTGATATATTATTAGTCTTATGTTGCTGCACAAATTCTTTTGCTACAATTTGATTTTCACTCTTTTGTTGCTCCTGTTTTTTCGCTTTACTAGCTCTAGCAATATCATCTTTCAAAATTTGTTCAGGAGACATGGGTAGCAAAGCAATTTTCTTATCATTATGAACAAGAGTGTACTGGTTTGTGCTACCATGGTGTACAGATTTTTTATCAAATTGCCATGGCCTACCCAATAAAAGAGAACATGCTTGCATAGGGACGACATCACAATCAACAAAATCAGCATATGCAGCAATACTAAAATGCACACGAATAGTACGAGTGATCTTAACCTTGCCGCTATTGTTGAACCATTGGATGTAGTAATGACGAGGATGGGGTCTTCTTTGGAGAGCGAGCTTCTCCACCATCTCGATACTCGCCAAATTGTTGCAGCTCCCTCCATCAATAATGATGCGTATAGACCATTCTTTCACAACTCCCTTTGTGTGGAAAAGATTATGGTGTTGGTCTTGTTCGGCCTTTATTACCTGCACACTCAAAACTCGTTGAACAATTAATGAAGCATACCTATCTGCATCATCAGCCACCATACATTGCACATCTTCTTCACACTCATTGGCGGCTTGTTCCTCATGCGCAAAAAGGGCCAAAGTCGCCTCATCATAGTCACTAACAGAATCATATCCTCCATCTTCACGAGCAATCATCACGCGCTTGTTTGTGCATTCATGTGCGTAATGACCCCAACCATCACAACGGCGACATTGAATTTTACTAGTGTTTCCTGTGGAAGCCATGGAAGAAGAGCTCGGTGTGGAACTGATATGTCTCAAACGTATCTATAATTTTTGAGTGATCCATGCTAGTTTTGTGATATTGTCACATGTTTTTACTATCATTTACTAGCATTTTGTCGGACTAACCTATTGACAAGATGCCAAGTGCCAGTTCCCTGTTTTTGCTGTCTTTTTGTTTCAGAAATTTACTTCTGGAAATATTCTCGGAATTGGACGAAATTTACGGGGAATTTTTATTTGCCACGACGAAGTACCAGACTAAAGGAGAGCTGGAGGGGAGGCCCACAGGGCAGGTGCGCCCCCCGCCGCGGGTCAAGGGTCACCCGCGGGTGGGGCCTGCCCCTGCCCCTAGGACCTCGCCTCGACCCCCTCCGATGACTATGAATTGCCTTTTACCCTAAAAACGTCGAGGCGGTCATTATTTTCTAGAAACTCGACCCCGACGCGCCGTCACCAAAAACCCTAGTTCGGGGTCCAATCTGAAGCTGATCCCGGCACTCTGCCGGAGGGGAGATCGATCCCGGAGGGCCCTTTATCGTCATGCCTTCCTCCGGGATGATTTGTGAGTAGTCTCACCTTGGACTACGGGTCCATGGCAGTAGCTAGTTGGTAGTCTCTCTCTCTTGTGCTTCATGTCTTATGATCTCGTGAGCTGCCTAACATGATCAAGATCGATTATTGTAATGCTATGTGATGTGTTTGCTGGGATCCGATGGATTATGAAGTTATGTTCAGATTGTGCATGATTCTTATATGAGTAATTTATGTTCTTGCATGCACTCCGATGTGCGTAGTTACTTTGGCCAGGTGATTGTGTGTATCTCCAAGAGAGGGTATTTATGCTAGATAGTGGGTTCATGCCCCCTTTTGTTCCTGGGCACGAGTGACAGAAACGTCTAAGGGCGAGGGTGTGCTGTTTCTACTAAGGGTAAAACAGGGTGTTAATGTCTCTTTTGATATTAGTATTGCTTACTTCATGCACTTTACTTAATGCAATTGTCTGTTGCTTGCAACTTAATACCGTTGGGTGACAGGCTGGATAGCGATCCCACGGTGGACTTTTTAGACAAAGACGCAGTTGGACTCAACGGTCTTTGTTCCTTGTCATGATGCCTCCATAAATATTATCATGTCCTTTTTGTCATAGCTAAATTGGGTTTGTGTCGTGATCTTGTCAATTGCCTAGATGTAATTCGTTCACCCATCACATGCATATTTTATTTACTTGAGAGACTCCACTAGTGAACCCATGGCCCCCGGTCGATCTTTTTACATTGTTTACAACCTCATTTACTTGCTTTTAATCATCATTACTTCTCTGGTCACTTTTTATATTTCATCATACAATTAACCGCTTTGTTTTCTGCGAGACCGGAAAGATTGACAACCTTTCCGCCGTTGGGGGCAAAGCATTTTGGTTGAGTGTGTGCAGGTCCACGTCTGTTGAAGGTCAAGCGCCATAGATCTTCAACATTCACCTCGTTGTTGATTTCAAAGTCCTACTGGTTCGATAAACCTCGGTTCATTAAACAAGGGAAAACTGCTACTAGCTGCAATTCTGCCTTCGCTTGGGGCACCACCCAACTTATTTTAATACAGCAGCAAGCTCTTTTCTAGCGCTGTTGCCGGGGACTTTGGAGCTATAGCAAGGGGAGTCTCATACTCTCTATCTCTTTACTTTGTTTTTGTCTTGCTTGCTTTATATCTCGTTTAGTTTATTTTCCTGTTTCAAAATTTTAAAACCCAAAAAAATTAGTGTAGTCTTTATTCCTGTCTTGTTATTTTATCTTATCGTTATGTCTTCTACTGAAAACACCAAGTTATGTGACTTTACTAGCACTAATAACAATGATTTCATATGCTCTCCAATTGCTCCACCCGCTACTAAAGCGGAATCTTATGAAATTAAACCTGCCTTGCTGAAGATCATAAAGTATAAACAATGTTGAGTTATGTGATATGCAAAAGTATAAAGAGGTAGAAAGTGCAATTTCGTTAACCTACTGGTTATGAAAGAGCAATTTTCTGGTGCTAATAACTAGTAGGTTAACGAAAGTGACAAAAGTCACATTTGCACCAGAAACATTGTTATTAGAGGGAAAATTGCTCTTTCACATAACTCAACAAATTTAAATAACTTTGTTGAGTTATGTGATATGCAAAAGTATAAAAAAGGTAGAAAGTGACATCATAAAACTGAAACTTTTCCCTTTCTCTTTGAGAAGAAAAGCAAAAGAATAGTTATTGTCTTTGCCTAAAAATAGCATTGATTCTTGGATTAAATGCAAAGATGCTTTTATTGGAAAATATTATCCACCTGCTAAAATCATACAACTAAGGAGTAACATTATGAACTTTAGACAATTTGATAATGAACATTTTGCTCAAGCCTGGGAGAGAATGAAATCTATGGTTAAGAATTGTCCCACGCATGGATTAACTATGTGGATGGTTATCCAAACCTTTTATGCAGGTTTGAATTTTTCTTCAAGGAACCTTTTGGACTCGGCCGCGGGAGGCACCTTCATGTCCACAACATTAGGTGCAGCAACTAAACTCTTGGATGAGATGATGACAAATTATTCACAATGGCACACCGAACGAGCTCCAAGTGGTAAGAAGGTAAATTCTGTCAAGGAAATCTTCTCTTTGAGTGATAAGGTTGATATGATTATGTCTGTGCATGCTACCAATCAGTCCAATATTGATCCTAATAATGTTCCACTTGCTTCATTAATTGCCCAAGAAAAGGATCAAGTTGATGTTAATTTTCTTAATAGAAACAACTTCAACAATAATGCTTATCGAAATAATTTTGGTAGTAACAACTATAAGCCTTATCCTTCCAATAATGGCAACTTTTATGGTAATTCCTATTGTAATTCTTATAATCCAAATAAGAATGTGTCCTCTGATCTTGAAAATGTTTTAAAGGAATTTATCACTTCGCAAAAAGCTTTTAACAAAACTGTTGAAGAGAAGTTGGAAAAACTGGATAGTCTAGTCTCTAAAGTAGACGTTCTTGCTCATGATGTTGAAATTTTGAAAATTAGAACCACTCCAAATCAAGACAAACATACTGAATCTTTAAATGCTATCTCTCTTCAAATTAATGAAAATGAAAGGATGATGGCTCTCTTGAAAGCTAGGTGGGCTAGAGAGACTGAAGAAGCTAGAATTGCTGAAATGAATAGGAAAACTGTTAAAGTTTATACTATCCAAACCACTAAAGAGGATCCTCCTAGTTTAGTTAAAGATGATGAAATTGATTTTGATAATTGCAATCTTACTGAAGTCATTAAGTTCCTACAAAAACTTGCTAAGACACTGGATGCTAGTAAAATAAATCTTGCCTTTACCAAACACATTACCGATGCTCTTATCAAGGCTAGGGAAGAAAAACTAAAGCTTGAAACCTCTATCCCTAGGAAGTTAGAAGATGGTTGGGAACCCACTATTAAGATGAAAATAAATGACTTTGATTGCAATGCTTTATGTGATCTTGGTGCAAGTGTTTCTGTTATGCCTAAAAGTTTCTATAATATTGTAACACCCTGGATTTTGGACTTTTTAAAATTTTACAAAATGCCTTATTCAATTTATTTAAAGTGCATTTGGATTTAAGCCTCAGGAAAATCATTTAAATCTTAAACCTTTTCAAATCTGCTAAATCAAGTGGGATCTTGTGCCTTCCATTTCCCTCCCACTTGGTACTTGTGATTTTGATTATTGACCTTGGGCAACTATTGATTTGGGGAGGATTCCTTTTCTTTTAAAAATTCACCCTTTAATTGGCCTTCCTAAGGAACCCCTATTTCTATGTCTTCAAAAATTCTACAAAAATTAGGGAAGGATCGCTAGGTTAAATGCAGCCCATTTATGCAAAAACATTTGATACCCTGTTAAGAAAATATTTGACTTTTTCTCTATGCAAGTTTCTGCCTAAAACTCAAAGATTTTCAAAAAACCAGTCAAATGATTTTTGTAATGGGAGGAGAGTACCTAGACACCAGCACTAGGTTAGTATACACCTCTGGGAAAAATCTTGGCCACACCAAAGATGTTTTGCTTGCTCAAAATATCCCCTTTTTGACCAGTACTGTTTTTCAGAATTTTTGGTCGCACCAACTTTCGAATTTGCAGAAAGTTTGGTAAAAAAAGTGGTAGGGTTTTGAATTTGGCGCACAGTGGTGAAAACCCCACCTCATTTGGATCACGAAGTTGAGAGATAGGCAATGATGCCGCTTCTGGCATGCCCAGGACGGTGATCACCACTGGCATGACCGTGCCAGACGGCGCCGCCCCCTTATGGTCACCGCCGTTCTGCTCGCCCCTCCCCCCAAACCCTGCCCGGCGAGTCCCCCTTCTCTCCCAGAACCCCTCCCCTGCACCACGCGTCACCGGAGGAGCGCAACACGACAGCCGCCGCATGCGCCAAGCGCTACCCGACGCACCGTCCAGAAAAGCGCCGCCGGGGACCCGCACGTCAGCGACTCTGCCGCCCTCGTGCCTATCCACCGCCCCTTCCCTATGCCGCGTGCGTCCCTGTGCCACCGGTTTCGCGACGCACCGCCCAGCATCACCTCCACGCCATGGCCGACACCTCACTGCGCCATCACTGCGGCCACCGTGCGGGTAGCCTATAAGATGGCCACCCCTCGACCTCCAGAGCACCACATCCACCTCCTAGCCTCCCCACGACCCTCCCCTGCTCCAATCATAGCTCGACAAGCACCGCAACTCCGGCGACCAGTTTGCCCTAGCCGTCACGGCCGTGGACAAATTATTCGCTAGAGGGGCACCGTTTGTCGATTAAACCCACCTAGAGCCTCCCCAAATCACCACGATGCCGATGCCGTGCATGCCGGGGTGATTGGTGGCCGGAACCCTCGAGTCCGACATCGACAGCAAGCCACCGCCGCTGGAGAAGAAGCCCTGGTGCCGTGCAAGCTCACCGTGGACCGTGAACTCGCGGACGGGCTGCGCCACCTCTCCCTGAGCCGCTCTGCTTCCTCTCCCACCCCCTCTCCCTCGCCCTAGACGCCGCAGACCGCCGCTGGTGAGTTCGCCGGAGCCCGCAACCCCGCTCTTCTGTTTCCCGCGTTTAAAAAGAAAGAAAACATTTCAGCCCTCGGTCACTGACCAGTGGGACCCGCTGTCAGGATTTTAACCTTTTCCGAATCGTTTTCTGTTTTGATTTTCTGTTTATTTTTCTATTGAAAAAAATGGGGCAGATTTTTTTAACCTAACTTTGGAAGGCAATATCTCCCACAAAAATGCTCAGAAAAATATGAGACCAATTTTGCTGGCTTTGTTTTGAAATTGTCTTTCCATTAGGACCAGAAAATAATTTTTTTGAATTTATGTCCTTTGTCATTTATTCGATGACCTAGGAGGGTTATTTGATGCTATTACGTGTTTGTTTGGATAGATTTCAACCCCACCGACGGAGTAGAAGTTGTTCCCGAACCCGATGTAACATCCCTAATTTTTCAAAATTTTGAAAAATCAAAAACTTTTTTTGAAAATTATAAATATTTTGATTTGAAAATCCAAAATCATTCATGTCATGGCATCATTGTTGCATTTGTGCATTTGTGATTAATTATATTTCCTAAAAACAGAAATATTTTTTTATTAATATTTTTTCTTGTAAGAAAATGTCAATAAAGGCCATTTTAATGCCAGTGGCAAACTTGTAAATAAAAAGTCTTCAAAATATTTTACAATTAAGTTATTCTGGTAAATATTTTAATTACCAGATTTTAAAAATTTATTTCATAATTTTTGGACTTATAGTTTAAAAGATATCAAACTTTTTCAGAAAAGGAATAAATCAAAAAAAAAATGAAGACGTCATGCTGACGTCAGCCGACCTTCTACCTCCCGTTCGTGCCCTTCAATGGCCGAAACTGCCACCACCACCTCCCCTCTTCAATCCCGGCTTCAAGCCGCACCCCTCCCCCTCCCATGACGCCCCTCTTAACCCTCACTCTATCCTCTCTCTTCGCCCCCTCCTCTCACCTCCCAATCGCCACCAGGCCGCCTCAATCGACCTCGCCGTTCCGCCTCCGTTCGCCGTCGTCAACCTCGGCTACCGGCAAACTCCGACGTCCCCGTACCCCCTCGCCACCTCCAATCATCTTCTTCTGCTGTGGCACATCGGTTTGACATGGTGCGGCATTGTTTTTGTCCCCAGGTCGACGCGTACGTCTTCAACCACCTCGAGCCGCCGCCGTGGCCATCTCCGACGAGTAATACGAGGAGGAGCAGGGCACGTCGGACTCCGTCGCCACGCCACAGAGCTCGCCTCGTCCTCCTCTCTTCAAGGGTAAAGAAACCCCTCTCCGTAGCCCTCTAGGTTCGCTGGAACGGCCGTGGCCACGCCGTCGCCGCCGCCTGCCATCGCGTGCACCGGAACCCTAGCTCACCGCCGGCATGTTCTTTTTTTATTTTGAACCGGTATTTTTTTTTTAGCCGTAGATTGTAGATCTGACGGACCACGGCACCGATCCGTCCCGAACCGGTACCAGCCAATCACAGCGCGCCACGTCGCCCGTTCTTTTGTCTATTTATCTGCTTTTAGACAGAAATTCATCCAAACTTTGAAATTCCATATCTTTTGAACCACAAATCCAAATCCAAGGATTTTGATGTCTACGGATTGAGAAAAATGAGAAGAATCCAGTAGTATAGTTTTTGTTAATTTTTGTATCATGCACAAACTTGCTTTTTGCAGAATGGTTAAAATCTTGTTTAGGCTATAAAATGAGTTTTACAAATTCTTTTTGAGAGATTCAAATTGTAGAGGCTTTGTAATGATGTCTTCTGTCCAGTAGCATGTTCATCATATTTTATTAAAATGTTTTTATGCAGAAACCTTAGAATTTGTGTGTTTTACCCTTATTTGAGTGTTTTGGAATTATTCCTATTAAGTAAATTAATAAAAATTGTTTTGTGGCATCATGCATATAGAACAACCAGAGAACTAAAAGTTATTTTACATTTGTGTTGTGGCAAATTTTTGCATATTTATGCATGGCATAATTTTTGTATTGTCATTTGTGTGAATTTGTATGTTTATTTGGGTGTTTATATTTTTGTTAGATTATTCGGAGAGTCACGAAGACTTTGGTGGTTGCTACTGCTGTTCCTCTTGTTGCCAAGGCAAGTGGCACACTTGCATATCTTTGTCCTATTAATTTGATATATGCATGTTGTAGTTTTTACTTAGAAAATTGCATGATAGGTTTATTAGTATTGCTATGCTAAAACTGTTTAGAATAGTACTCCTATACTAGTTGGTCTAGAATCCTATTATAACTTGGTAGAATTATGGAAATGCTATGCTAAGTGCTGTTTTGTGAAAAATTAATATTCTACTAAGTTAAAGAAACTCCTGGGTGGATGTGGTATGTGGATGGAGGTTTATAGTTGAGTGGCTACTCGGGGCCATGTCTATGGTTTTACCCGAGTATGTGCACTTGTGGATGGCCACCCAGGGACAAAGAGATCAACATTACTCCGAGTTTAGTTAGCTTACCGTGCAGCCATAAGTCATATGGGCTCTGGCTTGACTAAGTATGTAGTATGGAACCGGCCCGGCCTGACAAGTGGTGGTAGAGGAAAGTAGGTGGAGCGCGTCAGGACGGCAGTGGTCGGGAAAGTACTTCGGAAAAGTCTCGTCTTCATCTCCTCCTTTCCTTTTCACTTCAAGAAGGGTCAAGGTAATGGGTTGATGAAGTCTTATGGTGAAAGTGCACAACCTCTGCAGAGTGTCAATCTAAGTACTTAGCCGTGTCCTCGGTTACGGACGATTTTGAGCAAGCTGGACGAGGACGTCAACAAAAGATATCATCACTCTTATTTCTCTAAGTTAAAATTTTGATGGGACAACAAGGGTAGTTGAGACAATGGTTGTCATACCATACTTGTCTCGTTTAGATGAAAAGTGTTCTGAAAAGAGATAGGAAAATTTGCTTTATGCAAAACAGCCTTCAAACTCCACAAGCCAGATATGCATATAGGTCATTAGAGTTTTACCACTATGAGTCCACAAAGTGTCACTTGCCAGATCCATTTATATGGTTCTGACCTACCTTGTTGCAACATTTTTAATGTTGCAGGTTGTTCTGACGATGAGTGAGGATCGTTTAAGGGTTTCGAGTCTGCAACCAACATGTTTCGCCTGTGGCTACATGAAGATGATGGAGACTCCATGCAGAATAATGTTTCCCGATGTTTACTCTTTCTAGCTAGCTTCGTGCTATGCAAAGTTGTAATCGAATATTTTCCTAAGTCTGGATTCGCCTGTAATAATTGATACATTGTTATGATATTTCATCGTAAACTGTGTGTGCAAATGAATCGATCCAGGGGTTTGCACTATACGCAGGGATCTTGCCTAATTTTAAGTGCAGGTCCGCTACACCCGAAGGCAAGCCATTAACCCGATCTCAAGCTCAGTCGAACTCCGAAAAAATTGCTTGACTATTTAAATTGATTGTTGCACCTCACCTTCCATGTTGCATTTAAATTATTGTCACATTCATCTATATCTGTTAACCTCCAACTTTTGTGCTACACCCTTTTGTCAAAGAGACGGCGCTGGCTGGAGGCATCTCTGCCAAAGTCATCCGGTTGACGTTTATTTTTCTCTTGTCGAACGAGACGGCGCTGGCCGGAGGCATCTCCGCCACAGTCATCCGGTTGACATTTCTTTTTCTCTTGTCGAACGAGACGGTGCTGGCCGGAGGCATCTCCGCCACAGTCATCCGGTTGACGTTTCTTTTCCTTTTGTCAAGCGAGACGGCGCTGGCCGGAAGCATCTTCGCCATAGTCATCCGGTTGACGTTTCTTTTCCTTTTGTCAAACGAGACGGCACTGGAGGGAGGCATCTCCGCCACAGTCATCTGGTTGACATTTCTTTTCCTTTTGTCAAACGAGACGGCGCTGGCCGGAGGCATCTCCGCCACAGTCATCCGGTTGACGCCCTTTTCTATTTTTGCTATATGTGGACATTGATATGATTTATTTACTGTTGAATTATTATGTGATTATTATATGTTGCTGAAATCTCGTTGAAACTGAAGGTTAAAATTTGACTAAAAGGATAACCACCTCCCTCGACTAGATTGGGTCACATAGTGCCACTCACCAAACACACCAGCACAACATGCGTCGTTCATGTGGGCAAACCATGGCCGAGTATTCTATCTAGCCTCCTTTGACGGCACCCTTTTGGCAAGTCTAGTCGGTTACCTTTGTGGTCGGGGCTAGTCTTGCGAAGCTTCCGGAGCTAGGCGTCGCTCATTCGTTGGGGACGTGCCAGATTCACTTCTGTAACGCCCCGGGATCGGTACTATGCAGACTTGAGCGATCTCCGCCAAATCCGCATAATAACGATCCTAGGATGCCCACCAGGCATAATGTGTATGTCGCAACACACACATTATGCGGGTGGAATTGTGATGATCATTACAATAGTTCACGATGGAACCCACAAAACAACATATATTTACAACAACGACTCACCGAGTCAAGAATACAAAGGATACATTACAAAGATTCATTAACAACGGAAGCGAAATAGTGTCCGGCTACGGACAAGATACAAAATTGGACTAAGAGTCCTGAAGATAAACGAAGACACCATATCCCTGCCCAGGCCAAGCCGGAGGGATTCCCAAGCTAACGTCGTCAGACTGCAAACCTGTTGGCTGCATTGGAATAGCAGCCCCGAAGGGGTCAGTACTATTAGAAGTACTGGCAAGGAATACTCACAAGTTATCAAAACTTGAATTTCGGGGAAAACGTTAGCAATTGAGGCGGCGGCAAGCAGCACTAACAACTTATAGAGACACGCTACAACTTCCGTCTAATTAGAATAGGGAAAGAGAGCGCAAACTCGTAGAACCTATTCTACTCACCAAATAATACCCGCCCTAAGACAACTCCATCGTATCAGGAACCCACGAGGAAGAAGTCCAGGCACTCACACGTTGAACAAGTTTTTATCATATTATTATTCGAGTAAGGCTATTTACTAAGCAAGTTAACTATTTAACAGGTACGGTGATATCTATGATCTTTTTAGCCAGCACATTACCCAAGTCGTCCATAACCGCGGACTCGGCTTTTCGAAAAGATTTAACCCTGCAGGGGTGCCCAAATGTAACCATACACGTTCGATCAACCACATGCCACAAAGACAAAAGGTATCTCAACACGACCTTCCCCATCAGCTGCCACATTGGATAGAGAGCCACCTATCTGAGACTGATCCACATGGGGAGCCCGGCCGAAACTCCTTTGCGGGCCCAAACGTTGCGAGGACGGCTTCCGGAGGATAACACTCATACGATTGCTCCTCCTTCCACATGCGGTTAACGCTCACATCAACTCAACGGCCTATTCCCGAAGAAGCAACGAACACTGAAAGCGCAAAACATGCATCTTACTACTACGGCAAAAGATCCGGCATGTTGATGCAATGCATGCATGACATGGCAAAAACATGAGAAGATACAACTTAACAAAATTAAGCGGAACCGAGATTCCGACATTTAATTATAGTTCAAGTTATTTTTCTAACCATAAAAATTAAATGTTGATTAACAGGTCTAACATTGCATTGGTGAGATACACAAAATTAAATGGAACGGGGGCATTATTTTAAATTTATCCCCCTCACATTCCATATTTAATTATTTAGGTGTTATACAAAAATACAACTAAAGTGCAACTACATGATGCATGGATGGCATATTCAAATTCTACACATTTTTCTGATCCGAAAACATATACTACATTTTGCAATTGGAGCTACCAATTAAAAGATATGAATTAAACATATTGCAATATGGTAAATTAAAAAGAAAAGAACACAGAAAAAAGTTGTTTACTGGGATTCGAACTTGGGCTGGCCGGGAGAGGAAACAGAGAGCAAAGCCACTGGGCTGCGGGTGTGCTCGTGATGGTATATGTCTCGCCAGGTAGATAAAGAATGAGGGCGCTGATAACTGAATTTTGGACAGGAAACTGCAGACTTCGGTTCAGAGTGTCAACGACGGAATGATCTGCAGCGGAGCTGCTGATGGTTCATGCGCGGGCTCGGAAGCTCCAGGGTGCAGGGAGCGGTGTGGGGTAGCTGGTGTAGGCGGGGTGCTGGACTGGGTGGTGCTTCGGGTGGACGTACACAGGAGCAAGCAGGAGAGCAGCGCTCATGCGCGAGCTCGCTGTCATGGCGTTCTTCGTGCCGGAAAAGGGCAGAAGCTCACGACGACCACGGCCAGCAATCGAGTGGGAAAACGGCGGGTATTGTAAGGGGTGCTCACCGGGAGGGGCTTGATGTAGAAGATCGAGCTCGGGGACGACCGGAGGAGGAAGTCCATGGCGGCAGGGAGTCGAGGAAGAACGTCGGCGACCGTACTGAAGATGAGGAGGTTGCGGTCGTCCTGGGAGTCCTCCGGCTCGTGCTTGGTGTCGAGGAGGAAGAGGGGATCGTAGAGGTTCTTCTCCACTACTCAGCTTGGCGCAGGGGCGTTCATGGCGTCAACGGCGTGGTGCTCCTCCGACTGAAATTTTTGGTGGGCTCGGGAAGAGGGAGAAACGGAGAGGAAGAAGGGAGAGGTGAGGGTGGCGGCGGAGAGGAGGAAGAAGGGAGGCGGATAGGGTTTAGGGAGAGGGGAGAGGCGCTGGGCTGGCTTTATAGAGGGGAAAACTGGGGTGGCGTGGCATGGTGCTTGGGACGCGGGTGACGGCAAGGGAAACGACGACAGCGACGTCGCTGTCCTTCGATCAGGAAAGAAGATGGGGCGTGGGTCAGATGGGCCGGTTCGGGACAGAGGGAAAAGGGAGACGAAGGGCTGCAGCCGAAACTAGATTTTTTCTTACTTTGCAATTTTTTTTCAGAGAAAATAAAAGAGAGAAAGAGAGGAAGAGAGCTAAATAAAAAGGAGTAGGTTTTATTTTTCTTCCACAAAAATATATATTTGCAACATAAAGTTTATAAGGTTGTTTAATTGTTTACCAAAATTTATAATTGAAAAATTGTGTTTTGTTTTTTCAAAATTTTAGTTAGAGGTGTCACATGTGATAAAGACACAAAATAAAGCCATATTATTTATTTTGAATTTTTTGCAAAAACACAAATGCAACAAAAGGCATGATGATGCATGAATTAAAATTAACAAGCAAATCTAATTTGGGGAAAACCTCAGGACATTACAACTTCGTCATAAGACTTGGTCCCTGGGACGTGTTGGTGGCTACACAGGGAGTGTCCGGGTAGAGTAAACGGTTGTGGAACTGTGGGTTTGTGCTGTCGCCATGATCGGTTCTATTACTTAGGTACCGGCGGTACAAACCTAGACTTCAGCGTATGGGTAAATGTTGCAACCTCTCGAGAGTGTAAATCTAGAATCTAGCCTTGTCCCTAGGTTATGGGACGATGTTTGGGTCAAGTCACACTAAGAGTCAGTCCAGTCGAACGTGGGGAATTAATTAAGATGAGACCTAGCGAACTAGGGAAACTTGACAACTAAGCCAGAGTTGGCTAAAGGCTTGGAGGCCTAGTTGTGGTTACGAGTTGTTGAGTGAGATGCATTACCTCACTTGATAATATGAACATCCCTTCAAAGGTAAGTAGGTAAGTTATGTCCAACCGTTAAGATTGGACTCACCCTTGTAACCGAACTCATGACATGATACTTTCCGAACTTATGCCATGCCATATAGACAGACTTTGTTTGATTTTTGGCTAATGACTTGCGAGTACTTCAAGTACTTACCTGGCTTTTCATGTGGCCAGACCCCATTGTACCCGACGCCGAGTACCCGCTGTACGAGAACTAGGAACCCGTATCCCCGGCAGGACCCCGTGGAGTAAGGCCCGCTGACGCCATGCTACTATCTACGTTTCCGCTATGACTTCCGCTAGAGGCTCGATGTTGGATAAATAATGTACAAACTGTTGTGTGCGCATGTTGCGCGAGCGCTGGAGCCTCGCCCCCGTGTTGTAACTTGTATCCGTCTGAACTCGGAGCCATATGAATATATTTGGTTATGTCTTTGTTTACCAAGTTGTCATATATCCAGTGTTTCTGGGACTGGTATATGGGGTGGCTCGATCATCTGGATCGGGGTGCCACAAATATGCTTGATTTAAATCCTTTGGAAGAGTGCTATTTAAATGTTCATCTTGCTGATTCTTCTAAAAAGAAACCTTTGGATAGAGTTGATGATGTCCTTATTATTGTTAATGATAATTATGTTCCCGTTGATTTTATTGTTATGGATATTGAGTGCAATGCTTCTTGTCCTATTATTTTGGGAAGACCGTTTTTGAGAACTGTTGGTGCTATTATTGATATGAAAGAGGGAAATATAAGGTTTCAGTTCCCCCTTAAAAAAGGGATGGAACACTTCCCTAGAAAGAGAAAAAAGTTTCCTTCTGAATCAATCATAAGGTCAAGCTATGCTCTTGATGTTGCAAAGGCCTCCGAAAAGACTTGATATTTGGCATTGCGCCTAGCTAAAAGGCGTTAAGGAAAAGCGCTTGTTGGGAGGCAACCCATATTTTATTTTCAGTTTGCTTTTCTTGATTCATGAAGTTATTACCTCTGTAGAAACTTTATTGTATCTTTTTCTTTTGGTTTTTTGTGCCAAGTTTAGCCTCTAATGCATTGAAAGTGCGAGGTATTGTGTTGCTGTCCAAAAACAGATTCTGTGCGCCTGTTGCACGAAAATCCTAAAATCGCCAGAATTTTATATTTTTCTGATAATTGTTTACAGCAAGCCTGGTGCTTTTATCTATCTTTCGTTAGTTTTAAGTTTTTTGATTTGAGCTGCAGAAGTGCCTCGAAAAATTCGATCTTTACATACTGTTCAGATTTTGACAGATTCTGCTTTTATTTTGCATTTGTCTCTTTACCATCGTCATATGTGATACTCTAGTGGTAGAGTGCCACATTGAGGCTTAGTAAACAGTAGCTAATGTCTAATGAAGTTTGTTTGCAATTTGTCATGAGTTGAACACACGTGCATTTTAATTTATGAGCACTAACCCTCTAATCAAATTATGAGAAGTTTTGTGTGAAGGGAGTTTTTAAGTTCCAAAGGAGAGGAATATGAAGAAATCAAGGATGGATCAGAGCTCAAGCTTGGGGATGCCCCCATGGCACCCCCTCTGAACATCAAGAACTATCAAGAGTCGAAGCTTGGGGATGCCCAAGGCATCCCCTCATCTTCATCGACTATCATAAGGTCGTCTTCGTTGAACTTCGTTTTTATCACTTTACATATTATGTGCTATGCTTGGAGCGTCTTTTTACTTTCAGTTTTGTTAGTTTGTTTGCTAGTCATATCTTTGTTGGATCCTAGATTTATTTGTGTGGGAGAGAGACACGATCCGCTTTTTCGTTAGAATACTCCTTTGCTTCGCTTATATCTTTTTGAGTATTCTTAGCTACTGTGTGTTTTCTAGAAAGCTCTCGCTTTTAGCTTTTATCTTGTTTAGAGCTGCTAGTTGTTAAGTTAAACTCTCTTGTTCCTCACTTATACTTGTTGGAGAGTTGTTGTTGAAAAATTGTTGAATTGTCAATGCGACAAAATGTTGTTTGTGTGATGATAGAATAAAATGAAAAGCCTGCATAGTTTTGTAGATCATGGTGTGGATACTTGATGCTTCTCAATTGTTTTGAGATGTTAAGTTGAATGCTTAAACTTGCTGGTTATTTGAGTGGAATTGATTAGTAAAGAAATATGGTTGAAAACGTGAAATTGTGTGGTTTTTCACAGTTGTTAATTCATAGTGCTAATCTTTCCATCAAAAGAATTGTTTGGTCAACAAGGGAGACGGTGTAGAGTTTTTATGGTTATGACCGGTAAATGTCTTATGTTGTTCTGTTACGGGTTATTGTTAGATGTTTGCTTCAAACACCTTTTTTTTTGCTAAGCCTAAAAATTCGTACTGAGTGTATGGTTCACTCGTGCATCCAATCCCCAAAGCCAAACTTTCTTGCCAGCTGAGTCCACCATATCTACCTATGCATGGTACTTCCTACCATTCCAAGTAAATTTGTCATATGCTACCTTTAAAAATTCAAAATACTTCTTCTTTGTGCCTCTGTTTTTAAGCTCATGAGGGAGCAGTAGAGAGCTAGATATAACTTGTGACAAGCGAGGTCATTTCCCCCCTTTCACCCGGTGTTGATGGATTACGTCTTCACTTGAATCAACCCGAGAGCAGCTTAAGCAAAAATATAAATATAACTCACAATTCTGCTCCGCGCAATGCAAATCTGAGAAATCAGCCCAAACATTGGACAATGGTGAAACCAAGGAGAAAGAAGAGCGTACTCGCTCTTCTAAGAACCAGCTGCTCTCACAAGTCTAAAAACCTTGCTTGTCATGAGGGACTAGATAGTTTCTCTGTTGTGAAGTCGTTGACGAAAGCATGCATACCTCAAAATCATTTTACTTCTGTTTTAAAAACTAAAAAGCTCTAGCACATGACTAATCCTTGCTTCCCTCTGCGAAGGGCCTTTCTTTTACTTTTAATGTTGAGTCAGTTTTCCCTTTTTCCTTCTATCTCCACAAAAAGCAAACATCTAGCATTGACCCTGGGTATCGTTGAGCATATTACATTATCAAGATTTAACATGAATCTTTATATTGACTTTATCTATAAGATAAGCCGTTGGAAGTTGAAGCTCTTTGCTAATGCTTACATCTTCCTTTGTGTTGATTCTCAAACACTTTTGTCATGGAATTATTATCCTTGTGAATTAGTCAAATATGTTGATCACATTGTTTTCAAGTCTTTGACATACTATTTATGAAAGGTTTCGCTTGGATGATTCAACTTGTTTATTCATTGCTTTCTTGCTATCAATTATAGACAATTGTTTTGTATCTCTTCATTCACATTCTTTGATTTGCATCACTATCTTGATCAAGAATGTGTTGTTCGCATGTCTCATCAAAAATTATTTGTTATCACTTACCTACTCGAGGACGAGTAGGAGTTAAGCTTGGGGATGCTGATAGGTCTCAAACGTATCTATAATTTTTGAGTGATCCATGCTAGTTTTGTGATATTGTCACATGATTTTACTGTCATTTATATCATTTTTATGCATTTTGTCGGACTAACCTATTGACAAGATGCCAAGTGCCAGTTCCCTGATTTTGCTGTCTTTTTGTTTCGGAAATTTACTTCTGGAAATATTCTCGGAATTGGATGAAATTTACGGGGAATTTTTATTTGCCACGACGAAGTACCAGACCAAAGGAGAGCTGGAGGGGAGGCCCACAGGGCAGGTGCGCCTCCCTACCGCGGGTCAAGGGTCACCCGCGGGTGGGGCCCGCCCCTGCCCCTGGGACCTCGCCTCGACCCCCTCCGACGCCTATAAATTGCCTTTTACCCTAAAAACGTCAAGGCGGCCATTATTTTCCAGAAACTCGACCCCGATGCGCCGTCACCGAAAACCCTAGTTCGGGGCAATCTGAAGCTGATCCCGGCACTCTGCCGGAGGGGAGATCGATCCCGGAGGGCTCTTCATCATCATGCCTTCCTCCGGGATGATTTGTGAGTAGTCTCACCTTGGATTATGGGTCCATGGCAGTAGCTAGTTGGTAGTCTCTCTCTCTTGTGCTTCATGTCTTATGATCTTGTGAGCTGCCTAACATGATCAAGATCGATTATTGTAATGTTATGTGATGTGTTTGCTGGGATCCGATGGATTATGAAGTTATGTTCAGATTGTGCATGATTCTTATATGAGTAATTTATGTTCTTGCATGCTCTCCGATGTGCATAGTTACTTTGGCCAAGTGATTGTGTGTATCTCCAAGAGAGGGTATTTATGCTAGATAGTGGGTTCATGCCCCCTTTTGTTCCTGGGCACGAGTGACAGAAACGTCTAAGGGCGAGGGTGTGCTGTTGCTACTAAGGGTAAAACAGGGTGTTAATGTCTCTTTTGATATTAATATTGCATACTTCATGCATGTTACTTAATGCAATTGTCTGTTGCTTGCAACTTAATACCGTTGGGTGACAGGCTGGATAGCGATCCCACGGTGGACTTTTTAGACAAAGACGCAGTTGGACTCAACGGTCTTTGTTCCTTGTCGTGATGCCTCCATAAATATTATCATGTCCTTTTTGTCATAGCTAAATTGGGTTTGTGTCATGATCTTGTCAATTGCCTAGCTGTAATTCGTTCGCCCATCACATGCATATTTTATTTACTTGAGAGACTCCACTAGTGAACCCATGGCCCACGGTCCATCTTTTTACATTGTTTACAACCTCATTTACTTGCTTTTAATCATCATTACTTCTCTGGTCACTTTTTATATTTTCATCTATTTTATCATACAATTAGCAGCTTTGTTTCCTGCGAGACCGGAAAGATTGAAGACCTTTCCGCCGTTGGGGGCAAAGTATTTTGGTTGAGTGTGTGCAGGTCCACGTCTGTTGAAGGTCAAGCACCAGAGATCTTCAACATTCACCTCGTTGTTGATTTCAAAGTCCTACTGGTTCGATAAACCTCGGTTCGTTAAACGAGGGAAAACTGCTACTAGCTGCAATTCCGCCTTCACTTGGGGCACCACCCAACTTATTTTAATACAGCAGTAGGAACCAGCAGGAGCAGCCTTAAATGATGGTGGTGGTGCTTTACTTGTCGTTTCTTTGTTTGGCGTGGTAGTGGAAGTAGAGGGAGGAATCATGGTGCGCGTAGGACGTGCACGTCCAGTCCAAGATGTGGTCCATCCTGCAGAAAAATTAGCCCGCGAAGCTTGCCGATCCTGCACTTCACGTTCAGCAATACAAGCAAGACGGAACAAACGAGTGATGGTATGATACTCCTTATACTCCAAAATGGTTTGAATTTCTTTATTTAACCCACCAATAAAACGTGCAAGCATAGGTTCAGTATCTTCCACAACACCACATCTAAGTAACCTAGTTTGCAATTGTTGATAGTATTCCTGTACTGAATTTTTCCCTTGTTTTAGTTGCTGCAGTTTTTGAAGCAAACCACATTGATAATATGGAGGTACCCAACGAGTACGCATAGCAGTTTTTAAGAAGGTCCAAGTGGTGGGGATGACATTAGTATTGACTCTATAATATTCAGACCACCAAATAGAAGCAAACCCAGCAAATTCACAAACAATGGCTCTAACACGTCTATCTTCAGGGTAATGTAAGCATGCAAAACATTGTTCAGTTTCTAATTCCCATGTGAGATAAGCATCAGGATCATATCTACCCTCAAAAGGTGAAATTGTTAACTTCAGTTTAGCAACATGGTCATCATCATGCAATACCTGCATGGCGTGGTGCAGCATTACCATTACGAATGTGGGAGCGCAGCCGACCAGGGGTTTGTTGCTGCACTTCTACTCCTTCATACTCGTCCTCGCCCTCACCCTCGTAGTAATCAAAGGGCTCATCGACAGCCGCAGCTAATCCAGAATTTTGGCCTTGCTCGCGGGGTACACGTTGAGCCTACCCAACATACCCGGGACGACGAGGAGCAGCAGCCGGCGGTGGTGGAAGACGAGCGAGCAACTCGTTGAATTTGGCATCGATCTTGGTATCAAAGGATTGCTCGAGGCCGGGTTATCTTTTCAAGTGCCTCGCCAAGTCGTTTGTCGATGTCCTGCATGTTATCCATCACAAGCTTGGCAAACTTAGTGTGTAACTCTTTGTTCATCGGGTTCTCCCATTCGTCACCCGAGCCTGACATGGTTAGTAGAAGATAGGAAACAAATCACAAGAATATGTCCCTATGAACTACTAGGTGGTAGTGGAAAGAATGCGTAATCCGTCAAACCAAAAGCAAAGCTCTTACAAGTTCTTACCAAGCAGTAGTAGGTGACTGGCAACCAGCAGAGTCAACTCGCCGAAGATTAGATGAAGTGATTGCCAAGTGAGAGTCACAACACACGGTGTAGAAATCTCTGGAGCTTTGGGAAGGCTTATATATTGTATAGCAAAACTCAAATCAGGAATGCAAGTTGAATAAACGCTCAAAGACGGTACTGTGCTGGTCCTAGGCTAGATCGTACTAGAGACGCGAGCCTATAGCACCAACAAAGTCAGGCGCGGCAACAACAAGCACAAATGGATAGCTCAAAAGCAAGATATAAATGAAGATCACAGAAAATTCTGAATTTTTTTCACAAAAGTGGCAAAAACTCAACCTTCCCGGACTCTTTTGGCAATTCTGAGAGATTCTAGAGGCTTGGAACGACGTGGTAGTTCGGGTTGGACAGAAAATTTTCTGACGAGAATTTTGAGTGGTCGAACATCGAAAATGGAGTTCGTATGCAAAAGTTATGGCCTGTCAAAGTTCGGACAGCCAAGACTGTAAAAACAAAACCAGCAATTCGGCCTAATTTGGACCCTGACTAGTAGAAATCGGGTCAAATCCGACTTGGATGCGGATTGACTTTTTTTTGACTTTTTTTTACAAACCTAGATACGAAGAAAACCAATCACGATGGTGGAGGCGGCGGCGGGTATGTAGATGGTGGTGGTGGTGGTGGATATATGGATGGCGGCGGAAGACTGGTGGATGGTGGCGATGATGGGCGAGATGCGGGTCGTGCGGTGGTGGCAAGACAAATATGCAAAGAACTCGAAACTCTAAAGGAACTAGACAATAAGACCAGCAACTCGACACGACGATGAAGACGAAGACTCAACGATGCAATGCACTGAAAAGAATATGCAACAAACCCGGACAGGTTATAGGACGGGATGATCTAACCCTAAATTTTTTTATGGCTTTTTCGTGGACTGTAGGTATTAAAAGAAGATGCAATCTACACTAGTAAAAACTTTAAATCTCACCGATCAACATGAAATCTGATACCACTTGATAGAGGCAGATGTGTCCGATCTTTCGATGAGATGATAAATATCGATTTGGGTGGCGTCGACGTTGACGATCCAACTACAAACGTGCAAGGACGCTGCGCCTTAGCAATCGCTACACAAACTCCGGGAAGGTTTATGACAGCGCCGAAGCACAATCGACAAAACCAACTAAGGTCTATTCCTACAGGCAATCGAAGAACAAGCAAGAACAATGAATTGGCAATCTGAATATTGCGAATATGAATGATTATAGATGGAAGTGGGGTTCCGAAGAGCGGTCTTGGTCTGGCCGATCTGGCACAAACGAAGTACGGCAAAGTTGCAGCGACGGCTAGCTAACTTTAGACTAAACAAAACCCAAACCCTAAAGTGACGACCTAGGGGGGGTATTTATAGAGAAACTTAGGGGAATTTCGTGCAGCCTTGGAAAAGGGGGCCGAAATCCTTCCTAAGTCGGTTTCCCTATCAATACGGACTCTAAAAATAGCCTATGAAAAGGTATCTCGAAAATACATGGGCCTGGCCCAAAAATAGAGGTGACGCAGCACCATATTATGCTATGGACGAAAATATGAAGTGTGGTCTTTGAATATATCGTCCATGACTTCATGCTCCCTTATAGTGGCTTCACAACCCTTGATTCTCCATGTGCGGCGTCATCTTCAATCCTCGTATGCTTGTTGCCATCTCCATGGACGATCATGCTCCAATACTTGTCCATCAACTCCTCGCTAGGTCCATTATTCCTAAGTGTAACAAACACATCGGTTTTAGGCAGTAGCATATTCTCATGTAAATTTGGAAGAGTTTCAAGAAACGAAAGTACCTGATAATTTAGTTGACGTGCACGAGCTCGAGTAATAGGTCCTTGTATTTGTGTAGTGGTAGGACTAGTGGTTGTAACTGTAGTTGGGATGTCCTCATCACCGCCTTCCCATCCTTCGTCGATCCAGCCATCGGCAGAGTGCTGCCCTGTGTGGCTTTGAAGGAGGTCTCCGAGTGGGAGGCATGTGCCCCCAAGGTCCGGTTAGCTCTTCCCTCCCCTTGTCCGTGCAGGTTTCTCTTCCGGTCGGATCTCTCAAAGAAAAATTCTGGATCACGTCGTCTCCTCCATGGCCTCTATGGTTCCTGTTTTCCCCGGAGCCGAGAGCCTTCCCATGTGCATCTCCTCGCTCACCATGTCTCCTCCATGAGCCGCCGCCTTCCGCCGCCTATCACATGCCACCACGGCGTCAAGGCCCAGATTAGGGGCATGATGGCCTTGAACTTAGCTTAGGTTGAGACTCCAAGCGCAGAGTGTGTAGTATAGGAAAGACGGTTTCCCCACGACGGGTGACTCGAGGGTTTAATATCGAACTCTCGGTGAATCAGTAGTGAAATATTTATCTTCTTATCCTTCTCTTGAAAACCTGCAAAACAAAGTAAATTGTTTTGTGCCCTCAATCTCACCAAGTGGTTGTCAAGCACAATGTGTGAGAATGATATGAAAATATAACAAATGCAAAACAAGAAATAAATATGCAATGATGATAAATAAATATGCAAGGATCGTGGAAACAATGATGGATGATATTTTTGGGTTTTGTATTGTGAATGCAAGATATAAAAGTGTTTTTGTATTTTCGGATTTTTAAATGGCAGAAAATGGAAAATTCTTATAAGTTGTTGGAAAGGTGTTTCTTATGATTAAAAATGGTCCGGGGTTCATGGTTTCACAAATGCACTCTCTCTTTAATAAAGTGGTAGATAATGGAACACTAGAATTGACATATGAGATTGCAACAAAAAGGTTTCATGACAAGTTACTAATTATATGGGCATCACGTCCTAACATAGAGATCTTTTGTTTATTAATCTCTCTTATACTCCACCAAGATGTGAACTAAATCTTAGCACCTCAGTAATTAAGATAAATCAGAGTATAGCTTTAAGTCTTATGACATGAAGTTAAAATAAGAACATGCTAGATCTAGTCATGGAGAAGTGGCAATGGTCACACCCACACCTCCGGTAGCATGGTATTTTTCTTTATCCCTAGTGAGGCAACAAAGTAAAGTAAAAATACCCAAGTGGATCGCGGAACTTCTCTCACTTTCACCACACTAGCCACCCCCTCATTACTCCAACTAATGCACACGTTCCCCCACACACGCTCTCATAAACATGCTTGATCAAAACAAGTAGACAAGAACGGGGTACATAATATGCATCTACTTTCATAACTGAAACAAACAATTGCAATCTCAAACATATATTAACTCATAAAGAGATACACCACAAAGGAATTACATACATGACCGTAATCATGTTCGGCAGCTCATACGGTGCTAATTAGTGAAGCTCAAGAGAGAGGATAGATACATAAGTTACTTCCACAAACCCATAGTCCAGGGGTGGACTACTCCCTCTTCATCATGGAGACGGTGGAGATGTCGTTGGGGGAGATGGAGACCACGCCGGCAGCGCTCTGCCGGAGTTTTCCCCCTCCAATCTGCAGCTCCAGATCTCTGTTTTGGTGTTTCTGTGTTTTCGGCCGCCTCCCCTCCGAAGGGCGTCGGGGACTATTTTTATAGTCGGTTTTAGGTCAAGACGAAGGTTCTGGAGAAAAGATCGACGACAACGGAGCCTCGAGGCCCCAGATGGTGGGTCCCACGCGGCCAAGGAACCTGGCCGCGTGGGCCACCCTCTTCTGGCCTTCGGGCCTCCGTTTGTTCGCTTCCTTCACTCCTACGCTTTGTTCCTTCCAAAAACTGATGCTCGTAAATTTTCAGGTCATTTGGACGTCGTTTGGGTCCCTGAAACATCAAAATATAGAAAATAGGGTTTTCTGCCAGTGCAGGGTTAATTCCAGAAAAATAGGAAAACTGTGAAATCTTCCCAAAATCACTATAAAACAATGATATAATCCTTATATGATGCAAATATGATTGAAATATGGGTATTATAATGCAAAGTTCATGTATGCATTTTACATGCATCAGGGCACCGCCGGGCAGGAGCGGTACCGGGCGGCCAACAGTGCTTACGTCTACGATGTCACTCGGTGCGCCTGGGGACTCTTCAGGTGGTGCGGCAGAAGGGGCAGCAAGGAGGAGAGGCGTGTGTTCACCAGGAGACCATCCGCCCGCACATGCTCACCGTCTCGCTCCACCAAAGGGCTGCTGACCCTGATGGGCACCTCCAAGACGAACACTGCAAGATCAGTGTCCAGGAGGTTACCGTCTCGCTACCTCGCCTGATTGCGTCCTCACCCGTCCCTCCGCTCGAAATCAAGGTACAACCCGGAAGAAAAATTTCCCTAATCATGCCCCTCCTCTGATTGCGTCCTCACCCGTGCCTTCGTTTTCTACCCACTTGTGAAGTTAGATTATGGTTGGTTGTGAGCATGTTTTAATTCAGATCCCCAGTACTTGCTCTGGTACTTTCAAGTGCGTTTTTGATGTTTACAGATGCTTCAGCTTTTCTGCTATGCATGGTCAATCTCAACAGCTTGCACATAGGTTCACGGAAATGTTTAGTTACCAATAGCCAATTACGATTATATTTCCATCCTCTAAGAATGCTTTATGTTGTAGAAAGTACATGAGTATCAGGGGTTGCGTTTTTGTAGTTCAGTAAATTGTGAATGATTTGCCAATCCAGAACATATGTATAGTAATTCACGTGTAGTAGTGTGCATTATGGTCATGCTCTGTCAATAACTGCAGTTAGCTACGTAAACAAATTATATATTGCATATATTTCATGAATTTCAAATAAGGGCTTCATTATATAAGGTATGCAGAAGTTTAGACTTGGGCAGTGATTAATTCTTCACTTGCCGGAACTTGGAGAGATGGAGCTAATTCTAGCCAGCAATGTCAGTTGTTTGATCCTTGATTAATGATGTTAATTTTATATGCATGTAAGTGTTTGTCCTGGATTAATAGGTGATTTATGTGCAGCTGCTAGAGTAGAAGACATGCAGTTGCTTCTTCTCGATTTTTNAAAATGGCACAACATTGTTCGAACTCATCTATTTGTCACTCGAGGTACCCATCTCCGACAGCGTGAGATTAGGCGACCGACCGCGTGGGCCAGCCGCCGTCGAATCACAATGGGAACCCGGCGAGGAATGGGACGGTGTGGAATCCGGCGAGGGACGGGACGGTGTGGCATCCGGCGAGGCATCACCACCGCCATGCTGCACGAGAGCGCGAGCGGAGGCCGGCGAGCCAGAAGCACGACCAAAGGGTGCAGTCCTGGAGCATCCCGTGCCCTACATGTTTGAGTCCAAGTTAGCAACTTTGAAAGCACAGTATGGCAGTAACAACTGGTTTGGCAATAACTTACCGGAGTCCTTTGCTTGTATGTGAGGGCGACCGCTTCCCTCGATGGGCACTTGGGCGGCATCCCTACGCTAGGTGGACGCGGAGGCAGCAGCTCCCGCTCTCCAGTGGCAAAAAACTTCTCATGCGCCTACAAGATAATTTAGATGTCAGGAGTTGTAGAAAAAGAAGGTTCAAACTAGAGAAAATGAGACTTGTCATATTGCAAATATTAAGGTTGAAACTTACAGCATCGCGCAACTCTTGCCACTCGTCATACGCCGCTCTCTTCTGCGCCACACGTCATACTCCGCCTCATAGGCCGCGTAAGCGGCCTTGAAAGATGACTCAAATTCAGGCTACAATTTCAAAATAGAATGAATCTCATCAACTAGCAACTTAGCTAGGAACGAATGTCGGAAAGAGAATGAAATTGAGTAAAACTTACATCGGGGCGAGCTCGGGAAGGCTGTCGAGGAGGCATGACAGGGGGGTCATCGGCGTGAGTGTAGCCTTGACACGCACGAGGCCCAACTCAGGAGTACGTGGGGTTACCGTAGTAAGACAGTTCAAACGGCCATGCTCCCAACCGTGCCCGGCGAGGACCAACGCTCTCTTGTCGGTGTCATGATCAAGAGGGTCATCCACCTACGGATTAAGACCTCTGAACTACTGGACGTACTTGCTTATGTTCTCGTCGGCGTTGTTGTAGTAAGTGGGAAGCGAGGGCTGAGGCTCGGATAGATCGGGCTTCTTCATCTTCATCCTCTCCCATGCTTGCATGTCCGACACAGGACCTATGTCGGCCTCCTGCATTGCCAAAAAAGTGGTATGCGTATCAAATTAGGAACATGAGGGGAAATGAATGAAACGTATCAAATAAGGACCCATACCAGCTTTTCCTTGAAGCGCTCATGGTTGCGGGCTCCCGCACAATGTGTCCCCTCCGTCCCGCGGTTTGCCTTGTTTCGCTCGCTCAAGGCTTTGAACGCGGCGTCCTCCCCAAGCCACCTCGACGCCAACGCCTCCCAGGCGTCAGCCTAACCATAGGCCCATTCTGGCATAACCTGAAAAAACAATACTCATGTGAAAAACACATAATGCAATTGCAACTTAGCAGAAACATGTAATCTCATTGACAATTTACTTACCGATAGGTAATCCTCCATGGTCATATCAGGTGGTTCGATCACATTCTCATGCTTCGGCGCCTTCTTGGATAGCTTCTCAGAACTGAAATGATTGGGCGGTATGCTTTACATTGTAGAATTGTTGACGTGTCAACTTCTTGCAAGCCCCCTCCAAAGTCCTATCCGCCGTGGCACGCTCCTCAGGGAGTACCCTATAGAATCTCTTCAATCATGCAGAAAAAAGAAATTGTGAGAGCATGGTGGGGACATCAACTATGAACGAAATTCGAAAAGTTCAACTTACCCAAAACTTGGTGATCACGGCGTCAGAACATTTCCCGAAGCCCGGGTGATCGGCGGCCTGATAGTCTAGCCAACTGGTGGCTAGCTTCCTCTCGCCGTTGGGGACCGTGCTGTACAAGCCCGGCCAAAACTTCCTAACCAAAGCGCCGATCATGGTGTTAGGCGCACGGGCACCTTGAGGAAATTTCCAATTGCTGCACAATAATTAAACATTAGTACATGTCAAATTGTACTGACCACAATGAAATTACCATGTTCAAAGTTAGGGTAGTCACTTACTCAATCCCATTAGGCGTAATGAGGATTTTCTCCTCCTCGGTAGCAGGTTCCTTTGACTCGGGAGGGACCATGGATTCCCCACAAATCTTTGGCTTCTTCTGTGACGCGAAGGACCCCGTCTCCTGGTCTCGAGACTCCGTCCCCTCGCCTCGAGACTCTGGAGCATCGTCTCGAGACTCCGGAGCATCGTCTCGAGACGACGTCTCCTCGTACGCCACGTCGCCAGAGGCGGAGGGTATGTCCGAAGACACGTCGCCCCCACCTCGTGCTCGTCCTGCACCTCGTGCTCGACCTCCCTCACCGCGTGCTCGACCTCCCGCACCGCGTGCTCGACCTCCACCTCGTCCCCTCGAAGGAGCTGCATCGGCACCTCCCCCTCGTCCAGCACCTCCTCTCTCACCACTGTCCTCCAGGTACCGCGAGTTCGGAATCGGCTCCCTTCCACTTTTAGTGGCTTTCTTCGCGGTAAACCTCTTCAGCAAGGAGCCCGATGATTCTTTGCCTTGGCTCATCTTGGTCAATCACCTGCATTGAGAAAGGGTAAACAATTAATAAGCATGATAAAGACATAATAACATGTTCTATGAGCCAAATAATAATAAGATTTGAAACCCAACTAAATTATCAAAACATATTTTAGTGGTGTAAGAAAAAAATTGCGCATTCAAGTATCATATTAAACATCACAAAAACACTTACTGCACATTTTGTATTGGGCAGTTGGTGTACGTTAAAAGTGCAGGAGAAAAAGGAAAACAGTTGATTTCTAAAAAAGAAGAAATAATTAAGTGCATAGAAAAATAAAATTGACTGAACTTTAAATAAAATCCACTGATCACACAAGTACAAAAATTGACTGCAACCATATATTTACTATGAATGGTTTTGTTGAGGAATATGAAAATAATAAAAGGTGAGCCGCGTATATTTTGTATTATTTTTGTGTGCTTTTTAAACTCTTGACAAAGACAATATTTGATCATGTAGATTGACATGGGGCTATGGATTTACTTGGCAGCGAAGGATTATGGTTAAGGTCATATAATTTTTTAAATATTGTCGTCTCCATTATTTTCTTAATCAACGTAAATGGAGCAATTTTCACATTACAGGCCACCTTTGGTTGAGGAGAGGAGAAAAAATACTGGATGAAAGCAAGTTTTAGTTAGATATCCCCAACAAAATAATGAAATGTTTGAGTTATCACCCCATGCAACAATAATTTTAACACTATAGCTAGTCAGCAATGTTAAATGAGTAAAACTACAATAAATCACTTATTCAAATTATAAATTTTTTGTAGAAATCAATCTCATGAGGCATTCAAAAGGAAACCCAACTTATTGTTTTCAACCAACATTACCTCTGGTTCCAACATATGTAATAATAGTATAATCCTCCTGGTGCATATATACTTACAGAAATTATAACTATCTATTCCACCTAAGGGAGAAAACAATTTAGACTTGGAATCTAGGTGGGAGTGTGCTCTTTAAGTCGGGATTTACGGAACAATACAAATGAGTTTTTTTTTTTACCAAGACAAGAGTCTCCACACTCACCTCACCACCGTCGCCACACTCACCTCACCGACGGGAAGCTCCACCACCGCCGTCGTACTCACCTCACCTCACCTCACCCCACACTCACCTCACCGCCGCCACACTCACCTCACCTCACCCCACACTGACCTCACCACCGCCACACTCACCTCACCGCCGTCACACTCACCTCACCTCACCCCACACTCACCTGACCTCACCTCACCGCCGCCACACTCACCTCACCGCCGTCACACTCACCTCACCGCCGTCGCCACACTCTCCCCGGTTTCTACTAAATGAGCTAAAATAAACTAAATGAGCTAAAATGAGCTAAAATGAACTAAATGAGCTAAAATGAGCTAAAATGAACTANACCTTGGGGGGAGACACATCTCAACTCATCCGACATCACAATGTTGGGATCAGATCCCTACAAGTACAAATTGTTTGTGCATTAGTAGGAGGTACAAGACACGGATTGCAAGGTAGAAGGGACAGGTTAGAAATTACCTTTTCCCTGAACCAAGCCGTGAATTTTTTCTTTCCGGGGGCACCCTCTTTCAAAAGAGTGACCATCTCGGCTTCATCGGGTCCCTCTGATGTTCCCGACCACATTTCATCCGTGAATTGGCTAAAAGGAGAAAATACGTATTAGACCAAAACCGAGTTAGTAATTGCAAACTAATTTGTTCACCATTTTACCTAAGGAAACTGACGTCTTCCTCCTCCCCGTCACGGACCACTTCCTTCATGTTCATAAGCACATAGAGCATTATGCACTCCAGCTCTTCATTGCTCAAGGTATACCTTTTTGCGCCACCGACCTTTGGCCGTCGGTGACTTGTGTATTCCCCGTAGTGATATATACTCACCCTGAGGCTCAATAATACATCCAACATATTACGCCAATCTCTCTCTCGTTCTACATGGTATCAGCCTAAAACCGATCCAAACCCTAGCCGCCGCCTGCTTCCGCGCCGCGCCGCCCCCGGGGAGGTCGATCTCCATGATCTCCGCCGGGGGCAGCGCAACCCGTACCTAGGGTTCGTCCGCCGATCTGTTGATCGGCTGCCCTAGAGAGTCTTTTTCCCAGTTTCTTGACTTGGGTTTTTCTCTCTTTCATCGGTCTTCTTGATCGGCGTTTTCTTTTTTTGGTTTACCGATCATAGATCGGATTGCGTCGCCCACCGCCAGTCGATCCTCGCGCGCCTCTACTCCGACACTGGCGCGACCACGTACAAGGCGTCTTCTCCGACATGGCGGTCTAGCACGACACGGCGGCCTGCATGGCCGTTGACCGCGCGTTTACCCGCCCGTCACCCGGCACCGACCGTCGCCGCCCTGCTCCGATCAGGACTTCTGCACCACCTTCGTCATCGCCTTGGTCTGCTGCGCCTTCGACCTCATCATCAAGCAGTGTCCCCGACCTTGCGGGCGATCGGATTGATCACCCGCCCGCCTACGATACGTCGCCACACTGGCCACGCGACCGGCCTGATCCACCGTTTGCACGCGCCTCCACAGGATCCTGTGAAGATCGTCATCGAGTATGCACGCCTACCACCGATCGAGCAACGGGCTGCCGCTGCGCCGCCCCTTCGGGCCGCAGCGCCGCCGCCTTTGGTCCATGCTAACGGCAGCGAACGCGCCTTCCCAGGCATGTACGCTGTCGGCGGCATCTAGCCACCGCATCGACTCGCGCCCTGCAGCTATGCCGCCCCTCGGGAGCATCGCTGCGCGCGGTCATCTTCGCCGTCCCTGCGCCCCGACGTCCTTGGCTTCCACCGCGCCACCCCCATGGCGCGGGTCGCCACCGTCCGCGCAAGGTCTTCGTCACGTCGCCGGGTTCTTCCTCGCCTACTTCGACTACCGCCGCCGCGCTTCTACAGGTAACCTACATGGCCACTCCAGGCCGTCGTAGGTCTCGCCGACACGACAACTACTCTAGGCGTCCAGCATGGCCACTCCAGGCTAACGCTGCCTTCGCTGACTTCTACGTCTTCGTCCACCACGACCTCGTCGCCAGCGTCATCATCCCCGTCCCCGACTATGCCTCCTGTTGTAGTCATCCGACACTGGTGTATGGTTAACGGTGTTCCCGACCCCCGCTCGCACGGTACTGGCAACACCGCCGCGTGCTTCGTCCTTGACGTGTCTTCGAGTCTGGCAAGCTCGGATTGGCGCCTCGTCTTCATCGGCTTCGACAACGTCCTCGGCATCGACTACCTCCTCGACGACTGCCTCGACCGCGTCACCGACTTCTTCTATGCGTACTCGGTTCTGGCAAAACCGTAGTATGCCTTCGTCCCTGACGTGCGCCTGGTTCTGGCAAAACTATGGCAACACCTCGTCCTCGACGGCTCGGTCTGCGTATTCTGCGGCATCGGCATCCTCGACGACTGCCTCGACGCGTCTCCGTCATTCTCCACGCGCACTATGCGCACGCGGCTTCATGTGCGGCTACCTCGACACCGGCATTCCCGACCACGACATCGACCACGGCGACCCCTCGCACGGCTACCTCGACCAAGGCTGCACCGCCTAAACGCTCTCGGCTACCTCGACATCGGCAGAAAGGGCTACCACCTCGCCTGAGACCTCACCAGCTTCCACTACAGTCCAAGCATCCGCGTCACGACGACGTCCACGACGCTCCCGCTACGACTGCGGGGGGTGTCAGCCTACTGGGTTATACTTCGGTTTATCTCCAGTCTGACCGTCCACGACGTTCCTGCTGTTCACGACGCTACCGCTACGACTGCGGGGGAGTGTTAGAGATATATTAGGTTACGTGACTTGGTAGTATAGGAATTGTATTCAATCTCCTACTCTATCTCTAGGAGGCTTCTTGCCCTCCAAGTTTGTACCACTATATATACTCGCCCCTGAGGCTCAATAATACATCCAACATATTACGCCAATCCCTCTCTCTCGTTCTACAGTCACGCCGGTCTGTGGCGTGACTACCTATCCTCATGCAGTGCGTGATCAAAACCACATGAGCTTAATCTTTTTGAAGTAGAATTCAGGTCGAGATTCTTTCCCCAGGTGATTGTTTCAAGACAAAAGACATTCACAATTCCTGCCAAATGGGAATAAAAGATTAACGAACCTATTAATTAATTATATATGTAAGTGTTGTTTGTAGATGAGCGATGACAATTTAGTTACTTAGTTCGACGAGAGGCTCTGGAATTTGCGGACTAATTTGATCCTAAGTTTTTTTAATAATATATGTGTCTCGTCGCCAATTTTCATTCAAGAAATTATCCAAAAAAACTTTTGGAACAATGATATATGCCATCTACCTTCTACTTCGGTGTCGAAATTTGAAAGCTAGACTGAATAGTTGTCTACCCAAAGACATTTCCCAGTTACGTCTTCAACTACAAGAATATAGATTTGTCGATAAATTGTACTGGAAGTTCCATATTGAATTGGACCGCGTGTCCTTAGTAATTGTATGGATCAGCTAGTACATCCTCACTCAATATTTCAGTTTATTTTGGTCTATAAGTAGCAGGTGAAACATTCAGAAGCTCTGCAAGTTGAAAGATGAATAGTTCATGGAGAGCACCCCAATGTCTTCGCTGCGGTAGGCTTGGAAGGCATCAGGAGCTCTTGTGTTGCATCCAGCAAGAGTTTCACTGTTTTTGACTTATGTAGTTTATGATGTAAGTTGTATTAAACACTTTGGACGCACTGCAAATACTGTAACATATTTAAACTAATACAGCTAGATGTATGAAACATTCAAGGATTCATAACTTATGGACTAGTCTAACCCCACCTTTCGCTCACATTGTAACTATGACTCCATGATATTCAAAAAGAGTTTATTTTTTAAATAATGTCTCACACTAATTTACATTACAGAAACCACCAACGTAAAATTTTGAAATAACAATACCCAAAGGCATTTTTCCCTTTATATTCTACTTTAGTGTCAAAATTGAAAGCTGGATTGAATAGTTGATAATTGTATGGATCGACTAGTACATCCTCACTCAAAACTTAAAGGGAAAGTAACACTGCTGAGCGAACACTTCATGGTATTGATGAGGATAATGTTTAGTTCGTCTTTCTATTTTCTTTCCCAAAAATTTGGCAGCTTACATTTTCGTTGGCTTGTACTTCTTGGTTAATAAGAAAAAATCTTATCGATAAAAACTCTTCCGCCCTACTCACATTAATTTCATGGTTCCTTCCATTGAACCTATCAATTTATTATACATGCAATTGCTATGTGTACATGAGTGATGCAATTTAATTGCTCAGTTTGCTAAGAGACTCGGCTTTAGTGGAAACTACTTTGTCCCAACTTTCATTCAATTATAGTTAGATTTAATGATATCCAATAGAAATTTGCTATTGCAATAATCTTGATGTTTCCCAATAACCAATTTTCTCAAGAAACCACTTAAAGGAAACTCTTGAAATAATATGTCCAGAACATTTGCCATCTTCCTTCTAGTTTATTGTCAATTTTGAAAGTTGGACTGAACTAGAACATTTATGGCTTCAACTAAAAGGATATATACGTGTTCACGATGTTGTAAGTTCCACATTGAATTGGATTGCAGATAGTCATTGATTGCATGGAACAACTAGTACATCCTCACTCAATATTTCAATCTACTTTAATCCATACAAGAACACATGAAGCATTCAGAAATTCCTCAAGTTTAATTAGATATGAAAAGTTAATGGATGGAATCCCAGTTCCTTCTCTACTGTAAGCTTGTAAGGCATCAGGAGCTCTTGTGTTGCATGAAGCCTACAATGATAGAGTGCATGTTTCATAGTTTTTGGTTTCTGATGTTTTCGATGGAAGTTGTAAAAAACAATGTGGATGTGTTGCAACGGTCTTTCATCTTCAACCCAAGATCATACATATGAAACTGATACATGTAGATTTAGGGAACATGTGTCAAAGCCTGATCTTCAAGGAATTGTAGCTTCGATGTACTACAATGTGTGATGAATATTCTAGGGAAGTAGATCCACTTCTTAATCGAAACTTGAGAATCCATTGTCTTTGCTACCAATAGGAACTTTGTTTTCACCATTTTAAATTTATGTTTATCTAAACATGTGAATATAATAAATACATGTGTTTAGTAAAAAGAATTTAAGAAAAATAGATAACTTGCCATATAAATCATATAAGATAGACCAAAATCTTGGAATCGACATTTTGACCATGAATATTTGTAGTTAGGTACTTAGGTTATACACAAGACCAAAATTGACTATAGATCAATATCGATTGAAGTGGTCGATGACTAAACTAACTACGTCCAAGTTCATAGGTACAAAGGTAGGAATCGGATGCAAACAGGGGCGGAGACACACTTCGAACAATAGGGGCATGGCCCAGGATGTAAAACATTTTTTTACCTATAAGTTAGTGAAATAGTGTATTTGACCTATCACTTAGCCTAGTTACAACACTGAATACAAAACAGGCCGGGTTTTATTTATTTATTTTATCCTTGCTCCACCCGTGGATGCAAACATATATTCCAATACATACCCACTTGGACTTCCATACATAAGCATTTTTATTATGACATTTAATTTTTTTAGATTAATAAAAAATTACAAATAAAAAATATCACAAACAAACCATTGCAAACTCGCCCAATCACTCATGGTGGATCTTGAGGTGATCTTCGGACCATCACAAACTTGCCCAAGGCGAATCCACAAGATGGATGCTCTCAAACAACGCCTAGACGTCTAGGAGTTTTAAAATTTCGACGAGTAATATATCAAGATCGATATGTAGGCTATAGGTTATGGTTTGATGCTCATCTAAATCACAATCTCTCACTCCAATATAATAGTTTCGTTCTTAGATATGTATGATGAACAACGGGGTCTTTCACACGAACTGTGGGAGAAAAGAATCAATAATTAATCAAAGTATATGTGAACCCTGGTCCTTATATAGGAAACAAACAGAAAGAGTCGTTGGGCTTCAAGATTCCCTTTCATGCTAGCATGCACCAGACATGAAGCCAAAACTACCAAGATTGAAACCTATGCCTAATCTTAAAGGCTTCAGATGCACATCAGAAAAACTTTGCTCAAGTTGGTTATTTCGAGCAGAACACATTCACATCATAATTATGATTTTCCCTATAAATTCATTTCATAGAATTGTACCACTTCTAGGACTCACTAACAATGAGACTTTTTACTACCGACATTTGAAACACGGTTCAAACCGTTCAACAAAACACATTCTTGAAACTTATGGACATGAAGCTGATGCATGTAAAATGCATACATGAACTTTGCATTATAATACTCATATTACAATCATATTTGCATCATATAAGGGTTATATCATTGTTTTATAAGGATTTTGGAAAGATTTCACAGTTTTCCTATTTTTCTGGAATTAACCCTGCACTGACAGAAAACCCTATTTTCTATATTTTGATGCTTCAGGGACAAACGACGTCCAAATGACCTAATATTTTGCGGGGATCATTTTTTTGGAAGGAACGAAGCGTAGAAGCGAAGGAAGCGAACAAACGGAGACCCGAGGGCCGAAAGAGGTGGGCCCACGCGTCTTGGGCCTCGTGGCTCCGTTGCCGTCGATCTTTTCACCAGAACCTTCGTCTTGACCTAAAACCGACTATAAAAATAGTCCCCGACGCCCTTCGGAGAGGAGCGCGGCGGAGAAACACAAAACCAAGAAACAGGAGACAGAAGGCTGCCGTCGGAGAAGAATGGAGGGGGGAAACGTCGTCGGAATCACCTCCGAAAGGCTCCTCCATCCCCCCTCCGGAGTCTCCATCAACACCACCGTCAAGACCAGCACCATCTCCATCACCATATTCGTGATCCACTTCAACCCCTCATAGTTTGAGATAGTTCGAACCCTAGATATTGTCTAAGTACTATTCTACATGTTTGTGAATTGCTACTTGTCATTGTTTTGTGGGGAGATTATATTTTCAGATTGTGTTGTATCACTTATACCATTGAATCATATCATGTCTTCGCGTCATGAGTAGTTCTCTCATGTTCCTGGGGGCATAGGATGTATTGCCAATAATTTTCACTTAAATTGTGTTGAGTATTTGGTCAAGTTTTTATCTTTTATGATTGTCTTGATGTACAATGTATGAAGTGCACCATATATTGAGTAATGCATGAAGGTGCTATCACACTAGTGTGATGGAATGGGTAGGACCTAGGAGGACACGTAAACCTTGGTCTAATACATGAAGTTACATTAGGAGGGGATTTATATCGGGGACCTTAGAGTGTAATGCTATGGTGGGACTTTATGTCTTAATAATTCTTGTGCAGTCATTTACTTGGCCACATGATCCATCATAAGGGGTTTAGTTTATTTATTTAACTACACCTAATTATGGCCCCGTCCAAAGAAGATTAAAACTTGACAAAATGTTTACCTTGTTGTTCTAGAAATATTTATGCCATGAAATCCATGTAGCCCTTGGGAACGTTTTCCACCTATAAGAAACACACCACTCAAGCTTTTCCTCTTGCTGCATAGAGGATTGGGCTTTCTCTCTTTGAGAGCTTTCACTTGTCATATTTTATTTTCAGCTTTTTACTTTATTGCAAACTCTACACCAAAAACCCAAAAACACTTGCATCATTTAATCATTTTAGTTTGTCTAGTGCATAGATAATAAGAGAAGTGACACTCTTATTTGAGAGGATAAATACTTATACCTTCTACTCCTCGTGGGATCGATACTAATACTTACACATCGAAGATTTCAACGATCCCCTATACTTGTGGGTATCAAGACGTTTTCTGGCGCCGTTACCGGGGAGTGTAGCGTTTAAGTTTTTATTCTTGTTTGCACTAGATATATATTTTCAGTTCTGCATTTCTTTTGTTTGTTTTGCATCTTGCAATCATCTAAGCTTGGGGAGGTTTGCCTCTTTAACTTGTTTGGTTGTGAGTTTTTCTTATATTTACCGTCAGTTTTGCATTTATTTTAGTTTTATTTTCAGTTTTATATATCAAAACAAAAAAAAATAAGATGGAGAAACTTTCTGGAATGTCTATGCCTAATGGTTATGTTAAAAATATGGAAGCCTACTTTGAATATGAATCAACCGAAGAGGGAACAAGAATGCGTAAATTGCTTGAAGCTCTTCACAAAATGGCTATTCAGTTTTGTGAATTACATGATGTAACTTGTTGCAATAGAAGAGCTGTTAAACATTCCCACTATCAATGCAAGTATAATAGTGATCCTGTAATTGCTTGTTATCGTGAAGATAAATTTTCATGCCCTAATATAGAACAAGTTGAGAAATATATTGCTTATGTTGGGGCCCATGAGATAGACTCTTTTATTGATAAATTTCTTACAACTAGTCATGAAGCTCGTGTAATGAAAGTACAAATTTCTATTATTCTCCAACTTTGCAAAAAAATAATTTAGTGACAATGTTTATGTTAAAGAAAGAATTCTTGCTTCCATGGAAAGTACTGATGTTTTGCAGTAAGAAGATGATAAAAACATAAGCTTGGAAGAAGAAGAATGTGAAGAGGAGGATAAAAACCTAAGCTTGGGGATGCTCGTGCAACCCCAAGAAGATGGTGAAAATGATGAACAACTAGAGAATGAAGAGAGGAAACTTCCACCTTCAGCACCTATGGATGAGGGTAACACTCAAGACTTTTTTGATGATAAACTTTGCTTTTATGATTCTGATGATGAGGAGGACTATCATCCTATACCGAATGATAACATTATTGATAATAATTTTGATGATGACGAGGAGTATGGTTTAGACATGTTATATGATAGTACTCTAGATGATGGTCCTATTTTGCTCGATAATCCTCCATGTTTAGAACTTATTACTAAATTATGTGAGGATAAAAATGATATATTTGCTGCTTATGACAACACTCTCACTTATGAGAGTCCTACTTTATTTTTGAATTCTCCTATTTATACCATGGAGGAGAAGCTTTTATATGTTGAAAAGTACATATGTGGGATGAAATTATCTTGCACTAATAACCATTACACCCACAACAATAATGTTTATGATGTTTCTTGCAATTATTTTGAGAGAGGAAAACATGCTAATATCTTACATGATAGTTTTAAAAATCCTTTATATGTTCCTATGTTTGCAAAGTTGCACCAATCTAATAGTTGTTTTATCAAATTTGGTTCTACTACTTGTAACTATTATGAGAGGGGAAAACATGATTCTAAACATTTCAATATTATTACGTTTCCTCTCTTTAAGTTCAAAGTCTTGAAATTGCTTTTGTTTTATCTTCCTATGCTACTTGCTTTATGTTTCAATGATTTATTTTCTTACAAGATCCCAATGCATAGGAAGTGGGTTAGACTTAAATGAGTTTCATATTTTTCTCTTGATGCTCTCTTTTGCATTTCAATTCTTATTCCTATGTGAGCATCATTAAAACTATCATGCCTAGCTATATGGCTATAAAGAAAGCGCTTTATGGGAGGCAACCCGGTTGTTTTTATTTTTGATTTTCTTTGTGTCCTCTTGCTGTATTAAGATATTTAGTTTTTAGTTTTGTTTATGGAATTTTTAATAAAGTGCCAAGTTTTACCCATTTTTGGATTGAAAAAGTTGCTTATTGTATTCGGAGATTTTATTCCAGCACGAATCTGTGCACGGTATGATTTTTCACTCCTATTCTGTAACTCCGAATGAGCTGACATTTTAACTGTAGTTGCAAATTTTCATCCTCTGTAAGGATGAATTGTTTCAGATTTTTTTGACATATTTAAGTAGGGTAGAAAAATGCGTTTTGCTGCTGCTATTTTTCTGGACAGATTCTGTCCCATTTTGTTTGATGCATTCTTTGAACTTTTAACTTGAATCTTTTTGATCCAATTGAGTTTATAAGTAGTCATACAACATTATACACTTTCTGGACATTCATATGAATTTTTGTTTAAGGATTTTATGCAGCAAGCAATTCATTTGTCTATCACTACTAATGTCACCCCACAGAAAAGAAATGGGAGAAACAGTGTTTTGAAGTTTTTTCACAGGGATTAGAGGAGATGCACCAAGAGCTATCCAAGGATGGTGAAGACCATAATCTTGGGGATGTGAAGACAACCCCACTGGACCAACACACTCTCAGTTTGCACACGTCTAACTTCTGTTTTTCGATCAATGCACTTTATCGCATAAACTTGGAGCGTCTTTTATTTGCTTTTTATTTCGGTTTGATTTTTTGTTTGTCTTGAGACCACCACTATCATTTTTTTTTGAGAGAGCTACTTGAAATTTGGGTTGAATTAAGTTGGATGCTATTAAAAAGATTGGGAAAGGGATGTTTGAGTTGATTCAAAAAGATACATATAGTTGCGTGAATCATGTGATTTTAATGAGTATTAATTTGCAAGTGTTTTATCAAGAGCTATCTTTTATTCATGTTTGATGCTGAATGTTACTTTACTTTGTTTAACATGGATTGGTTAGTTCTATGGACACTTGTGCATGCATTTAGACGGTCAACTTTCTCCCTTTTGCTAGCCCAAAAATTCCAACAAGTAAAAACTTGTTCTCCAACACCTTCAACCAAAGTTTTTCCAGTGAGTCCACCATATCTACCTATTAGCTTTATGCTATTCCGAGTATGTTTATCATGTTATTTTGTATTATCTATACCTCTGAATTAAAATGCTTATGTTATTGATTGTCATGGGAAAAGTTGGTTAAAAAGATCTCACGAACTTGATGCACACTTTACTTTTATTGCACTTAATAAACATGAACCATTTTGATTAAAATTATGAAGCTGTGAGCTTGACAAGAGTCTTGGTTGGGGGTTAGCTTATATGTGCTGTCACATGGCAAGCTTTCAACGTGCTCTTATATTTAGTTGATATCATGTACTTTTGTTTATGGATGCTTATCATGGTGACAAATAAATGCGGAAACTTAGTAAGTTTGAGGAGTTTGTATAAATGGCTAGAGAGACGCCTGGGCCGCTAATCTAAGCCATGCATCATTCATGGTGGAAATTTACTTACATGCTATTGTGAACCTTCAGTGATGCACCTAATAATAAAAAAGCTATATCAATAATAAATAAAAAGGGTGTTGAGATTGTTCATTATGTTTGTTTGTCTTCTCATTTTTACATGGGCTTGTTCCATGTCCTGGGACAAGATGTACCCCAGTTGACCCTGTTAATGATGCTATTTTTTACAATGACTTTAACTTGAACTTGCTTGGTAGCCCAAATTGAGTAACACCATGGTGTAGGTACTCGTATTCACAGGGCATGAAGCTTTCAACCCATACTTTGTCAAGCACACTACTCATATTTGCTTTCACTTTAAACTTTAACCATTCAAGATGTTATGATGGGGGTAATGAGAGCTTGACACCAATGAATACCACATTGCAAACATTAACTTAAGTAGAAGCATTTGGAAGTTAGATGAAACTTATTCATGTTTTACCTCTACTCATTTATATATCTTTCCAAAGTGTCCACCTTTTATATTCATATTTACAAGAGTACTCTATGACCATCATAGGATGTTTTTACTTTTCATTATGCATACATTTGGTCCATAGTACTTTCTTCTATGTTGCAATTTGTGAATTATCATTGAACATCCTTTCATTGAATATTTGATATCACTTTATAATCCATCTTGTATATTGCTACTCCTTTCAAGAATGAATCATTTGACTCTAGGTAGCAATAGTAATCATCTTTGATATCCATTGATAGTATTAAAATGCAAAGTCCATGTTGGTTTTATCACCTTTATACTCGAGGACGTAGTATAGGTTAAGCTTGGGGATGCTGATGCATGTAAAATGCATACATAAACTTTGCATTATAATACTCATATTTCAATCATATTTGCATAATATATGGGTTATATCATTGTTTTATAAGGATTTTGGGAAGATTTCACAGTTTTCCTATTTTTCTGGAATTAACCTGCACTGGCAGAAAACCCTATTTTCTATATTTTGATGTTTCAGGGACCCAAACGACGTCCAAATGACCTAATATTTTGCGGGGATCATTTTTTGGAAGGAACGAAGCGTAGGAGCGAAGGAAGCGAACAAACGGAGACCCGAGGGCCGAAAGAGGTGGGCCCACGTGGCCAGATTCCTTGGCCGCGTGGGACCCCCAACTTGGCCCTCGTGGCTCCGTTGTTGTCGATCTTTTTTCCAGAACCTTCGTCTTGACCTAAAACCGACTATAAAAATAGTCCCCGACGCCCTTCGGAGAGGAGGCAGCGGAGAAACACAAAACCAAGAAACAGGAGACAGAAGGCTGCCGCCGGAGAAGACCGGAGGGGGGAAACGCCACCGGAATCACCTCCAGAAGGCTCCTCCATCCCCCCTCCGGAGTCTCCATCAACACCACCATCAAGACCAGCACCATCTCCATCACCATCTTCGTGATCCACTTCATCCCCCTCATAGTTTGAGATAGTTCGAACCCTAGCTATTGTCTAAGTACTATTCTACATGTTTGTGAATTGCTACTTGTCATTGTTTTGTGGGGAGATTATATTTTCAGATTGTGTTGTATCACTTATACCATTGAATCATATCATGTCTTCGCGTCGTGAGTAGTTCTCTCATGTTCCTGGGGGCATAGGATGGATTGGCAATAATTTTCACTTAACTTGTGTTGAGTATTTGGTCAAGTTTTTATCTTTTATGATTGTCTTGATGTACAATGTATGAAGTGCACCATATATTGAGTAATGCATGAAGGTGCTGTCACACTAGTGTGATGGAATGGGTAGGACCTAGGAGGACACGTAAACCTTGGTCTAATACATGAAGTTACATTAGGAGGGGATTTATATCGGGGACCTTAGAGTGTAATGCTATGGTGAGACTTTATGTCTTAATAATTCTTGTGCAGTCATTTACTTGGCCACATGATCCATTATAAGGGGTTTAGTTTATTTATTGAACTACACCTAATTATGGCTCCGTCCAAAGAATATTAAAACTTGACAAAATGTTTACCTTGTTGTTCTAGAAATATTTATGCCATGAAATCCGTGTAGCCCTTGGGAACGTTTTCCACCTATAAGAAACACACCACTCAAGCTTTTCCTCTTGCTGCATAGAGGATTGGACTTTCTCTCTTTGAGAGCTTTCACTTGTCATATTTTATTTTCAGCTTTTTACTTTATTGCAAACTCTACACCAAAAACCCAAAAACACTTGCATCATTTAATTATTTTAGTTTGTCTAGTGCATATATAATAAGAGAAGTGACACTCTTATTTGAGAGGATAAATACTTATACCTTCTACTCCTCGTGGGATCGATACTAATACTTACATCGAAAATTTCAACGATCCCCTATACTTGTGGGTATCAAAAGCCTATCATGAGAAGCCCTTAACATGTATAAGTCCATAACACAAACCCGGTAGTACTAGAATAAAAACATGCAATACAAATACATAGCTAAAACTAGACTTGAGATAAAGGACATAAGCACTTCTCGATGATGCGTGCATCAGAACCCGATGGTAATAAGTTATCATATGAACATCTACGAAAACCACACAGGACTACATTTCCTCAGAGCATCTCTAACAATACCCTAAATTAGGACACTAAAAAGCAGTTTTGGGGCACCGAAAATTTGTTTTTTAGGTAAAACAGGGCACCACATATTACTTTCGCAGCACATGCCTGAAACTAGTTTTTTCGCCAAAGCAGATGATGTAAAATATGGCACCCATTACGATGTTCGTCGATGGGGAGGAAGGGAGGCACATTGGACGGTCGTCGGGCGCCGAGCTTGATTTCCATCGGCAAAGGTTGCGGTAGGCGGTTGGCCGAGGAAAGGCGGTGAGGACGGGAAAGGGACAAAAGGGGATCCGGGGGATGAGGCCAAGTACGGCGGTGACGCACTGACCTAGCGCCGAGAGATGAGGAAGGAGTAGTGGCTCGCCAACGCCCGCATGATGGTCGCTGCTCGCATGCCGCCGTCGCTGCATCTCAGTCCTCGCATCAAAGCCGCAATGGCTACCTATGTATAGCAACACTGCTTGGAGCTCCACAACCCAGTGCTCGCATCACGACGACACCAATCTGCGGACGACGGGGATCGCAAAGATTGCAGCCGCCAAGGAGGAGGCCATGGCTGCGTGGGTGTGGTCCTAGGATGCGAGGCAATGAGAGCTGGGAGAGAGGAGAAAGGGGAACGACAAAACATGCGGAGGAAAAATCCCAGAGAGATAAGGTCGTTTGGGGCGATGTCGCTGTCTCCACGAGCCTCCGGCTGTTTGCTAGCGTTTTCCTATAAAAAAATCTAATCTTTTAGCTTCAAGCCTTAATTCCAAGTGAAATTTTAACGGGTCGACATCTACCGGTTAATATATGTTTACAGTTAGCAACACATTAGTTTGTCATTAATGATCATTACACAATACCTTAAAATCATGCATACAGTACCATAAACAACTGCTAGGAATCGGAGCCCGATGGTTGGCTTCCCATCGGACTGTACGAGCACTGTCGGATTGGAAGCAAGCCAGCCATACGATTTTCCATCTGACTCGGGAGTCAAATTTTGCTAGCTGACCCGCGTGTGCTGATCCGTGATGCATGCTTCCATTAAAAACGGCCCCGGCATGCATGTCCATTTATGTCGCGCATGCGTTGCTGCGTAGTGGTGCTTCAGATGAGCATGTGTGCGTTTAAAAAGAGTGTCATATATGCTTCTGATTAGATTCGAGAGAGTTTCCATAGTTTCAAACATTTGCTTCCCACTAAAATTTTTCATGAAAAATGACATAAACTTAGATATTGACAGCAAAAATCTTTTTTATAGGGAAGCAATTTTTTATTATTTGGTTTTAATTCAATATAAACACATCTGGTTCTAAGGCACTGCAGCAAAAATGTGCTTCCATGGTGAATAAAATTTGCTGAGATTTAATAAAAATATATTTTTATGCAGAAATCAAAATGTTTCAAAAGTATCATAGTACACCTTCCATCGACCAAACCTGCTTCCAACATAATATGAATATGCTTCCAGCGATTTCAAAAATATTTTCACTGCCATAGTTATACATGCTCCAAATGAAAGGATGTGCTTCTAAAGAAATAAATATTTGCTCATATCCAATGGAGATTTGCTTCCATGGACAAAATATATTAATTTAAAATTACATTTTTTTTACAATTATCAGTAATGAAAAATCTCTACTTTGTTTCCTGGATATCACCATGCTTCTATGCATGCTGCCGCCCTCGACGAGTCACATCTTTTTAGAAGACGAGTAATGACTCTACTACTTGCTTCCTCGATGATTTTGCTACTTGCTTCCTACTCTCTGAGTTTACTTCGATACAAAAAAGTGGCTTCTAGGTTTCGGTTTTGTGCTGTTTAGCCACAATGCAGACTGCACCTAGTGATGGTGACAATATGCTTCCTTCTGATGGTGGTTGTGCTTCATTCCAATTGGGACACGCGTCCATCCAGTGGTAGGCGTGCTTCCTTCACATGATGGCCATGCTACTGTCCAACGCTGGTAGTGCTTCCTTCATAATGTGGTTGTGCATCACGGGTCGATCTTGACCAAACTTCCTTCGTGGTTGTGCTTCGTTCATATTGTGGCTGTACTTCATTCATATGATGGCCGTGCTTCCTATGGATGGTTGTTGTGCTTGCTACCGCGTAATGTCAATTAGAGTGTCGCTCAGACTGGAGCTGTAGTTGTCCATTGCGCCCCGAATGATCTGTTGACGGTGAAGCAACCGAGGTGACAGGTAGGTCCAGGTCATTGTGACACGACGACGTGGCGGAAGGTAGGATAATATATTCCCCTGAAAATGATGACATTTACAAATATTAGAAGCACGAGGTTGGAAACAAATCGGTCCGCACATACAAGAAACCTTGGAAGCATGTATGTCACGAAGCAAAATTTTAATGCGATTGATAGTTGGTGTAGATGAGGATGCGAGACATGTAGATCCAGGTCACTGTGACACGACGACATGGCGGAAGGTAGGATAGTATGCTCCCCTGAAAATGATGACATTTACAAATATTAGAAGCATGAGGTCGGAAACAAATCCGTCTGCACATACAAGAAACCTTGGAAGCCTGGATGTCACGAAGCAGAATTTTAATGCGATAGATAGTTGGTGGAGATGAGGAGGCGAGACACAACTTGATGCAGTAGATACACCTTGTACAGGCGTCGAAATAGATTACAGATAAGGAATATAGAAGCAAACACTCTGTGCATGAAATTTATGAATATTATTTGAGAGAAGCAGAAGCATCAAATTGAACCCAGCTGCATCATCATCACTGATTAGTATTTTGGGAAGCATGTAAAAAATTACATTATTCTATATAGAAGCAATCGATCAATACTGAGGAAATAAAATAAATACTAATGGGGAAGCAAAAGCATTTTGAGGGCATGGATTTTTTTTGCACCAATATCGCTATGACCAGCATACACAATACATAGATTGGGACCTAGATCATGCATCGGCCAGCATATGTAACAGTAAAAAAGAGCTGAAAACCTACTAGATACAAGAAATGACCACGCATTAATTATATGAATCGGCTGTAACTTTGATTTCACAGATTCATATACAAACATATATGAATACGTACATGGATTTAATGGCAGAATAATTGCAAAAAATAGTCACAGATTGGGACCAAGTTCATTGCTATTACCTGCTTCCCGAATCCCGATATGGTGTTGACGTCAGATGGATCAAGATGGCTCACACGAGCAGTGGAAGCAGCCAGCGAGCCAATTCTTCGGCCGGATCCAATCCTTGACAGCCATGGTTGAGCCGCATCCGGCGGCAGCTTCCGCCTGCCGCCGGTATGTCCGGCCCGGCGGCGTCTCCATGCGGCGGAGCGCCATGACGATGTGAGCCGGAAGAATCGAGCGAGAGAGACGCGGAAGGGGACGGGGTCGCCGTGGTGGCGGAAGAACTCGATCGAGGCGAGGTGGAGTGTAGCGCCGCTGCGAGCCGGGTGAGAGAATGGGGAACGGATGTGGCTTCACTCGATTAGGGGAGATTTTTCGGGAGTAATTGTGTGCGTAATTTCGCTGGAAAAAATAACAAATTAACCGTCCGATTGAAATGAGACTGATGGCGTAGATGAGGTCCGATTATTTGTTCCAGATCGGACCACGATACTTAATCTAAAATATTGCGTTCTTTTGTAATTTGCTAAAGTATATTTATGTACAAGATATCGTGATTGTTTCGGCCGTAACATTTTGTAATGTAACTTTTTGTAACAGGTAAATTTTCTGTACAAAATGCCATAAAACCTATAGATGTAGCCAATATATACCATACATATTCATTTAATCAAGAATATAGTGTCCTGATGTAATGTGTTCTACATGCATATGGTACTTTTGTTTCGTTACACTTTATGTGTTGAATCTTACAACCCCGATTACATGAGTTTGTTTGCATGTTGTAATTCTTCAAAGTGTTGAACCAAATGAAAATTAGAATCGACATTAGCACTAATAAAGTTCTTCAAATGTAGTACCATCAAAGAAATAGAAATGAAATTGATCCAAGACAGACACCTAAGCTTAGCGTGGATTACATATGCGTAATCATTTTCTGTGAAATGGTATGGCCTGCGTGTGATGCTCTGCCAGACCCGACATGTCTGGTCAGGTCTACTTGCTGATCCAGGTTTTGGTCTACCATGGGTGACTACCCACTGCTGCTACCATCCTCGTGTAAACACGGCGGTGTCCCGTAGACCCCACATGTGTACCACGGTGTCAGTGAGCCACTGAAGTTTGCCGGCGACCCCTCACCGCAAACGGTTGACCCTCCTCCTCCACTCTCCACCGCTCTGCCGTGCCGCACTCTCCCGCCTCCTATAAACTCTTCCCCACCTCCTCCGCCTCCGCGACCAACCTCCCCCCTCCTCCTCCACACCTCCACTCTCCCCATGGCGATGGCGACCTCTCACCTCCCCGACTAAACACACAACCGAGCTCACGCAAGCGCGCACCCAGCCCAGTCCAAGAATTCAACAAGACAAGGAATCCCGTTCGAGACTCGACGATCGATCCATCATCCATGGACCCAGGGCGGATCCTGTTCGACCAGCTCGCCGGCGACGCGGTGAAGGAGCTGCTGCGCGCGGTGACGGGCACCTTCCTGTGCCGCTCCACGGCCGAGCGCCTGCGCCGCACCGTCGAGCCGCTGCTGCCCCTCGTGCAGCAGGGCGGCCGCCACGCGCTCCGCAGCAACGCCGACCTCGCCGACCTCGCCGCGCAGCTCAGGGAGGCGCTCGACCTCGCGCGCCGCGCCGCCGCCGCCCCGCGCTGGAACGTCTACCGCGCCGCGCAGCTGGCGCGCAGGATGGAGGCCGCCGACCAGGGCATCGCGCGCTGGCTGGCGCGCCACGCCCCCGTCAACGTGCTCGACGGCGTGCGCCGGCTCCGCGACGAGGCCGACGCGCGCATCGCACGACTCGAGCGGCGCGTCGAGGAGGTCTCCGCCGCCATGCAGGCGCCCGCGGCCCCGCCCGCCATGTCCCTCCCCGTCGCTATGCCGTCCAAGGGCATGGCGATGGATCTGGAGCTAGCGCCGCCGTCCAAGGGCATGGACGTGGCGCCGCCGGCCAAGTGTATGGGCACGCCCATGGATCTGGAGCTCCCGGAGAAGGAATTCGACAAGGGCCGCGGGTTCGTCGGAAGCGGCGTCAAGGTGGGCAAGGAGAAGGTCAAGGAGATGGTGATGAGCGGCGGCGCCGGCTGGGAGGTCGTCGGCATCTGCGGCATGGGCGGCAGCGGCAAGACCACGCTCGCCATGGAGATCTACCAGGATCAAAAGGTCCAAGGTAAGAACAGCATCAAATCCCAAACCATCTTGTCTCATACGAATTCTTCCTTAAATTCTTCTTGTTAGATTACGGGGGAGTAACAAAGATTGATTTTTTTGGGGGGAATCTTTGGTGGTTGATTGGCGTGTCGTCACATGATTTGATTTAATTAGGTAAAGTTGAGCCTGATGCTTACGTCTTGCTCCTCGCCACTTATTTGGTCAAAATTGGCGCTTTGACCAGCCTCGTGCAGAGCGTGCGTATGGCTCTAATGGGATTGGGTTGCTGATGGGAGCACTACAACCACTCCCGGCTGCCGAACTTATGTGATAATATTTGTGAAAATTTTGTGCCATCATGATAGTAACATTTTTTGTTTTCAATCAAAGTATGATTGGCACAGATCTATTTAATCATACGAGTTCAGATCCAACGTGCTCTTATCGTTCCAATAGTTTCATATGATTTCAACTTCACCACTTCAGCATCTGCTCGTTGAACGTTGTACATATGTGTTGTTCCTCATCAAGATCTGTTCTCAAGATTACGTGTGCTCAAAGTTGATTTACATATTATCTTCTTTTCATAGTAGTTGGTCTCTAAATTTAGCGATCTTTCTTCTCTACATAGTGCTAACACATGTTTCTTTGTTTAGGCTACTTCAACAATAGGATCTTCTTTGAGACGGTATCGCAGTCCGCGAATTTGGAGACCATCAAGATGAAGCTGTGGGAGCAGATCAGCAGCAACATCGTGCTTGGTACATATAACCAGATCCCGGAATGGCAGCTCAAGTTAGGGCCAAGGGACAAAGGACCAGTTCTTGTTATACTTGATGATGTGTGGTCTCTCTCACAGCTCGAGGAGCTCGTCTTCAAGTTCCCTGGCTGCAAGACTCTTGTCGTATCAAGGTTGAAGTTCCCTACATTAGTCCGCCGGACTTACGAAATGAAATTACTTGGCGAAGAGGAGGCTTTGTCTGTCTTCTGCAGTGCTGCCTTTGATCAGGAGTGTGTTCCTCAGACTGCTGACAAGAAACTGGTTAAGCAGGTAGCTGCGGAGTGCAGAGGGCTTCCACTAGCTCTGAAGGTCATCGGTGCATCTTTGCGTGATCAGCCTCCTATGATATGGTTGAGTGCAAAGAACCGCTTGTCACGAGGAGAGTCTATATCTGACTCTCATGAGACCAAACTCCTCGAGAGAATGGCAGCAAGCGTTGAGTGCTTATCAGGAAAGGTTAGAGAATGTTTCCTTGATCTGGGTTGCTTCCCAGAGGATAAGAAGATCCCTCTTGATGTGTTGATCAACATTTGGATGGAGATACATGATCTTGATGAGCCAGATGCTTTCGCCATCCTGATGGAGCTATCGAACAAGAACCTGCTTACCCTACTTAATGATGCACAGTACGTACGCCACATATGTTATTGAAATAATTTAAGAATCCATATACCGCAAGAACGGCTTTTGACTCTTTTATGCTCTTTATGCAGGAACAAAGCTGGAGATTTATACAGCAGCTATCATGACTACTCAGTGACGCAACATGACGTATTGCGGGATCTGGCACTTCACATGAGCGGCCGGGATTCATTGACCAAACGGGAGCGATTAGTAATGCCAAGAAGAGAAGAATCACTTCCGAGAGATTGGCAAAGGAATAAGGACATTCCTTTTGAAGCCCAGATAGTTTCTATTCATACAGGTGATATATCTGTCCACTCCCTGTTTGTCAACTTTGTTGGTTCTTGCATGTTATTTTCGATACGGTATTCTCTGCATCCATTCTAAAAGTTGTTATTACTCAAGTTAAGATGTCAATGAAGTACGAATATATAATGGTGGTGCTTTCCTAAATGACATTGCATGGTCTTGACTTCATGTTCTGATCTTTATCTCCTGTAAATCACCTTCAGTTGTACTAAACTGATGTTCAGTTTTTCACGAAACTGAACCTAATTAGTAATACAGTAACATGCATCTATAGTTTTCTTGTCTTCCCCTCATTGAGTTCTAGAAGTACAAATTGATCTGACCAATTGATTTCAAACTTCAGGTGAGATGAAAGAATCTGACTGGTTCCAGATGAGCTTCCCCAAGGCAGAAGTTCTTATCCTCAACTTCACCTCAAATGTGTACTACCTCCCGCCATTCATCGCAACCATGCAGAACCTGAAGGCCCTGGTTCTGATCAACTATGGTACTACCAGCGCGGCCCTTGACAATTTATCTGCCTTCACCACGCTCAGTGACCTGAGGAGCCTCTGGCTGGAGAAGATTACGCTCCCGCCACTGCCAAAAAGCACAATCCCGTTGAAGAACCTGCGCAAGATCTCTCTCGTCCTCTGTGAGCTGAACAACAGCCTAAGAGGATCCACGATGGACCTCTCGATGACCTTCCCGCGCCTATCGAACCTCACGATCGACCATTGTGTCGATCTGAAGGAGCTGCCACCTAGTATATGCGCAATCAGCTCCCTGGAAAGCATCTCCATCTCAAACTGCCATGACCTCACGGAGCTGCCGTACGAGCTGGGCAAGCTGCACTGCCTGAGCATCTTGCGTGTGTACGCCTGCCCGGCGTTGTGGAAGCTCCCGCCGTCGGTATGCAGCCTGAAGAGGTTGAAATACCTTGACATATCTCAGTGCATCAACCTGACGGACCTCCCGGAGGAGCTCGGTCACTTGACTAACCTAGAGAAGATCGACATGCGGGAGTGCTCGCGGCTGAGGAGCCTCCCGAGGTCCTCCTCGTCGTTGAAATCCCTCGGGCACGTCGTGTGCGACGAGGAGGCGGCGATGCTGTGGCGGGAGGCCGAGCAGGTCATCCCGGACCTCCGTGTGCAGGTAGCAGAGGAGTGTTATAATCTGGACTGGCTTGTAGACTGATGTGTTCTGGTCTTCTGGATGCTCCAACCTCACCTTGTACAGTTGATGTGTATATGTTTCCCTGCTTAATGCAGGATGGGTAGTCAATACACTGTTCAATTTTGACATGTTCAGTGTTCATGTAGTTGACCCCGGTGACAGAGTACATGCATGCCTTCAGGTGTTCATGTAGTTGACCCCCGGTGACAGAGTACAGTTGACATGTTCACTGTTCAATTTTTCACATGTTCAGTGTTCATGTAGTTGACCCCGGTGACAGAGTACATGCATGCCTTCAGGTCATGGTCTTCAGTAGAATTGTAGAAATGTGCTCACAAATTAGAATTGCAGGGCTAACAGAGAAGTTCTGTTGCAGTTGGCACAGCTTACACCTCCATGTATATCAAAAAAAAAATGACGGAATCTAATTAGCAAAACTATAATGTAGGTTGGCACAGCTTACACCTCCCTATAGGTAGGCTGGATATGGCCTAGCCTGGGTGAGCCATCCTCAAAACTATAATGTACATGTCCTTTGGTAGCATCTAAGGTCTCGAGTCAGGCTCAGTTGTGCACAACTAACCAAATAATATGTCATATTTGTGGTGATGATTACTCTCACCCTTTTCAAATAGGTGAAGTTAACTCTCATCACCACACCCGAAGCTGTTCAAAATCGATATCTTCAGGATAAAAGTTAATTTCAGACGTTCCTTGTGCAAAGAAAATTTCAAATTCAAATCCTGCTGGAATACGAATTGGAATCCAATTGGAAGAATTCAAATTCCATACATGGGCCAAACGAGGTGTGGACAAAGAGTAAATTACAAAAAACTACCACAATTGGTAAAGAGTAAATTACAAAAAACTAGCACAATTGGCGCTCGTTTCACAGGTACCGTTCTGTCAGCGACCTACCTGTACTCACAGCTGGCCTGGAGGGTGGGCCGTCACTCTTGGGCCGGGCCTGATCAGGAACCAGACACGGAGGACACAAGCGAGTATATATGTACGAGCAAGTCACCAAGGGAAGGATCAGCTTGGAACGGAACGGAAAGGCGGCTTCGGCCGAGGCTAGGCTAGGCGAGAGTGCGTGTATGTTTGGCTCTCCTTCTTCCTCCTAATCCCCATCTTTTTCCTCAATGTTCATTTGAAATCCGACCTTGTAATTTGAACTAGTTGAATTCAGTGAAAATACTAGTGGTCTCTTACAATTGGTATCAGAGCCAATCAATCCCTCCCCCAAGAAAATCCATCAAAAATCCCACTGAAATTCTCTCAGAAATTTTCCCCACCACCACCATGAGTTCGTTCCGGGCTCTGGTTGAGGAGTGCCCAAGGATGAAGGCTTTGCAGGAGTTCCTGGCAGCGGGCGCACATGACTCCGATCGGAAGTGGGCTGAATAGGTAGCCCTCGCCCCAGACCTTGCTGGCTTCCCTAACCCCAAGCGCGGCCCGCGGTGGATTCATCGGCTTCATCCACGACTCGCCCGACCGCCTCTCCGCGCGTCGTGAACAGCGTCGCCGGCCTGAAGCGCGACGCCACCAAGGACGGCCTCACTCCGGGAGCCCAGCATATCTACGACTACCTTGTCGGCCGCTCCGCAACACTAGCTACCTCGACCCCGACCTCCGCGCTGGACACCTCGCTCGCCCGCTCAACCGGCGGCGCCGTCTCCACCACGTCCCCAGCAGCAGCTTCTTCCGCCTCGACATCAACACGCGATTACAGGCCGGCTACCAAGGACGACCTCACGCTAGGAGCCCGACGCACCTACAACTTCCTCGTCGGCAGCTCCCCTGCACCGACCTCGACCGTGCCCCCGTGTGATGCGAGCAGCGTTGTCCCCATTGACGGGATCTCCGAGCGAGCGGCTGCAACCCCTTTGGTGACCACCGCTATCACTAAGGACGAGCTCACGCCGGGAGCCCGACACATCTCCGATCTCCTTGTCGGCGGCTCCTCAGCACCAGCCTCGGCAGTTTCCAAGGTCTCCAGTGTGCCCCTGGCCCCATCAAAGCTCAACGTCGTCCAGAACAAGGTGACTGCCACTGCTGCTACTGTGCCCACCACCTGTTCGTTGGAATGCCCAGGCAAGGAAGCCTACACATCTGTGACGGTGAGCATCTTGTCTGCAACACCAGGCTCGTCCACGATCACCTGCAGCATCTTCCCCAAGCTTGCTGCACCTGCAGTTAGTGAAAAAGAACTCGATATGAACGTCACGGGTGACCTTGCACCCACGGATGCCATTTACTTGCCGGATGGCCCTAATCACAACAACTGTGAAGCAGACCCAGTGCTCATGTCCCTGACTTCCTCGAGTGCTTCCCAGTCCTTCAATGCACTTCTAGAGGACTCGCCAAGCCCAACCTATGCGTCAATGGATGTCTTAGGCGGCAGCATTGACAGTGACGACCTCGACACTGATCACACGGATATGAAGGACTTGTCCATGGCTGCTCCAGAACAGGCAAGGGTCTTAACGTTCCTTATTTCAGCCGAAGCCAAGCCTGCTCTCTCGACACTGCAGATGCCCATAGAACATCCGTTTGATACTGAAGGGTGTTGGGAGTGTGTGTCGTCATTGTAGCCGAAGCCCCCCTGGTCACGTCTTGCTCCAATCAATTCTACTGGTGAGCTCATGAGTGACCTGAGGACTGTTCTTGAATGTCTACACATCAATGGCAGTTCATTTGAGTTCGGTATGATTGGTTTTGCTGCATGTTACATGTTTTGTGCAAGATTCAAGCCAGGGGCATCTTTTCAAGCTTGGGTTCTCTCCTCCGTTGGACACAGTATTCAGTACGATTCTGAACAAAGTCGACAAATTCTGGAGTTCAAATGGTTAACAAGGCAGTGCTGTAGCTACAAAGGGATCATGTCTGAAAATGCTACAAATTACCTGTCTTCATCTTTTATATGGTACATAGCATGGTTCCTGCAGCTTCCATGGCTACCTCGTCGTGACATGTGCCTTAACCTGCAAACAGCCGACTCTGCGATGATACAATATTTGCAATGTAAGGGACCTCAAGATACTGATGAATTTGTTTGCGTAGCATCAAAATATTTGGTGGGAGTTATTAATACAAGACCTGAAGAAAGCCAACCGTGTGCAAGTACTAATATGCTCCAGCCAAGGGGAATAGATGAATTGCAGCCCTGGGCACATCCTTTTTGTTGCGAGATGACTGGAATTGATATGTACTGGCCATATGTGCAGACATTTTGGAACCGTAGAATGTTATATCCTAAAGTGGAGCTCTTCGTCGTCAGTATTGTTCTTTCACTAGGGAAAACGGCTCACTTGCCGCCTTGGCCACATCCTTCATGTCGGGCACCTCTGAGTCTACAGTTTTCAAACTCCTTGCCAACAAGTGGGATCACGGTTTTCGCAGGAATATCACCTCACATTTTTCAAACTGCATGCTTGCGAAGTTCAGAGAATCACTATTCTCCTTGTGATGTTACAACAGCACATGCTGTAAGTTCACTAGCTCACAACTACAGGCAGAGATTTTTTGTTGTCATATGTATCACACACAATAGTTTGGAATTGATCATTGGTTGGAAGAGTAGAAGTATGGCACGTGGAAAATTGGAGAGTAGCCATGACGTAATTCTGGTGGCTTCAGTTTGCACTTCAAAGCAATCTTGGTTCACAGGCTGAGTATAAATCCAGCTTTACAATTGGAACGTCACTTGACTTATTGGAGATGGGCATCTGTTACACATCCACTCACCACTCTGAAGTACAGATGGATGCAATTTCTATCAGGTTTAGTACATCAAAAATTATGCATATTGGGAAACTTTGTTTGCTACTGGGACAATACTCGGCCCTTTTGTTTGGGCTTATTTTGGCTTTTTGGCTTTGGCTTTAAGCCAGAAAAGCACCTAAATAGGTGCTTTTTTGGCTTTTGAATTTTAGAAGCCAAAAGATTTGGATTATTGTTTTTGGCTTCCAAAATCCAAAAGCCAAAAAAGCACCTATTTAGGTGCTTTTTTGTCTTAAAGCCAAACCCAAAAGGCCAAAATAAGCCCAAACAAAAGGGCCATCAAGCGGCAATCAGTTTGTAGCTGGAAGTGCAACAGTTTTTGAATGGAAAATTACATGGTACTCTGGTCTTCGTCATGCAGCTGATGGTGTTGATGCTCTGTTCAGAGCTACTGAGACATTGCTATTTCCCTGGGATCCGGGTAATTTCTGCATCTGCGTGGCGTCAAAGATAAGTTGGGAGAGTGGTTGATGCTTGCTCTTGCCCTGGTATTGGTACATCTCAAAGGCCATGAGATCCTGGCGATTCGTCACGAGTTCGGCTTAGGGGCAAACATCATACAATTCCATGGTGTCCTCGGCATACATTGTTATCAAGCAGCTCACTAAAGATTGATCCAACTGGTTTGAACCCTGTTCTTGCTCCAGCATGGAATATCACAGAATTGCAGTTCTCATACCTGGCATGGGACCCTGGTGGTATGCAACATCGGCTTGAGGGCAAGCCGAAATTTAAGAAGGGGGGATTGTCAGCGACCTACCTGTACTCACAGCTGGCCTGGAGGGTGGGCCGTCACTCTTGGGCTGGGCCTGACCAGGAACCAGACACGGAGGACACAAGCGAGTATATATGTAGGAGCAAGTCACCAAGGGAAGGATCGGCTTGGAACGGAACGGAAAGGCGGCTTCGGCCGAGGCTAGGCTAGGCGAGAGTGCGTGTGTGTTTGGCTCTCCTTCTTCCTCCTAATCCCCATCTTCTTCCTCAATGTTCATCTGAAATCCGACCTTGTAATTTGAACTAGTTGAATTCAGTGGAAATACTAGTGGTCTCTTACACGTTCTTGGTAATTTTTTCAAAAATCTACTACTTCTGAGACGTTGTGTTACAAATTGCACTGATTCATGTCTAATAGATATTTAACAGCATTCTGTTAAAGGCAACAACAACAAGATCATCTAGGGTTAGATCAATTACGGTAGATTCTGTTAGGGTTTCTTCCCTTCTTCTCATGAATTAGGGTTTCGGGACCAGGATGAGAGAGAGAGACCGAGAGGGAGAGAGAGAGATGATCGGCGTGTCTACCTTGCTGTGGACGCCGAGCTCGAACTGCCGGCCATGGTGGACGGCGGCGGTGGTGACAGTGGACAGAGGCTGCGGTGTAGGCAGCGGCGTCGGTGGTGCTTCCCGTGAGCACCGCGCTATCCCTCGATTGGTAGGGGATGTTGGTGGGGCGGTGGCCTGAGGTGAACCTCGTGATCAGTGTGCTACCGGCCCCCACCCTTTATGTAGCGCGGGTCACAGGGGCCCACCAACCTTGGTGCGGTTGGGCATCCCCGATCAGGACGCGGTCAAGGGGTCCGATCAGCCCGTTGGGGTTCGACCGGATGAGATCAACCTAACATTCTCCCCCTTGATCTCAACTTTTACTTTTAACTTTACTTATTTCATCACAGATCGATACATAGAGCATGTTTCATCGTCTCAGCTCAATTGCCGATAGAATCAGACAGCTACAATATACCTCTTTGTTTTGAAACAAATTCTTTAATCTTTTTGGGCCTCTTTATTGTCCGGAAAACATATAGACTATACCATAAAACCCATGTCGACTATGTGTTCTCCAAACACACTGGGCGGTAAGCCTTTAATTAGCAGATCTGCAAATACTTGTGTGTTTCTTTTATCTATTCCTCTTATGCTCCAAGCATTTCAACATAATTCCGGACTTTCTCCTTTACAACGTATAACTTTGTGTCAATGTGTTTGGCACCACACTTGACTCGTTGTCTTAGGAGTGAATTACTTTATGGTTATTGCTGTTGTCAACCATTATCAATACCGGGTACAGGTTTCCTCAACCATTTTGCCTATCCCTCAGCCTCATATGATGCTATAACATGTCTTTACATCACACTGATGTTAAACCTTTAATTCTTTGGAGATTTAACACACAAAAACTCCAAATGTGAAATTTAGCGACAATTGTGGATTTCGCTATACATTTCACAAATTCTTTCAGAATACTCACAACCTTTTGAGAGCACTCTTATAGATCTATCTTTGTGCTCACAACCTTTTGAGAGCACAATGTTTCTTTTAGCATGAGGCCGATATCTTTGATTCCACTCCAGTGATCTATATCTGGATTGGACATTGCCAAAACAACCCGGATACGTGAACTTTCAGGGTAATATTGAGCAACCAACAGCGGAAGCATATGGTACCATATCCATTTGATCCATTCTTTGTTATCTCTTGGAACACTAAAGTTCCCAATTCCATTACCCTTAACAATAAGAACAGGCGTATGTTTTTCTCGACATGCATGCTATAGAGACTTCTTCTCAGCATGTCCATGTGATATTTCTAATACCCCTTTTCTTCTTTTCTTAGTGAATCTCGATACTTATAACGAGAGACACTCTATCTAGAATACTCTTTTGAGGACAAGAACTTCTTTTCTCTGCCGGTAGTAATTTGACATCACCACTAGCAAGTAGAATGTCATCCACTATACACAGGAAATGAATTTCCCATTCTATGAGTTTGCACAAATGCAATTGTCCTCTCATTTTCTTTAACCCAAAATAACTTTTGATTCTAGAGACTTGCTCTAGTCCATAAGATCCCATGTTATCTTTACTTTCATCTGATGTAACTCAGATCATTATGTGCCATTAGCACTCATTATAATCTGTTTATTCTCTTAGCGCAAAACTTTCGATTTAAAATCGTTTTTCACATATTTCCTTTGGAGTCACATTGTTGATGTAGACCCTTTATAGCCTACTGTTTTGGCTCCATTGGAAATTACTTATGAGTCCCAAAACATCGTCGGGATTCACATAGTCTCTAATCATTAAGACAAGTAGACACTTGTCAAAATCGATTGAGCGCTGCTTTTAATTTCTGTAAATGAGGTGGGATCAACCTCCATTTAAATTTCTCTGATATAGACTTTATAGTCATCTGTTTTTCTCATATGGGGACGTTGTTGCTCTGTCATTGCCTAGAGGCAATTAATTCTGTAGTCCTTTATTGCCAAAAGGCAATAGCTGTTACAAGGATTTAAATCACAAGATCCATGTTTACTTGTTCATCTCTTTTATAAAGCAACAAGCTCCCCCAGATAAAAAACTATTCGAGCCTTAGGTATGTTCATACCATGCTCCCCCAGATTACTCCATTTTCTCGAAAATGGTGTATCCTCAATCCTTTTTATTTGGGTTCAATCTGTTATTCTGTCAATCTGTCTTCTTTATGGCACTTTGAGTACCATCCTTCTGTAAAAAATCCAAGAATACATCTATCTCTTTACTTTAGGGGTATCATTATTGTGATCGTCGTACTCCCCCAGACGATCACAATTCATCATAGATCACTTAGGGGAGTCTATTCTGTAATACTCTCTATCTCCCCCTCGAAATGTGGCAAGAACCTTTTGCCACAATTTCGAAACTTTGATTATTTACTTTATTCAAAATGAAGTCATCTTTGATCTACTTCATTTAAAATGAAGTTGTCTTTTTAACGTATGGGAGTACTTTTTCCTCGTTTCTTTTCAAAACTCACAAGAGTTTTTTCTCAATGATACTTTTTGCAAGTCACACTTGTATACCATTCTTAACTTGAGATTCATTTGTAACTTTATTCTCTTTTGACTCATTAAGTGTTTTATAACTATGACACATAAAATGTGCAATCGATATAAAAAACACATGAGTCGTTAGATCTTTTCTCCTGTCATACAGGATAAGTCCTTTGTCAAAATTTTCTCCCGCCATGCGGGTATTTTCCCAGACTTTTCCCACCACGTGGGTATTATTATCGTCTTTTCCCGTCATGCGGGTATTATCGTCTTTTCCCGTCATGCGGGTATTATCGTCTTTTCCCGTCATGCGGGTATTATCGTCTTTTCCCGTCATGCGGGTAATGAAGAGACATAGATGCCACAATTGGCTCTTTAGACTGCATATTGAATCATCAAATCCAGAAATAAATCTGAATACTCTTTTATACACATGCTTAATCCAACGTTAGTCAAATTAAGCATTCATGTTGCTCGTTTAAAAAATTTCTTCATATAGAGTACATGAAAGAAATTCGTTAAACAAAGCTCAGAATGATTTCTTTCTTTTCTGCATGGAGAGTACATGAAAGACATTTGTCAAACAAGACTCCCGATGATATATTTGTATTCTTGGATTAACATCCAAGAATTCTTTTCCTTTTGCAGTCATTCTTTAGAGAGAACATACTCTCTTACTTTATGACCTTACTTGGTCATCTTTCGGGTAACAAGTACCCATCCTTTTGATTTCACGAATGAAACCATGAGAATCTTTGTCTGAGAAAATATTCAATAATAATAAACAATAATGAGCATAAAATTAACCCTACATTTTTCTGGTTAAAGATATGCACATTAAAACTTTCTTTTATATTCTAAATCACCGTTGGGCAGAATTAGAATGAAACATTTTCTTTCTACACTAATTCTACATCACCGTTGGGCAGAAATAGAATTAATGCACAAAACTTATAAACAATACGATGATAATATTTCTATTGCAATAAATAATTCTGTTTAGAAAATAACATTATCATCAAATCTATTGCAGCGGAAACATGAAATATACATATTTCTATAGTTCAAGAGCATTTCTTGATCTTTTATCTTTTCTCTGAAAATTTATCTGTTAGATGCAAACGAGTAGCATCTTTTATCTTTTCTCTGAAAACTGGTCACTTTGATGCAAAATTATCAGAGTTCTAACCCTTTGACGATGGAACTCATATAATTATAGTACTGCTATCATCAACGTTGGTCAGAAAATAGCAATACCATAATTAATCTGTTAAACAAGTATTTTTCTTTTTCCTCCTCTCTAATTAAATTTTCCCGTTGGTTCCAATTTAATTAGAGGAGAGCCCTTTTATTTTACAGTAGAAACTGTAAAATATTTTCTGTATTTCACAAACATTGCACTGTTTTGGTCTGTTCTCTAAACAAATTCATTGAATTTGAAAAGAGATCCACTTTTGGCAATTCTTTGTCTTAAAAGACTTTTCTGTCCTTTAATTAAAATTCTCCTAGAGAATTTAATCAAAGATCTAAACAAAAATTCACTGAATTTGAAAAGAGATCATCTTTTAGCAAAAACTTTGTCTTAAAAGACTTTTCTGTCATTTAATTAAAATTCTCCTAGAGAATTTAATTAAAGATCTAAACAAATTCACAGTGGAATCTGTATATCTTTTCTTTTGATCTTTAAACAAATTTTCTCAGTGAAAACTTTAACAGAATCATAAACATTGCAATAACCACTTTAACATGCTCCTCTTAAATTTAATTCTCATTTTTAAAAAACTTTTAACCTTTTAAAATTTAAAAGGAGCACATTTCTCTATTTGCAGCGGAAAAACATGAATACAAAAATTCATAAACTTTATACTTTTCAGAAGCTTTTCTTTTACTTTTGAATTCTCTAAACAAAATTTTCGTTGGAATATTTTGTATAGAAAAAACTGTACTAAATTTGTCCAAAAATGGACAAAAAACAATTAAAAAACAGCTTCTGGAAAAAGAAAAAACGGTGCAAAACAGAATAAGATACTCTCTGTAATTCTCGGGGCCCAGCCCACGGCCTTTAACTTTCGGCCCCAAGGCCCATTTACTTGCGCGACGCCTACGTGCGGCACGCAGACACGCCCGGCGGCCCACGGCCACCTTTCTTTGGGCCCATCGGCCCGAGACCACGCTAGGGTTTCTTTCCTGGCCGTCGGATTACATCCGACGGTCCAGCGTGGTTGTAGGTCGAACAAAACGGGGAGTCTCCCCCGATCGGTCAAACCCTAGCGTCATTTGCCACTCCTCCTCCCCGATCTGTTGCTCTCCGTCGCCATCGGCGATCCAGGGTTAGGGGGTTTCGGCCCGCCGCCGGCGTCCGGCGACGGCCACCATTCTGAGAGGACGACGACGACGCGCAACGACGGCGCCCCGCTCTTCCATTTTCCCCTCCCCCTTTTTCTTCTTCTCCGTCCGCCGGAGCAGATCGAAGCGAGAAGACAGCCCGGTGGTCTCTCCTCTCGCCGGTCGCGCATCCTCCCTTGCGGTGGGTGCGCCGCCGTCGAGCGGAGAAGCCAGTGAGCATCCGTTCTTTGCCTCCCGAGGGAGGTGCTCCTTCTTCCGACGCCTCGGCTTGCCGATGCGCGTCGGATCGAGAGGGAATGGGGCGGCCTTGCGGCAGGCCCCCTTTGCCGGCGAGCCCGAGGGTACTCCGGTGAGTCCTTTTACCCTTTTCTTTTGGATTAGAGTTTCGGGAAGGGATCTCTTTCTTTTTCTTCGATCTGGGATCTAGGGTTTCGGGGAGGGGAATTCTTTCTCTTTAATCTCTTTGCAACCGAAAAGATCTAGCACCTAGCCATGCTCTGATACCAATGTTAAAGGCAACAACAACAAGATCATCTAGGGTTAGATCAATTACGGTAGATTCTGTTAGGGTTTCTTCCCTTCTTCTCATGAATTAGGGTTTCGGGACCAGGATGAGAGAGAGAGGCCGAGAGGGAGAGAGAGAGATGATCGGCGTGTCTACCTTGCTATGGACGCCGAGCTCGAACTGTCGGCCATGGTGGACGGCGGCGGTGGTGACAGTGGACAGAGGCTGCGGTGTAGGCAGCGGCGTCGGTGGTGCTTCCCGTGAGCACCGCGCTATCCCTCGATCGGTAGGGGATGTTGGTGGGGCGGTAGCCTGAGATGAACCTCGTGATCAGTGTGCTACCGGCCCCCACCCTTTATGTAGCGCGGGTCACAGGGGCCCACCAACCTTGGTGCAGTTGGGCATCCCCGATCAGGACGCGGTCAAGGGGTCCGATCAACCCGTTGGGGTTCGACCGGATGAGATCAACCTAACACATTCTTGACCGGTGGGGCCTATTTGTCGGAGCTGACATAGTGTACACCTGGAGCAGGAGCTGAGGTGTCCGTGGACCCCACCTGTCAGCCGAATAAAAATAAGCTAGCCCCTCTAGTCCTGCTAACTGCTCAGCGAAGTTGGTTGATCCGCGACGTCCCCGAGCATGCTCGCAGCAGCTCGCCGGTCGCCCACACGGTCGCTCGCATGCTCGCAGCAGCTCGTCGGTCGCCCGCCCGCTCGGTCAGCTCGCCGCGTTCGTACGGCCGCCCGCACGCTCGCACACACCAACCTGCTCTCCCGAGCTGCAGCGCGCAGATGTCACCACCTCGGATGCGCCTTCGGCCGTCATCTCGGCTTACTGCGTCGCCGTCGGCCGTCGATCTCAGCTCGCCGAGCGTCGGCCGTCCCCGCTCGGTCAGCTCGCCCATGCCAGCATGCTGTTCAGGGCGTCTCCATGTGTGCTGCTGCTAGCTAGTGCGTGCCCATGTGTGCTGCTGCTAGCTGCCTAGCTAGAGCGTGCTTGCGGGCGCTGCTGCTAGGCCATAGCGTGCGTGCGTGCTAGCTATTGCCTACTCGTCACCGGCGAGCGTGCGGGCGGGCGACCGGTGATGTTGCACGCTAGCTATTGCGTCCTCGCCAGAACAGGCTCCTCGCGGCGGTCGGGCTACCTAGGCGCGACGTAGAAGACACGACGCAGCCGCACCACCCGGGACGACCGCCGACAACTAGTGTTGACGCCGCCCCCACAGCGCCTCCAGCCCGCCGCCGGCACGAGCGGCAGTCCCCTGACCCGGAGCCGCGCTCCCGAGATCGACTTCTTCTCGGCGCAGGCATACAACCTGGAGCCCTGCGCTTGCATCTACCGGGCGCCGCCGTCTGCTCGGAAACAAGCACGACCCCTGCATCTACCGACGGGGTCAACACAACGAAGAGAGAGAGGGGAAAATTGATTTTTTATTAGGCTGGCAGGTGGGTCCCCGTCCATGTCAGCTCCTGCTCCACTGTTCACCCATATCAGCCCTGACAAATAAGCCCCATCGATCAAATATGCTGTTAAATTTCTGTTAGGCATGAATAAGTGCAATTTGTAACGCAACGTCTCAGGACTGGTAGATTTTTGAAAAAATTACCCAGAAAGATACTGACTTGGAAATGAGCGCCAATTGTTGTAGTTTTTTATAATTTACTCGTGGACAAAATAAAACCGGCCCATTGCAGTACCCTCGTTCATCCGATCGAAAGGAAAAAAAATACTTAACCCTTGTTCGTCTACCTCGGACTACCGCGCGCGACAGCACCGTCCCGGCCGTGCCCTAGGCATGCCACCGGCCATGGACATGGAGGAAAGCGGAGTGTGTGCAGCCGGAGGAGGCTCAGACCGCATCAGCGACCTCCCCGACTGCCTCCTCGGCGAGATCATCTCCCTCCTTCCTGCCAAGGATGGCGCCCGCACCCGAATCCTCGCGTCCCAGTGGCGCGACCTCTGGCGCTCCACGTCTCTCAACCTCGACTTCTGCGACCTCTCCCTTTGTGGACATAAACTCGCTGGTGCCGTATCACGCATCCTCTCCTCTCACCCGGGCCCTATAATCTTCTTCACTTAGCCTTGACTCCAACAAATAGAGATCAAGCAACGCATATAAACACCTACAAGTATAGCTTAATACAAACATTAGTACATACAGATTGTCATTAATTACCAAAACCACATATGGGGACAACCATGCACTTTCAATGGCAAGAAATCGGGTTTTTCTTGTCGGGTATCTCTCCATGTAGATCTGAAACTCTTTTGTCCTCATTCATAACTTTTTTTTTACGTTGGGAACATGAGCTTTATTAATTAGTAATAGGATTACAATCAGCAGCCGTGAGGCCTGCTAGAGTTTCTGCAATCCTATTATTTGATCTCTTGATTACATCAATGATAAGCTCCCTACCTTCCCCTAAAACCTCCTTAATTTCATTCACCAAATGACCCAAATAAGACCTGTTTCTTCCGTCCTCCTTAAGCGCCTTGGCCAGATTTACACGATCCGTTTGAATCACCAAAGGCTGTAAATTCCTATTGCATATACAACAAAACCTATTACAGGACTATTGATAACAAGTATTTCGGAGCACAACTTCCTGATGGCAAAGGACTATAAATTCCTATTGCATATACAACAAAACATATTACAAGACTATCGATAATAGGTAATTTTGGAGCATAACTTCCTCACGGCAAAGGAATATTGCAATGGATGATAAGGCTTGATGAAATCTTTCTGCTACTTGAGGACTGATTCGTGAAAACTGGTATTTGTCTACAAAACTAGGCTTTTTATCTGCCTTGTCCTTCTTTGTATGTCTAAAACAAATACTCCCTCCTTTCCTGAATGTAGTGCGTATAGTTTTCTGGCATGAATATTAAGACATGTGAATTTTATACATGGTGCAATCATTTCATATGGAGAGAATCGGAGAGAGAGGTGTTACTAACAGCTACAAATTTACAAAAATCTGTCAAATATCTCAGTGAAAGTATTTAACTCATCTTTGGAGTAGTGAAATTGTCTAAAAATCATAATACACCTTATATTTTGGAATTTTTCTCAAAAAACTATACGCCTTATATCAAGGAATGGAGGGAGTAGGAGATAAGGAGAAATATGCACTAGCACATGGATAAAATAATAAAACTATTATCAATGTTCCACTTGGTTAACCGGCATTTGTTTTTTAAATTGTCACTCTGCCAGAAGAAATGAGATCTATAGACATCAAGTCTCTTCCGAACCCCCTTAGTCACTTCGAAAAAAGACAAGAAAAACATCGGCAAGCTTGTAAGAACCGAGTTTATCAGGACAAGTCTATCTCCATATGAGAGCATCTTGCCTAACCACGCACCAAGTTTCCGTTCAAAACGGTTCTCTATCGGTTTTCACTCTTTAATAAGTAGTTTCCGATGATGAATTGGAACCCCTAGATATTTAAAAGGAAGAGCACCTAATTCGCACCCGAATATCTGTCGATACTCCCCTTGAAAATCCTCAGACACTGATCCACAGGAAGGAGATTTAGGTGATACAGGCAGCTGGACATACGAGTCCAAACCGTTAATCATTTTTTCTCTAGGTACGTATGTCTAGTCGTGTACCAGTCGGATATGACCTCCCAGACAGGTTGCACATACCTACGTCTAGTTTGTGTTCCGATCGAGCTGCCTTCCTAACAACAAACACCCTAATCGCATGACGAATTGACCATCTTCCTCTTCGACTGTGCCGTCGATCATGTCAAAAAGCCGGCAGACCCTCTTCGATCCACATGGACATCCTCAGCGCGGACTTGCTGGTGGACATCCTCCGCCGCCTCCCGCCGCGCAGCGTCGCCACCTCCCGCTGCGTCTGCAAGGCGTGGCTCGCCACCATCGACGACCACCGCCTGCTGCGCGCGAGCCAGCTTCTGCTCTCGCTTGACGGGGTCATCACGAAACAGGCTTTCGCCCCGCTTTATAAATAAAGCCAAACGGTCAAATCGATACATAGTGATGAGGAAAACCTCTTACAAGCAGATCAAAGATAAACAACAAAGCCTAAGAAGCATCTAGCTTGCTACCGAAGACGACGAGACTGAGGGAACCGAAGCTCCACGACAGCGCCTGATAAACTACCTATATAGCCTGTATAGTTGTATCTGTATTTGTACCATTGTACCCCTGTATACCATACCCATATATAAAGAGTTGAAGGCCGGCCGTGTTGGGCTGTGTCGCTACCCTACCAATACACTTGTTCTTCTACGTTGTCATGGTATCAGAGCGTGACGGCGGCTTCTAAACCCTAGATCGATCTCGATCGAACCCAGCCGCCGCCTCGATCCTCCTCTTCCGCTGCAACCATGGACACCTCTGCATCGCCGCAGTCTTCGATCTCCGTCGGCTCCAAGTCTGCCTCGCGCCTCCCCAACCTCTCGCTGAACTTCGGCTCGTCCGCGGCGGCGACTGGCGCAGGCAGCGGCGGTCCTTCCGGGCCGTTCAACTTTGCGCCGCTGATCAACATCCGCCTGGGCCCTGACAACTACTTGTACTGGAGGGCACAGGTCTCAAACATCCTCCGGAGCCAGCTACTCACCGGCTTCGTTGATGGATCGTTCCCCTGCCCGCCGGAGTTTGTCGACAACCCGGCGTTGGCTACTGATGCCAAGGCACCCCCGAAGGTCTACAACTCGGAGTTTACTGCTTGGCACCAGCAGGACGCCGCTCTCATGTCGGCGATCCAATCTACCTCCACTGAAGAGATCCAGGGAATTGTCCTGTTTGCTACGTCTGCGCACGACGCCTGGAGCACTCTTGAGGCGAGCTTCTCCTCTCAGTCCACAGCTCGCGCGATGCACCTCCGCGATGCCCTCCACCAGTGCAAGAAGCTCGACTCCTCCATTACGGTGTACTTCAACAAAGTAAAGGCCCTCGCCGATACTCTCACATCCATTGGACAGCCTCTCAGCCCAGCGGAGCTTTCTGGCTACCTTATGCATGGATTAGATGAAGAATATGACTCTCTAGTCCAACTTGTTTCGGCTCGGGCACTCACCAACCCCATGCCGATCAAGGATATCTATGCGCAGATGCTTCATACCGAGCAGCGCATGTCTGAAAGAAGGGCTCAAGTGAATGCTGATATGAACATGTCTGCAAATTCTGCAAGTTATGAGTCGAAGTCCATGTCATCTGGTGGCAAGCAGCAGTATCAGCAGAAGAATGATCAGCGCCAGCAGGGCAAACCCGCCTATCCTAAGGGAGGGTCTGGCGCCTCCACTGGAGGGGGTGGCAGTGGCAATCGTCCCACATGTCAGATATGCTCTAAGGTGGGACATGTTGCTTCCTGCTGCTTCAAGCGATTTGATCGCAAATTCCTTGGCGCTGGCAATGATGGAAGATACATGGAGAAGCAAATCGCCGCTTTTTCGGTGACTAGCCATGGATCACACGGGTCTACTTCATCCCTTCCCGTGGATCCTAGCTGGTATGCTGATACGGGCGCTACGGACCATCTCACCAATGAGCTGGATAAGCTCCATACCAGGGAAAACTACCGCGGCAAGGACCATGTGCACACCGCAAATGGGCAAGGTATGCGCATTACTCATATTGGTCATTCCACTCTCCCCACATCCTCACATTCTCTCCATCTTAAACATATTCTACACGTACCATCCGTCACTCGCAATTTGTTGTCCGTTAAAAAATTCTCCACTGATAATAATGTGTACTTTGAATTTCACCCGTGGCATTTCTTTGTTAAGGACCGCGCTACGAGGAAGGTTCTTCTTAGAGGGGGATGTCGTGGAGGCCTTTACACCCTTGATTTGTCATCCCAGTCCAAGCATGTTTTCAGCAGTGTCAAGGTGTCCCGTTCGAGGTGGCACTCTCGTTTAGGTCATCCAGCCACTCAGATCGTTCAACATATTTTACATCACCATGAACTTCCTTCAGAGTCAGTCAATAAAGATGTAATTTGTGATGCTTGTCAGCAAGGCAAAAGCCATCAGCTACCTTTTTCTCTTTCTACTCATGTTACCACTTCGCCACTTGAAATAATATATTCGGATGTTTGGGGTCCAGCTGAAATTTCTGTTAGTGGTCATGAATACTATGTTAGCTTTGTTGATGCTTACAGTCGCTTTACATGGTTATATTTGTTAAAACGCAAATCTGATGTGTTCCAAATATTCCTCCAATTCCAACAACATGTTGAACGTCTTCTGAATAAAAAGATTGTCCATGTCCAAACTGACTGGGGGGGGTGAATACCATCGCCTTCACAAGTTTTTCCAGGATATTGGGATTTCTCATAGAGTGTCTTGTCCTCATACACATCAACAAAATGGCACTGCTGAACGTAAACATCGACACATTGTTGAAACAGGGCTTACTCTCCTTGCTCATGCCTCTGTTCCGTTTCGATATTGGAGTGATGCCTTTTCCACTGCTTGTTTTCTCATTAATCGGTTACCTAGTCGCGTTATCAACATGCATACTCCTCTTGAGCGTCTACTTGGAGAAGTACCTGATTACACTTTTCTCAAGGTTTTTGGTTGTGCTTGCTGGCCACACCTGCGTCCATATAATAAACGCAAACTTGAGTTTAGATCTAAAAAATGTGTTTTTCTCGGTTATAGCTCCCTTCACAAGGGTTACAAGTGCCTCCATGTCCCTACTAATCGACTTTACATTTTTCGGGATGTTATCTTTGATGAACATGTGTTTCCCTTCGCACAACTACCCTCCACATCCACTCCACCTACTTCATCTACCGTCCCTCTCCGTTCTGACCAATTTGATGATGCTGCATATACACCTTTGCTTCTAGCTAATCATGATGCAGGAAAACATCGTGGTGCAAGATTGGAGTTACTTGATGAAACAGCTGAAGAACCTGTCGCTGGCTCACTCCAACCGGCACATCACGTCGATTCGTTGCATGGGCGCTCGCTACAGCGCCATGCAGACCACTCGCCGCTCGCCGAGGATGGCCCATCGACGCCTTCCCGGGCACGCGTCCCTGGCGGCCCATCGCTGGACTCCGGCCCAGCTGCTTCTTCTGGCCCGTCTGGTCTTGATGCGTCTCCCGCATTGCCATGCACGGTCACCTCGCCTGGTGGAGTGGATCACGTCGATCACGAGTGTACCCCGTCGACGGTGCACTCACCTGCTTCTACGCCGCCCCCTGCTTTACCTGCACCGGGGGTTACTACCCGTCTCCAGCGTGGTATCCGCAATCCCAAACAGCGCACTGATGGTACAGTGGCTTGGTCTACTATGCGGATGGCACATATCGCTGATCTTACATTGACAGAGCCCCGTGATCATCGTGAGGCTGTTTCCTGTCCTCATTGGCGTGATGCAATGGAGACAGAATTTCTGGCTCTCCAAAAGAACAAGACCTGGCACTTAGTTCCTCCGCGTTCAGGAGTTAATGTCATTGACTGCAAATGGGTGTTCAAAGTCAAGCAAAAATCTGATGGCTCCATTGAACGATACAAGGCTAGGCTTGTTGCAAAAGGGTTTAAACAAAGATATGGTCTTGATTATGAGGACACATTTAGTCCTGTTGTCAAGCCAACTACCATCCGCCTGCTACTGTCTATGGCTCTCACTTATGGCTGGCATATTCGTCAGTTGGATATTCAAAATGCATTTTTACATGGAGTTCTTGAAGAGGAAGTGTACATGCGTCAACCTCCTGGCTTTGAGGATACACATCAGCCCAGTTATCTCTGTCGCCTGGATAAGGCGCTTTATGGTCTGAAACAGGCACCTCGGGCATGGCATGCCAGACTCAGTACTGTTCTTGGCAGTCTTGGCTTTACACCGTCTACAGCTGACACATCTCTTTTTATTCTGCGGCGACCAGATATTACTCTTTATCTCTTGGTGTACGTGGATGATATCATTGTGGTCAGTTCCTCTGCTCCAGCTATTAATCGCCTTATTCATCAGCTTCGTGATTCTTTTACTCTGAAGGATCTTGGCAAGCTCCATTACTTTCTTGGCATTGAGGTTCAGTTCTTGGATGGTGCTCTTCTTCTGACACAGCGCAAGTATGCCTCTGAGCTCTTGCGTCGTGCTGGTCTTCTCAAGTGCGGACCAGCTCCTACTCCTATGGTGTCTTCCGAGAAGCTGTCCTCTCTTGCTGGTGCTCCCCTTTCAGCTGAGGAGTCTACTAAATATCGAAGCATTGTTGGTGGTTTACAATACCTTGCTATGACACGTCCTGATCTGTCCTTTGCGGTCAATAAGGTCTGTCAATATCTTCACACTCCTCGGACCTCTCACTGGGCAGCCGTGAAGCGCATTCTCCGATATGTTCAGGGTACCTTGAATGATGGTTTATGCTTGCGCCGTCCCACTACATCTTGTGATTTGTTGTCTGCCTTCTCTGATGCTGATTGGGCTGGAAATGCTGATGATCGGCGATCAACCGGGGGTTATGCTGTCTTTTATGGTGGCAATCTTGTTGCATGGAGTGCAAGGAAGCAGGCTACTGTATCTCGTTCGAGTACAGAGTCTGAGTACAAAGCAATTGCTAATGCTACTGCTGAGTTGATTTGGATACAGGCTTTGCTGAGAGAGCTTGGTGTCTCTCCTAGGCGTTCACCTATTCTATGGTGTGACAATATTGGAGCAACATTCTTATCTTCCAATCCGGTGTTTCATGCGCGCACAAAGCATATTGAAGTTGATTATCATTTTGTGCGTGAACAGGTTGCTCAAAAGTTGCTCCAAATCAAATTTATCTCCTCCAAGGATCAGTTAGCTGACATTTTTACTAAGCCTCTACCATTACCACTATTTCAACACTGTAGGCGCAATCTCAACCTTTCTAGTGCGGTTGAGATTGAGGGAGGGTGATAAACTACCTATATAGCCTGTATAGTTGTATCTGTATTTGTACCATTGTACCCCTGTATACCATACCCATATATAAAGAGTTGAAGGCCGGCCGTGTTGGGCTGTGTCGCTACCCTACCAATACACTTGTTCTTCTACGTTGTCAGCGCCTTCAAGAAGGTAACGACGCAACAAGCGCCGCCGCTGCCGAGACCACAAGGGTCTAGGGTTTTCACCCGGAGACATACGGCGAGAGTAACCACAACAACGCCCTCAAGAGGGTCACGACACCCGCAGGCGTCGCCGTCGTCGGCGCCGAAGCATTGGGATTTCGCCCGGAAAAACTCTCGCCACAATCGGTACCTCAGACCACCACCAAACCTCGAGCCGAGCTTCCAACACATGATCTGGGCGCAGACCACGCCAAGACGCCGCCAAAACCAGGAGTCCCCACCGCCCACTCCATGCCACCCTCATGGACCAGAGAGTCGGACCATCACCACCGCCACGTTGCCCCGCCGTCGAGACACCCCGTGCAGTCCACCTTCCGGAGCCGCCACCCCGGCATCCGCGACCTCAACTCCGTGGAGCGACAAAGGGACCACCTGAAAGTGCATGGTTGATCCCATGCATGGTTTGGTAATTAATGACAATCTCTATGGACTATATTTGCATTGAGCTATATTTGTAGGTGTCCATTAGCTTGCTTGTCTCCATGTTGTTGGAGTCAAGGTTTAGGGAAGAAGATCAAGGCCAAGGTGTTTCGTCATCGAGAGAAAGGCCAAGGTGAAGATTTACCGAAGGAGTGCTTTCCCCCTCTTGGTGTATGGGGGAGCGTCATGTGATTCTTCACCAAGCGAAGCGCAATCAAGAAAGGTGGTTTGTCTTGAGGAGATGAAGATCGTCTTCATCGATCTCAAGTGGATTAATGCGCAAGGCAAAGGTATGATCTTGGTAGGGTTTCTATTCTATACCGGTCTCATGTTGTTTAGTGAGAGACCGGGTTATAGGATAGATACCGTACTATCAAGAGGGGCTCTCGACCGAGTATCGTGATCGTATCGTTCGTGGAGAGCTCAAACCTTTGCATCCATGCAATCATCTTTATGGTTCTTATTTGGCTTTTATCCATGTGAGAATATAGAGCTGTGTTCATCTCCATACCAAGCGCTAGTTCATCAAAAAGATCTCATGAATATCTTCTGCGTTTTTGATTTCGGAGGTTTTACCGGTTTGTCTCTTCTATGAGAGGTCAAACGCTCTCCTTATGTTTTCCTCCTACATGATAGACTATGATGTGTATATGCATGATCTTGTAGGGCTTGTGATTATTTCGAAACAAGCCCAAGATCATAGAAAACGGAGTCTTAATGAAAACTTGTGCGTTTTCGGTTTTGGAGATTTTGCCGGTTCATCTATGCGGAAGGTTTCACTCTTCCATTTTTTAGCAAATCTCCATTGCTTGGTTTCATATTTTTACTTTTTGTAGGGTAAGCTCTTGTCGTCCTCTTTCCAACAAAATTGGATTCACTCGATTCGGAGTTGCCACGCAAAAGTTATTCAGTTTCAGGGTTTGCCTGTTTTTCTCTGCCGGCCGGAAGTACCGGTCCCTGGACCGGTACTACCGCTGGGCACTTCCGGTGCCCAGTTCCGGTCCCACTTCCGATTATTTTCTCAGGTACTGGATCTTTGAGTTCCCCTGAAATTTGGACCGGAAGTAGAACCGGAAGTACCGGGCCACCGGAAGTACCGGTGACCGTGGCGGTACTTCCGCTCTCTACTTCCGGTGGAAATTTCCGGAGGCACTTCCGCTTATGCTTTTAGGTTCTGGATGTTTTGGAGTCTCTCGGTTTTTGGCCGGAAGTAGCCCCGGTACTACCGGGCGACCGGAAGTACCGGGAGCCGCAGCGGTACTTCCGGCCCTGCGGGTCTTTGCAATGACCGTTGGTGCGATGTTTTTATATGGGCGGTAGTACCGCCCTTTGGGCCGGTACTTCCGTCCTGCGGGTTTCTGCGCCCCAACGGCCAGTTTTTTGGGCACCTATTTAAACGTGCCTTCTTCCCCAACGGTTCTAGGCATCTTGGTGAAACCTTTGCTCTCTCTCTCCTCCATTGTTGCACATCTTTGAGAGCTTGATTCCTCCACTTCCCTCCAATGATTCTTGCCCATCTTTAGGGAAACAAGAGAGGAGATCTAGATCTACCATTCCACCAATCAAAATCCCCTCTAAGTGAGGGAAACTTGTGGATCTAGATTTTGGGGTTGCTTTGTGTTCATCCCCTTTGTTCTTCCTCTCTTATTCCCTCCATAGCATTAGTTGCTTTGGTTGGAATTTGGGAGTGAAGGATTTGAGCACTTTGTGTGCTCTTGCCTTTTGCATTTGTTGCATCGGGTTGCTCCCTCCACGGTGATACGTGAAGATCGAAGTTGAGAACTTGTTACTCTTGGGTGCATTGTGTTCCCAAGAGCTTGTTGCCTCTTGGGTGCATTGTGTACCCTAGACGGTTTGGAGGTGCCGCGAAGACTTCGCTTGTGAAGCTTCGGCACGAGTTTGGGAGCCCCCAATTGAGTTGTGGGTGAGTGCCCCAAGAAGAGTTGTAAAGGGCTCCGGAATCCGCCTTGAAGGATTCCGATAGTGGAAGGTGAACCAATCCCTTGGGTGAGGTTCATCGGAGAATAGGGTGAGGCCTTTGTGGCATCTTGAGTAGGCCTTTTGTGGCGAGCTCACACCCCTCCAACGAGACGTACTCCCTTAACAAGGAGGAACTCGGGAATACATCCTCGTCTCCGCGTGCCTCGGTTATTTCTATACCCGAGCTTTACTTATGCAATTTACATTGTGATAGCCTTCGTGCTTGAAGTTCATATCTTGCTTTTACCTTGTTGTTTGTATTGCTTAGCATAAGTTGTTGGTGCACATAGGTGAGCCTAGTAATTAGGTTGTTGGCTTGTTAATTTAAACACCTAGTTTTATTCCCCAATTATCAAGCCTCTAAATAGAAAAAGTTTTAATCGCCTATTCACCCCCCCCCCCCCCCCCCTCTAGGCGACATCCGGGCATAGCTTGTTCTTTCACCACCGTGTGACCGAGGGGACGGAAGATACGGGCCGACACCAAGTCCACCTCCGCCTAGTTTGGATCCAGGTAGCAGATGGGCAGTAGTCGCAGCCAACCGGAGGGGATCACAGCCCTCCACCGCCAATGGCGGCCGCCGACCGGACGCAGCTGACGGTCCCGTCGGGCCCAAGATCAGGCCCGGATCAGACCCACCCTGGTCCAGATCTAGGCCCAGATCGGGCCCAAGAGTTCCCTCTGCCACGCTGCAGCGTCGTGGTCGCTGCTGCCGTCCATCTACCAGGCCGCGCCGCCCTAGCCATCTCCTCCACGCTGAGCTCGCCGTCGTGGCCCTTGCAGGTCGACCACCGGGGAGAGGCCGCTGCCCTGCACCGAGGAGGACGTCGCCGAGGACGCCGTCGCCACCGTACGCGCAGATGTCACCACCGAGCCGCCTCCGGCCGCGCTGGCGCGCCCTCGGGCCGAGCCCGCTGCCCCACGAGGCCACCCCGGCCCGTGCCGCTGTCGCTGCGAGAGGGGAAGAAGGCCCCACCGCCGCCAGCGTCCGGGTGACGCCAACTGGTGGCGGCGAGGCGGGAGAGAGGGAGGGGCGGGGCCCGATGGCGCAGAACTGGGAGCCCTCCCCCGTCGCCAACGGGAGCGACGCGGGGAGAGGGAGGGGGAAGGGATGGGAGAGAGAGGAGAGCGGGAGCGCCCAGCTTCTTGACGGGGTCATCTACGAGATGAAAGACCCCAACGCCCCGATGCTCTTCTCCCGCCGCTCCACGTTGCGTGAGATCGCCATTGGCCTAGAGTACCTCGACGACAGTCCAGGTGAAGGTGAAAAGGTGTGGTACTGGCCCATCTATGATTGTTGCAACGGTCTGCTCCTGCTCTCTACGGCCACGTCGCCAACCCCGCCATGCGCCGGTGGGCGCGCCTGCCGGTGATGCCGCCGTCATGCATGGCGGCGGGCTGCGACCGTCACCAGAACCGCTACCTGGCGTATGATCCCACCATATCGTCGCACTACCAGGTGCTTTTGATCCCTCAAATCCCAAGCGTGCTTCCGGCGGAATGGCCGCCGTCGACGTGTATCATCCATGCCTTCTCGTCGGAGACTGGGCGCTTGTCGGCACAGTGGAAACCAGGGTACCACGGGCCGGCCTGCCAGGGCCCACAAGATTCTTTGGATGATTTTCGCTAAGGACCAGGCTCTCCAAGCCTGGCGAGCTTCGCGAGGATTTTTCCCTCGCGAAGGGTTTTTTCTCCTCGCCAAGGATTCTCTCCCTTGGCGAGGGATCGCTCCTCGACAAGGCGTCTCCGACGCCACCCGCAATTCTGCTAAGGACCAAGCTGAAGGCTCGGCGAGGCTTTTCGCCTCGCGAAGCGCCTGCCTCGTGAAGCCATCTCTGCCCCCGCGGCAGAGCGCACATGGGCTCTGCGCCATGTGCAGAGTGACGCGCGTGCCTACGCGTGATGACGACGACGCCGTAGTTGCCGTTTCCATGTATAAAGCAGTCAACAAAGCGGAGCCAAGCAAAGCGGACAACGAGTATTGCCTCTTTGGTGACAAGGGAACAGTCTGCAGCTACGCTCCAAGGACGACGTCACCGTGGGTCACCTCCCACCTCGGCAAGCGCCAGCCCACCGTCCAGCTGGTCGGTGCCCCTTTTCAGCTTTGGTGACGCCGCTCCCCTGCCGTGGACCGCGTCCACGAGCTTTACCTTTATGGTGGACTTCACCTTTACGGTGCACCGTGCCTCCTCCGTCGTCGCCATGTGGTAGCCCTTCCCGCCCAAATGTTTGGGCGGAAGAGGTCCGAGGCGCCTATAAAAGGTGAAGGGGTGCACCCAAGCAAAGGGTTGGATCTTTGGTTCGACTCTTCACTAGGTTCGATCTTCGGTTGGTGCAAACCCTATTAGACCAAACCCTAGATCTGAAGACTAGCAAGCAGCCATTGTTAGCCACCTCGAGCTCGACAAGCTCTCCTTGTACTGTGAACTCTCCAAGCAGTGCAATACACAAAAGCAGGACGTAGGGGTTTTACCTCCACAAGAGGGCCCTGAACCTAGGTAAGACCGAGTGTTCTCTTTCTGCAGTGCTGTCCCGCAGCGAGTCCGACGAGCACCGTCGCCGGGGCACGTTGAGGGTTGTTTGATTCCGTGTTCAGCCCCTTACTCGATCCTTCTCGAGACACCCCCAGTTCCTGGGATAGTTCTCCGACATTTGGTGCGCCAGGTAGGGGGCTAAGGCGCGTCTTCATCCTCGACACAGCCATGGCCGGCTCTCGTGCCGAACGTCTCGCTGGGCCGCCCCCCGCGGTGGGAGCTCTGCTCCGGAGCGCCGTGTCGACCCCGAGCCCCGCGTCGAGCACCCGGACGACAACGACATCGACCACGCTGAGGACGACCTCGGCGAAGAGGAGGCCTCCTCCATGCACCCGTCGCGGGACCCTGCTGCCTCCTCGCTGGCCGCCCTGCGCCCAGCCCGGCGACTGCGCTCCTCATGGCGCAGGAGCTGCTGCAGTACCGCCCCACGCCGGCGGCTCAGGAGGCCTGGCTCAACCGCGTTGCCGAGCTCATCGGCGCCGCTCGCGTTGCCGCACCTGCGCCGTCTCGTTCCTGGTTCCTTCTGCACTCGTGGGGACGTGGCGCACGGCGCACCTCCCGCACCTCCTCGTCAGCCCGCGCCCGCTCCAGCTCCACCGGTTCCATCGCAACCTGCTCCAGCGGGGGCTCCTCCTCGCGACGGCCGCGCTGCATCGCACGCGTCGTCGCCACGGTGACACGCGTCCGCGGCAGAGCTCTCTCGACAGCAGCGGCGCGTCGTCGCCGCATGACTGCCAAATCGTGCAGCGAGCCCCTGAGGACGCACGCGTGAGCATCGAGCGCGGGCAGGAACGTCGCAACCACGCCATCCAGGACGTCGCCACCGTCGGGCGCCACCTCCGCGCCACCCTTGCCAACGGTACGGTCACCTACGGAACGACGGCCGCGTTCACTCGCAGCCTCCGTCGCGTCGTCTGGCCGGTCAAGTTCAGGCCGGACCTCCCTCCGCGCTACGACGGCAAGAACAACCCCTGGAGTTCCTGCAGCTCTACTCTCTGGCCATCCAGGCCACCGGGGGCGACGACAAGGTCATGGCGAACTGGTTCCCCATGGCTCTCAAGGACTCCGCGTCCTCATGGCTCTCCGCGAGTCTTGGCCTTCAAGGAGGCTGAGGTGGACGAACTCCGCAACGACGACCTGCTGCTGCTTGAAGGGCTACGCCGCAATGCGGCCCTGAGAGCGGCAAGGTACCAGCAAGACCTCCGTCGCTACCACAGCCGCCACATCCGGCCGCGCACTCTCGAAGCAGGAGACCTTGTCCTGAGGAGAATCCTCTCCAGGGCAGGCCTCCACAAGCTCTCGCCGATGTGGGAAGGCCCCTACAGAGTCGTGCACATCGCCAGGCCTGGCTCTGCGCGGCTCGAGACGGAGGACGGCATTCCTGTCGCCAACCCCTGGAACATCCAGCACCTGCGCAAGTTCTACCCCTGATCGCCACCGGCGAGCAACTTTTTGCATCAAGGAAGAACCATGCGCCGTCATCCTCCACGAGGAAAAAACTTCGGGCTCCCCTCTCTACTATACGTTGCCGCGGGCCGTTCGAGAAGACTCCCAAGCCACCAAGCCTCGGCATGGTAACCTCTTCAGGCACCATGTCTTGGCGAGGTGGATCCCCATGCCGGTCATGGTGGAACGCAGGCTAAAAGCCACCCCCGCATAGGGGCCCCCTGAGCTCTCTCTACATGCGTCTGCCTCGGGCACGCCTCTCGAGAGTCTCAGCCACAGAATGTGGACCCCATGCCAAGAGCATGGCGGATTTTTTGTGCTTCTGGCCACGCCAGTGTAATGAACCTATATTTCAGGACAATTTGAACTCTTGCGCATCGCGTCAACATATTTTGCGACTTCGGCAAAGCTGTTATTGCTATTTATTCTCGCTAGTATGATCCCTCCTGTGTATCTCACGAGCGGGGGCTAGCAGGGTGCCATGCCACGGGAGCATCCCGGCAGCGCCTCAAACCCAAGGGATCCGAGCTCTGAACTTGCGGGTCAGCTCTCATGCATGTCAACTCCTAAGGAGCTCTGAACTCATGGGTCAGCTCCCGTGCACGTCAACTCACCAAGGATCACCAAAAACCTTGGTGCTTGTTCTCCTCGCGAGACACACATGAAGGAACCTACGAGCACAAGTTATCTAACTATCTATTGCTTGTGGGTATGCCTATCTGTCCAAGTGCAGGAAACAGGCATCGGGCACCCTCTCCAAGGCAAAAACATCTCGCCAGGGAACCAACACCCTCTCCAAGGCAGAATGCCTCGCTAAGCTAAGTACAAACACTTGGTTAAATTTCCTCTTGCTGGTTTTTTGCCCCTCGAGGCTCTTTTCTCTCTCCCACGCCTCATGGGTTGCTTGCACGTCAAAGGGGAGCCCCAAGCATCGCGCTTCGAGGAGCTCTTACTTCTTAAGGCCTCACACACCCCCCCGGCCTTGTGGAGCCATGACTCTCACATACCGAAGCGGCGGTGGTGTAGCGCTAAGAGAGGGTCCTGAGACGTAGAGCGAAAAAGACATGAGGAGGAAAGACAAAGGTTTCCCGAGGGACATTCACAAGCACACTCCAATATAACTTGACAAGTTCTTACAAAGTTTACAATCAAAATGGCTAAGATAAATGTGCCCTCTGCACGTCCAGCTACAGGCAAGGAGCTCAAGCCGTCGCGCCTCCTGAGGTGCCTGCCTGGTCCACGGCGGTTTCCGCCTCTCCCAGGGCATCCTCGTCGTCGCCTTCGATCACCACTTGGTCAAATTTCTTGGCGAATGCGTCGGCGGCCTGCGTGGCGGTCTCCCGCGCCTTGTCGCTGATGGCGCGCGGCGGCGCCATCACGTCCTCAAGATCAAGCGAGGGCTGGAGCCTCACGAGGTTGTTGAAGACGTTGGTGACGGCGACGACAAGGAGGTCGCGACTCTACTCCACAACGCGCTTGTCAAAGCTCTTCGCGACCCCTTCAAGCTTTCCGAGGAACTGCTCGAAGAAGTGCGAATACGAGGTTTCGTCGTCGGTCGCTGCGGAGAAGGAGGGGACGTCGATCCTCAGATCTTTCCCGACCGCGCGCACGCGGCTCACCAAGCTCTGGAGAATGCTCTGCCGCTGGCGCGTCATGAACCGGTCAACCTGGCGCTGGTCCCGTGCTTGCTCCGCCAGGGCCGCGGCCGGCCCCACCTGCTGCCGGAGCTCGTCCAGGTCCCTCTCCAGGGCGAAGGCGTTTCCCTCAGCGCGCGCCTGGGCCTCCCGAGAGACCTCGAGGCAAGAGGTCAACCGCTTCTCCTCCTGCTCGAGCTCCTTGATGCGCTTCTCGAGCTCCTTGCGCTTGGTCTTGAGGCGGTCCTCATGCTTCGCGACCTTCTCGTCATACTCTTTGGCGAGGCCCTCGCGGACGAGCTTGACCTTGAGGTCGGCATCTTCTTGGAGCCTCTTCCGCTCCGCCGTGAGGTTGGCCTCGTCGGCGGCCACCCGACCCTCACGCTCCTCCAGCTGCCCCTCGCGGGTGGCCTGGTCCTTCTCGAGCAGCTGGACCTGCTCCTCGCGCCTGAGCAGCTCTTTCTCTCGGAGGGAGAGCTCCCCCTCACGCCGCACCAGCTCCGCCTCGCGGGGCGCCAGCTGTCCCTCGCGAGCATCCAGCAGCTCGCGGAGCTCCTTCAGGCTGGCCCGGGTGATCTCGGAGTCGGCAGCAAACTTCTGCTCCGCAGCCGCCAGCTCCTGGTGCTTGGTGGTGGTCTCCTCCTCGAGTGCCTCCCTGGCGGCGTCGAGCTCGTCCATCACCTCCTGCGCCTCCCGCTTGACGCTGTCGCGGGTCTCTTTGGCGAAGCGGATCGCTTCCTCGCGCGCCGCCTTTGCCGCCGCGTCCTGCCGGCGGCACATCTCCACCCTCTCGTGGAGAAGAGTCCAGGCTTCGCCGAGCCTTGCCCTCTCCTCCGCCAGGGCGTCTTCTTCCTTGGCAAGCTGCTCCTCCAGCCCGTCGAGCGCCCGCCGCGCCCGGTTGAGGATGATCCGGCGATGGGCTGCTTGACGCTGCGGCGCTTGCAGCGCCAAGGAGACTCCCGCGCCACTGCTGGGCGCAGTCCCCTCGATCCTCGTCGAGGCGCCCGGGTCCTGCCTCGGACCCACGACCGCCTCTGGTGCGATCCGGGGGCTTGTGGAGGCGCCTTCTTCGGCGCTCGCTTCGGTTGCCCTCTGGGGGCTGGGCGCCCTCTCGCGCTCAGCTTCTGCACCAGTGGGCTCCGGCGGCACCACCGCCTCCTGCTCCTCAGGGGCGCCTCCGGCCCCCTCTGCAACAACCACGTCCGCCGCGGCCTCGGGCGCGTCAGCCCTTCTCGAGGAGGCCTCCTCCTCTGGAGGCGGCTCCATGACGATGTCTTCGTCCACCCTCTCCTCCTCCGTCTCCTGCTGGACGGGAGGGGTTGCCGCCCTAGTTGGCGACGGCGCCGCCTCTACGGTCACCTCCTCCACGCGGTGTTCCGCCGCAGGAGAAGTCACCGCCCGAATTGGCGACAGCATGGCCTCCTCGGCCACCACCGCCTCCGCGCGGTGCTCGACCACGGGAGGAACGACTGCCTGCTGCGGCTCGCCAGCCGCAGGCGTCTCCGCGACGACGCTGGTGGTCTCTCCAGCCTGGCCGAGCCGCCGCCTCTTTGGCTCCGCAGGCTGCCTGAAAGGGAAACAAGTTGGAAATCCTTCAAGGGGGTTTCCTCAGAAACAAGATGTTGAGGGAAAAAGAAAGATCAAAGACTTACTCGCCGGCCATCACCCACACCCTCTTCTTCGCCTTGGGTGGCTGGGTGTGGCTTGCTCCGGCCTCCTCCCGGGCCGCTCCTGTCTCCGCGCGAGGGATGTCTCTCGCGGTTGCGGCCCTCCTGTCGTGGACGGCCTTGGAGCGGGGTTCGCAGCGCCCTCTTCCGCCGCCGCTCGTCTCCTCCTCCTCTTCGGCGCGCTGGGAGCGGACGACGCGGAAGGCATCCTCCTCGTCGCCGGAGGAGAGCACCTGGAGATCCACCTCGGCGTGGGCGCTCCTGGAGGAGCCGATGCCCTCACCAATGGGGTCAGTGCCCCTCGAAGCCTCGTCCTCGCCAAGGGGGTCCTCGCTTCTCGAGGCCTCCTCCTCGGCGGACTCCTCAGCCTCCTCAGCCTCCGGAGGCTCGTCCATGTACTCCAGCTCCACCGCCCACGGGTTAGGGCGAGGCCCGTGGTGCCCCACGGGCACAATTCCCCACTCGTCGAACGTGGGCATGTGCGCGCGCTGCTCCGCGATGCTTTCATCGGCGAAGCAGATGAGCGGCTTGGCCGCCTCCTTATTGGCGGACGGGATCTCCGACGTCGTGAAGAGAACGCCCATGACCTGGCGAAGTACATCAGGCTCGAAGCCGTCCCTGCTTAGCCGCATTGTGTCATCCTTGCCGTCATATCGCCACACCGGCTCGGCGTGCTATTGGAGGGGGGCGATGCGGCGCCTGGTGAAGTCCTTTGCCACCATCTGGCCGGTGACCTCTGCCTCGCGGATGCGCCGGATATACTCGTACACCACGTCAAGCCTCGAGCCCCTGAAGTCCGCGCTCGCCCAGCGCGCCCACTTCCTCGGGGGCCCCTCGGGCACCTCCAGGAGAGGGTGTGTGGCCTTGGCGTCGACGAAGAGCCACTTCTCGCGGAACTTGTCCACTTTCTTCGTCACCTTGGTGATGGCGTCCTCGCCGCACCAGGCGATGGGGATGTAGTTATCGCTCCTGGCGTCGGCGATGCGGAAGGAGACGCATCCGAGCCGTTCGCCCTGGGCGGTGTTCCGAAGGGAATAGAAGCTGCGGAAGAGCGCCACCGAGGGGCGGATGCCGACGTAGGCCTCGCAGAAGTGGGCGAAGATGGCAAGGATGAGGATGGAATTGGGATGAAGATGGAGCAGTTGGATCTGGTACACCTCCAAGATCGCCAGGAGGAAATCGGAGAAGGGTGGCACCAGGCCGGCGTAGAGAGTATGGAGAAAGATGGGGTAGAACGCCTCGGTGAGCCTGCTGCCAGCCGGCCTCATTTCGGTGGCGCCGTGCTCGTTGGTTTTCGCCGCGCCAGGTGGCGCATCGTCGCTATCGTCGCCGCGGTGACACGCGTCCGCGGCAGAGCTCTCTCGAAAGCAGCGGCGCGCGCCATTGCCGCGGACGTGCCCGCCTGCACCGTGGCTTTGCCCTTCGGGTCGGTGGCTGCTTTCTTGGGCGCCATCGGTCGCCGGAGAAGAAGAAGACAAGGACTCTGGAGCTGGAGCGCTCTGGAGAGATTGGAGGCGTGGGGAGAAGTTTGCGGAAGAGTTATGGGAGAAGTGATGGGCGCCGACCGCGCGTCCAGGCTTTATTGACCAACACCCGAGTCGTGGCGGGCCCCGCCACATCGCCCGTTGGAGCCGAGGAGGTCGTGGCCGCGGGCGCAACCGCTGCGTGCCACGTGTCGCGGCCCTGTCAGGCATCTTTGGCCCCTCGACGCTTCGCCTTCGTCATGGGCCTCGGTGTGCCCGTCGCGGGCCCGGGGGCTACTGTCGGCACAGTGGAAACCAGGGTACCACGGGCCGGCCTGCCAGGGCCCACAAGATTCTTTGGATGATTTTCGCTAAGGACCAGGCTCTCCAAGCCTGGCGAGCTTCGCGAGGATTTTTCCCCTCGCGAAGGGTTTTTTCTCCTCGCCAAGGATTCTCTCCCTTGGCGAGGGATCGCTCCTCGACAAGGCGTCTCCGACGCCGCCCGCAATTCTGCTAAGGACCAAGCTGAAGGCTCGGCGAGGCTTTTCGCCTCGCGAAGCGCCTGCCTCGTGAAGCCATCTCTGCCCCCGCGGCAGAGCGCACATGGGCTCTGCGCCATGTGCAGAGTGACGCGCGTGCCTACGCGTGATGACGACGACGCCGCAGTTGCCGTTTCCATGTATAAAGCAGTCAACAAAGCGGAGCCAAGCAAAGCGGACAACGAGTATTGCCTCTTTGGTGACAAGGGAACAGTCTGCAGCTACGCTCCAAGGACGACGTCACCGTGGGTCACCTCCCACCTCGGCAAGCGCCAGCCCACCGTCCAGCTGGTCGGTGCCCCTTTTCAGCTTTGGTGACGCCGCTCCCCTGCCGTGGACCGCGTCCACGAGCTTTACCTTTATGGTGGACTTCACCTTTACGGTGCACCGCGCCTCCTCTGTCGTCGCCATGTGGTAGCCCTTCCCGCCCAAATGTTTGGGCGGAAGAGGTCCGAGGCGCCTATAAAAGGAGAAGGGGTGCACCCAAGCAAAGGGTTGGATCTTTGGTTCGACTCTTCACTAGGTTCGATCTTCGGTTGGTGCAAACCCTATTAGACCAAACCCTAGATCTGAAGACTAGCAAGCAGCCATTGTTAGCCACCTCGAGCTCGACAAGCTCTCCTTGTACTGTGAACTCTCCAAGCAGTGCAATACACAAAAGCAGGACGTAGGGGTTTTACCTCCACAAGAGGGCCCTGAACCTGGGTAAGACCGAGTGTTCTCTTTCTGCAGTGCTGTCCCGCAGCGAGTCCGACGAGCACCGTCGCCGGGGCACGTTGAGGGTTGTTTGATTCCGTGTTCAGCCCCTTACTCGATCCTTCTCAAGACACCCCCAGTTCCTGGGACAGTTCTCCGACAGCGCTGGAAGGAGAGGTCGCTTCTCAGGGAAGGAGATGCGGCCGGAACAGTTGCCGATATGGAAGTAGCTTCCAATTTCCTCAATTTTTTTGTACTACTCTGCCTGCTGGCAAGGGGCGCTTTACGCTCGCTGTGAATATGGTTTTGTTATGAGGTATGTATCACTCACATATTATCCATCGTATGTACTACTCCCTTTGTATCAAAATGTAAGATGTTTTAGTCTTTTTCTTTCTATCCGTATTTAGACATGTTTTTGTGTAAGGTTCAAATAGATCTTGCACTAAAACATGTCTAAATACGGAGAAAAAACAAAATGTTAAAACATCTTACATTTTGATACGGAGGGAGTAGTTTATTTCTTTTATCATCATGATAATTTTCATTAATGTTAATTGTAACGTGGATTTTGGTTTTTTTCCGGAATAAGCTTGTCTGATGACAAGTATCAAGTAATCAAGTTACCAAAAGGAGACAAAGGGACACCTCGTCTAGGAAAATCCAAGAGAGGGGTGTATTGTGCATTGCTCCACGGACGACAAACATGTGAAATTTGGTTTCTCGATGAATCGTGTGGTCCTATGGAGTGGGCTTTGTTGAATGAAATCAATCTTCAGTCCATATGCACAAACTTTCTGAAGACAGATTGAGCTATGCACCTTGGGTGCTTGGCATCATATTGATCAACTTATATAGTGTCTTACATGTACATCGTGCACACAGAAGTGGCAGAGAATCGTGCGAGCAGTTGAGCACGCTATGAGTACATCGTGGGAACGTGAGAGAGGGAGTGGGCGACCAGGTCAGCAGATATGCGCTAACACCCCGCCGCAGCTGCTGTGTCCGGAGGCCGGACACACAAGCTGGACCTGAACTCCTGGAAGGCTGCTGTCGGCAGGCCTTTTGTCATCACGTCAGCAAACTGCTGCGTCGTAGGTACATGAAGAACGCGAAGCTGGCCGAGCGCGACTTTCTCCCGCACGAAGTGGATGTCGAGCTCGATATGCTTGGTGCGACGATGGTGCACCGGGTTCGCCGCCATGTAGACGGCAGAAATATTGTCGCAGTAGACCACTGTGGCCTTGGGGATGATGACGTGAAGCTCACTGAGTAGTTGGCGGAGCCAGCAGCACTCGGCGACCACATTGGCCACGGCGCGGTACTCGGCTTCCGCACTGGAGCGCGAGACTGTCGGTTGTCGCTTGGATGACCAAGACACCAAGGAGTCACCGAGGTAGACGGCGTAGCCCGATGTCGAGCAGCGAGTGTCGGGGCAGCCAGCCCAATCGGCGTCGGAGTAGCCGATGAGGTCCAGTGTGGGCGACCGGTGGATATGCAGGCCGTGGTCGTCGGTGCCACGGATGTAGCGCAGGACGCGCTTGACCATGGCGAGGTGGTGCACGCGCGGGTCGTGCATGTGGAGACATGCCTGCTGCACAGCGTAACTGAGGTCGGGGCGCGTCATCGTCAGGTACTGGAGGCCGCCGACGATGCTGCGATACTCCGAGGCATCTTCCACAGGGGTGCCGGCGTTGGCGGAGAGCTTGGCGTGCGTGTCGACCGGCGTAGACACCGGCCGGCAGTCCACCATGTTGGCACGATCAAGAAGCTCTTCCGCATACTTTTGTTGGGACAGGAAGAAGCCGGTGGCGTCCCGAGTGACGCGGATGCCGAGGAAGAAGTGCAGTGGCCCGAGATCCTTCATCGAGAACTCGCCCAGGAGCTGTTCGATCAAATGACGGAGCAGCGCAGGAGAGGACGCCGTGAGCACGACGTCATCCACATAGAGTAGCAGGTAGGCAGTGTCGTGACCCCGCCGTAGTACGAACAGCGAGGTGTCGGATTTGTTGGAGACGAAGCCGATGCGACCGAGGAACTGCGCGAACCGCTCGTACCAAGCGCGGGGCGCCTGCTTGAGGCCGTACAATGACTTGTCGAGGAGGCAGACGTGCTCGGGTCGAGTGTCGTCGACGAAACCCACAGGCTGCTGGCAGTACACGCGTTCGCGAAGGTGCCCTTGCAAGAACGCATTGTTGACGTCCATTTGATGGACGGGCCAGTCGCGGGCGGACGCGATGGCGAGGACGGCGCGCACGGTGGCCGATTTGACCACGGGGCTGAAGGTCTCCGAGAAGTCGACGCCGGGGCGTTGCGAGAACCCACGCACGACCCAGCGCGCCTTGTACCGCTCCAGGGTGCCATCGGCACGGAACTTGTGGCGGAACAGCCACTTGCCGCTGACAATGTTGGCGTTCGGCGGGCGCGGCACCAGCTCCCACGTCCTGTTACTCATCAGGGCCCTGTACTCCTCCTGCATAGCTGTTAGCCACGACGGATCACGCAGCGCAGTCCGCACAGACTTGGGTATGGGTGAGATGGATGGTGAATCGGTGGTGACATGGGCATATTTTGGGTTAGGCTGGAATATGCCATGTTGGGCACGGGTGATCATGGTGTGTGTCGGGACAGGTGCTGGACGACGTCGTGCAGGAGGTTGTGAAGAGGGTGCGTGAGTTTGGGTGGGTTGTGGAGCCGCACAAGGCACGGGCGAGTTGGCGACCGGCGTGCGAGTGCACGTATGGGGCACAGACGGCGTGAGCACGGGAGTGCTGGAGCATGCCGGGGACGCGGACGAGGTGGGCACGGGCGTGCTGGAGCGTGCCGGGGGCGAGGATGGCGCACACAGTGGCGGTGCGGCCGTGCGAGAGCGCGTCAGGGGCGCGAGTGTCGCCGGTGGCGTCACGTCGTCGGTGGCAGGGAGCAACTCCGGTGGTGGCGACACGGATGCAAAGGGGAACTGCTGCTCGTCGAAGTAGACGTGGCGAGAGATGAGAACACGCCCTGTGGCACGGTTCAGGCAGCGGTAGCCCTTGTGATCTGGCGAGTAACCAAGGAATACGCAGGCGGCAGAGCGTGGAGCGAGCTTGTGGGCGGCAGTGGCGCTAGTGTTAGGGTAGCAGAGGCAGCCGAACACGCGAACGCCGCTGTAGTCTGGTGGGGCGCAGTATAGGAGCTCGAACGGTGAGAGGAATCGACGAACGCGACATGGCCGGCGATTGTGAAGAAAAGTGGCCGTGGCGAGCGCTTCTGCCCAGAACATGGGCGGCATGGAGGCATGGACGAGCATGGCACGGACTGTTTCGTTAAGGGTGCGCAGCATCCGTTCGGCGCGGCCGTTTTGAGCGGAGGTATAGGGGCATGACATGCGGAAGGCTATGCCGTGGGTGTCGAAGAAGGCACGGGCCGCGTGACTGTCGAACTCGCGCCCGTTGTCAGCCTGGAGTGTGAGAACGGGGAGGTTGAAGTGGTTCTGAACTAGCGCATGAAATTTCTGAATCGTGGCTAGAGCATCAGATTTATACCGCAAAGGAAAAGTCCACGAGAAGTGACTGTAATCATCAAGGAGCAGCAAATAGTAACGAAAACCTGATGAACTTAATATGGGCGATGTCCAGACATCGCAATGTACAAGCTGAAAAGGGAAAAAGGAAACATGCTGCGATTCTGAAAAGGGAAACCTAACATTTTTTCCTATTTGACATGCATGACAAGTATGTGACGGCGGGTCTGGAGCGCCGGGGGCGATGCAGCGAAGAACACGGGCCAACGTTTCTCGTCCAGGGTGGCCTAGGCGCTGGTGCCAGAGATCGGTGGAGATGGAGGCGCTGGCGTGGAGGCTGTAGTGGGGCGAGGGCACGCTGACGGGGTACAGATCGCCGGTGGAGTTACATCGGAGGATCACCCTCCGGGTTAGCCGGTCCTTAACAGAAAAACCAAGATTGTCAAATTCGACATTAACGGGATTATCACGACACAAAGATTTAACAGAGATAAGGTTTTTGATGAGAGAGGGGGAAACGAGCACGTTGCGGAGGTGAATTGGGGAGGTGGAGGTGGGAATGGCGAGGTGGCCGGAGTGCAAGACTGGCAGCATGTTGCCGTTACCAACAACTATGCGAGAAGAAGATGGAGCAAGGTCTGAGAGCATACCGGGCGAGGAGGACATGTGCGAGGACGCTCCGGTGTCGAGGTGCCACTCGTTTGACGGCGGCGGCGGCGGCATCTGCTGCTGCTGAAGAGACATGTTGTTCAGCGCTTGGATCAGCGCAGACTGGTTCCAGGCCGCTCCGTTGTAGTAGGGTGCAGCCGGCGGCTGCTGTGGCGGGGCGTGGTGAGCAGCATGTCCGGCGAACGGCGATGGCGTGCTGGGGACCGGGCCGAGGAGGCTCGATCCTGGAGCGTGAGGGCGCCATGGCATGGGCCAGGCGTGCACCATGCCCGTCCATGGGTTGGTGGCGGGAGCAGGCAGCTGGACGACACGCCCGACAGTCTGGCCACTAGTGGACGACGAGCCGCTTGAGGAACCGCCAGCGTCGTTGGACTGCTGGGTGGTCTTGCCCTTGCCTCTGTTCCGGTTCCGGTTGCCGTTGCGGTTGCCGTTGCCGTTGCCGTTGCTGTTGCCGGTGTTGTGGTAGGGTGCTGGGGCTGGGGCAGCAGGTGGTGGCACACGACCAGCATGGAGCGCCGTGTCAGACGGCGGCGGCGACGCCATGTTCAGGCGTGACTCCTCCAGAATCAGGAACGCACGGCACCGCAGGAACGAGGGGAATGGGGCCTGCATCGTCAGAATGGGAATGGCATAGAAGTACCGGGGATTCAGACCACGGAACATGTTCATCACTTGCGCCTTGTCGTCGACGGGGAAGCCGAGGTCAGCGAGCTGGTCGGCGTACTCCTTGAGCCGGGCGAAGTAGCGCAGCATGGACATGTCGCCTTGCTCCAGGCGACGGAAGTCGGTGCCAATGAACACCGCCTGTGTCTCCGCGTTGTCGAGGAAGAGGGACGCGATGGCGCTCCACACGCTCGCCGCGGTAGGGTGCCGCTGGTGGACGAGGGAGAGGATCTCTGGGGACACGCGGTTGTACAGCCACGACGTGATGAACGCGTCGTCCTGCACCCACTGCGCATCGGTGGGACGTGGCGGGCCGAGGATGTGCTCCATGACGCCGAACTTGGCGAAGGCTAGCTCGAACATGGTGCGCCACGGGGAGTAGTTCGACGGGTTGAGGCTGAGCACGACCGGCACGTGCTGGTTGATGTAGACCGCGCCCAATGGCGACGGAGCAGGCGCCGGTGCAGCCGGGGCAGCGCCGAGCTGGTAGAGCGGCATGGGCGCAGGGGGGATGAAGAGTGCCGCCGAGGCCGGTGGAGGAGGCGCAACCGGCACGGCCAGAGCTGGGGCCGGCGCCGCAGGAGGTGCAGATGCGACGGGCAGGGGAGCGGCAGGGACGGAGCTGGCGCCGGGAGCGGCGTTTGCAGCAGATGCGCCGGCCTGGTTGAATGCCCCAGCGAGGTCACGGACATAGCCTGGGGGAGGAGTGGCCATCGTGCTCGCCGGAGGGAAGCAGCGGAAGTTTTGGTGGAGAGGTTCAGGAACGGGGAGCGTCTGATACCATGAAGACAGATTGAGCTATGCACCTTGGGTGCTTGGCATCATATTGATCAACTTATATAGTGTCTTGAACCTGGGCCCATCGTGCACACAGAAGTGGCAGAGAATCGTGCGAGCAGTTGAGCACGCTATGAGTACATCGTGGGAACGTGAGAGAGGGAGTGGGCGACCAGGTCAGCAGATATGCGCTAACACTTTCAAAGTGTACATGGTGATGATGGACCATGGATCCAACAACAGCACGGCCAGAAGGAGGGGTTGTCAATACATGGTGACATTAACCTTAAACTCGTTGAAGACAACAAGGAAGCATTACCGAAAGATGGTTTTGAATGGGACCCTAACGATGGAAATATGGTTGACACCGCAGACTTGCCTCGAGACAGCGACGGTTACGCTCCTTATTTTGAGTGTCTTGGATTCCATCCGTATAAAGAGATTGTGTTGTTGCATTGGTTCAATGACACAGTAGCATACTATTTTGATAGCTCGAAGCTTAAGGTTCGATACTTAGGCAAGATGACGCACCCGTGTACCGAGATAGAAGTTTCTTTTGCATATGCCCCATGTTGGACTGGGGGATTACCTGGAAGCACTTAATGCTAATATCTGCCAAACGGGTGTAATTTGTATACAAGTAAACTCAAGTTGATCTTTGTTATTTTAGTTTATCCACCATCAACCCGTGTGCTTGCACGGGCTACCCATTTTGTAGAACTAGAAAGATACCATGCACGTTGCGGCCGAAATCTCTTTAAGAATTTTATCGTGTAGATAAAGGCATATAAGACCCATGATATATGAATTTGTTTATGAAGTAGTCAATTGATCACAACTGTCAAAAAGGCTACATTTTAATTGATCGTGATTTCTTTTGTATTTGATGATTGAAAACCGGTGACGTGGACAATTGGATTGATAAAAAGAAGATGATGTGGCTATGTTGCATGCAAGAAAATATTGGCTTTAATGAATGTTAGTGTGATGACATGGATATTTGGTTGGCTAAGAGAATGTATGATGTAGATAGTTTGTATGTTGAAATAGAAAAATAAAAAATGCATGTTAGTGGGTTTTGCTTTATAAAAGGTATAGATAGGTAAGGTTAATATCGGAAACCTCAAAGGCATTTGTACGTGTGCATTTCTTTTTTACACATTGGAATATGACATGTAAATGATCATCTTTAAATTGTAGATTCGTGTTGTATATTCCTTCATTTAGTTACTTGGCATAATTATACTGGTCATAGTAAAAGACAATTGTATGGCCACAAATATTAGTTGCTCAAAATATTTGGTTGAATTTGGTGAGCAATGCAGCGGCTGATGTTGTCGTTGCTGCTTGTTGCTCAAAATATCAAGTAATCAAGTTACCAAAAGGAGACAAAGGAACACCTCGTCTAGGAAAATTCAAGAGAGGGGTGTACTGTGCATTGCTCCACGGACAACAAACATGTTAAATTTGGTTTCTCGAAGAATCGCGTGGTCCTATGGAGACTGGAGTGGGCTTTGTTGAATGAAATCAATCTTCAGTCCATATGCAAAAAATATCAAAGTGTACATGGTGATGATGAACCATGGATCCAACAACCGCATGGCCAGAAGGAGTGGTTGTCAATAAATGACATTAACCATAAACTCGTTGAAGACAACAAAAAAGCATTGCCAAAAGATCATTTTGAATGGGACTCTAACGATGGAAATATTGTTGACACTACAGACTTGCCTAGCGACGGTTACGCTCCTTATTTTGAGTGTCTTGGATTCCATCCGTATAAAGAGATTGTCTTGTTGCATTGGTTCAATGAAACAATAGCATAATATTTTGATAGCTCGAAGGTTCGATACTTAGGCAAGATGACTTACCCGTGTACCGAGATAGAAGTGTCTTTTGCATATGCCCCATGTTGGACCGGGGGATTACTTGGAAGCACTTAATGCTAATATCTGCCACACAAGTGTAATTTGTATACAACTAAACTCAAGTTTATCTTTGTTATTTTAGTTTATGGGTCTGTCTAAATCTCAGCTAGCTGAGAATTAACCTAGTTGACTGAGAATTAAGCGTCGACGTAAGCTAGCGTTCACTAGCTGTTCCATGGTCATGCTCATTTTTATTTTGCTTAGCCCAGTTAGTCTAGTGTGCCGTCGCTGTGCTCGCCCCGAAAGTGTACGCGTACGTGAATACGTAGATTTTCTGACGATCATGCAGCCAAAATCCAAGCATTTATGAACATTTTTTCTTAGGTGTAACGACATTTATAACTAGAAAAAAATCATTTACAAGAAAAAAAAAGAGTTGTAACTCCACATGCAATCAGTTGCGAACGCACTTGAAGCTGAAAATAGTCTCGATTGTAATTTGAAAAAAAAGTCTCTACAACAAAATAATCTTAGTTTCAACTCGACTTGCAACTGAAGAAATCTCTGCGACCGCACTTGCAACTGAAAAATAACCCCGGTAACAATTTCTTTTTTAAATATCCACAATAAAATAATCTCAGTTGCAACTCCATTTGCAACTGGAGAAATCTCAGTTGCGACCACACTTGCAACTGAAAATAACCCCGGTTATAATTTCTTCAAAAAAAAATCTTCACAATAAATAAGCTCAGTTGCAACTCCACTTGCAACTGGAAATTTCTCAGTTGCGACCGTACTTGCAACTGAAAATAGTTTCGGTTACATTTGACAGAAAGAAAAATCAAAAATAATCTCAGTTGCAACTCCACTTGCAACTCGAGAAATCTCAGTTGCGACCACACTTGCAACTGAAAATAACCCAGTTACAATTTTTTTTCTAAAATCTCCACAATAAATATGCTCGGTTGCAACTCCACTTGCAACTAAAAAAATCTCAGTTGCGACCATACTTGCAACTGAAAATAGCTTCGGTTACATTTGTCAGAAAGAAAAATCTTCACAACAAAATAATCTCAATTGCATCTCCACTTGCAATTGGAGAAATCTCAGTTGCGACCGTATTTGCAACTAAAAATAGTTTCGGTTACATTCATCAAAAATAAAAATATGCACAACAGAATAATCTCAATTGCCTCTCCACTTGCAACTGGAGAAATCTTGAAAAATAAACTTTTTCTAAAATGTTCACAAAAAATAATCTTAGTTGCAACTACACTTGTAACTGGAGAAATCTCAGTTGCAACCGCACTTGCAACTGAAAAATAACCGAAGTTATAATTTTTTTTTAATCTCCACAATAAAATAACCTTAGTTTCAACACCATTTGCAACTGGAAAAGTCTCCGTTGCGACCGTACTTGCAACTGAAAATAGTTTCGGTTATATTTGTCAGAAAGAAAAATCTCCACAATAAAATAACCTCAGTTGCAACTCCACTTGCAACTGGAAAAATCTCAGTTGTGACTGTACTTGCAACTAAAAATAGTTTCTGTTACATTTGTCAGAAAGAAAAATCTTCACAACAAAATAATCTCAATTGCATCTCCACTTGCAATTGGAGAAATCTCGGTTGCCACCGTACTTGCAACTAAAAATAGTTTCGGTTAAATTTGTCAAAAACAAAAATATGCACGACAGAATAATCTCAATTGCATCTCCACTTGCAACTGGGAAAAACTTGAAAAATTAACTATTTTAAAAATCTTCACAAAAAAATAATTTCAGTTGCAACTCCACTTCTAAATCTCAGTTGCGACCGCACCTGCAATTGAAAAATTGTCTCGGTTACAATTTTGAGAAAAAACTCCACAACAAAATAATCTCAGTTGCAACTAAATTTGCAACTGGAAGAATCTCAGTTGCAATCTCACCACAACTAAAAAAATCCAGCTGCCAGGACAACTACAAATTGAAAAGAAAGTATTTCAATAATCTCAGTTGCAACTATACATGCAACCGAAAATAATCTCAGTTGCAACTACACATGAAGTATTTATAATTTTCAAAAATAAAAATAAAACATAAAACAAAGTCAAAAATATGAAAGATAAAACACATATCATTTAAGGTGGTTATGCACAAAAAAAAATACAAAAAAAAAACAAAGTGCGAATGCTGTACTATAAGAATACTGATCAATAGAAACGCTACAAGCATCTCAATGGCGTGGTGGCTGCGTAGTACAGCGAGTACACTGATGGTCTTGTGTTCGAATCATATTAAGAGCAGTTTCTTTCTTTTATTGTTGAGCCGGTTCAAAACAACAAAAAACAAAATAACAAAACAGCAAAAAAAAAACAATCTCCGCGTAGCATCTAACTGTTGGGAATATGCCCTAGAGGCAATAATAAAATGGTTTATTAGCATATTCATGTTTATGATAATGGTTTATTATCCATGCTATAATTATATTAACCGGAAACATAATACATGTGTGGAATATAAACACCAGGTGTCCCTAGTAAGCCTCTACCGGACTAGTTCGTTAGTCAAGAGATGGTTATAGTTTCCTAACCATGGACTTGTTACAGTCACTTGATAACGGAGTCATATCATTAGGAGTAATGATGTGATGGACAAGACCCAAATAATAAAGAGTTGCAATTGATCGTGTCACAACAGTTTTATTGTCAACACTTTTAGTATGCCAAGTATAGTTTTCTTAGACCATGAGATTATGTCACTCCCGTTTACCGGAGGAATACTTTGTGGACATCAAACGTCACTTCGTAACTGGGTGATTATAAAGGTGGCTTTCAGGTATCTCCGATGGTATTTGTTGGGTGACATGAATCAAGACTGGGATTTGTCCTTCCTTGTGACGGAAAAGATATCTCTGGGCCCTCTCGGTAATATAGCATCAGAAAGGTTGCAACCATGTGATTAAGTGGTAATCACGGAGATCCTGTATTATGGACGAGTAAAGAGAATTTGCCAGGTAACGAGATAGAACTAGATATGGAGATATCGACGATCAAATCTCGGGCAAATTAAATATCGGTGAGACAAAGGGAATCGTATATGAGATTAAGAATCTCCGGCATCGTGGTTCAATCGATAAAGAACTTCGTTGAATATGTAGGAGTCAATATGGGCATCCCGGTCCCGCTATTGATTATTGATATGATCATGTCTGCATGTTCTCGAACCCGTAGGGTCACACACTTAACGCTCCGATGTAGCTAGGGTTAGCGATGAGATATTTTGATGGAATGAACGAATGGTGATTCGGAGTCTCGGATAGGATCCCGGACATCACGAGGAGTTTCGGAGTGGTCCGGAGAATAAGATTCATATAAGGAAAGTGGTTTCCGGAGGTTTAGAAAGGTTCGGGAATTTATCGGTAAAGTATCGGAAAGTTCTAGAAGGTTCTAGAGGGGTCTAGAAGTGGGGCCCATAGGAGTATGGGGCCCACAAGGCATGACGTGGTAGTGGGCTGGCCTAATGGGCCAGCCGCACCACACCCTCAATGGCCCACTCGGGCCAAGCTTCTAGAAGGGGGGGGCGGCCGAAACCCTAGGCTTGGCTTGGGGGCCAAGCCTCCCCCTTGCCGCCGGCCCTAAGAGGGCAAGGGGCGCAGCCCCCCTGGCCACCTATATAAGGAGGGGCTGGGGGAGGGCTGCCGCACCCCTGGAGCTCCCTCCTGCCCTAGCCGCCGCAGCCCTCCCCTGCCGCACCACCTCTCCTTAGCGCCACCCCTCCCCGTAGGGCTGCCGCCATCTCCTCCCTACAAGATGCTGCACCACCCCTAGCCGTAGGGCTGCTGCACCATGCCCTCCTCTCCCTCTCCCTCTCACATGGCTTGGCGAAGCCCTGTCGGATGGAGCACTCCACCATCAACGCCACCACAACCGTCGTGGTGCCGAGATCCATCTAGCCATCTCCACCTTGCTTGCGGGATCAAGAAGGAGGAGATCTACATCGAGCCGTACGTGTGGATACCGTGGAGGTGCTGCCCGTTGCGGCACTTCATCGGATTAGACTTCGAGGAAATACATCTCCTCGCGACTAGATGAGTCTAGTTGCGGGGATCGACTAGCCAACCCCTGCACCGACAAAACGCGTTTGTTGATCTTCAAGGGTAAGAGATTGGATCTCATCTTCGCTACCTCCATCTAGTAGATCTAGATCCTTGGGGTTTATTCCGCTTGTTGCGTAGGAAAATTTTTGTTTTCTATGCTGCGATCCCATCACTAACAGCTATCAAATCGACTGAGCTCTAAGTTAGTTCTCAGCTAGCTGAGAATTAGCAAAATCGTTAGTTTATCGACCATCAAACCGTACGGGCTTGCACATGCTACCCATTTTGCAGAATAGGTTAATATCGGAACTAAAAGGGATTTTTTATTGAATTTTTTTAGTTTATCCATCATCAACCCGTGTGGGCTTGCACGGGCTACCCATTTTGTAGAACTAGAAAGATACCCCGCATGTTGCGGCGGAAATCTCTTTAAGAATTTTATCATGTAGATAAAGGCATATAAGACCCATGATATATGAATTTGTTTATCAAGTAGTCAATTGATCACAACTGTCGAAAAGGCTACATTTTTTATTGACGTGATTTTTTTGTATGATGATTAAAAACCGGTGACCACTGATGGAAAACGGGGCTTTTGTCCCGGTTCCCCAGCCCCTTTAGTCCCGGTTGCACATCCGGGACAGCGCAATCGGGACTAAAGCCCCAACCTTTAGTCCCGGTTCTGTTACGAACCGGGACCAAAGGGTCCCGACGTGGCAGCGCGCAGTGCCGCGCCTGTCAGAGGACCTTTAGTCCCGGTTCTAGCCACGAACCGGGACTAAAGGTTTATTCTGTTTTTTTTGTTTTGCTGTTTTTCTTTATATTGTTTGTTTGTTTTACTGTTTTTCGTTTATTTTTTCATTTATTGTTTTTCTTTTTAGGATCCAATTCGACGATACTATGTATATACAAAACAACTAAAGAAGGAATTACACAAACATCGCCATAAGTTGTCGAATCTTTACATATAGTATCATATAAGTTGTCCAACCCTATTAACATACATAAAACCCTAGTTGCCCGGTGAATAAAATTCTCCATTTTTATTTATGACTTGATCTAAGAAGAATGCCGCCAGCTCCTCTTGAATTGCTCGCAAGCAGTCTTGTGGTAGGAGCATGTCCCGCATCTCTTCGATCTATATAATTTATGGAAGGGGTCAATTAATATATATATATGAGAGAATCTCAACACAATTGATTGTAATAAAATAGTATTGTGAATATTGTTTACTTACTTCAAGATGTTCTAAGAGTCTGCTCCTCTGATAACACCTCTGGCGAATGAACTCGCAGACATACAATCCACATAAGGGATTTCCGGATCCCTGTCTCGGGCACTTTATAAGAACAAAGTTCAATCAAAATAATAATCAACATGATAATATTATTAAACTTCAATCAAATAGATGCCCGAGTCTAGATAGAACTACTTACCGCCATGTCTTTAAATTCAATCTCATCTGTCCATTCACCCGGAGCCCTGTTGGTGAACCGTTTCCAAGCCCTGGAAGTCAATGAAAAAGAATAAATGACTTATTAATTACTACATACCAGGAAATGAACGAAAGTTGCCGATATAGTGCCATAATGATTGAAATTACCTCTGGATCATTCCCTTCATGTCCTCCCAGTTCCCTGGTTGATCACGTAGCGGGTCCATGACTTGTACTATTCCTTTGTCAGGAATAATGATAAATAACAGATAGTGGAACCTGCGCACGAATTACTCGTCAATTACACTTAATTAACATGGAGTATAGAAGGTGTATAGACACTAACACTCACCCGAAGTTGTAAGGAAATAGTATTTGTGTTTTAGTTTCTTGCTTCCTTAACGCAAGTACCAAGAGGTCCTCCGTTTCCTTTTCTTTATGTATAAGATTGTACTGATGAATGACATGTGGGTCAACGAACCCAATGTCATAGATTTCAGATAATCTGCATTCTCGAATCTTCAATCTGCATAATAGAGTGAGGATAATTACAAATATGTTTAATGAGCTGAGTTAGAGACTTAGTTACAGAAAAAAAATACTTACAGACAATAGGCACTGACGATAGATTTGTCGATGGCATCTTGTTGGAATAACTGAAACAGTTCTTCAAATTCAACCTGGACCTGGGCAGTTCCACGACCGTAATGCTCTTCTTTAACCTCCAGGTTGATCCAGTTTTTCCCTTCCTTTGCTGCTTCCATGTACCACGCATTCAATCTTCGCATTTTTGTTGGAAGGTTCGGGACCTTCTCTGGTTTGACAAAAGGCTCCCCGTGCTTGTATTTGTACTTGTCTGTGATCACCTCAGCAATGGGATACTCTATTAGCGAGCCCAAGTATTCAGCCATGGTCACACCAAGCTCAGCGGCGGCTTTTTTGATTTGTTTGTTAGTTAATTGTTTAGGCCGAGGGACATCGGAACACACCCTCAGCGGGGCGCATGATTGCTTCTCCTGTTGTCCGAGCTGAGGAACTCCTTGACCGTATGGACGCGCCTTCGGCTTCGGAATATTGCGTGCCCTCAGAACATTGGGCGGCACCTGAGCATCACGTGCCTTTATAATTGTTCGGTCGTAGTCCGGTAAAATCTGCTCAGCCGTTGGTCGCGTCAGGTTTCTCAGTGTTCTCTCAACTAAGACCGGATCTAGTGGGACCTTTTGTGGCCGCTTTGGTGCTAACTGGCGTCTGATATCCTCTTTAACCCACACTTCTAGCTCTGCTTTGGTCATTTCGTAAGGTAATTTCTCGATAGGCTTGGCGGGTTTCGCTTTCTTCTGATGACTTGTACCACTAGAACCCGAGGCAGAGGCGGCGCAGGCGGTGCTCTTCCGCTTTTGAACACGACTATGAGCCTGTGACGGCTGAGGCTGCGGAGGAGATGCCTGACACGGCGGAGACGGCTGAGGCGGTGGAGACGGCTGACGCGGCGGAGGAGATGGCTGACGCTGCGGAGGAGATGGCTGTCGCGGCGGAGACGGCTGGGGTGGCGGAGACGGCTGACGCGGCGGAGACGGCTGAGGTGGCGGAGACGGCTGACGCGGCGGAGACGGCTGAGGCGGCGGAGACGGTGACCTTGACTTCCAATTTGGAAGCACAATGTGTTCCTTCCGCCATAGAACAGTAGTTTTTCTACCATCCCTCAGTGCAGTCTCGTCTTCACCCGTAGGGTAGTCAAGCTGCAGATCCTCGTATCCTTTCATGACTTCATCCACTACGACAACAGAATATCCATCTGGAATCGGCCGCGAATGGTAAGTACCATTAGTTACAGCAGCTAAGACTACGCCGACCGCCACCTTCACGGTTATGTTCATCAATGGAGCATGTAGCTCACAATTTTCCCTCTCCGTGATATCATCCACGGGGTAGCGACGAGCCGAAATATCTGGCCGAAAGAGCTCCGTGGAAGCCACGCTGCTTTTCCGCTGAGATGGTGGGCCGCTATCTTGCTGAGAAGGATCTTCGTGCCGGTGAGCTTCCTGGGTGGTAAGTGAATCAAGGATCTGCTGCTGCCTAGTTAATCTATCTTCAATCTGCTTCAGCCGATCTGCCTCCTCTGCCTTCTTCCTCCCTCGGCTTCTATAACTGTCAGCGTCATCTGGAAATCCATACTTCCATGGTACGGAGCCTTCTGTGCCTCGTGTCCGACCTTTGTGTTCTGGATTCCCGAGGGCCCATGACAGCTCGTCCTTCTCTCTGTTTGGAACGAACTCCCCGGCTTCTACCTCCTTCATTATCTTCTGAAGTTCAGCGAGAGGGATTGCAAGTTGTGCTTTTGTATTTGATGATTAAAAACCGGTGACGTGGACAATTGGATTGATAAAAGGAAGATGACATGGATATGTTGGATGCAAGAAAATATTAGCTTTAATGAATGTTAGTGTGATGACATGGATATTTGGTTGGCTAAGAGAATGTATGATGTAGATAGCTTGTATATTGAGATAGAAAATTCATAAATGCATGTTAGTGGGTTTTGCTTTATAAAAGGTATAGATAGGTAAGGTTAATATCGGAACCTCAAAGAAATTTGTACGTGTGCATTTATTTTTTACACATTGGAATATGACATGTAAATGATCATCTTTAAATTGTAGATTCGTGTTGTATATTCCTTCATTTAGTTACTTGGCATAATTATACTGGTCATAGTAAAAGACACGTGTATGGCCACAAATATTAGTTGCTCAAACTATTTGGTTGAATTTGGTGAGCAACGCAGCGGCTGATGTTGTTGTTGCTGCTTGTTGCTTGAGGCGGGTGCCGAGATTTATTTATTTTTGGCTCGATCGGTGGGTTCTATAACATGCAGGGAAAGAGAACTGGATTACTATTTCAGGAATGCGTGAAACCCAATGTTGTTTCTCTTTCTATTGTTTTCTAGGGTGGGGGCTCGATTATGGCTTGCGTTTGCCGCCTAGTCGTGTACATTTTTGCATTCCCACATGTTATTAAATATGTGAAAATAGTCTCAATTTGCATTAGGAAGTCCACACCATGCCCGAAGGCCCGATGACATATACTATATAGGAACGATGATAGTGAGTTCACTTAGAAACTTAGGATGCTAGTCCCTCTAACGGATGCCCTAAAAGTTGTAAATAGATTTCCATGTTTAACTTTGTGTACAAATTTTAATATAAGAAATTGGCGGGATGGTTCTGTATAGATAACATAAAACCAAGTGCAACCTAGCAGTGGCGGAGCGACTGCAAATAGAGGATGGGCCAAACACCATGGCCCATCGCAAATTTTGTATAGCCTAGGTCAGATGAAGTAAACTAGGCCAATTAATGATGAATTCATGGGCTATCCAATGACCGGGCCAGGGCCTAGTATGGCCTACATAACGCGCCGCCCCTACATAATAGGATCTACAAATTTATGTTCGTCAAGATGCACATGTTGTGAACTGGTTGCTAAACAGATATGCAAGATCTAACTTACCAATGTTTCAAACTATGCTCTAGAAGTTTCCAAAATTATATTTGCTTAATAATGCACTAGATCACCAACAAGATATTTGGTTGATTGTACGCTTTAACGATGTCTATCATAAAATTTAAGAATATTAAAATATTTATACAAACAAACATGCATACACATAAATATATGTGTATACACTATAAATTTATGCAACAACAAGAAATTAGCCCAAGAAGAACTTTTATTACATCATACAGTTTAAAAATCTAGCAGAACATACTTTGTAGTGATATACATAAAAATGTAAGAAAAAGAACACTATGGGTTAACTATGTCATCCAACTAATACAAAAACTCGTACCCATTAGGATTATAGTTTGATGAAAATAAGTTCAAAATAAGTGTTAAAGATAAGTATAAAATATATATTTTTAATTTTCGTAGGGTCCAAAAAGTCTATGGTATTAGTAAATCATCTATAGCATTTTTGCATCGTCAGATCTTCAAGATATTTAATCATATCCAAGCTACTTGAGCTTTTGGACGCCATGACACCACGAGCATATATGGTTGTGAATGGGGAAGTTTCTTGAACCATTTGGTTATTGAATATGTGGGTTTTTCGTTCTCAACTATTAAGACATTGATTTGTGATCATGGGCTGAAGCCGCTAGATGATGGAACTAAAGTTCCTTTTTATAAAGGAGAGTGTGATGCCACATATAATGAAAATACAAATAGAAAACTTATCAGACATTATAGGGAAGGATGGTAAGATAATATGTTAAGAGGTTTTTTCATGTTTTATGTGTTTTTCATCAGTCTAAGCGGAAATTTCTTTTGCGTCCCCATTCCACAAACCAGAAGAACTCAACATTCATAACTGCTTGTGGATTTCGATTCCAAAACACTAGTCACATTCCTAATTGGTGAGCTTCCTATCCATATAAACCCATTCGCACCGTGACTTTTATCTGATGGTAAGGGCAATGAGGTATCGTTTCAAGTGGTTGGTGATCAAGTGGAAGCCTAGGGAGTTGATGGTTTTCGCAAAGGATCTAACAAAAGCCGTTAAGTTACCGGAAAGTGATTCACCTTTATCCCGAGAGTTGCTATTGGGAAATAGTCTGGCCACCTGCAAGGTCTCCCTATCTTCAAAATTTAACGCATCAGGATAACAACCACAATAATAGTTAGTCTTTTGGTATGATCGTTTTTCTGTATTTACGCTTTTTTGAAACTTATAGTTGTGCCTTATCGTTTGGCTATGAGATGACAGAGTAATATTAATGAAAAAGAAGATGTCTAGGAGGAAGAACAAGGCTGAAAGCATTGTAGAACAATACCTTTTGATTCACAACTTAAAATTCGATTTCGAGGTCCCTTTGGTCTCTTCACATAACTTCCAAAATGAAGATCCATAGCTAGTGGGCGCCGCTAGGGGCTATTCCCTGTCTAGGCATTCTCGCAAATTGTCATGTGTCGTTTTTGAGTGAGTGCCCTTTACGTTCAACCGATTGTGACAATATATGTCACGCTTTCTTCAAATGTTCAAGGCTTAATGAGATTTGGCTGGGGCTAGGCATGTAACAAGTTATTGAAGAAGCAATGTTGATCGAACTGAATGACACACCAATTCTAGAGACACTCCTACTAAACACTACATCATCCTCGATGATTCCTGAGAATCTCAGATATGTGATCTGGTGGCTGTCCAACCTAGTATATTTGGTGGAAACAGCAAAGGGCCACCCACGACGAGACCCACCAATCCCCATTAAGATCGACCTAGTCTATAGTGGCACTAACCATGAACTATAAGAGAGCCAATAAATTGGGGGTTGGTCGAATAATCCGTCATGGCTGGGAGAAACCATCGAAGGACATGGTGAAACTCAATGTTGATGCAGCTAGCTTTCCATGAAGATTCAAGTTCAGGTGGAACTGACGCTATTATCACAGACCATACTGGATCCTTTGTTTCATCTGGTAGATGGTCTACTTGACTGATTCTTCAGGGAATATTTACTTTTCTTTGTCATAATTTTGGACGTGTTTCTTTTGATTATGGGGAGCACTAGGCGCAGGATGGCCTAGGATTGTCAACGAACAGAAACATGCAGTGTATACTTTTTTTTGAACCTTCTAACTCTAGGGCAATGCAGTGTATACTTTTGCGCTTTAGTCCGTTAGTTTTTTTCGAAAAATATGCCGGATTACACAACAACTCCACTTGAACTAAGGGACATATCGCATTACCCCCGATCTTTTCGATATTTACATAAAAAATGCCACCGTGTTGATTTACTCCAGTACTGCAACAAATTCCCGAGTGTTACAACGAAAATTCAACAACACGTGTACAAATAAAATACTATTGAAACAAATCGTTGCAACATTTCAAAAGAAGTAATGTTACAAATCAAAGTGGTTAGACAACATTTTTGTTGCTGCAGATTGCTTTGCAACAAAAATCACCAACTGTTTCAACAAAAATGTACAAAAAAATAGTATTGAAACAAATCGTCGCAAAATTTCAAAAAAAAAGTAATGTTACAAAAAAAAAGTGGTTAGACAACATTTTTTTGTTGTTGCATATTGCTTTGCAACAAAAATCACCAACTGTTTCAACAAAAAGTCACAAATGGTTACAACAAAAAAAATGTGTTTGCAGCAATAAAAAAGTGGTTCAACAGTTTTTTTTTTTGCTACAGATTCATTTGCAACAAAAATCATCACCTATTTCAACAAAAATCATAATCTATTGTAACAGCAAAAAAGTGTTTGAAGCAATTAAAAAGTGGGTAAGCAACAATTTTTTTAATTCTGCAACACAAATCACCAAGTATTTCGACAAATAACACAAGCGATGTCAACAAAAAAAAGTGTTCTTGCAACCTTTGGAAAAATACGTAAAAACAACATTCAAAAACAGGGGAATACACAAACTTGCAAAACACTCAGAAAACCTTACAACATCTGACATATGATTTCGTACTTAAAAGAATACGTGTTTATTACAATTTGAAAGAACGTACACAACATCGAAAAAAATTCAGCAACAGAAAGTTGTAACAACCGCCAAAAAAGTTGCAAAAATCAGGCATGTGCTTTCACAACAATCATGTGTGCATTTTCTTATAAATTTAACGAAGTATACAATATCCAAAAAAATCTGGGGAGAAAAAACTTAGTGCTAGCTAGCTAAGCTGGGTTGTTAGGCTCTTTTCACACGTCAAATTTAGGTCAGAAAAGTGCAACGATATGGTATTGGGCTCGTAGTGCGTAGTTGGGCCGCCATGCGGCCGTGTGGTGCTACTGATTTGTGCGGTCGGAGGCGCACGAGCCTAGCTAGTTCTCTTGAGGCGACCTACGACGCGTAGGTCGGTCACATAAAGAGTTTTCTTTGATTAATGTCCTAGGGAAGTCAATATGACAACACATGAACTAGGTAAATTTAGTGACGTTAACCATGGGACGTGGCATGGTGATCCTAATTTTTTATGCTCGTGTTGTAATTACAAAAGTGACCGTTATTTCCAATTAGTTCCAATTAATAAAGTAGTTTTCCCTCAAAATAAGCAAGTGACCCTTCCCTAAAAAAATAGCAAGTGACCTATTCGATAGGAGTGGAAGTTTATCAGCAACTAGTTGAATGCCCGTGCGTTGCTACGGTGCTCAAGTTTTTCTTGCTACATAGTTAAGCATAATACACAACGGTTCATAAGTATAGATTCATGTTATGGTACCTTTTCTTGTCATGCATCTATTTTGTACTCTAATTTGATTCATGTTAACAGGAACATACTATAGTGACAATCTACTTCCCTCTAGATTACAAAAATATAACGATAAATCCTCTGTAGTAGCCAAAAGAGTGCACCCAATTTATTCTTTGCAATAAACAACAAAAGTAAAATCAAAAAGACAACCAGATTTTGGTAATGAAGCTAAACCGTAATATCACTCTTTTGTTTTGGAATAGCACACCAATAATGACAGTGAATATACATAGGCGCGCATTTGAGAAAATACATGCATTACTTCAGAGTTTCTTATGCAAGTTCAAGAACACAAAAAAAGATGGATCTATAAATGATGAATCTGCAAGCTTAAAATGCACAAACTGTAGGATATATCTTATGTTTACAGTGTCAAGAAAAATTTAGTACTACCTATGCAAATATTTCTTCGGTTGGAAACCATTTCTAAAAATTGCAGACCTAGTGAAAACATTTGGATAGTCAAAATCAAAAGGAGAGGGAGACTACCAGTGAATAGCATGGAGATACACCATCAACTGGATAGTCCGACTTTGCTTACGGGTTTGATGCTTCATTGGTCAATGGCAAATTATGTCGGGGCCAGACAATAGTTATGTTTTCCCCCAAACATCAAGCATTGTCGTTCGAAAAGATGGACCCAGGTTAATAATTTTTCTGAACTCGGTCCCATCCAACAAACTACAGTTTCTAATAGAAGTTTGACAAGATGGACCCAGCAATTAAAGACGGACTTTCATTTTGTGACAAATAAGAACGTTTTACAGGATATAAAAATAATACATTCCATTTTGGAAAGAGCATACCTTCTGTCTTCCTGGTTTTATCCGAGTTCTTACTGGGCGTGGTGTTCTTATTTTTGCACAGAGTTCCTTTCCTTCCTTTACCTCCCGTGCTTGAAGACTTCCCAAATTGAGCTCTCCCTCGTCCTCTCTCTCCTTCTCCCTCCCTCTCTCTCTCTAAAACATAGAACTCTCTTTCACAAAAGAAGAAACAAAAAAAGGGGATGCCAAAAAATTCAGTACAGGAACAAGCATATGTAAACACTAATCTACAGCCTAGGTGAAATTCAACATACCATAAATCTAATCGAAAGAGGGCAGGCACTTAATTATTTAAGCATCTCATACCAGCATGTGAGCACAGGCAGAGTACGAAGAAGGCAACGGGAAGCACCTAATCGTAGTTCAGGTCCTGTCCCTCCTAAACCAGCGACCTATCCTGCTGTACCAAGCATGAACCAACTCGGAGAAGGATTGTAAAGCTAGGCTGAGATAGAGTAGTCAAGAGACAGAGATCGGGAGAGAAGAAAAGGAAGAAATGACATAAAAGGGACATTCAAACCAGAAAATATACCTTGAAATGAGAAGAAGCATGCGACCACATCATCTTCTGAAAGTTGTATTATGCTCTTGCCCTAAAGTAAGCAATTAAAGACGGACTTTCATTTTGTGACAAATAAGAACGTTTTACAGGATATAAAAATAATACATTCCATTTTGGAAAGAGCATACCTTCTGTCTTCCTGGTTTTATCCGAGTTCTTACTGGGCGTGGTGTTCTTATTTTTGCACAGAGTTCCTTTCCTTCCTTTACCTCCCGTGCTTGAAGACTTCCCAAATTGAGCTCTCCCTCGTCCTCTCTCTCCTTCTCCCTCCCTCTCTCTCTCTAAAACATAGAACTCTCTTTCACAAAAGAAGAAACAAAAAAAGGGGATGCCAAAAAATTCAGTACAGGAACAAGCATATGTAAACGCTAATCTACAGCCTAGGTAATGCTGTACAGCGAGCTGATACTTTGTATAGAGGAATCCGAATTTGGGGAATCACTCAGGCAATGCTTATCTACAGCCTAGGTCTCCACGATATAGCTTCATAAAATGGAGGCAAAACATGGGTCATTTGTGTTAACCATGATTAAGAAATTAATCCGACTCCTAACCGTTTATTAATCTGTTGCATCTCATCCGGACCTGTCAAAGAATTTTAGCAATATTGGCAGAAAAAAATTAGGAGGACGAGAAGGAAGATTGGGTTCAGCTCACCTTGGCAGGAGCAGCAGCTAGGGGAACGTGGCTGACGGCAACAGCTCCGGGAGGTGGTCACCAGAAGTCGCCGGCAGCAGCTCTGGGTCGACGTCATCTGAAGCACCTCGGGCAAGCGACCACCAGATCGTCCTCTATTCCTTCCTGCCGATCTTGCGCAATGTCAAGCTCTTTCCGTCCGCAACCCTCCCGCCGAGGCCATCGTCGCTTCGCCTTGGTCATCCCCGTCGGCCACCAGGGCCATGCCTGGAGCTTCGTAGCCTATCCTGGCCTTGACTCGCTCGTCCCTTGCCCTCGGCTGCTCGTCGTGGCGTGGCCGTCTACGGGAGCGAGCGCGCGCGTGGATGGCGGCCGACACGGAATCGACCAGCGGCGAGGAGGGTCGGGCTTCAGGCGGCAGGGAATTTGGTGGCGCGGGTGGGGATTGGGGGTGGGTCTGGGGATCTATGAGGCGTACACGGCGGGGAGAACATGGAGCGGCCGTCGGTGGACTCGCGGAGGGAACAGCGGCAGGCCGTCCGCGAGGTGGAAGATTGAGAGCGGAAAGGGGCCCCGCCAGGATTGGATCGGCGCGGTGACGTAGTAGGCTCCCGGCGGCGGCAGAACATGGAGGAGAGCTCGGGGGTGGCTACCATCTGTTTGCAGCCTGCAGGAATCTGTCGGCCTTCTCGGCAACGGCGGAGGACTTCGCAAGCGGGCGGCGCCAGGCAAGCAGGTACGCGGCGGCGTTTGGGAAGGGGCTTGAAGAGAGACCTGAGGGACGGGGGACTGCGGGTTGATGAATCACGTCATCCGCCGATGTCCCCAGCGGCGCCGACCACGAGACAGGCCACCTCCGGATGGATGCGGACGGCGGCGAGCTCAGCGCGTGCGGGAGGACGGAGGTGGAGAGCGGAGGATGCAGAGGCCGAACCCTAGGCGGCGGCGCTCTGATGCGGGGGAGGATGGAGGGTCGCGTCTCGCGAGTCGCGACTCGCGAGGGACTGAAATGCAAACGTTATGATTTGTGGACTGCGGGGTCGATTTCATTATTTTTCAGGGTGTAAAACGCAAAACGGCGCGACAGACCATGGTCTGCCCGACGTACGGACTGCCATTTTATAGTAGAGAAATGATCCATGTCCGGCTCAAAGCAGCAGCAGAAGAAGGCCCGGCCCATTGCAGTGCCATCGTTTTACCTGAGAGTCTGAGACACTTGAACACCACGAGTCCGGCGGCGCGGGCAGCCTGCTGTTCCCCCAGGCAGGCCGCCGGTCATGGTCATGGAGGGGAGCGGTGTTTTCCTACACTGCCACATGCGGTGTTCTGCCGCCGACGTGGAGTGCGACGATCTCGCCTAAACCGTAAACCCTCGCCGGCCGCTGCGGCGGCGACGCCATGAGTCTGTCCGAGTTGGAAGCAAGAGAGACAGAACCCAGATGGACCAGGCCCTGGGCTTCGGGCCTTAATGCTCCCTAAACCCTACGACAAACCAAGCCCACATGCCGCCCGCAATGCGCCTCCCATTCAGACCCACTCTCGCCGTCACCAATGTCGCCGGCAGCGGCGGCGGCGCCGCCGCCACGCCGCTGGACGCCCGGATGGTCAAGACGGGCTTCGACCCGGCCACCTACCGGCTCAACCTGCACCTCCAGTCGCTCATCTCCTCCGGCCGCCTCGCGCAGGCCCGGGCCCTGTTCGACCAAATGGCGCCCCACCGGAGCAACGCCTTCTCCCTCAACCGCATGCTCTCCGGCTACTCCAGGTCCGGCCAGCTCGACGCAGCGCACGACCTCTTCCTCTCCTCCCCGCCGGACCTCCGCAACGCCGTCACCTGGACCGTCATGATGGGCGCGCTCGCCGCCGCCCCCGGCCGCGCCGCCGACGCCGTGTCTCTCTTCCGCGACATGCTCAGGGAGGGCGTCTCCCTGGACCGCGTCGCCATGTCCACCGTGCTCAACGTGCCTGCTACCGCCTCCGGCACCACCGCCTCGCTCCACCCCTTCGCCATCAAGCTCGGCCTCCTCCGCTCCAGCGTCGTCGTCTGCAACACACTTCTCGACGCCTACTGCAAGCACGGCCTCCTCGCCGCCGGCCGGAGGGTGTTCCAGGAGATGCCGCACAGGGACTCCGTCACCTACAACGCCATGATGATGGGGTGCTCCAAGGAGGGGTTGCACGACGAGGCGTTGGACCTCTTTGTCGATATGCGCCGCGCGGGCCTCGGCGCCACCCAGTTCACCTTCTCTAGTATGCTCACCGTGGCCACTGGCGCCGACGATCTCCGTCTCGGTCACCAGGTCCACGGCCTGGTCGCCAGATCCACCTCGGCGCACAACGTGTTCGTCAACAACTCGCTGCTGGATTTCTACTCCAAATGTGACTCCATTGGCGAGATGGAGAAGCTGTTCGACGGGATGCCTGAGCATGACAACGTCTCATACAATGTCATGATCACGGGCTATGCTCGGAGCCAGTGTGCTGGCACGGTCCTGCGTCTGTTCAGGGAGATGCAGGTGCTCGGTTTCGACAGGCAGGCCTTGCCTTATGCTACTTTGCTGAGTGTTGCTAGCTCACTGCCTCACACTGGGATTGGGAAGCAGATACATGCTCAGCTGGTCCTGCTTGGCCTTTCTTCAGAAGATCTTGTGGGCAACGCTCTGATCGACATGTACTCGAAATGTGGCATGCTCGATGCTGCAAAGACCAATTTTGTTAACAAAAATGACAAGACCGGCGTTTCATGGACAGCGATGATAACTGGCCATGTCCAGAATGGGCAGCCGGAAGAAGCACTGCAGTTGTTCTGTGACATGAGAAGGGCTGGTCTGAGTCCTGACAGGGCGACATTTTCAAGCATCATTAAGGCATCCTCCAGCCTGGCAATGATCGGGTTAGGAAGGCAATTGCATTCTTACCTCATAAAATCAGGCCACATGTCCAGTGTGTTCTCAGGAAGTGCCCTTCTTGACATGTACGCAAAGTGTGGCTGTTTGGATGAGGCGCTCCGAACATTTGATGAGATGCCCGAGAGGAATTCCATCTCGTGGAATGCTGTTATTTCAGCCTATGCGCATTATGGGCAGGCAAAGAATGCCATCAAGATGTTCGAAGGTATGCTTCGTTATGGATTTAAGCCAGATTCAGTCACCTTCTTGAGTGTGCTGTCAGCCTGCAGTCACAACGGTCTTGCAGAAGAATGCGTAAAATACTTTGAATTGATGGAAAATGAATATGGCATGTCACCCTGGAAGGAACACTACTCATGTGTTATCGACACATTAGGTCGGGTGGGACGTTTCGATAAAGTTCAGAAAATGTTGAGCGAGATGCCATTTGGAGATGATCCAATCATTTGGAGTTCTATTCTTCACTCGTGCAGGATCCATGGAAACCAGGATTTGGCTAGAGTGGCAGCTGAAAAATTGTTCAGTATGTGGCCAACAGACGCTACACCGTACGTTATACTGTCCAACATATATGCGAAAGCTGGTAAATGGGAAGACGCTGCACGTGTGAAGAAGAACATGAGAGACCGAGGGCTTAGGAAAGAGTCAGGTTACAGTTGGGTCGAATTCAAACAAAAAATCTATAGCTTTTCTTCGAATGACCAAACTAACCCAATGATAACCGAGATTAAAGACGAGCTAGAGAGGTTGTACAAAGAGATGGATAAACAAGGATATAAGCCTGACACTAGCTGTGCCTTGCATCAACTGGACGATGACCTAAAGTTTGAGTCACTGAAATACCACAGTGAGAGATTAGCCATTGCATTTGCCCTGATTAACACCGCACCGGGGACGCCAATTAGAGTAATGAAGAACCTATCTGCCTGCCTAGACTGCCATGCTGCCATCAAGATGATGTCAAAGATTGTGAACAGAGACATCATTGTAAGAGATTCAAGCAGGTTCCACCATTTCAAGGATGGGGTTTGTTCTTGTGGAGACTATTGGTAGGGATTAGGCTTCCGTCCGCAATGAAGGATGCACATTGAATATGCGACAAACAACTAAATTTTCTCAGGGCACATCTATCAGGTACACTGCCATCTTGCTGGAGTATTTGTTACTAGTATTCCTTATATGTAGTTTTTGTTACTAGTGTTTTTTCTTGCATGTATTTAGCTGGAAGTAAGTCCGCTAGACATTTTTTCTGAGGATAAACGGCTTGAGGCTTCCCCATTTAATTACAAACAACCAAGGGAATCACTATTCCAAAAATGCAGGATATTGGTTCACTTTGTTTAGCATGGCAAGTTTTTGTTTCAATTCTTTGTGTTTTTTAATCCATTACCTTCCTGTACTCCATGGTAACTAAAATTTTGACCAGCTAATTTGGCTATTTGTACATTTGCCAATTCATATTGAAATTTCCCATGAGTTTAATATGTTGTCTGCCCCACCAGGTTCAACTTCTAGCCAAAATCCCAATTCTATATTAATGTGCCAAGTACTTGCATATGTAGTATTTTTCTCACATAGCTTACAGGCTTACCGCTATGGTCCTCCTAAATTTGGTGTAATTGGGTCGTATAATGGCCTTGTGTTCTTGAACTATGCCTGAAGATGTGATATTTTGCGGAGAATTGAAGACATTGATCCTGTTGTATGGTAACTGTGGCATGTGGTTCAGATGAGGGGAATGGTGTAAATAATGTTATTTAGAGGTTTTCACCTTAATTATTTCGGAGATATACCGGTCAAATGCCATTTATAGATAGATTCTTGTACTTTGTGCTATTATTGTTACGTTTACTTTCTTAGGATTCCCGAATTCTGTCTATGAGTTGTATTAGCTTGCCCATTACTTGAAATAGGTGGAAATGGCTGGTTCTTTTGACATGTTACATTTGGTAGGATGAGCTCTTTGTTTGCCGTGGTGGGTGCAATAAAAGTGAGTAAGGCTGTATCAAGAATGGGATTGATGGTTCAGAGGCATGCTCTGGGAGTTTCTCTTATTAGACAGTCATAGGAGCAGCTTGTTGTCAACCTAATCCCTTTATATTTGTGGTAGCTAGACATACATGTCAGAAACAAGCATGGCCATACAATATTTTACGCCTTTTTCTTTTTCTTTTTGGAAATCACACAAATGGGATATCTTTCTTCTCAGTGCGAGAAGGCCTCAGAATATTTTGGCCAGAAATTTTATGACAAGAAAGCGGTGTGAGATTGAACACGTCTGTTGAAGAGCTGACAGCGACAGGGACGAAGAAGAAGATGATGATGAAGGCAACTGTACAAATGACTGCCTCTTTTCTTTTCTTACCAATTCCCAGTTCCATCTTACTGCCAGTTACTGCTGCCTCTGATCATGGCGGCTTGCCTCTCCCCCGTGGTCCCTCGCCAGCCCATCCACCGCCACTGCTGCTGGACCCCTAAGCTTGCCGTCTCTTCCACCACCACCTACTACCGGCGCTCCCACCGCCGGATCACTGGAACTAGCTCTGCCGCCATCTCTGCTCGTGCCTCTACTGCCGCGGTCGCTCAGGGCCTTGACGCTGACGACATCCGCCACCCTCTGGACAAGCAGGTCAATTCCTAGTTTCTATTTCTTTAATTTTCGGCATGTGTTGTTTGATTCGGTATTCTTCTCATATAGGTATGTCCTTCCATTTTCTTGTTTGCAGAACACTTTGCTGCTCAAAGCAATTCCAGGGCTCAATGATATAGGCAAGGCTTTGCTAGGTACTCCACTTCTCTATTTCCAGGAGGCAGCTCTACTGTCATGAACCCTCATGATACAAGTTTTCATCTGTCTTTAGTTCATAAACAAACATATATACTCCCTGAGGTTAACCTTGTTTTGCTTGTTTCTTGTTATTTTCTCCTACTGTAGGGCCGGTTTCCGAGCAAGTTATGGTTCTTCAGAACATTGGATCATCTGTTCTCGTCTCTGAAAACCAGGTCCCTCCATCAGAACTGATCATGTCTAAATCACCACCACATGCATTGCCCAGACTGAACTCATAATCTGTTGCTTGCCTTCAGTTGTCAGAACTCCACCAGCTCATGACTGAAGCTGCAAAACTCTTGAACATAGAATCTCCAGACCTATACATACGGCAAAATCCTGTTCCTAATGCTTACACCTTAGCAATCAACGGCAAAAAGCCATTCGTCGTCGTTCACACGAGCCTTGTGGAGCTGCTCACTAGAAAGGAATTGCAGGTACGACTCTGTTTATCTTAACTCTTAACACAGTGGTGGATAGATAATATCTGTCAGTTTTCACAGAGGTGTAATTAATTTCCTTGATTTGTTTGGCTCAATCTTGACGAACCATCCAAATAAGCTAATGAATTAGTAATCGCCAAGGGTTGAATGTATGCATTACTCATCTGGAAGTCTGTGTGTGTTTTGATTAGGCTGTTCTAGCACATGAGCTGGGTCATCTCAAGTGCGACCACGGCGTGTGGCTTACCTTTGCCAACATACTAACAATGGGAGCATACACCGTCCCTGGTAGGCAATCTATTTTACGATCTTTCACAGAATCTCATATATTTGAGAGACTGGTAAGTAAGGCATCGGATGGTAACTACATGTACATGTGTCGACTCTCTTCAGGTTTCGGCATGGTTGCTGGGTTCCTGGAAGAGCAGCTGTTCCGGTGGCTGCGAGCCGCGGAGCTGACTTGCGATAGGGCAGCCCTTGTTGTAGTCCAAGACCCCAAGGTAGCATTCACAGCAAAGATGTTTGTTTTTGTGATGTCCCCTAGAGTTGAGAAGCTCTGAAAGAAGTAGCTGTTCTAGCATCATGACCCAGCCAGCGTGTGATCTGATAGCTCCTGTTGCTTACTTTACTGTCAAGAGGTTGTCATCTCGGTGCTGATGAAGCTGGCGGGAGGGTGCCCGTCCCTGGCGGACCAGCTGAACGTGGATGCCTTCCTGGAGCAGGCCCGCTCGTACGACAAGGCCGCGTCGAACCCGTTCGGGTGGTACATCCGGTCAGAATTCCCACCCTGTGAACTTGTGAAAAACTATACATCTAATACTGCGATAGTGAGATTGCTTATGCTGTGGAGATGAACAATGTTTTGGTTTTGTGCTGTGTGTTGCTGCTGCAGGAACGCGCAGACGAGGGAGCTATCGCACCCGTTGCCCGTGATGCGAGCCCGCGAGGTGGACGAGTGGTCGAGGAGCCAGGAGTACAGGAACCTGGCGCGAAAAATGTTTCAGTAGTCGGTCTGTCTGCGATTTCATGAAATGAAATAGAAGCTAGCTTTCTAAGTGTTCATTCAAAAACTAGTCCTGGTAGAGTTGCTGGGTGGAACTGAAATTAGTTACGGTGCAGTCTGCTCTTGCAGTGCACACTAATTTGCAACCTGATAGATGAATGGCAAGACTGAACTTGCGATATTTTACTGGAGACGAGAGGATTCAGATTTGAATGTTCTGCTTTGCTGAATTGCGTGCACGACATACCTGCTTGCTGGTGTCCAAGGTTTTCAGTCGAGGCCTCCCTTTCCCCTCCCCCGTGCTACAGTTCCGAGAGAGGCGAAAAGGGAGCGGTCTTCTGTCCCTCGCTCCGCCGACGGCCGATCTGTCGGTCCCCTCCCTCTCCGACCGCCGTTGAGGTCGCCGGAGAGTGGGGGGACACCGGATCTGTGCCCTAGGCGTGTGCATAGTAGGGTAGTGGTTCCCGGAGGCGCTGGTAAGGTGGTGGCGGCGGCGTCTCCCTAGAATAATGGTGCTGGTGCTCGTTCCCCACCACGACGGCGCTTTTTCGAGCGAAGTCGGCGAGTATCCGGCCTGTGTCTTGCCGGTGGTGCCCTGGCGGGGTGGGCTTCACTGGTGCGCGACTTTTTGTCCTCCTGGCTTCTTCCTCGTGCTATCGTCGGTGGCTCCGTCGGCGGTGGTAAGCCTGTGGAGGAGGGTGGCGGTGGATCTGGTCGTCCAGGCCTTCATCGTCCTGCAGTAGGAGTCCAGGCGTCTCGGCTATTCGAGGAGGGTCTCCAGCTGATCCCCTTTTTGATGTTAGATTTCTTGCAGGTTCTGAAGTTGGCTTTGGCCTTTGGCTTCGGCCTGACTGCCGGTGTGGTTCGGGGCGTCGCCCCCGCCGATTTGCTTTTCGCCTCTGCAAGATCTCGGCGTTTGCGTCGGGTGACTACTGCGGCGACATCAACGAGGAGTTCTCCTCTAAAGTTCCACTCCGGTGACACAGCGGCGGCCTGCAAGCGCTTCTTCTCTCCCTCCGGCGACGATGAAGCTCTGTTGCAAGCAGCGGCGGACCGTGTTCTGTGCAGAGGTTCCCAGGACCTAGTTGTTATTTTTTTGTTCATGTGGGTTCTCTCTGTAATTCGGGTCAGCTGTCCAAATTCTGGACTGTTCTTGTACTTCCAGTTTTCCTTACTTAATATAATCCAGATATTTGCTTTCAAAAAAAAAAAAGGTTTTCAGTCACCGCAGGACCACAGCTCTCGCTGTCGAGCATGGCACCAAACAGACATGCCACGTGTGTGTGATCTACGGATACAGCAACTACTATTACAGTAGCCATAAGTAATTTCAGAGCACAGATTCCTGATGGCTACACAAAAAATGAGAAAATCTTTTTTTTTTTGAAGTTTTAAAGCACTGTTCACTATAATTAGATCCACGTTTTTTCGTTTTTGTGTAGCATAGGATACCAAGTATTGCACGTTGATTTTTTACACGGTTGTAGGATACACCATTGTCGATATCCAAGATTTTTTTTAGGATTTTTCAAAACTTTCAAATCGAGTCAAAAAATTCAAAATAAAGGCTACCTGTATAGCCCAAGCTTTCATGAGCTTTCTTCCGATTATGAGTTGCCTCTCTGTCTATGTGAAATCCCAAGAAGGAAAAAGAGGCAGCACTTGGTAGTTGGTACTTCACACAAAATACTGAATACATCGTAGACGTGTATATAACATTTTGGTACATAAAAAAGAGCTAAGGCTGCTTTATTTTATTTTTTTTGACAAATTTAAGGCTTTATTCATCAATAGTGGAATACTGAATACTCCCTCCGTTTTAAAATAAGTGTCTTAGATTTGCCCAAATAAAGATGTATCTAAACAGAAAATAAATCTAGATACATACATATTTGGACAAATCAAAGATACTTACTTAAGGGAGTACATCATAGGCGTGTATATAACAAAAAAAAAATTGAGTCGAATAACTTTGTTTTTTAATCAGCAACAATTATCGATGCACCACAGCCCGATGTCCCACAGCCCGGCTCAAAGCAGCAGACGGCCCGGCCCGTTGCAGTGCCCTCCTTGGACTCCTCGTCTACCTTTCACAGTGAAGACTGCCACGGGGGCGGCGGCGCGGCTTGCTCCCTGTTCCCCCTCGGCTGGCCGCCGGTCACGGACATGGAGGCCACCGGTCCAAGTTTCAAGAAGAGGAAACTCGCGGCGTCCAAGAGCTATGGAGTGCCACCGCCGCCACCGGAGGCTACGGGGCCGGCCGACCCCAAATCACCTCCCTCCGCCGACGACCAGCAACCGCCGCCGGGAGGCGCGGACCGCATCAGCAACCTCGCCGACGCGATCCTCGGCGAGATCGTCTCCCTCCTCCCCACCAAGCAAGGCGTCCGCACCGGGATCCTCGCGTCCCGGTGGCGCCACATCTGGAGCTCCGCGCCTCTCAATCTCGACTGCGAAGACCTCCCCGCCCCCGCCGCCGACGAGGACGTCCTCGCTGGCATCGTCTCGCGTACGGTCTCCGCCCACCCGGGACCCGGCCGCCGCTTCTGCGTCCCCTCATCCTTCCTCCGCCACCGAGCGGCCGCCGTGGACGACTGGCTCCGGTCCCCCGCTCTGGACAGCCTCCAGGAGCTCGAGTTCTGGTTCAGGCCGTATTATCGACCGCAGCCGCTGCAGCAGCCGCCGCCGCCGTCCACCTTCCGCTTCTCGGCCACGCTTCGTGTCGTCACCATCGGAAACTGCAGCCTCCCGGACAGCACCGTCCAAGGGCTTCGTTTTCCCCTGCTTAATCAGCTCGGGCTTGAGCTTGTCAGCATCTCGGAGTGCTCGCTGCACGGCATGATCGCCGGTTGCCCTGCTCTGGAGTGCTTGCTGATCAACCACGGCTTCGGCTTTCCCCGCCTCAGGATCAACGGGCAAATAGCTCACATGCGACGTTTTTTCAGCGAATTGGAAGGAGTGCGACATATTTGGACTGAATAGCTCCCATGCGACACATCTGAACGCGTAAATAGCTCTCATGCGACATGGCCCTTGAACGCTCGTTAGCTGTTAGGTTGGGGTTACCGTTAGGCTGGAGTGACCGTTTGGAACATTGGACCCACCACTTATCCACGTACGCACGGTGTGGGACCCACCTCAGCGCAGCTAGAAATCAACCGCGCCCGTGCCCGACCGCGCTCGACGCCGCGCCCGCCATTGCTTCCCCTTTCCTCTGTCTTCTCCGGCGACGACGCGCACCGATGTCTAGCTCCTCCGCCTCGCAGTCAAGATGGCCAAAGTATGGCGCAGTGCCGCTGACTCGGTGTCCTAAATGCCCACGCCCAGAGCCCCTTAAACGGTGGGTGACCAAGACGGATGAGAATGGCAATCTCGGGCGCGAGTTTGTCAAATGCCCGAACAAAACACAGGAAGGAAGGGATGGCAAGGTTAGATCTCAGTTCTTTCGCATCCAATTGCTCTGATTTCTCCCCAATTCGAGTTTTCTCGGCAAATCTTTGATTTAGGGTTCATGTTTCCGTTTTCAGATCTTGAAGAACTGTACCCATTTCGAGTGGATGGATATATATCTTGAGAGGCTTAGAAGGGAGGGCTACCTTGATTCCAACGGGGCCGCAACCTGGGAGCTCAATTGGGGGCCGTCGCTTGGTGTGCAGAATTTGGATTTGGGGAGCTCGTCCGCCCCGGACAGAGACGTGCGACGACGAGTAATGCGTGCAATCGTGCAGTGTCCGCAGAGTGCGAACTGAACCAGGAACTGAAGAAGATCAAGAAGCATCTGAAGCAGATGATCGATCTGCAGAAGCAAGCAAATTTGATGGCAGCTGGATTTTATTGTGCTATCATTGCTCTGTTTTTGTTTTACATGTTGTTTATCCGTCGTTAGGGCAGAGGACGCGATGTGTGCGCCATGCCAAGTTCATGTAACTTAATCGAATTGAAACGAAATTGTTCGGGCCAGTTGTTCTTCAGTTAAAAGTTCAGAAGACAGTTCTTCAGTGAACTTCAGTCGACAGTGTTGTTTTCAAAAAAAAAACGTTATGGGCTGCCAGATTAGTTGTTGGGCTGTGAGTAAACGGGCCCGTGAGTAAACATGCCAACAGTTCATAGCAATGTTTTTTTTAGGACGAAGAGATGATGGGCCTTGATAATCTACCCAGATCCGACCAGAAAAGGCCCACGCCCGTATGGGCACTCTTTTTTAATAGCATAGAGGCACACATGTGTAGAAAAAATGCTTGGTTTATTCCTTAAAAATAAATTTTTGCGTAGAGGCACACATAGAGGCAAATGCACATATATTTTCTTGTTTTAGCTTGGTGTAACACATTTTTCTTAGAGGCAAACTTATGTACTTGTTTTAGCTTGTTGTAACAAATGTTGCTTCGGCTAAAAGGTAGCTCATGTTTTACTTTTTCCCTTGTTACTTGCTTGGCAAAAGGAAAAAATGACACATAATATAGTAGCATCACACATAAAACATAGTAGCATCACACACTAGTAGCACTTAATAATTAACCTTACATAATATATAGTAGCACGGGCAGTAGCGCATGCACTTACTAACCTTACACAAGCCCGATATATAGGGGCATCATCTTACAAGGAAATAAAGTAGGGGCTATATGCCCAAGCAAACGACTAATAACTAGAGGAAATAAAGTAGATAGGGGCATATATGCCCAAGCAAACGACTAACAAGGAAATAAACGACATTAAACAGAAATAAAACGACACGGTACAGCTCCTCCTTCTCCTTCTCCTTGGCTCCTCCGTCGGCCGGGGTGGCTCACCCCTCACTCGTCGTCGTCCTCCTCCATGTTGTAGGGGAGGGAGTGAATGCGGCCTTGGAAGCGGTAGATGTCGGTGAAGTTGGTGTAGATGTTGAAGTTGGTGAATGCGATGAACTCGCATCCAAAAAGAACACCTGCCCAAGGAGGTGGTAAGCGTCGAAGCTGTTGGTGAAGACAACGTAGTGGCCGATGACGAGACGGTTCCGGCCGGAACCGTCGAAGAAGTCCTCGATCCGGAACATGCGCGGGGAGCCCGGGGGAAGGTGGCGGTAGCCCGACGAGAGGAAGTATTGCGCAAACTCCCTTGCGCCCCTCCACCTCGAGAAGGCCCAGATGCGGAGCTGGTTCTCGACGATGACACCGGGCGGGTACTGCCACTCGGGGGTGGCTGCAGGGCGCTGGAACGTAGGCCCGTTGTACTGCATGGTGGCTAGCTATGGAGGGAGAAGAGGAAGGATGTGGCTTGACGAAGGAGGGCTATGCGGCTTGTGAGATGAGTGTGAGAGAAGAGGAAGAAGAGAGGGCCTTATAAAGAGACGGGCACACACGAAGGAGCGTACGTGGCGTTTCTTCTCCATCGACGTGGCCGTGGTGTATTTAGTGCGATACGTGAAAAGATGCGCGCGGCGGCCGGCCGGAGGGCGGCGTACAGACTGCGACGCGGGCGGCGGCCAGCATTGATGTGCACGTGTGTACACGCGCACGCGGGCGGGCATGCATCGAAGAGACGGCAGAGACACGGGCAAAAAATAGCGCTGGTACGATGCTTTTCCTCCATCGAGGTGTGCAGGCTACGTCGAGGGGAGTGGCTGCGGCATGCATGCAACGTCTGCATGTGAACGGGACCCACCAGTCAGTTGGTGCATGCAGTTACACAGAAAACAAACGGAGGCGCGCGCTCCACGCACCGCTAGCCAATCAGAGGGCAGAACCACCGAGCACGCGGATCGTGTGTGACTTGCGCAAGATCTGAACCATCCACGAAGAGCGATCAACGGCTGAGACGCTTCAAACCACGTACGCTCAAACCACGTACGCTTCAAACCACGTACGCTTCAATCCACGTACGCAAATTCAAAAAAAGCTACTAGTCAACTTACGCATTGATCCATGTGTGTGATGCAAAATACGCAAATTCAAAAAGCTATGCAATTTTGTACGCATAGCAAGACTAGGGTTTGGTTTAGAGGTGTTTTGAGGAGCTACTAAGGTTTAGATGTGTTTTGTATTCTCCATATATTACCAAATTCTTTCAAAACAGAATGCTTTCGAATATAACAGATATGAGCAGCAATAGTGTTTGGTTTAGCGGTGTTTTGAGGAGCTAGTAACGTTAGGTAATTTAGAGGGGTTTGCCGCAGAATAATAATCGGTATATAACACATGAAATATAGCCCGACTCAACACATAGATATATAGCCCGATATGAGCATCTACTAGGTGTTTGGTTTAGAGGGGTTTTGAGCAGCTACTAGAGTTAGGTTAAGACGGTTTTGAGCAGCTACTAGGGTTAGGTTAAGAGGGGTTTCTCTATATTACTAAATTTTAGTATCTTGTCCAAATTTTGGCCGAAATTGAAATATGATGCTAAATTCAACTTTGTACTTTTGTATGTTTGTTTGAGCTTACTAAGTTGTCTTTAATGTACAACACTTCCCATGGTTGCCCTGATCTATTTTGTGAGACACAACTCATCGTTGTCGGAAACGTGATAGAAATGGCCTCCAAAGCTAGGGGAAAGGACCCCATTTCTAACAACTTTTTTTTTCGACCTTGTCCAAATGTCCTCCAAAGCTAGGAGATGTTAGTATATGACATTATAAGACAATGTGCATTGGTTTTCCATTTTTTTGATATTTTTTGAATATTTTGTGATTATTTCAAATTTGGTCAAAGCCAAGTTTGACCAACATTTAAACAAGTTTTACACACCAAATTGGAAAAGTAAGCTTGGATCCTTCTTAGTTACACCAAAATGAACCTTTTGTGAGGTTTTGAAAGATTTCATTTTCAAAACCTTAAACCACCTCTCTTCACATATGAGAGTTCATAGTTTGAGATGTGTGATTTCACACCACATTGCCATATATTTTGTTTGAATGTACCTAGACCTTGTTTATCAATTGGAGATGTTAGTATATGACATTATAAGACAATGTGCATTGGTTTTCCATTTTTTTGATATTTTTTGAATATTTTGTGATTATTTCAAATTTGGTCAAAGCCAAGTTTGACCAACATTTAAACAAGTTTTACACACCAAATTGGAAAAGTAAGCTTGGATCCTTCTTAGTTACACCAAAATGAACCTTTTGTGAGGTTTTGAAAGATTTCATTTTCAAAACCTTAAACCACCTCTCTTCACATATGAGAGTTCATAGTTTGAGATGTGTGATTTCACACCACATTGCCATATATTTTGTTTGAATGTACCTAGACCTTGTTTATCAATTGGAGATGTTAGTATATGACATTATAAGACAATGTGCATTGGTTTTCCATTTTTTTGATATTTTTTGAATATTTTGTGATTATTTCAAATTTGGTCAAAGCCAAGTTTGACCAACATTTAAACAAGTTTTACACACCAAATTGGAAAAGTAAGCTTGGATCCTTCTTAGTTACACCAAAATGAACCTTTTGTGAGGTTTTGAAAGATTTCATTTTCAAAACCTTAAACCACCTCTCTTCAACCTTGACTTCATACGGCAGAGTTCTGCCGATATCACATCTTATGAATGAACAGAGAGCTTGAATGTGTATATAACTTTTTTATAAGATCCAAAAGGTAGTATATGACATTATAAGACAATGTGCACTGGTTTTCCATTTTTTTGATATTTTTTGAATATTTTGTGATTATTTCAAATTTGGTCAAACCCTAAGTTTGACCAACATTTAAACAAATTTTACACACCAAATTTTAAAAGTAAGCCTTGATCCTTCTTAGTCACACTAAAATGAACCTATTGTGAGGTTTGGGGATGATTTAGAGAAGATGAAAAAAAAGTTGCTTAGAAATGAGGGTGTTTACCCTACCTTTGGGGGTCATTTGAAACACACTTTTGATGACTAGGAGTCTAACTTAACAAAAGGACTCAGAATGATCAGATAACATACATAATTGAGTTGAGGTGGCATTGAAACATCAAACCCGAGTCAAAAGTTCAACTTCAGTCCAAATTTGAATTTCAACCGAAATTTGAATTTAACGAAATTTGAATTTCAGTTTGAAAACAATAACCAAACTATTATTACATGCCATACATAGTGCCCAACAAATATTATTACATGCCATAAATAGTGTCCAACAATATTAGTACATGCCCAACAGTTTTGAATTTCAGTTCTATTTCTTCCGACCACGCCGTGTACCCTTCTTCGCCTTAGCATTTCTGGTTTTGGGTTGCACTGCACCCACAAGTTCACTGATCATCTTGGTTTTCTTCACTGGAGTCGACTGAAACTGGAAAGTAGGTTCAGTGTGCACCATTTCTTCAGTTTCTTCAGTGTCGACAGTGTCGACAGTGTGCACCATTTCTTCAGTTTCTTCAGTGTCGACAGTGTCGACAGTGTGCACCTCCATTTCTTCAGTTTCGACAGTGTGCACCTCCATTTCTTCAGTTTCGACAGTGTGCACCTCCATTTCTTCAGTTTCGACAGTGTCGACAGTGTGCATTTCGAATGCAGTTTCTTCAGTTTCAGTGACACCAGCTGCAGTTTCTTCAGTTTCAGTGCCAAATTGTTGCCACTCACTTCTCTTCCTTCTGCAGCCACTGACTCTTGCTCTTTTTGTTGGCCAACACTGTTCAACAACAAGAGGCTGACTTGGAGCCTTCCTCCTGAAAACAACAAAGCACAATATGAAAAAAACACAAAAATAAGCACAATATGAAAAAAACACAAATAAGCACATACTGTCTAGGCTTAGGAGCAGAGAAAATGCAGTGTCTAGATCCCTCTCTGTGCCCAAGTATTTGGCACCGCTTGCATCTATTTTTGCTACCCTTTTGAACCCTTTTTGGCTTTCCATCTTTCTTGTCCTTGCCCTTCTTACTACTCCCACCTTTTTCAAACCATGCCTTGAATCTACTCTGTTTAGGTCTGCCTGCCTTTCTTTTTGTAAGAGGAGGACACATGGAAAATTCAAGTGGCACTTCTGGCCACTGTGACTGATCTGTAAGAGGTGGGATTGGAGTTGCATATGCAGCTTTGAATTTTGCTACCGAATAATATTCATGCAGATATGGATGCATGTTTAACTTGGGCTGTGAGGCTAAGAATAGAATGGCATGCTCGCATGGTTTACCAGTGTGTTGCCACTCGAGGCAACTGCAATCATGTTTATCAGTGTCAACAACATGCCTCCTTCCAGTCTTGTTGTCTCTAACTTCAGCACCCCACAGTGATGATTTTTCAACAGACAAATGTGTAAGACTTCTGCTTCTGTTGACCACCTGTTGCACCACTGCTGGAAGTTTATCACCTTGCAGACAATCACCAATCTTTTTTCTCAATTCCCACATCCTCATGAGCATGATCCTGATTTGGTCAACCATGTCATGCACAGGCAAATCTTTTAGCTCCTTCACCTTGTTGTTGAAACTTTCTGCCAAATTGTTGTTGATATGATCACACTTGATGGCAGTGTTGAATCCTGACCTGTACCATAATAAAGAATGGTAGGTGTTCAACCATGTACCAAACTCCTCGCATGTTGCCATTACCTTACCAAGATGATATGAATGTGTCTGTTTAGTGTAAGATCTTGCTGCTGGCCACATTCTCCCAAATTCATCTCCTCTGAACTTTTTTATCAAATTCATCCACAAATGGCCAAAGCACTCCCTCTGCTCAGCATGTGGGAACACATTTTTAACTGCATTTTCAAGACCTTTGCATGCATCTGTGTGTATTGCCAAAGGTGACACTGGCCCTAAGCATCTTTTCAGCTGCATCATGAACCATGTCCATGAAGCCTCTGTCTCTGACTGAAATAAGCCAACAGCAACAGGAAACATCCAGTTGTGTCCATCTAGAGCATTGCATGCTGCCAACTGACCATTCCATTTCCCTGTAAAAAATGATGAGTCTATGCTCAAATATGGACGACATCCTGCTTTGAAGCCATCAATGCAAGGTTTTAAAGCCATAAAGAATTTGGAGAAATAAACCTTGCCATCCTCTGATATCTCTGTATCTATCTCCACAACACTGCCAGGTGACCTTTTCTCCACCTCTGCTTTGAAATTGTAAAGCATCCTAAATGTGTTTGCCCAATCACCATACAAATTCTTCATTGCCCTTTGTTTAGCCTTCCACACTGTGGTATAATTCAGTTTAATGGGGTACAACTTTTCCAAGTCTACTTTCAGTCTTTTGGCAGTAGTGTTTGGTGTTTTAGCCAATATTGGAGTTATCTTTTCTGCAACCCAAATCTGTGATGTCATGCTTGATACTTTTTGTGAAGTTGTAAGACAAGTATGTTCATGAGGGATTTGGTTAACCCTGACTGTACTTCCATCAGGCTGCACTCTAGCAGATATGTACCACTTGCAAGGTCTCACACCACTACCATCAAAACCTCTGCACTTAGCATAAAACTTCTTTCTATCAGTCCAAACTGTCTTGGCATCAAACTGATGTCTGACTGCATAAGTCTTGAAAGACAACCTGAACTCATCCATGTTTGGCCACAACTTTCCCACTTGAATGACAGGGTTTTCCTTGTCATACACATGCACCAGCTCATCAGTATGTGCATCATCTACATAATCTGCAGCATCTTCCATCAACTGTTCATCTACATCTTCACAAAATTCTCTGTCAGAATTATCACTACCTTCCTCCCTCTCCTCCTCCTCCTCTCTCTCATCGACTGGAATGCCAAATAGTTTGGCCATCTCAGTGTCAGCAATTGGTGCAATAACCAAATCAGTATGCTCCTCCAATTCAACTGCATTCCAATCAACAACAGCAACGTTTTGCTCTTGTGCATCTGCATTAGCCTCATCGGCTATTACTGTCACATCTGTAATAATGGGAACAATCTGCCTATGTGCAGTCCAATCAGCATCTGCCTTCTGCATTGCCAAGTGTGAAGGCACATAACCCACCTTCGAATCAGTATGCAGATCAACGAGTTCAGCAAAAAAATCAACTCTGAGGCTTACCCAGCCCTCTTGCCTATCGATTTCATCAATAATGTGCTCACCATCTTCAATTCTGACATACTCTCCTTTGAAATCATCATACCGCAACAGTGAAACCTCCTGCTCTGGACCCCAAACCACAGTTTCCCCAATTTTCTCCACCAATTTCCTCACCGCCTTCTCTTCCATCTTCTGTAATTCAGTGGGATCAATCTCTGCACAATCAACCTCCCATTTCACAACTGTGTCTCTCTCGATGGTCTCCATGCTACCATCAACTAATTTTGCCGTTGATGGAAAGAAAGTCACCGCATATTCAAAGGTTCGAGCAGCATCCTCGCTCGATCTGACGACGGGCACAGGGTCGACGAGCTCGTTCTCGATCTGACGACGGGCACCGGGTCGACGAACTCCTCTCACCGGGAGGCCCCCTCTCACCTTCTATCGATTACAAAGAAGCAAAACAGAGGCACGAGCTTAGATCCAGGCGGACGGGATTGGGGGGCGGATTGAGAGTAGAGCTACGAATTCACTAACCATGAAGGCCGCCGCCGATTAAGGGGTTCCGCAGCCGCCGAGGAAGAGGGCTCCGCCGCCGCCGAGGAAGAGGACTCCGCCGCCGCTGAGACAGAGGGCTCTGCCGCCGCCGCCGTCGCCGCCAACGCGGAGCTGAAGAATGGTGCGCGGGAAGGCTCGGACAGTTCAGGTCGTGGGCGGGCGGGCACGGTCCTAATTAATTTGATTGGTGTTGTGCTAATTAATTTGGGCATGTCTTAGCGCTAATTAAACAAGTCGACGACCGGTTTAATGCCTGTGTCGCATGTGGGCTATTGACGCGCTAAGAATCGTCGCATGGGAGCTATTCTCTCCAAATATGTCGCACTGCGTCCAATTCAATGGAAAAACGTCGCACAGGAGCTATTGGCCCCAGGATCAACTCCCTTACCCTTAGAAGCGTTTGTGTCAAGAACTATCGGATGGGCAGCAATGACCAGCTGAAGGAACTCATCGTCGAGAATGCACCCTGCCTCCAACGACTGCTCCATCTTGATTTCGACTATGGTCTGCATGTGTCGGTAGTCTCCGCGCCTAAATTGGACACCTTAGGCCACCTCACTGATGCGGCTTACATCTCCAAGCAGGACCGCCTATCAAGGCTTGTGTTTGGATCAACAGTTATTCAGGTACCTTCCGCCTTCCTACTTGTTGCCTTCACGAGGCTATTTTATCAGTTGCATCTCTGTGTGCAGTGCAGATATTATATAAAGATCATATACACTTGTCGTTGGCCTAATCTTGACTAGCATGCTTCATAAAGGGACTGCGTGTTGATACACTGACAACGGTGGTGAGCACAATCAAGATTTTAGCTGTCAGTATGAAAACTCTTAGTTTGGATACAGTTATTGAGTTGATGAGATGCTTTCCGTGCTTGGAGAAGATGTACATTGAGGTGATGATTCTTTTTCTTCTTAATCCATTGTCCTCAACTAATGATTTGATCGACTTACTTAACTGAAGTGGTTGGTTTTTCAATCTGTCCATGTTCCTTTTCAGTCACAATCAAAGAAGGAAAAAAATGAGTGGCGTCACAAACACCGGAATCTCATCAAATGTCTTAACATCTGTCTGAAGACAATAGTGTTTGATTCGTATCTGGGCACCAAGTCTGAGATAAACTTTGCCTCGTTCTTTGTACTGAACACTAGAGTGCTAGAGGTAATGACCTTTCAGCTTGAACCCAGGGATTACAACGAAGTGTTCTTGGCAAAACTACGTAGGGAGCTTCAGCTAGGGAACAAGGCTTCAAGAGATGCTCGGTTTCATTTTACAGCAGATAGATGTGTTCGCGGTGTTTCGGATATACATCATGTCCGTGATTTGGATTTAACTGATCCATTTGCTCTGCCATAGAGACGCAACCTAATTATGGCGCTTGGTCAAAAACCATTTTATCCAGATACTTCAAACTGCAACAAGGGGCAGATGGGAATACTTTATTACCAGAGGTATATTAGACTATATAATTTTGGATCTGAAATGGTTTTACAAAATTTGGCATTGACTGCCTTGTCAGGTTGAGCATCCTAATTGAGTGTTCTGTTCTGTCCATGAGTATACCATCTATTTTCCAGTTGATTTTGTAGTCCAGATTTTTGGGAAGATGTTTAGCTACAGGATGTTTAACTTCGCCTCGTTCTTTGTACTGAATGCTAGAGTGCTAGAGGTAATGACCTTTCAGCTTGAACCCAGGGATTACAACGAAGAGTTCTTTGCAAAACAACGTAGGGAGCTTCAGCTAGGGAACAAGGCGTCAAGAGATGCTTCGTTTCATTTTACAGCAGACAGAAGTGCACGGTCTTTCGGATATACATCATGTCCGTGATTTGGATTTAACTGATTCATTTGTGTGGTGATGTTGAAACTGGCATTGATCCATTCTGTAATTATTCTTCCCCATTAACCTATCTCACTTGGTATTCTGTCCAAGCTTGATTAGTTTGCTGTTTTTAAAGTTCATATTATCTGGAACCTCATTACATTTAAACAAGCTATTTGTGTCAGTTATTCTTATGATATACTACCATGTTACAACCCAACCTGACTGTAAAATTTCTTGAGGACTGTTACTATGTTTCAAGTTCGTTGTGTTTTGAGTGAACTTGCCAAGTTATTTCAAACTCCAACAAGGGGCGGATGGGAATACTCTTTTAGCAGAGTATGATATCTAAAACGGTTTTGCTATTTCTCACTCGAGTGAGTATTAAGTTAGAGCTCACTCAACTTTAATCCCGTTAGATTTATATCGTGATTCGTGCGGTATGTTATTTATGTATCTATTTTCTTTCCAGTTGCATATGGATTGCACATAGTTGCAACTGAGATTTCTCAGTTGCACATGGATTGTACATGAGTTGCATATGCAACTGGATGACATCATCTGAGTGAGAATTAACTTAATTCTCACTCGATTGAGCTCTAGTTGCTCCCTTAGGCCCTGTTCGGAATGAAGGAATTTTAAAGGAATCTTGGAGGTTTCTGTTCCTATGGAATTTTCTCCTTTGGAGCTGTTCAGAATGAAGGAAAGAAGCCGTCCGTTTCCTTAGGAACCCACAGCAAACTCTGGTTTGGAAACCTGTAGGTTTTCACTTTACACTCCACCCGATTCCTACGCTTCTTCCTTTTCCTTTGTTTTGTGTTCCTTTGTTCCGAACAGAGCCTTAGCCATCAAGTTCCCTTGGCAATATTTTTTGTGATGCTTGCTTCAGAGTTGCCACGTGTTTGCATCGTTGCATCAACTAAGATATCATAGTAACTTGGGCATTGCTTTTATGCCACATTTCATCTTACTTGCGTTTTTTTTATCATTCTTCGCGGAACCGTTACATGAATTGTTCCCCAGCCCAGTAGGTGTTCTCAGAAGTTACTGGACTGTATGTGCTAAATCCAAGGCATATATTTGATGTTTCATCATTGAATTTTGAATGTTACCAACTCTATTGATTGTTCTGAAGATTTTGAAAAACCCTATGACTGGAATAGTTTTCTGATACAGAACGTAGATGTAGAACTCATTATTGCTGGAGGCAGATTAGAACTACTACTTGTTGCTGAACAGGGAAGCATTATCTCTCAATGTGTGTCAGTCGCTTCGGGATCGAAGGGAAGAAGAGAGTGAGGAGGAAGATGAGGTGGACATGCAGATATGTGGACTTACTACGTGTTGATACACTGACAATGGTGGTGAGCACAATCAAGATTTTAGCTGTCGGTATGAAGAATCTTAGGGCCCCTTTGATTCAAAGGAATATCATAGGAATCTTGTAGGATTGAATCCTTGTAGCGCCCCGACCCTAGAACTATACAATGAAGCTTTGTGCAACCGGTTATGCTACACAATCGAAGGTTACTGGGGTTACCAATCTCAGGCCAAAACCTTTGGCAGACGTGCTCGGAATGGATCATCAGCAATGCAACACTTCGATCATGCCATAAACTCAGACATAGCTATCATGTATAGTATAGAGATCAAGACTGCGGAACAACAGACTCTACGACACAAAGAGATCATATAGCAACTCATATATGAGAAAGATACAAATATTATACAGAGAGGTCACAAACCCAACAATACATCATGCGGAAGCGAAGTAGTGTTGTCTAATACAACAAGATCCAAATATGGCCTAAGAGGTCTACAGATAAACATAACCCTGCCAGCTTGTTCTGAGACGTCCCAAGCTGCCACTTGGGAACCCCGAACTACTCGTCGATGTCCAGGAAGAACCCACCTGTCTGCTCGGTGTCGTCCTCCTCTGAAACAAATTATAAAAAGCAGCAAAGAGAGACTGAGTATGACGTACTCGCAATTTTAGTAGGGCGATATAGGCCCAATGATGACGGAGGCTCTAAAGCTGTATAGTATTTATTTTGCGGAAAGCTAATTTTCCTTTATAAAAGACATGAGTGACTCAAAGGCATCGGCTACTCAGAATATTTTCGAAAGGGGATAAGAAGTAAAGTTTCATCTTCGGTTCTCCTCAAACAAATTTGTAACCAGAAACATCTCATCTCCACCAAGGCACTCCCTCGAATCACCCTCGAGGAAATGGACCTTTTATCACACGTTGAAAATGCAACCTTTAGCTGCCAAATTTTAATTAGGTTAATATTATCTATGGTCTCGTAATCCATTCCCAAGGCATCCATAACCGCGAACACGGCTTTTCGAAAAGATTTTTCCCTGCAGGGGTGTACTAATTTACCCACCGGTACCGTCTGGCTCACCTGATTGGCCCTCTTCCGGGGAAGGCCGGCGAGTGGGCGCGGTTAAACCTTTACCTCGCGTGAGACTATCCAAGAATCATCTGTGGCGACAGGACAAGTTTTCCCAGCCTATTTCAGCCCCTGCCCCCATCGCCACGCCCTAACACCACACACACCCTCTTCATCGCGCCTTCGTCCACCTGCAACTCACACGCAAATGGAAAGCGCAAATCTAGAGGATCCTTGGATACACCCGCACAAGTTATTCAGTTAAAGAGGATTCCATATGTCCCAACCAATGGCAGCACGCTCAAACCTTGGTTATAGAGATAAGAACTCGCACCTAGGGGAAAGAATGAGACAAAACACCATCCCCCGATGGCAACTCATCCAAGCCTTCTTAGCATTTTAATTAAGTATCAACAGTAGCCACCATGTCCGAACATTCCATCAACATCATAATAATGGAATTTAAATCAACGGACAACTAAACATTTGACTAAGCATGGCTAAGCATAGCTAAGCATATAATACAACAATTATATCTTTGTCTCGGGCCAACACATCAAGCCTATGGTTCATAGGTAGGGAAACATGTATTGGTTCGGGGAAAACATGCATTCATAGGATACTCTAGTATTGACCAAAAGTTGACATAGAATCGAATGCAATATTATGGTGGATAAAATAAGTTTATAAAACAGTAGGCTGATAGATGCCAAGAAGGTTAGGTTATCTCTTGCCTTGCTGCCGGGGCGTGTAGTACTGCTCGTCGGGATAGGTAGGGGTGACCTCAACTCCGGAATCTATCGATGCCCAAGCAAACATAGAAGAATAGATAAATAACATGAAGAAAAGTGTAATGCACAATCATGATGGTATGTCAATTTCATGCAATGATATCAACATATAATTTAGCTAACAATATTAAATGAGGTGCCAAATAATTAGTGCAATTATTTGGAAACAACCCCACATTTAACTTAATGACCACATTGTTCATACCTTGTTATATTACTAAAAAGTGGTTTAAATATGCATGAACATGACATGATTAGTTAGGTATTGTTCTTCCGATCATTTTGGTACCTCATTTGTAATTTTCCAAGTTTCGATGAGTAAATAGCGAATTAAATAATTAATTGAATTTAATTCTTTTAATCAATTAAAGAATAACATCAAAGGAAAATTTGTGATCATGATATGATATTAGAATGGTTTGAAAGCATTTGAAATATTGATCACTTTGATATTTAATTCACAATTTTTGGTTAATTATTTCTCAAGTTATGATTTTTCCAAATTAGGTATTATTTATGCCATTTTACGATTTACTAAAATGGAAGCAAAATAATTTACTCAAAAGAGTATGGCAACATTACCAATAGGTAGGTATTGTTTTTCCGAACAATTTGACATATGGTTTGCAATTTTCAGAGTTGTAAAACTCAATATATGAATTTCTAAATTTTATCAAAATACTCACTGGTGATTTTGTATTCCACAATAATTTCATGTTTTAAGATTCAATTGCGGCTATGAGTTACAAATGTAGATAGGTTAGGTAAATCTAAACATTTTGGTATATTATTTGAATTTTTGGAACACATATGTCTAATTCCTTTTAAACTTCCAAAGAAAAGGAAAAAAACAACAAAACTGTCGGGCCGACCTCCAGGTCGGCCAGGCCAGCCTCAAGGCCGGGCACCGACCCGAGACAATCGGCCCACTGGCCGGCCCAGGCTGGGTGCTAGGCCGGGCCACTACCCGAAGCTGCCGGCCTTTCGGCCGGCCCGGACCGGTGCCAGGCCGGGTCAGCGGCCACGTCGGTGCGGCAGCCCATGGTCGCTTTGACCCGGGGAAGCCATGACCGGCACGAGCCACGGCGGTGACCGTGGCACGGTGGCGAGCGGCTGCGGTGAGCGGGCGCACGAGGGAGCGAGCGGAGGGAGAGGAAGGAGAGGGCACAGGGGCGAGCAGCTCACCCTCGAGCCGTTTCTGCTTGTGGCGGGGACGGGGATGGCCGGACACGACGGTAAGGTGTTCGACGTGCCGCGGCCGGATGCGGGGAAAACCGGGACGGCGGCGGCGAGTCCGGGCCTCCCGCGACGATTCCTCGCACGGTGAGGAGGAGCTCCCGGACTGCTCGGCTTGATCTCGGGCGGGCGGAGGCAGCGGCGATTTGACGGCGAGGCAGCGGCTTCCTCGAGCTAGGGTTTGGGTTTCACGGGGAGAGAGAGCAGGGGAGAGAGAGAGAGAGGCAGGGCGTCGGTGGGGGGGTCCTCTTGACCTCCAGGGTGGAGCAGGTGGCGCAGAAGGCACGGGGCGTCGGTGGCATGGCGCCAGTGTCGACCCTGGTGCCACAGTAGAGAGGACGATGCCGAAATTACAGAAACCCCCTGGCTGATTTAAAAGTTTAATTGCAACTAAGTCCAACAACACTTTAGGGATTTAATTTGAGGCTTCTAAACATTTTCTAAAATTCTGAAATTATTCTGGTAGCCTCCCAATGACATATATAAGCTCCACAAAAATATGAGGTGGCAAAATAAATTGTTTAGATTCACATTCATTCATATTGTTGCAATATGGTCATTTTTGATAAATTCCAATATGTAATTATTTGGAGTACTTAAGCATCTTCAAAAATAATGAAAATATTCATGGAGGCTCATAATATAACAATGAAGCTCCCCATAATTTTATTTTGAATTTGTGGAAAATTTAGCTCGGTTTAAAAAATAAGATTTGATTTGAACCAATTTGGATTCTCAAATTTATTTCTTTGCTTGGTAAGAATTTGCCTTTTGACAAAGATTTATAAAAAGGTATTCTTGGAACTTCCTAGACAAATTGGAAATTCAAGAACAAAAGGTTTTGCCATTTTGGGAATTTTGGGAAGGGTTTTGCTTCCTTTGTTTTAATTCCCAAGTGTTGCTTTATTTAAATTTAGCAATTTAAATGGATGCCAGGATGCAATGTTGCAAAGCAAAAAGTGAAAATTTGGCCCATATTTTAGGGTACCAAACTAGGGCTGTTACAATCCTATAGGAAATTTTACTATAGAAGGTGTTTGATTCAAAGGATCATATCCTATAGGAATTATTCCTATAGGAATCTTGTAGTGCAAATTCTATAGGAAAAAAGCATTAGCTCATACCTCATGGAAAATTCCTTCACTACAATCAAACAAACTTCCTCTTTCCATAGCATTCAAGTGGACATGACATTCCAATCCTACAAATTTCCTATTCCTATACATTTCCTATCCTATGAATCAAAGGGGCCTTTAGTTTGGATACAGTTATTGAGTTGATGAGATGCTTTCCGTGCTTGGAGAAGATGTACATTGAGGTGATGATTCTTTTCTTTTTCTTCTTAATCCATTGTCCTCAACTAATGATTTGATCGACTTACTTAAGGCTCCTTTGATTCTAAGGAATTCCTCAGGATTAGTATAGGAATCTATCCCTATGGGATTTTTTCCTTTGTGCATGTTTGATTCGTGGGATCCTAACCCATAGGAAACAATCCTGTAGGAAATCGGTAGTTCATTTTCACAGGAAAAGTAATATGATGTTTGACCTCTGGAAAAAATCCTGAGGTGAATTCCTGTGTTCAAAGGAACCGGTGTGCCAGGGCACTCCATTCATGTATGATTCCCATTCCCTTGGCTTTCCTACCCTTAGAATCAAAGGAGGCCTAACTGAAGTGGTTGGTTTTTCAATTTGTCCATGTTCTTTTTCAGTCACAATCAAAGAAGGAAAAAAAATGAGTGGCGTCACAAACACCGGAATCTTATCAAATGTCTTAACATCCGTCTGAAGAGTGAAGACAATAGTGCTTGCTTCGTATCTGGGCACCAAGTCTGACATAAACTTCGCCTCATTCTTTGTACTGAACTCTAGAGTGCTAGAGGTAATGACCTTTCAGCTTGAACCCAGGGATTACAATGAAGAGTTCATGGCAAAACAACGCAGGGAGCTTCAGCTAGGGAACAAGGCTTCAAGAGATGCTCGGTTTCATTTTACAGCAGATAGATGTGTTCGTGGTGTTTCGCATATACATCATGTCCGTGATTTGGATTTAACTGATCCATTTGTGTGCTGATTAAATGTTCAAACTTGCGTTGATTCATTCTGTAAATTATTCTTCCTCATTAACCTATCTCAGTTGGTACCCTGTCCAAACTTGATTAGTATTGGTGTTTGCTGTTTTTTAAAGTTTATATTATTTGGAACCTCATGACATTTAAACAAGCTATTTGTGTCGTTAATCTTGTGATCGAAAAGTGCTTTTGGAGCACGGGCTCCACGGAGCCCGTTTTTTCAGAAAAAAATAAGTCAACATTTTAAAGTTTCAAAAAATTCTGAAAGTTTTTCTAGATGTTGACAATGACATATTGTATGACTCTGGAAATTTTCAATGGCGCCCTTTTTTTCAGAAAAAAATAAGTCAACATTTTAAAGTTTCAAAAAATTCTGAAAGTTTTTCTAGATGTTGACAATGACATATTGTATGACTCTGGAAATTTTCAACCCGAAATATTTTGTATTCCTTCCTACTCAAAAAAGACAAATCATGAAAAATCTGAAAAAATTCGAACTTTACACTTTTCACATCTCAGATACAGAAATTTGCCATTTTTACAGAGACCAAAATACAGAATATTTCGGATTGGTGTTTTACACAGCGGTAGAAATAGTCATGTTCTACGTCTAGGATTGTTTTCACATTTTTTCAAAACTCAGAAATGTGCTTTTCGAAATTTTCAAAAAAACGAACTCTGTGGAGCTCGTCCTCCAAATCACCGCACTCGTCTTGTGATATACTACCATGTGGCAACCCAACCTCATTGTATAGTTTCGGACTAACTGACTAGCTACAACCAAAATGTTAACTTCTTGAGGACTTATTATGGTTCAAGTTTTTGTTGTGCTTTGAGTGAACTTGCAAAGTTACTTCAAACTGCAAGAAGGGGCAGATGGGAGTACTCTGTTAGCAGAGGTATGTGAGACTATTTTTTTTGTATCTGATCGTTTTACAAAATTTGGCATTGACGATCTTGTCAGGTTGAGCATCCTAACTGAGTATTCTTACATATATCCTCTCTTATGTCCATGAGTATACCATCTGTTTTCCAGTTGATTTTGTAGTTCAGATTTTTTGGGACGATGTTTAGCTAGAGGATGTACCTTTAACCATCATTTTCCCTTGGCAATATTTTTTGTGATGCTTGCTTCAGAGTTGCCACGTGTTCGCATCCCTGCATCAACTCAGATATCATAGTAACTCGGGCATTGCTTTTATGCCAGATTTCATCTAACTTGCTTTTTTTTCAATCACTTCTTCGCGGAACCGTTCCGTGAATTATTCCCCAGCCCGGTTCTCAGAAATTACTGGACTGTATGTGCTAAATCCAAGGCATATATTTGATGTTTCATCTTTGAATTTTGAATTTTGCCCAACTCTATTGATTGTTCTGAAGATTTTGAAAAACGCTATTACTGGAATAGTTTTCTGATACAGAACGTAGAACTCATTATTGCTGGAGGCAGATCAGAACTACTACTTGTTGCTGAACTACCACAGGGAAGCATTATCTCTCTCAATGCGCGTCGGTCGCTTCGGGATCGAAAGGAAGAAGAGAGTGAGGAGGACGAAGATGAGGTGGACATGCGGACTTACTCTAACCTCAAAAGCGGAAAAACAACGCCTCCGGTACGGCCGGCGTTAGACGAACTCCAGCCGTTGGCCCTCCTAGCCAAATTGCCGGCATTTTTTTGGCCTGCTGGGGGGCACCGGCGATGACGTGGGGTTACCACGCCAAATCCCTCGGATGACATCCTCGGGTTGAAAGAATAGGAGAAGAAGATGGTGGTACTGGTGGATTCGTCGGCTGACAAGAGAGATTTACCCAGGTTCAGGCCCCCGAAGGTAAAAGCCCTACGTCCTACTTGTCTGGTTACCACGCCAAATCCCTCGGATGACATCCTCGGGTTGAAAGAATAGGAGAAGAAGATGGTGGTACTGGTGGATTCGTCGGCTGACAAGAGAGATTTACCCAGGTTCAGGCCCCCGAAGGTAAAAGCCCTACGTCCTACTTGTCTGGTATTGATGATGATGAGCTTACAGATGGGTTACAATGGCGAGATCGTGAGATTCGATCTCGCTAGGGTTTCTGGCGGTGAGTCTGAACGTACCCTAGGTCGGCGGCCCTCCCAGTCCTTAAATAGTGGGACTGGGTCTCGGGTCCGTTACCGACTAGGTTTACATCTGGGCCTGCCGACCTAATATCTCTGAATCTTTCCTTCGGGGCCTCCTTCCTGGGCCTGATGACATATGGGCCTTTTATTCTCTTCCGCACCAGGGTAGTCCATGGTGTCACACCCGAAAGGTGTACCCACGTCAGTAGCCCCCGAGGACCTAGTAGACTTGGAGAGTCTGGTAGGGACTCCTCCGCACTGTATCGTCCTGGTGCGAGTTATGCTTTCAGTGTTTTATTCGTATCCGTGTTTCAGGATTCTTAGTGGTGGAACTCGCATAATAAGCCTGGTACTCTCGACGGATCGGGACTAGTTAAGTGCTCTCGGGCACAAACGTTATTAGCGTACATCAAACTCGAGTCCCCAGGCTCAAGCTTGGAGGCTAGTCCCTTTGACTTCAGTCGCTCGGGATCTTACGGAGTCGAATTCGGCCTGAAAGGGTACCCAACGCGTCCATCGGGATTTTTCTTCGCACCTGCTGGTACGGCATATCTGTCAAGCTATCACGGCTGCTGCCAGTGGGCCTGGCCCTACACGACGGATCGGTGGGTCTTACCTTTGCACTTCAGAGTGCAGCGTCCAAGGGTCAGCTGTATTTGATTCATCTCGGGTATGTTGCTCGGGTTAGACCGGAGTCGATAACCCTTCGAGTGCGTGGTGACGCTCCTGAGGGGAGTGCTTCCCAATTTTATGCTGAATTATTTGAGTCTGGGGATAATCTCAACCCATTTATTTTGTCGAGGATCGAGGGATTTCTTTCGCTCCCGATGGGAGTGAGCAGATGCGAACTTTGTTCCGTCTGACAGCATATGGGAGTCGATACTTTTTCGACTACGACCACGCCTACGACAGTCTGTATCTTATGCGTCATGAATGACGTCACGCGCGTGCGCTGTGATACCGAGGCGTTCTGCCGTTTGGCCTGCCAGAAGTGACAGTACGAAACGTCACGTCGGTTTGACTGGTGGGCGCGAAAATTTCGCCACGCCTTGATGGTGGCCTCCTCGTTTCTCGTGCGTAGTGGGCGACGCGGCCGGCGACGGTTGCCCTCCACGCGCTCCACGTGTAGGGTTAGATGTGCTCCGTTACATCCGGTGAATATTGGATGGCGCAGATCGCGCGGTCCGATGGATAAGTAGGGGGCGCCCTGGCAGTGAAAAAGGTACAATCCCCATTCTCACCGCCGGAGCTTTCCTTCTCCTCTTGCGCCCTGCTTCTCCACTCGCAGCCACCAAACCGCGCGTCCCCATCTTCGTCATGAAGAAGACCACCGGGAAGAAGAAGTCCGCTAGCGCCGCCGTCGCCGCCGCCGGTACGGCCGGCGGGTTGAAGAAGATTCACGGCGACTGGCAGAGGTCGTCCGTGGACGAGCGTCAGCTGGATGCGCTCCGCCGCGATGGCCTCCTACCGCCGTTGGAGAAGATGGTGACGCGGGCGCCCGGCAACGAGGTGGCCCCTCATCCCCGCGACGGCGAGCGCGTCTGCTTCGTCGATTTTGTGAACAGGGGATTCGCCTTCCCTGTTCACGAGTTCGTCCGTGGGCTGATGTACGCATACGGCGTCCAGCGCCATGACTTCACGCCGAACTCCATCCTCCACATCAGCTGCTTCATCGTCCTGTGCGAGTGCTTCCTCGGCATTCACCCGCACTGGGGGCTGTGGCAGCGGATCTTCAACGTGAAGCGCAATGCCAGCACTCACGGAGTTTACCCCGTCGGGGGCTTCGGCATCCAGTCCCGCGGGGACATCGAGTACTTCAACCTGAAGCTGCTCGAGTCTGCGCAGAATTGGAGGAAGAAGTGGTTCTACGTCGCCGACGTCCACCAGCCTGGGCAGAAGTACGGGGTTCCCCCATTCCGTGCTGGCGTGACGGTGACGAAGAGGAAGTCGTGGACGCACCGCCCCAACTCCCGAGAGACCAAGGAGTCTGAGCCTCTCCTGTCTCGGGTGTCAGGTCTGCTGAAGACCGCCGGCAAGGAGGTAAGTGGTGTTCACCTCATCGCCACTTTCATCAGAAGGCGGGTGCACCCGATTCAGGCTCGGGCGCATCCGTTGTTCGAGTTTGCCGGAGCCGCCGACGTGACGCGCATGTCCGCGGAGGAGTTGTCCGCGGGCGAGGTCGAATCTCGCGTTTGCGCGCTGACCATGCTCAAGGTCGGCGAGGCGAACGTCCTTGAATCGCCCGTGATGCCTTTCAGCCTCGAGAACCCTGTTCCGGAGGTATGTACTTGGTTTTTGTGTACCTTTTGTCTGCTTGATGTGCTTGCCAATGTTTTGATTTCCGAGGAACTCGCCTTGTTTTTATGTTTTTAGGGCTTCTCGACGTTTGTCAGCCTTCCTCCTCTTCCTGAGGAGAAAGGTACTTCCGCGGTCCCTGACTTGCGGGGTGATCCTGGTGAACAGGACATTTCTGTTTGTTCCGCTGCATCGACCGAAGACGCAGTCGCTACAGACAGTGATGACGTTCCTCTCCTGGCCCGCAAGCGTGCCCGCGATGCTGGCTCCAAGGCAGCGGGGAAGTCGAAGCAGGGTTCCGCCGCGGAAGGCTCCAGCACCTCGTCGCCCCTTGCTCGCACCAACAAAGAGGCCCATCCGGCGCACGATCCCATAGAGCCTCCGCCGAAGAAGGCTCGCGCTGCTCCGGACTGCTTCGACCCTGCCACCCTGCTGACTGTCCTCAGCTCGTAAGTTCGCGACTTCGTCTTTTCCTGTCTCATTGCATAGAGTTGCTAATTGTGATTCTTGGCTTATCTGCAGGGATTCTTCCTCTCGTGCGTCTCTGCCGCCCAATGCTGGCAAACGAACGGATGAGGGTGACAGCGCGGGGGGCCGTCGTGCGGACACTAAGGCTCCTCCGCCGCCGTCTGTCCCCGGCGCTACGCCAGCCACGACTGCCTCGACTCCCGGCGACACCCTCGTCACAATCGTCAGCGCTCCTCCGCTTGATTCAGCCGAGCATGTGAGTAATGAGTACTTTTTGTTTATATCGGGTGCGCGACAGCGCTCCCGATGGGAGTAGCCCCCGAGTCTATAGTCAACTAGGAACAGTTGGGTATAGACTCTAGACTGATCTTTCTCCTTTGTTTCTTTGCTTTCTGTTTATGTTTTATCGGGTGCGCGACAGCGCTCCTGATGGGAGTAGCCCCCGAGTCTGTGGGCGACTGAATTCAGTCGTGTACAGACTCAAGTTCTTCCACTGACTCTTTGTTCTTTGTTTGGCGCAGCCTATGACGCTCGAGCTTTTGGGTATTGGCCGCTGTTTCGCGGCCATGGAGGCGGAGAAAAATCGTCTGGAGCGAGAGTCCGCCGAACTCCGAGGTTTGTCCTTTATCCTCCACCGTTTTGGACTGTTTGTGTTATTGCTATTTGTCTGAACGCCCATTGTCTGCAGAGTTGTTGGCGCAGTCACGGCGCGAGGGGGAGAGTGCCTCGCAACAGGCTGCTACCCTTAAGGAGCAGGTGGATGCCGCCGTGCTCGCGAAGGAGGCAGCCGATGCCCGCGAGCAGACCTTGGTGCAGCGCCTCTGCACGGCGAGCAACTCCTTGTTGGGTAAGTGTGGACTCTTTTGTTCTTTGTTCTTTCTGCGTCCTTTGGTTTGACCGAGTTCTTTTTGCCGTTTTCTTCAGGTAGCCTTGGCACTGTGGCATGTTCCAGCGCACAGGCTGCCGCCGGTGATTTGGACAGCGCAGTTGCTGCTGTAGAGGGTGCCAGCCAACAGGCAAGTGGTCTCTTGGGGAAGGCTGCTGATGCGCTGACGAGTCTGCACGGACGCGTGTTTCCCCAGGGGCAAGCGCCTGCTTCCCTCGGGGAACTGGTTGAACTGTTTGGCTCTGACGGCTCCGCCATCGACAACTTCAGACGCGAGCACACGGTACGTGGCTCGCAAACCGCCCTCCTTATGCTGCTGGGGCATGGATTCGAGGGTGACTTCGACAAGGCTTTGTCCGGGCTACCCCGCGGACCCGATGGCAAGCCGATGGCTCTCAGCGGCTTCGCCGAGCGGTCTCGCGAGTTGGCACAGAAACTGACCGAGACCTTGGAGAAGCAGGCTGCGAAGCGTGCGGAGAAGGCCAAGAAATCCGCGAGCTCGCAGTAGCTGCTTATCTTTGTATTTTTCGTCTTTTTGTAGTTTGTCTGTGGCGACGCTTGTCGCTCCGTTGTAATGACTGTGCCAGCTATGAACTTTAGATAAGATTTTGCCTTTATTCTGATGTCCTTGTGCCTTGCGACTTCTTCCAGCCCCCGTGCCTCCTTTCAGAAAGTTGTCTCATACATGTTTGCTTGGCTTGCTAACAGGTAAATCCAACGATTACCACTCCGTCTTCAGGTGCGACGCCACATGTCCATGCGGCCGCGGCTGCTGGTTGCTCTTCTGGGAACCGCGACTCCGGGGATTATCGGCTCACGATGCTCCGGGATCGCTGCTCTAGGCTTGAGCAAGATCTGCGGGTGGCGCAGGGTGCCTTGGCCGTACTGAAGTCGAAGCAGCCTCGCCCCGCTGAACGGGAAGCTTTTCTCCTTGAGGAATTGGAAAAGACCAACAACGACTTACTGTGTAAGTGGCTGTGAGCCCCCGAGTCCTTTAGCACCACTTGCTTACTTAGTTGCCTCATTTTTCCTTCGTGTGCAGGTGTACAACAAAACCCTCAAGCTGAGGCCAGTCGGGTGGAGAATCGACTTCGCCGTATTGCTGAGGTTGTCGGACGTGACACCACCTCGTTTTGGTCAGACCCCTCCCGAGGTCGGGTGCTGGCCGTTCTTCAAGATCGCATAGGCCAGGTGACGTCCTTTGCTGGGGCGTGCCGTTCTGCACTGGCGCTTGTGTACAAGGCGCTGTTCCCCTGGATCCGCAGCCGCGGGGTCTTGGTGCTCTCATGGCGCGATTCCGCAATGGCAAGGCTGCCCAGAGTTTCATCCGGACGCAGCTTGTCAGCGGTGCGACGTACGCCTTAGCTTTTGTTCACCGGCGGCACCCGTATCTCGTCCTGAGGGGAATAGAAGAGGTCCCCAACAGGGAAAACGGGGAGCCTACGCCGATGGATGCCCATTATCGTGTCGTAGAAGACGTAGATGTCAAGTTGGTTAGAAAACTAGAACGAGACACCGAGGTTTACTCGGATTATGTGGCATCGCGGGTTCCAAAGAGTGAGCCTGTAGACTGATTTTTTGTTTGTGCAAGCACATTGTGTACTTGCAGGAAAACTGTGCATTTGCTCTGTATAGCTTGGAGTTGCTTTGCATATATAGTTTGTTTTGTTTTGGCCTAAGCGATGTGGTTCCCAAGTATAGGGTGCCACGGAAGCGATCTTCCTTGTTTTTGTTTTTGCTCGACAGTGCAGCCCCCGAGCTTCGGGTGCTGTTCCGAAGTTTGCTTTTGGTCAGCCATACGACGCAGCCCCCGAGTATCAGGTGCTGAGGAGGTAGTTCTCTTTGTTTATGTTTAGCTCAACAGTGCAGCCCCCGGGCGTAGGGTGCTGCGCCGGAGTTTGTTAGTGGTTGGCCATACGACGCAGCTTCTGAGTATCAGGTGCTGCGGAGGCGATTTTCTTTGGCGTGCGGTATGTCGACTCCGAAGATAGAGGAACATTGCGCTTTTATTATGGGATACGAAGTCTCGAGGGTTACATTAGTGACTGAATAGCCTTATCATCAATTGTGCTACGCGTAAAAGCGTCTTAGTTGCGCCGCATTCCATGGGTTGCGGATGAGTTCGCCTGTCTTCGGGTCCTTCAGGCGGTATGCGCCTCCGCCGATTACCTCGGCGATGATGAAGGGTCCCTCCCATGGGGAGGTGAGCTTGCGCACCTTCTTCTGTTTGAGCCTGAGTACCAGGTCTCCTTCGACAAAGGCTCTTGTGCGCAACCGCTTGCTATGGTAGTTGCGGAGGTTCTGCTGGTAGATAGCCGTTCGGGAGAGTGCGATGTCCCGGGCCTCGTCCAACAAGTCAACGTCGTCTTCGAGTGCGGCTTCAGCGTCGTCTTCATCATACGCAACGATGCGAGGTGCGTCGAAGCGTATGTCATGTGGCAGGACTGCTTCTGCTCCATACACCATGAAGAATGGGGTGTACTGGGTTGATCTGTTTGGCGTGGTGCGCAGGCTCCAGAGCACGTAGGGTAGCTCCTCCACCCAAGCACCCGCCGCGCGCTTGAGCGGCACGAAGAGGCGTTTCTTGACTCCGCTGCAGACAAGGCCGTTCGCTATTTCCACTTGTCCATTGGACTGCGGATGAGCGACCGAGGCGTAATTGAGCTTGATCCCTTGCTCCTTGCAGAAATCTTGGAACTCTTCGGCGGTGAAGTTTGTTCCGTTGTCGGTGATGATGCTGTGAGGCACTCCAAAGCGGAACATGATGGAGTTGATGAAATTGACAGCTGAGGTAGCTGCGCAGTTGGTAACTGGCACGGCCTCTATCCACTTGGTGAATTTATCGACAGCCACCAGCAGATGTGTGTGTCCCCCTCGAGACGACTTGCGCAGTGGTCCGACCATATCGAGTCCCCACTGGGCAAAAGGCCACGCCAAAGGTATTGTCTTCAGTTCTGACGCCGGTGCATGAGGTCTTGTTGCGAATTTTTGGCAGCCGATACACCGCTTGACGATGTCCTCAGCGTCCTGTAACGCCGTGGGCCAGTAGAATCCAGCACGCAGGGCCTTGACGACTAAGGCTCTGCTGCTAGCATGGTGTCCGCACGTGCCAGCGTGGATCTCGAGGAGTAAGGCCCTGCCGTCCTCTGATGCGATGCACCTCTGGAGGATGCCTGATATGATGCGCTTGTATAGCTCTCCGCCGATAATTGTGAATGCTTTCGAGCGGCGAGTGATGCGCCGTGCTTCGACTGTGTCCTCTGGAAGCTCCTGCCGGAGCATATATGCCAGGAATGGCTTTGTCCAGATGGGCTCGACGAGGAATACTTCGACTGAAGGTTCTGCTGCTGCAGGTGCGTCTTCGCTTGCAGCTTCGGTCCCGGTTGCTGGTGTAGAGGGAGCCGCAGGCTGCTTAACCTTGATAGATCTTTTGTTTATCTTCTCTAGGAAGACTCCGGGGGGCAGCTTGAGTTTCAAGGACCCGATGTTGGCGAGGGTGTCGGCCTCCTCATTGCTCGCTCGCCCGACATGGCGAAGCTCGTAGCCATCAAAGTTCCCCTCCATGATGTTATACAGGTTCCTGTATGCTATCATGTTCTCTGTTGTTGCGTCGCACTCCTTCATGGTCTGTTGCACGACCAGGTTCGAGTCTCCGTATATCATCAGGCGATCAACACCGCACTCCTTAGCCATCTTCATTCCGTGGATCAGGGCTTCATATTCTGCTTCGTTGTTGGATGGTTTCTCGAAGTCCATCTGCAGCACATAACGGAGCTTGTCGCCTTTGGGTGATATGAGGATAACACCTGCTCCTGCTCCTTCGTTCCTCTTGGACCCATCGAAGTACATGGTCCATGAGTTGGACGTATCGAGTATCGATGGAAGCTGCATCTCCATCCACTCTGTAGTGAAGTTGGGGAGAACTTGAGCCTTGATTGCTGTTGGGTGTTTGTATGTTAGGTCTAGAGGACCTAATTCGATGCTCCATTTGGCGACTCTGCCTGTCGCTTGGGAGTTGTTGAGTATGTCACTTAGGGGAGCCGCGCTCACCACCGTGATGGGGTGCTCTTGGAAGTAGTGTGCCACCTTGCGTGAGGTCATGAATACCCCATACGCCAGCTTCTGGTAGTGCGGGTATCTCTGCTTCGACTGAGCCAGCACCTCGCTGAGGTAGTATATCGGTCTCTGCATGCCGTGAGCTTTTCCTTCTTCAGCCCGCTCGACTACCAGCACCGTACTGACTACTCTGTTTGTGGCCGCTATATAGAGATACAGCGGCTCCTTTTCGCGTGGTGCCTGTCACATCCCGAATTTTGGCCCTATAAAATTTTCTTTGACAAAACCAAAATCTGGACTTGGATTTGGATCTTCTGATCTTGGCCCCTCTATTTTATTCCACATTACCAAAACCCTCAAGGTTCACAAAATATTTGTCTTTTCCTTAATACAAAAAGGGGCCTAAACCCTAGCCTTCCAAAGGAGCTATACCAAGGGTGACTTCAAAAATTCCCCAAAAATTCCAGAGTGATCCCCATCTAGCCTAGAACCCATTTATGCAAAAATATTGGGTGACTTGTTAGGAAAAGATTTGACTTTTCCCCTGATTTATTTTCTGCCGAAAACCCCAAAACCCTAGCTTTCCAAAGGAAGTAGGTCAAAACCATCTTCAAAAATTCTACAAAAATTCAGGGAGGATCTCTAACCAGTGTATGACCCAAATATGTAAAAATATTCCATACCTTGTTTAGGAAATATTTGAGTTTCTCCATGATTTACTTTCTGGCCTAAACCTTGTTATTTTTGGAAACCCTACTAAAACTTTTTAAAAAAATTCTAAAAACCCCAAGGTAGATGCTCCTAACCAATACCTGCCTCCTGTAATTTTTCTGGAGAAATATCTTTTATTTTAGTTGCCCAAAATCCAATTTCCCTTTTCAGCAGAAGGTGTTCGATGAAATTTGTGTATAGGTAAAGTTTGGATTTTGGGAAAACTTTGTTCTGCAAAGCTGTAGAGTGTTGAATTTGGCACCGAGTGACGCGAGCAGCTTCCAGTTTGGTGACCTAGGATGAGAGATAGATCTTGATGCCGATGTCGGCATGGTCAGGTCATGAACCAGAACGTGCCCGACGGCGCCGCCAGTTCTTGGTCGCCGCCGGTGACCTCCCCCGCGCCTCCCCTCGTGTCCTCCAGCACCCACACCTCCTGCACGACCACCACGGCACCTCCCCGCTCCTCATCCCCTCCCGTGTGCTGCCGTCCGCATGCCGACATGCCGCCGAACAGGGCCGCCGCGGGACCCTTTCCCTCACAGTGGCCAACAGCGCGCCGCGCTTATCCCCTCCCCGCGAATCCCGTCGTCCAGCTTCCCCTGCTGCTACACCGACGACGCCCCGGCCGTCGTCTCCCCTGCCCCGGGCCTCCCCGTGTCGCCGCCCCGCCACAACAGCCCGGACCCCCCCTACCGCCAGCAAGCACCACGCCACCCCGTGCTCATCCACGACGCGCGAATCCCGCCGTCCAGCTCCGCCCTGCAGCTACACCGACGACGCGCCGCCCGTCGTCTCCCACCGCCCGGCCATCCTCGCCTCGACACCTCACCGCAAGCCCGCCCGGACCCCCCACCGTGGAGGGCTATAAAAGGAGCCCCCCGGCAGCAGCCCAGCATCGCACCACCATCCCCTCCCCCTGAGCCTCCTCTCCACCCCACACTAGCTCCCGGGGAGCACCGGAGCGCCGGCGACGAGCGCGTCTCCGCCGCTCGGTCTCCGAGAAATTCCCCACCTCCAGAGCCACCCCGCCGCCAGAACCTCACCCCTTCCCCAATCCAAGTTCCCCGGAGCCCGTAGCTGCCCTCAACCGAGCCTAGGATGACCTAGAACGTCGCCCCCGTCCTCGACGGTGAGCACGCCGGCGACGGCGACCCCCCCTCCCTTCCCTGCTTCTGTTTTTTTCGCGTACCGTTTCGGGTTCTGAAGAACGGGACCCACCCGTCAGGAGTTACAACTTTTGAAACATTTTCTTATTTTGATTCTTTTTTTCTCTGTTTTGGAAAAAAAGATTTTTAGGGCTGACTTTGAAAGGCCATATCTCTCTCAAAAAAATTCAGAAAATTATGAAACCTTTTGCAGTAGCTTTGTTTTGAAATTCTCTATCTAATGACACTGGTTTTGAAATATTTGAAGCTTATTTGCTTGGGAAGTTGTTGAGTAGCTATTGGAAGGTTTATAATGCCTATTTTTGAATTCTCTAATAGATTCCGACCATTTTAACGAAGGAGAAGCTGATCCCACAATAGAAGGCAAGCCATCAGCCCCCAACCATCCGTTCCCAAGTCATCGATGCCTTATTTGACTTGTTTGTTACTTGTTTGCGCGATAGTTGCATCCCACATGTCTTATTTCATGCCTATTATTTCATGTGACCTAATGCTACCTTTACTTTCTACAATACGATAAACTCATGTTCCGTGAGTTGAGTTCCGGCCGGCGACTAAATACATGTCGGGCACCGCCCGCGTGGATTGAATCTCGCCTACTTTCAGTACTATTATTCCAAGTAACTTTACTTTCCTGCAATACGATAAACCCATCAAGTGTGGGTTGAGTTCCGGCCGGCGACTAAATACATGTTGGGCACCGCCCGCGTGGATTGAATCTCGCCTACTTTTAGTATTAATATTTCATGTACCTTTACTTTCCTGCAGTACGATAAACCCATCAAGAGTGGGTTGAGTTCCGGTACCCCGTCTAAATACACGTTGGGTCCTGCCCAAGTGGATTGAAGCGGCTACTTTTCCGTAGAGTTGTGGTGTTGCGTTGGACGGTACCATGCACCACTCCCCATTCCGGCGACGATGGACTGGGGGAACCGCCGCAGTCAATGGAATGGTGGAACGGGATCGCGTGGACGCCTCCACTAACTTTGTAGTCGATCTGTGGCTGTCACTGGCCGGAGGTATCTCCGCCATCGCCCGATTGACGCTAACCGATTGTTTTACTTTATTTTCTTACTCAACCCGTGGCTGCTACTGGCCGGAGACATCTCCGTCCTCGCCCGGTTGATTTTGTTATTTTATCTTCTTACTCGACCCGTGGCTGCTACTGGCCGGAGACATCTCCGTCCTCGCCCGGTTGATTTTGTTATTTTATCTTTACCCAACCTGTGGCTGACACTGGTCGGAGGAAACTCCGCCATCGCCCGGTTGACCTTATTTTACCTTGCTGAACTACTATGTGATTATTTGATGCTCATGTATATCTTGTGGACTAACGTTTGCTGCTGTCTTATGGCCGAGAATAAAAATTGACTAAAAAGATAACCACCTCCGTCGACTAGATTGAGTCAAATAGTGCCACTCGCCAAACACACCCGCACAACCATGCGTCGTTGAAATGGGAAGACCGTAGCTTAGTAGCCTATCTAGCCTCTTTTGATGCTACCCACTTGGCAAGTCTAGTCGGATACTGCATAGTTGTGGTCGGGGCTAGTCTTGTGAAGCTTCCGGAGCTAGGCGTTGCTCATGAGTTGGGGACGTGCCGGATTCACTTCGTCATAAGACTTAGCCCGAGTGGTAAGTCGGTAGCTATACAAGGAGTGTCTTGGTAGAGCGGACGGCTACGGGGGAATAGGTTTGTGCGGCAGGTACCGGCTGTACAAGCTTAGACCCCAACGTGTGGATAAAAGTTGCAACCTCTCGAGAGTGTCAAATCTAGAATCTAGTATTGTTCCTACCTAAGAAACGGTGTTGGGTCCAGTCACACTAGAGTCAGTCCAGTCGAACACGGAGAAATAAATTCACCAAACGGTCAGAGTTGGCCAAAGCTGAATGAGCAAAAACATGGACCATAGTTGGTCAAAGCTAAGCCTCGAGGTGGACCATAGTTGGTCAAAAGCTGAGCTCGGGTTGGACCAGAGTTGGTCAAACTTGAGAACCTAAGTGTTGAGAATGTTATTGTGTGGAAATGAGACTCGTTCTCATAAGCCACGGTTTTCGTCACAGGTAAGTAGGTAAGTTAAGTCCAACCGTTAAGCTTGGACTCGCACTTGCACATGCCATGCCATATAGGATCGTTGGTTACGGTTGATTGTGGATTGATGTCTTGCGAGTAAATTCCATGTACTCACCTGGCTTTTCATGTGGCCAGATCCTCCTACTCCCGTCGCCGAGTACCCCTTATACGAGAACTAGATCCGGTATCCAGGCAGAGCCCTGTGGAGTTAGGCCCTCTTCGTCGCACGCTTCCGCCAAACCGCTGACGCCCTATGATGAAGTCATGTTCGATAAATAATGTACAAACTGTTGTGTGCGCTAGGGTGCAGCCTTGTAATGAGACCCTTGTAATCCATCGTCGGTTCCCGACCCCTTAATAAAGTGATTATGTTCTGTTATCAAGTTGTCATATATTCAGTGCTCCTGGGACTGATATATGGGGTAACTCGATCTCCGGATCGGGGTGCCACAGTGCCACCAAGACTGGTGGTGTTGATAGGGTGCACTTGAGGTCGACGAAGGCGGCTTGGGCTTCCTCGGTCCACTCGAAGCGGTCCGTCTTCTTCATCAGTTGGTAGAACGGGAGTGCCTTCTCCCCAAGCCTGCTGATGAATCGGCTGAGTGCCGCTATCCTTCCAGAGAGCTGCTGCACATCCCTGAGCTTCGACGGTGCCGGCATCTTCAGGAGCGCCTGTATTTTCTCCGGGTTTGCTTCAATGCCTCGCGCAGATACGAGGTAGCCTAGTAGTTGCCCGGGTGGCACGCCGAACACGCACTTTGTAGGGTTCAGCTTGATGGTGTATTTCTTCAGTGCGGCGAATGTTTCGCGGAGGTCGTCAAGGAGCGTGTCTTCCTGCTTGGTCTTGATGACGATGTCGTCAACGTAGACCTAGACATTGCGTCCGATCTGCTCCTTGAGGCAGTTCTGCATCATACGCTGGTACGTGGCACCCGCGTTCTTCAGCCCGAAGGGCATCATTGTGTAGCAGTAGACACCAAAGGGTGTGATGAATGCTGTTTTCTCTTCGTCCTCTTTCTTCATCCTGATCTGGTTATAGCCTGAATAGGCATCCAGGAAGCAGAGGCGTGCGTAGCCTGCAGTCGAGTCGACAATCTGGTCGATTCGAGGCAGTGGAAAATGATCTTTTGGACAACACTTGTTTAACGAAGTGAAGTCGACACACATGCGTAGTATGTCCGTGTTCTTCTTTGGCACCAGGACTGGGTTTGCGACCCAGTCAGACTTCTTGATCTCCCGGATGAAGTTGGCTGCCAGGAGCCTATCGATTTCTTGCCCAATGGTGAGGCGCTTCGGCTCTACAAAGCGGCGCATCGTTTGCTTGACAGGCCTCGCATTTGGCAGGATTTGGAGGGCATGCTCGGTGAATTCCCTGGGTATGCCTGGCATGTCGGCTGGACACCAGGCGAAAATTTCCCAGTTCTCACGTAGGAACTCGACGAGCGCGCCTTCCTATGCGGAAGGCAAGCTGGTCGATATGAGGACCGTCTTCTTAGGGTCCGTCGGGTGCACCTGATGCTCCCTTGTGTCGTTTGTTGCGTTAAAGGCAGAGCCTGATGCTGATTGTTTGCCCTCGGGAAAGAGGGTGCGGTCGTTGGTGAGTGCCAACTCCTGGAGCTGCTCCTGCGCCCCGAATGACTCAGAGATCGTGTTGAACTTGCGATCGCACTCGTCGGATCGCTCGAAGTTTCCGCTGACGATGATTGTCCCGTAGGGCACCGGCATCTTCAGCTTCAGATAGGCATAGTGCGGCACCGCCATGAACCGTGCGAACGCTGGTCGCCCCAGGATGACATGGTACTGCGACTTCCAGTCAACCACCTCAAACTCAATCCTCTCCTTCCGGAAGTTAGCTGGCTCGCCGAAGATCACATCGAGTGAGATTGTTCCCAAGGGATAGAATGGTCTCCCTTGTACTATGCCGTGGAAGGTGTTGACGGAGGGCGCCAGGCTTGTCGTCAGGATGTTCATTCTGCGCAGCGTGTCAGCGAACATGATATTGATTCCGCTGCCACCATCCATGAACACACGTCTCATAGCGAAGCCTCCTATCTGCGCATCCAAAACGAGGGCCGCGTGGCCCGGCCGCGGGACTCGAGGTGGATGATCGTCTCTGGAGAATGTTATGCTGGTCTGTGACCAGTCGAGGTACTCTGGTACCACGGGTGGTGTTTTGACGGCAAGGTGGACATGCCTTGTTATGAGCTTTTGGTCCCGATTTGAGGGACGTCCTTTCTGGATCATGAACATGCGACCCACGGGCTTTGGGTAAGCATCTTCACCTGCCTGAGGTTCCTCGACGCGTGGTTGGAGCTGGATAGCTCCCGCCATATGTCTCGGAGGCAATGGTGGAGCGTGCGGTGCTCCCAGAGCCAATGCCCCCGGTGCCACCTACGCTTGCTGTTGTTGCTGCAAAAGGAGACGTGCGTACTGCGCATGGAGGTCTTGAAACTTTTCACAGTCCTTGAGTAGGTGCTTGGACGTGAGAACACCATTCTCATCCCTGAACATGTGGAATCGGCACGCGTCATGGAGCGTTGGAGGAGGCCATGGAGCTCAACCACCTCGCGACTCTCGCGGCCGCCATTCGCGCTTGACTTCCTTGCTGCTTCTGTAACCGGTTGTTCGACTATCGCGCTCATAGCGACTGTCGTCACGGTTTCTTTGCTCGCGGCTATCAGTAAAGCCTGCCGCCACGAGTTCCATGCCCTCCATGTCCTCGTAGACGTGCGACTTCCTCTTGCGACGGCGGTCGCTATTGCGGCGACTCCAAGAACCTTGATCGCCGTTGACGCCAGGTGTGCCGGCGCGCTCGTTACGTATGGAATCTTCGCCATCTGCCCACTCATTGGCTATCTGCATGAGGTGGGCGATGGTTTTGGGCTTCACTCGACCAAAGGTCTCCCGGAGCTCGACCCGATAGACTCCTCGGGTGAACGCGTATATGGCGTTGTCTTCCGATATCTTCTCTGTCGCGTTACGGAGGTGAGTCCATGCTGGATGTACTCGCGCAAAGTCTCGTCTTCACGCTGCTTGCAGGCTCGCAGTTCCTCAAATGAGGCGGGTCTCTTGTACGTGCCGATGAAGTTGCGGACGAAGTCCTCTTTGAAGTCTTCCCAGCAGGTGTATGCGCCTCTCGGTAGGCTCTTAAGACAGGCTCAAGCCGATCCCGAGAGCATGAGTTGTATGTACTGCATGGCAGTAGACGTCGATCCTCTTTGGCAGGTTACCGCCGTCAGGTAGTCCTCCAGCCAGGCGGACGGTTCTTGCAAGCCATCATACTTCGGGGTTTCCGAGGTTAGCCTGAATACTTTCGGCATTCTGGTCTCCCGGATGCGTCGACTGAAGCATAGTGCACCGCAGGGCTCGAAGTCGTCATCGGACGACGAGCTGTCGCTTTCTTCCTCTTGAACTGCTCGCCTGGAGCGGTTCCTGGTGACCTTGTTATGCGTGATGGCATTGCGCGCATCTTCGCCCTCGGTGAGCTGTTAGCGTCCCTCGTACCCGCGATTACCACGGTTTCGCCGGTCGTGGGTGACGCGATTGTCTTCTTCTGGAGCTGCTCGCTCATTGTTGCCGCGTGTGACGCGGTTTTCTCGATCTCGGGTACGGTCGCCCGATTCTCGAGTTCTTGTCTCCCGCCGCGGGCTTGGCTGGCGGCGATTAACCATGTTGTTTCCAGCTGCTACGATTGCAGCTGGTTGTGGCTCCTCAGGTACCAATGCCGTCCCCATTGCGCTGAGAAACTTGATTTGTTGGCGGTGCAGGGCTGCCCGCGGATCGCTCTCTGGCGGCTGTGTAGCCTGTAGGTATGTGGCCACCGACATTAGGACACCGGAAGCAGTCTTGGGGATAGGGATTCCCTTTTCGTCCACAGACATGATGGACACCTCCAAATTACGGGTGACGTTGTTCCGATCTGCCTCTGGTATCCGCAAGTACCGAGACTGTGCTTGGGGGTCACGGGATCGCCCTGAAGATTGGACGGATAGACCTGCCCGCCGCGCACTCGATATGCTGGCCTGCCTTCTGCGCTCCGCCAGATCCGCCCTCGTGGCTTCCAACTTTAGGCTTTCCTGCCACAGCAGGTACTGGTAGCATGCCAGGTCTTCTGGTGTCGCGTCAGCTGCCGGTTGGCCATCTGCTACAGCCTTGATTGCTTTTTCACCCATAGCCTGGTTGATGTGAAGCTGCGTCCGCCCGTTCTGCAGGGTGACGACGTCTGGGTAGTTCGGCTATTCGCCCCTGTTAGGCGGAGCGTTCACTCCGGTCTCCATGTTTGCGTGTAACGCCCCGACCCCGGAATTATACAGAGAGGCTATGTAGTTGGCACAACCATCAATGTATAAAACAAAGATCGAGACTTGTGGAACAGAACTGGCACAAAGCATGACTCTACGACACAAAACATTTATATGGCAACTCATATAACGAGGAGAATACAAATATTACAAGGCAAAAGGATCACAGATCCTACAATTCAACAAGCGGAAGCGAAGTAGCGTTGTCTAATACAACAAGAAGCAAAATATGGCCTAAGAGGCCTACAGATAAACATCATCCCAGCCAGCTTGTTCCACGGTCCCAAGCTGCCACCTGGGAACCCCAGACTAGTAGTCGACGTCAACGAAGAAACCACCTAGTAGCTCGGTGTCGTCCTCCTCTGAAATACAAATATAGAGGCAGCAAAGAGAGACTGAGTACGATGTACTCGCAAGTTTAGTAGGGCGATATAGGCCCAATGACTGACGGAGGCTCTAAAGCTTTATATGTAGTTCTTTTGCATAAAGCTAATTTTCATAAACCGAAACATAAATGACCCAAGACATTCGTCTACTCAGAATATTTTTATAAACGGGGTAAGAGAGTAAACATGTGTCATCATTGGTTCTCATCGAACCTACTTACAACCATCACCACTCATCTCACACAAAGGCACTCCCTCGACTCCCCCTCGAGGAAATGAACCTTTATCACACGTTGATTAAATGCAACCTTTAGCTGCCATATCAATTAGGTTAAGATTCTCTATGATCTTATCGTCTATCCCCAAGTTGTCCATAACCGTGGACACGGCTTTTCGAAAAGATTAACCCTGCAGGGGTGTACTATTTTACCCATTGGTACCGTCCGGCTCACCTGAGTGGCCCTCTTCCGGGGAAGGCCGGCAAGCGGGCGCGGTTAAACCTTTACCTCACGTGAGAATATCCAAGAGTCATCTGTGGCCACAGGACAGGCTCAGCGCTCTCAGCGCCCTGCCCCATCGCCACGCCCTAAACACAAATCCTCATCAACATCATCTTTTCACTCACACGCAAATGGAAAACCGAACTAGAGGACCCTTGGATACGCCCGCACAAGTTATTTAGTTAGTAAGGCGCCCATACACCCACCAATGGCAGCACGCTAGTCTTGGTTCAAGAGGTAAAGAACTCGCACCTAGGGGCTAGAGTGAGGCAAAACACCATCCCCGATGGCAACTCACCCAAGCCGTCTTAGCATTTTAATTAAGCATCACAATTATCCACCATGCCCGAATCATTCCATCAACATCAATAATTTCTGGAATTAACAACGGACATAAAGCATTTACTTAAGCATGGCTAAGCATAGCTAAGCATATGAATACAACAATTATAACTTTATCTCGGCCAACACTTCAACCCTAGGTTTCATAGGTAGGGATACATGTGATTGGCTCGGGAGGATCATGCATTAATAGGATATTCTAATAATTTCCAAAAGTGACATTTGAACCGCATGCAAATAGTATGGTGGATAAAATAAGTTTATGAAAACATAGGATGCTAGATGCCAAGAAGGTTAGGTTATCTCTTGCCTTGCTGCCCGGGCGGGAAGTGGGGCTCGTCGGGGTAAGTAGAGAGACCCTCGACTCCGGAATCTATCGATACCCAAAGGAAAAACAAAGAACACATAAATCACACAACTCAAGATGCAATGCTCAAACACATGATGGCATGTCAAAAATTTATATAAGGATTCCATTATAGAAACTTAAAGGCATAATTAAATGGGGAGCCAAATAATTAAGGAAATTATTTGGAAAACACCTCATATTTAACTTAATGTCCAATTGTTCATAAAGATTCCATTATTTTAGAAATTGCTCAAATATGCATGAACATGACATGATTGAAGAGGTTTGGTTCTTATGTTCACTTCGGTGCCTTATTGGTAGTTTTCAGAGTACCGATGGGTAATTAGCAATTTAAAAAGGTTATTTGGACTTATATATTTTATCCAATTCAAGATTAATATCAACGTCCAAAGTGTTGTCATGAGGTAGTATTAGCATGTTTAGATAGCATTTTAAACACTGATCAAATTGGTATACCATTTGCAAGAATTAGCGAAAAGAGGCTAAAATACAAGGTTCACAAGTTTTCAGCTTGGTTCGGAATTCATTCGGATTGGTCCGGAATATTCCGGATGGTCCGGAATAATCCGGGCTAAATCCGGACCAAATCCGAGGTGACCTCCAAAACTTTCTGTTAGTGTTCCGGAATCTGTCCGGAAAGGTCCGGAAAAATCCGGTCGACCCGGAATCGATCCGGAATAATCCGGGCGATTCCGGACGGCTCGAAAGTGGCCAGAAACAACGGCGGCGGCGATTTCGCACGGGCGAACGCGCACGAGAGGGAGAGGGGGAGCGGGAGGAGGCCTAAGAGGCGTGTGTGCTCACCAGGAGCACTCCCGTGTGGTCGGAGAGGACGGGGACGACCGCGGTGGCCGGATTTCGCAGGGAACGGGCACGGCGAACGGCGGACCAACTCGGGAAGCCGAGCTCGATTAGCTCGACTCGAGGCCTCCCAGAAAGCTTCCTTCGGTGGGGAAGGTGGAGGAGGAGCAGGCGGAGCGAGTGGTGGCTTCGGCTTGCTCCAAGGTGACCGGAGTCGACGGCGATGCACGGAGGACGGCGGCGGTGCTACGGCGTGCGGTGAGAGGAACGAGAGCTCTCCCTCGATCCGGGAAAAGGGGAGGGACGAGGAGGAGAGAGGAATACGGGGCAGGTGAGGCCGTTCACGGGCTTGCTAGCCCTCCATTTGCCACGGCGGCGTGCGGCATGGGCGCGGAGGAGGTGGCGGCATGGCGCCAGTGCGCCCTGTCGCCACTGTGCTTCGTCCGGAATTTTCCGGAGGGGTCCGGAAAATTCCGACTGGCCCGGAATAGATCCGGAAATATCCGGGCCATTCCGAATGACCACTGATTTTGCAGAAAGGCCAGCCTTTGAAAGGCATTGTACACAAGTCCACAAATTCCAGAAAAATTTAGGGATGCTCCCACCCAGAATAGGAAGCTCCCCATATTTTCCTTTGGATTTTTAGGGCACCACAACATGGTTCACAATTAGGGAGTGCCTTGCATAACAATTGAAGTTTGAGACTTGGAACAAAACTAGAGTACAACCCATTTGGTTTCTTGAGCATCGATGGAACTTAGGTGAAATTCCTAGACCATAAGGTCACTTGCCATGACAAGGGTTACACCATAGTTTGCATTTCAAGAGATAAAGGTTTTGGGAAGTTTTGGCTTCCCTTTTTATTGTTTTCCCATTTGGTCACTTGTTAACATTAGCAAATTAGAGACATGCCATGATGCAAACAAGAATGCAAAAAGTGGAAAAATTCTTCGTATTTTTCATTACCAAGTTAGGGATGTTACAAATCTACCCCCCTTACAGGAATCTCGTCCCGAGATTCTAGGATTGAGTGAAGAAGGCGGGGTACTCCTGACGAAGACTAGTTTCTCTCTCCCATGTGGCTTCTTCCTCGGAATGGTTAGACCATTGGACCTTGAGAAACTTGATGGACTTGTTGCGGGTTTTCCTCTCCGCTTCATCCAAGATGCGGATAGGATGCTCGCGATAGGTCAAATCCTCTTGAATGTCCAATGCCTCATGATCAACCCCACGGATGGGATCCTTGAAGCACCGGCGGAGTTGGGAAACATGGAACACATCATGGACATCCGGGAAATTTGAGGGCAACTCAAGTTGATAGGAAAGATCTCCTCGCTTGCCTACGATGGTGAAAGGGCCGACAAAGCGAGGTGCTAATTTGCCCTTGATTCCAAAGCGACGAACGCCTCGGAGAGGAGAGACTCGAAGATAGGCCTTGTCACCAATTTCATAGTGGACCTCTTGATGATGCTTGTCATAGTAGCTTTTCTGACGGGATTGAGCGGCTTTGAGGTTTTCTCGAATGACACGGACTTTCTCTTCGGCTTCATTGATCACATCAGGACCGAAGAGTGACCTCTCCCCGGTTTCAGACCAATTGAGAGGAGTCCGGCATTTTCTCCCATAAAGGACCTCAAAGGGAGCCATTTGCAAGCTGGCTTGATAGCTATTGTTGTAGGAGAACTCGGCAAGAGGGAGGTACTTTTCCCAAATTTTGCCGAAAGAGATGACACAAGCCCGAAGCATGTCCTCAAGAACTTGATTTACTCTTTCAGTTTGACCGTCTGTTTGGGGATGATAGGCGGTGCTGAAGTTGAGACGGGTCCCGAGGGCCGTTTGGAAACTTTGCCAAAACTTGGACACAAATAAGCTTCCACGGTCGGAGATGATCCGCAGAGGAACCCCGTGCAAAGGAACAATCCGGGCCATATACAAGTCGGCAAGTTGGCTTGCTCGAATATCATCACGGACCGGAAGGAAATGGGCAACTTTTGACAAACGGTCGATGATGACCCAAATAGCATTGTTGCCCTTTTGTGATCTCGGAAAGCCGGTGATGAAATCCATACCAACTTCATCCCACTTCCACTCAGGAATGGCTATGGGGCGAAGGGTACCGGCTGGCCTCTGATGTTCAGCCTTCACTCGGCGACAGATGTCACATTCCGCAACATACTCGGCGATCTCGCTTCATGCAAGACCACCAAAATTGAGGGCGAAGATCTTGATACATTTTTGTGCTACCCGGGTGAATAGAGATGGGTGACTCATGAGCTTCAGAAAGGATCAACTCCCTCAGATTTCCACTCTTGGGCACCACTAGACGGTCACCAAAATAGACCACTCCATGGTCATCAACCAAGAAACAATTGGCCTTTCCATTAGCGATCTTCTCTTTGATCTCAAGGATTTCAGGATCATTTTGTTGGGCGGCCTTGATATCATCCTCGAGAGTGGATTTGATCTCAAGGTTAGCTATAAAACCAGAAGGAACAATTTCCAGGTTCAATTTAGCAAACTCCTCGTGGAGAGCCGGTTGCGCCTTTTCAACCATCACGGTATTGCAATAGGCTTTGCGGCTCAGAGCGTCCGCCACGACATTTGCCTTGCCGGGCTGATAATTGAGGGTCACATCATAGTCCTTTATCAATTCCAGCCATCTCCTCTGCCTCAAGTTCAGATCCGGCTGGGTGAACAGATATTTCAGACTTTGGTGGTCGGAGTAGATCTCGCAACGGTTGCCCAAGAGGTAGGGCCTCCATTGCTTCAGAGCATGTACCACGGCGGCAAGCTCCAAATCATGAGTTGGATAATTTTGCTCGTGTGGCTTGAGTTGACGGGAAGCATAAGCGACCACATGGCCCTCTTGCATCAAGACACATCCCAAGCCTTGGAGAGATGCATCGCAATAGACGACGAAGTCCTTGGCGGTATCGGGAAGGACAAGTACCGGTGTGGTGGTGAGCTTGACCTTGAGGGTTTGAAAACTCTCTTCAGCCTTGTCTGACCACACGAATGGCTTGCCTTTCTTGAGGAGTTCAGTCAATGCCTTTGCTATTTTGGAGAAGCCCTCAATAAATCGACGGTAATAACCCGCCAATCCAAGGAAGCTTCGGATATCTTTGACGGATTTGGGAGTTGGCCAATCCAGTATTGCCTGAATCTTGTCGGGTATCACCGCTACTCCGGCAGCTGACACCACATGACCGAGAAAGATGAGCTCCTTCAGCCAAAACTCACATTTAGAGAACTTGGCATATAGACGGTGGTCTCGAAGCTTGGTCAAAACAAGTCGGAGATGCTCGGCATGTTCGTCTTCGGTCTTGGAGTACACAAGGATGTCATCGATGTAAATGATGACGAACTTGTCGAGGTACTCGTGGAAGATGGAGTTCATCAGCCTCATGAATGTAGCCGGAGCATTAGTGAGGCCGAAGGACATGACGGTGTACTCGTATAACCCGTAGCGGGTGGTGAAAGCGGTCTTCGGAATATCCTCCTTCCGGATTTTGATCTGATGGTAACCTGACCTCAGATCCATCTTGGAGAATACCGTTGCTCCAGCTAGTTGATCGAATAAGTCAGTTATGCGAGGAATTGGATACTTATTCTTGATGGTCACCGCATTAAGAGGGCGGTAGTCCACGACCAGTCGAGGAACATTTGTATCCCTCTTCTTGACAAAGATGACCGGGCAGCCCCAAGGTGAGCTACTCGGCCGGATGAATTCTTTTTCCAGCAGCTCATCAAGTTGCTTCTTCAACTCAGCTAGCTCTTCCGTTGGCATACGGTAGGGCGTCTTGGAAACTGGGGCGGTTCCCGGAACCAACTCAATCACAAACTCCACGCTGCGATCGGGTGGCATGCCGGGCAATTCCTCCGGAAAGACATCGGGGAAATCACACACCACAGCGACTTCAGATATATCAGGCGGACTTGTAACGCCCCGACCCCGGAATTATACAGAGAGGCTATGTAGTTGGCACAACCATCAATGTATAAAACAAAGATCGAGACTTGTGGAACAGAACTGGCACAAAGCATGACTCTACGACACAAAACATTTATATGGCAACTCATATAACGAGGAGAATACAAATATTACAAGGCAAAAGGATCACAGATCCTACAATTCAACAAGCGGAAGCGAAGTAGCGTTGTCTAATACAACAAGAAGCAAAATATGGCCTAAGAGGCCTACAGATAAACATCATCCCAGCCAGCTTGTTCCACGGTCCCAAGCTGCCACCTGGAAACCCCAGACTAGTAGTCGACGTCAACGAAGAAACCACCTAGTAGCTCGGTGTCGTCCTCCTCTGAAATACAAATATAGAGGCAGCAAAGAGAGACTGAGTACGATGTACTCGCAAGTTTAGTAGGGCGATATAGGCCCAATGACTGACGGAGGCTCTAAAGCTTTATATGTAGTTCTTTTGCATAAAGCTAATTTTCATAAACCGAAACATAAATGACCCAAGACATTCGTCTACTCAGAATATTTTTATAAACGGGGTAAGAGAGTAAACATGTGTCATCATTGGTTCGCATCGAACCTACTTACAACCATCACCACTCATCTCACACAAAGGCACTCCCTCGACTCACCCTCGAGGAAGTGAACCTTTATCACACGTTGATTAAATGCAACCTTTAGCTGCCATATCAATTAGGTTAAGATTCTCTATGATCTTATCGTCTATTCCCAAGTTGTCCATAACCGTGGACACGGCTTTTCGAAAAGATTAACCCTGCAGGGGTGTACTATTTTACCCATTGGTACCGTCCGGCTCACCTGAGTGGCCCTCTTCCGGGGAAGGCCGGCAAGCGGGCGCGGTTAAACCTTTACCTCACGTGAGAATATCCAAGAGTCATCTATGGCCACAGGACAGGCTCAGCGCTCTCAGCGCCCTGCCCCATCGCCACGCCCTAAACACAAATCCTCATCAACATCATCTTTCCACTCACACGCAAATGGAAAACCGAACTAGAGGACCCTTGGATACGCCCGCACAAGTTATTTAGTTAGTAAGGCGCCCATACACCCACCAATGGCAGCACGCTAGTCTTGGTTCAAGAGGTAAAGAACTCGCACCTAGGGGCTAGAGTGAGGCAAAACACCATCCCCGATGGCAACTCACCCAAGCCGTCTTAGCATTTTAATTAAGCATCACAATTATCCACCATGCCCGAATCATTCCATCAACATCAATAATTTCTGGAATTAACAACGGACATAAAGCATTTACTTAAGCATGGCTAAGCATAGCTAAGCATATGAATACAACAATTATAACTTTATCTCGGCCAACACTTCAACCCTAGGTTTCATAGGTAGGGATACATGTGATTGGCTCGGGAGGATCATGCATTAATAGGATATTCTAATAATTTCCAAAAGTGACATTTGAACCGCATGCAAATAGTATGGTGGATAAAATAAGTTTATGAAAACATAGGATGCTAGATGCCAAGAAGGTTAGGTTATCTCTTGCCTTGCTGCCCGGGCGGGAAGTGGGGCTCGTCGGGGTAAGTAGAGAGACCCTCGACTCCGGAATCTATCGATACCCAAAGGAAAAGCAAGGAACACATAAATCACACAACTCAAGATGCAATGCTCAAACACATGATGGCATGTCAAAAATTTATGCAAGGATTCCATTATAGAAACTTAAAGGCATAATTAAATGGGGAGCCAAATAATTACGGAAATTATTTGGAAAACACCTCATATTTAACTTAATGTCCAATTGTTCATCAAGATTCCATTATTTTAGAAATTGCTCAAATATGCATGAACATGACATGAATGAAGAGGTTTGGTTCTTATGTTCACTTCGGTGCCTTATTGGTAGTTTTCGGAGTACCGATGGGTAATTAGCAATTTCAAAGGTTATTTGGACTTATATATTTTATCCAATTCAAGATTAATATCAACGTCCAAAGTGTTGTCATGAGGTAGTATTAGCATGTTTAGATAGCATTTTAAACACTGATCAAATTGGTATACCATTTGCAAGAATTAGCGAAAAGAGGCTAAAATACAAGGTTCACAAGTTTTCAGCTTGGTTCGGAATTCATTCGGATTGGTCCGGAATATTCCGGATGGTCCGGAATAATCCGGGCTAAATCCGGACCAAATCCGAGGTGACCTCCAAAACTTTCTGTTAGTGTTCCGGAATCTGTCCAGAATGGTCCGGAAAAATCCGGTCGACCCGGAATCGATCCGGAATAATCCGGGCGATTCCGGACGGCTCGAAAGTGGCCAGAAACAACGGCGGCGGCGATTTCGCACGGGCGAACGCGCACGAGAGGGAGAGGGGGAGCGGGAGGAGGCCTAAGAGGCGTGTGTGCTCACCAGGAGCACTCCCGTGTGGTCGGAGAGGACGGGGACGACCGCGGTGGCCGGATTTCGCAGGGAACGGGCACGGCGAACGGCGGACCAACTCGGGAAGCCGAGCTCGATTAGCTCGACTCGAGGCCTCCCAGCAAACTTCCTTCGGTGGGGAAGGTGGAGGAGGAGCAGGCGGAGCGAGTGGTGGCTTCGGCTTGCTCCAAGGTGACCGGAGTCGACGGCGATGCACGGAGGACGGCGGCGGTGCTACGGCGTGCGGTGAGAGGAACGAGAGCTCTCCCTCGATCCGGGAAAAGGGGAGGGACGAGGAGGAGAGAGGAATACGGGGCAGGTGAGGCCGTTCACGGGCTTGCTAGCCCTCCATTTGCCACGGCGGCGTGCGGCATGGGCGCGGAGGAGGTGGCGGCATGGCGCCAGTGCGCCCTGTCGCCACTGTGCTTCGTCCGGAATTTTCCGGAGGGATCCGGAAAATTCCGACTGGCCCGGAATAGATCCGGAAATATCCGGGCCATTCCGAATGACCACTGATTTTGCAGAAAGGCCAGCTTTTGAAAGGCATTGTACACAAGTCCACAAATTCCAGAAAAATTTAGGGATGCTCCCACCCAGAATAGGAAGCTCCCCATATTTTCCTTTGGATTTTTAGGGCACCACAACATGGTTCACAATTAGGAAGTGCCTTGCATAACAATTGAAGTTTGAGACTTGGAACAAAACTAGAGTACAACCCATTTGGTTTCTTGAGCATCGATGGAACTTAGGTGAAATTCCTAGACCATAAGGTCACTTGCCATGACAAGGGTTACACCATAGTTTGCATTTCAAGAGATAAAGGTTTTGGGAAGTTTTGGCTTCCCTTTTTATTGTTTTCCCATTTGGTCACTTGTTAACATTAGCAAATTAGAGACATGCCATGATGCAAACAAGAATGCAAAAAGTGGAAAAATTCTTCGTATTTTTCATTACCAAGTTAGGGATGTTACATTGCGGCTGCCATTCTTGCGGCGGCAGCAGCTGCGGCTCCTGCCGCGGCCGTTTCCCCGGGTCCTGATGCTCCTCCTCCTGCAGGCACCGTCATGTATACCTCGATCGGCGAGAGATACGACGTCTGATCGTCGGAGTCGTCGTTGAAGGCGGACTCGAAGGATGCCGAGGCTCCGCCGGTGGAGTACGCAGGGCTTGACGGGGTAGATGAGATGTATGGCGCGACCAGCGTCTCGGTCGTGCGCGCGAAGTTGACGCTTGGCGATGTAGATCGCGATGCTGCGGCCAAAGGCGATGCAGGTTCGTCGAGCGTTCCCTCCGCGAGATCCGCGCGGGGTGACAGGATGTCCACCGATGCAGTCGATGAAGTTGCGACTTCCGCCGATGAAGTCGATGAAGCGGTGGATTCCTCCGATGCGGAAGAAGGTGCGTCCGTGAGACGGAGCGTGCCCCACTTGTTGACGTAGAAGCGCAGCTTGCCAAAGCTCGTCTCCACGCCAGCTTGTAGATTCTCGAAGGCCGATTGCATGACCGGCGAGTGCGGGTGAAAACCCAGGGAGCCGAAGTAGATCGGTTGTTGCAGATCCGGCGAGTCGCCGATGGTCGCTGATAAATCCGCCAAATCCGTAGATCCAGCACCAGTCTTTCCCACAGATGGCGCCAATTGACGTGGGGTTACCACGCCAAATCCCTCGGATGACATCCTCGGGTTGAAAGAATAGGAGAAGAAGATGGTGGTACTGGTGGATTCGTCGACTGACAAGAGAGATTTACCCAGGTTCAGGCCCCCCGAAGGTAAAATCCCTACGTCCTGCTTGTCTGGTATTGATGATGATGAGCTTACAGATGGGTTACAATGTCGAGATCATGAGATTCGATCTCGCTAGGGTTTCTGGCGGTGAGTCTGAATGTACCCTAGATCGGCGGCCCTCCCAGTCCTTAAATAGTGGGACTGGGTCTCGGGTCCGTTACCGACTAGGTTTACATCTGGGCCTGCCGACCTAATATCTCTGAATCTTTCCTTCGGGGCCTCCTTCCTGGGCCTGATGACATATGGGCCTTTTATTCTCTTCCGCACCAGGGTAGTCCATGGTGGCACACCCGAAAGGTGTACCCACGTCAGGCGAAAAAAATCGGCCTAGGGACGCGCTGATTCCCAGCCGCGGCCCCAGCGACACGAACTAAATTTGGGGGAAATTTAGCTAGGTTTGTTAAATTCGGGGATAGTTCGTTAAACTTGACAAAGTTCGATGAAAAGTAGCCGGAATTCATACATAAAAACATATAAAAACATAAAACATAAAAACTACGGCATGAACATGCCGAAGTTGCGGTAGAGCTGCTGCGAGTAGTCGCCCCCATCGTCGTTGTCGTCATCGCCACCGGGGGGGGGAGGAGCACTGCATCCTGCGCCGTCGCCGCCGCTGCGGTACTGGTGGCTCGGGCCGGCCTGACCAATTCTTAACAACGGTCGAATTAAGGTTCTTTTTGCCGGGTGGAAGACCAAGCAAGTAATGAGCAAATGCAAGAGGTGGGTGGATCAGTTGATCCTTTTCTCGATTGAAAATGGTAGTGAAACAGAAGTTGTTATCCAATCCAAGGGAAAAGTGTGGGATATGATCCATTGCGCAACGGTTTTCAATTCAAGTTAAAACGAAACGACTTGCAGTGATAAAACAGGGCACTGATGCGTCAGCTAAAGGGATAAGCAGCTAGATCGATTTCCTAACAGGAGAGTGACTTAGCGTAACAGTAAAACATTGAATTGGACCGCTTCGCCCCTTGGCGGATCTTCCTCCAAGAGAGACAATGGGACTTGGTCTCGATGTCAACTAAAGCTTGTGTGAATTTCATTGCTGTGGGTCCCGTGTGTGCTCGAATATGATTGGTTTTAGGATTCTATTTAGTTGAATTTATTGACTCCACGGTGCTGGTTATCGAGTTTATGGCGCCGCCGACCATCCAAAAAGTAAACGATGGCGTCGGCATTTACTTATTATGCTCTCTTCTAATAGTGGTCGATTAATACTACTTCAAAGTCGAAAATCTGGTAACCGTGACCGCCCTAAAACGAAGCGAACAGAACTACACTTCAAAACTGAGTCAGTTATAAAATGGGTGAGATAGCTCAGTTTCCTCGTCGGTGTCGTCCAGGACGACGAGCTCCGGCTCGGCGCGACGACGGCGGCGGCGCTCGTAGCGAGCGAGGAGCTCTGCCTCCTCGGCGTCAATGCGGCGTTGGCGCTCCTCGTCCTCCCGCGCGTGGTCGCGGGCTGACCAGTCCAGCGCGTCCTCCAGCTTTGTCGGAAGCACGTCGTTGAGACTGTTCGCCATGGCGATCTTCACGGCCTCCTCCTCATCGTAGTCCTCCTCCACCTTCACGACCTTCTTGAAGGCCTTCTTGAGGACGCGACCGAGAGAGCTCCCGCCGGTGCCGGGCTCCTTTTTCGGCGTCAGCAGGCACCAGGCGGCCTTCGCCGGGCTCCCTGATGACGATGCCGTGGGAGGAGCGTGTCCGCGGCGGCTCGTCCTTGATGCGGGCGAGCGGTGTCCGCGGCACCGAGCCGGAGGAACGGGTGGCGTCGACGGAACAGGAGGCGCCGGAGGAGGAGGACGACGACACGGACATCCTCCTCGGCGTCCATCCCTGGAGAGCGGGGGCCGTGCGCGGCGGGTCCTGCAACCGCAGCTTATTGTCGTCCTCGATGTAGCCAAGGACCTAGGCCAGTGAGCGGCCGGGCATGCCCCACCACCCTCTTCCTGCCCTCGGTGTTGTTGCGCTTGGGCACAGGCGGCGGGCCGGTGTAGTCCTCGAGCTGGCGCTGGCGACGCTCGGCGAAGTAGGCGTTCCAGGAAGTGTTGTTCTCCTGATCCCAGATAGGGTTCGCCCGCGGCTCGTCCGTCAGGCGCTCGCGGGCAGCGTGGATCTCTGCCAGCCGATCCTGCCGACAGGGACGCGGCGGGGGGGGGGGGGCACCGGAAACCCCATCTAGCTGAGCCGGTAGTTGCCGGGGACGCGCATGTCCAGCGGAGCTGGGTAGCCCGCCTCATACAGCAGGCGTACCTCCCAGTCCTGCAGCCAATTCCGGCCGAAGCCGTTGGTCGCCGCGGCGTCTCCAGGGTACCTCTCCGCCATTGGTTCTCTCGGCGAGCTTGGGAGGGGAAGAAGGGGAGAAGAGTTGGGCGAGTGCGATGAGATGTGTGGGCGTGCCCGACGGTGAGAGGGTAGGGTAATAAATACCGGCGGGGCAGCAAGTGTGGCGCGCCGTAACTCCGCCATGTGGCCGATTTGACTCGACGGCGGTACGCCTAACCGGCGGCAGGAGCACTAATGCGACGCGGGAGACGAGGCGATGAGGACGACGCAGCGGTGTGCCGCTGACAGGGAGGGCCCGCCGAAAGCTTCGCGCGGTTTCACTCGGATTCGCGCCATTTCTCGTCATTTCCCTTTCGCCGGTGCCCCTAGGCGGAACCCGGCGCGCTGGGTTCGGCCTGAGACACCGGATAAAAATTGGGCTAAATCCGACAAAAAAAGAGGCCTTAGAGAGGCGACTACGAGGAAAATGGACCGCCGGCATCAAAAAGGGGTGCTGGGGGCGGCTGGAGTTGCTCTTAGTGCTTGTGTAGTCCGGCAGTGCTTCAGACGTAGTTCAGCTAGGTAGTGTAGCCATGTGTGTGGTTTTCGTCGGTTTTTACTGAAAACTGTGTCGTGTGGATTTTGGTCTAGTTTTTCTTATAAACCGGTGGGCCCAAGCTTAGCAGGATCCCGTAGCAGCAGAACTGGACAGAAGCTTTTCTCAACAACAACAACAAAAAGAACTGTACCAAAGCCCTGTGTGTTCGTTAGGTTAATAAGCCTCATAAAGTATCCCACAACCAGACGCACACATCATATTCAATTTGTACCCCATTGCCGCTAACTTTACAAGATAGATAGAATTCAGAGACCACCTTGTTGCAGCATCGCAACACAGTTCCGGAGGCCAGACGTGTTTCTTCCTTCCATACTGTATCAGGATTCAGACAGGTGAGTGTGCCTTTTACTCTCAGTTTCAATCAGGTGATGTACACTGCATTGCTTTCATCTCTTCTCGCAGAGAGCGAAGCATCGTCGATCAGGTGACGAGCTCGACGCTAAAGTCCCAGAGCTTCTTGGCCAGCTCCGTGTCCTTGGACTTCTCACTCGGCTCGTACAGGTTGCTGTCGCTGAAGTACCTCCCTGACACGCCCTTCACGTCCGGGTGCAGCGCGACGTAGCACGTGGTGGCCGCCCCCTGTTCGCAACACAAACCCAAGGCTAGTGTATCAGAGATCCAGGCAGCAAGCTCAAAAGTTTAGGGACCTGCGGCAGACCAAGTGCAGTGCAAGTCCCTGGATCGCTAAACCTAGTACAGGAGTGATATAACTATATAACAATGTTTTTAGAGAATGCTATGAAACAAATTTCAAGCAAAGTTGGAGCCAAATGGTTGGTGCCAGAGTAACATAGTAACGCAGCAATCATTGATAAACGAAATATAACATGGAATGCTACATTAATTGCCTTCTCTTTCCTATCCATGTTCTCTGCTGATTAGAGTCTACTAGGTAATATTGTGACCAAAACCCTGAAGATGGAACATAGTGATGCAGAAGTGTACCTGATTAGCATTTTTCAGCACCAATTTACCAAGTGTCCGATGGAGAACTGCACATGATAAAATAATGAACTCAGGCATTGCTGTTCCTAAAGAAGCCCTAACCATGAAGACGTAATTTCAACCCACAAGTAAAAGTATCATTTAGTTTCACAGCTAGTGGCTATTTGCATCATTGATGTCTGTCATTCCTGTACTGTGTTTTCTTTTTTGGTGCTACGAGTACCATGAGTTATTCAAAGCAAGAAGAAAGGTTAATCAAGTCGTTCTTTCAATAAAGCAGGAGCACTAAAATATCTGACGAGTATATTTACCATCTAAGATACTGTGGTGGCGAAGAAGGTTTGTGATGATACCGCCAGGATGGAGAGAATTCGCAGTGATTTTAACACCCTCTTCCTGTTACGCAAAATACTGTATCGTCATGAATTGTTGATCTCACGTAGTTGGCCTCAAACAGAGCTACGTAACATAGATGCAGGACTTGAAATAGACAAACCCAGCTTAGAGTAAACCGTTTACAAAAATCTGGCACGCTACTAGCCTACGGAGTTGCGTGCAGATTTTTCTCCAACTATTTTAGACCCAGATAAACAGTGAAATAACTGAAATCATTCCATGAATATAACGTGCAAAACGGTTCATTTTCTTTTACTCAGCAAATGGTGCGATAGTAAGGTCTAGCTACCGACTCTTACAAAAAACACAACTGACGGTGCTTTCGAGCATAAGTACTCCTGTTGGAACAAGCACGGACATGCAACATGCTGGACCTAACAAACTCGAAATAGTATGAACCAAGACGTGGTGCAATGTCCCAACCACAAGATCAAATAAGTGGACATGTGTTGGAAGAAAATACTTCAATGGAAAGAAGCATACCTTAAATCTCCTAGCAAGTTCGTTAGCATGGAGAATGTTTGCTAGCTTTGACTGCCCATATGCTCCAATGGTCCCATACCTACATAACACAAGATTGAACAAGTGATTGGAATTGCCTTGAATTGAAGTAAACAGGAGGGGAAACATAACAACTGCATGATTATTACATACTCCGTCTCATCATTTATCTTGTCAAAACGGATGCCTTCCTTGTATGTAAACTTGTGCCCCTCTGATGAAACATTAACAATTCTTCCTTCCACATTTGATTCACGAGCGGTCTTCTTCATGATCTCCAGCAGAAGATGTGTCAAAAGAAAATGACCTGAATATTATGGTATCAGAGTCATACTATAGTGGTGTCTCGAAAGTCTAACCATCATCATAAGTTGATGGAACTTTCAAGTATTCATCTAAAAAATTAACTAGGAGGGTATTATGGTATCAGAGTCATACTATAGTGGTGTCTCTAAAGTCTAACCATGATCATAAGTTGATGGAACTTTCAAGTATTCGTCTAAAAAATTAACTAGGAGGGTTAGGTGATGTCGAAACTGCAAGTTTGTAACTGTGTACTGAGATAATTTGCAGATTTTGTACTTCTCTGGAATTTGCAGCAAATATATTTTGTGTAATTGGAGGTCATAGGGTTTAGAAGGGCCAGGCAGCCCACCAATGTTGAGGTATCAAGACATAATTCAAACTATCAGCTAGTGAAGTAGTACATCGAGGACATAATCGTACCAACATGGTTAGTTGCAAACTGCATCTCGATGCCATCCTTTGAGAGGGAGAAAGGAGTTGCCATCACTCCTGCATTGTTGCTGGCAGAGTAAGCATCATGTAATCAGCCAAATCAGGGAACATACTGAGCTATAAACGACACACTTGAACAAATGTGGTAGCATCAAAATACTAGGCTTGTCCTGGTGCAAGAAGCCTAATTAGATATGCACGTACTTCACTAGTATGACTAACTTATGTATATAATCCTACAGAATGCACTCATACAAATCAATTACCCCTGCCCTGCGTGAAATGAAATTGTTCATTCCTATAACATCATCCAAACTAGCAGGTAGCAGCCGTCCCAAAACCTCAACTGAATCCACTGGATGTCATGGAGATGTCCTGAAACTATCTGATATTCTGATATTCTGATGCACACAACCAACCAGCTGGTTGCACCCAAACTGATACTAGCAGGGATTTTGAAGTTGAATAGGTGAAATCGCATTAAATCTACCAGTACGACTCCTAACCAAAGATTCGTCGCAGTAGTATGTATGACCAAGGTGCGTATGATTGGAAGCAGTAATTAACTAGTGTGGGAATCAGAAGTAGGCGAAAATGGGTACGTACACGAGGATGTTGAGCGGGAGGCCCTTGGCGGCGAAGTCGGCGGCGAACTTGCGGACGGAGGCCATGGAGGAGAGGTCGAGCTCCATGATGTCGAGGCTGGCGGCGGGCGTCTCCGCGAGAATGGCCTGGCGCACGGAGTCGGCGGCGGCGAGGTTCCTGGCGGCCATGACGACGTGGGCCCCGCGCGCCGCCAGGACCCGCGCCGTCTCGGCGCCGATCCCGCTGGACGCCCCTGTGTTGGACCGAATCGAATCAACACGAGGGGGAGAGGAACGGCTAAGGGGGGCGGGCGGGAGGGAGGGAGCGTAGATACCGGTGACGATGGCGGTGAGCCCGGAGGCGGAGAGGCCCGCGGTGACCTGGTCGGCGGTGGAGGCCCAGGAGAAGCCCGAGGCGCCCTTCCGGCTGAAGATCCACGGCAGCATCTCCGTCTCCGGTTGGTCTCCGATGAGCGTTGCTGTCGAGTCAACGCACACAACGCAGACTATGCGCAGTTTGCTGCCCAGTGTGCGTTTGGGGCCCGGTTCAGATGAATGAATCATTTGATTTAAACATGTTGCAATTCATAATTAGCATAACTATGAAACATAATAAATGCTCTTAAGCATTTTTCTCAGTTGTAACTCCACTATCAACTTAAAAATTCTCAATTGCAACTCACTTTACAACTTATAGATGTACAAATCGCGACGTTGTATGAATTTGACTGAACACGGGGACTACATAACATTGTGGTGAAAATGAGCAATTCTAAACAGGGATGCCTCACGAATTATATAATGTATGGAACATGAACAAATAATGGAGCGAGATTATTTGCCTTACCATAGAGACGCAACCAACCGAAAATAACACCAATTATGGCGCTTGGTCAACAACCAGTTTATCCAGAAACGAAGGGCCCATGACACCAGCCCAACAAGTAGTGACCATGGGTGTAGTCGCAACAAAGATCAATCTTAGTTTTTCTATAGGAAGCTCAACTCTCATGAATTCATTTGTCAGCACACCATCTTCAGCCGGAGGATCTACAAGAAAGTTTGGTGTGGTGGTTTCACTCACCAAAAATGCGAACTTCGCACAATGGTCAACGACAATATAGAACCTTTTTTCCTTCGAGGATAGATCTTCCAATATGCAACTCACCCGTTAACTGCTAAAAAAATCATGTTTAGCTCATCTTCTCATGTGCGTGTTTGAGTGACAGCTAGAGTTTTGGAGCTTGACATTTTATGCTGACACCCAACAGCATTCTCGGTGCCTCCCAAGCCTATAACACACAATCTGCCCAAGTCCCAACTGAAATAGATTTTGTTTTCAAAATTGAAATTAACTAAATTATTACTAGAGAAAAATATAACACAATAGTTGTTTGTGATGACCTACATATGTATATATGCATCCTAAAAATGCAAAACCATGTCCTCCATGGATCAACTGAATGAATGTGAGGTGTCTTCCAAATAAATCACTGACACATACTTCGACAATAAATACATCCATCAAATATATATTACTTGAATGCATGTCGGGACCAAGCGTATTTTCACCTTCACTGCACAGGGTTTCCTAATATAAGCATCCTCACCTATTCACCACCACCAATCGGTAACATGTCGCGAAAAACATTCGAGTCTCAACCAGACAGACATTGGATTATTTGTATGTAGACTCCATCAATCCTAGCTAACCGTGATTCAATTTGGAAGAGAATGTTAGCCACAATAAGAATTCTAGTCCCATCTGGAACTAAAATTTACCAATAATAGAACGCCGGTTCGATACTTTGGGACAATGGGGACTGATCCTGATCGGAGCGACAAGCATAATTTTATACGTATCTTCCGGCCAATATGCCCGTTTCAGTGAGGTTGGACATTTTTTCCACGGATCCTTAATACTTTCGTAGCACCTAACAGCCTAGTGCCCATATGAAACTGTACCTAGAGTCAGTGTCCTCTTGCATCTCACGTTATTCTCTGTAATCTATAATCATGCATATGTTGAGTTTGGATTTGTGCTCCGGTGCTCGCTTGCGGTTTTTTGTTTCATATAAATTCAAAAACATATTTTGATGTTCTAAAAATTATGAAGAAAGCAGTTATATGCTAGTGATAGTATAGTATTGTGTATCAATAATTTTCTCCATACATCATTGAGAGCTTAATTACCAACAAAGGCAATGCATTTCAAGGAAAATTTTATACTCAATGCGGACGATGATAGAAAAGTGAAGTTCATCGCCTATATTCTCAATATCGTTGAAACTACCTGACTACACAAGTGGATAACTGAATATACACCTTCAAGCTATTCAAATATGTCTAGATACGGATGAAAAGCAAACAGTCCAAAACATCTTATATTTTGATACGGAGGGAGTACGTCTGTATCACGATGTCAGAGTAAAAATTTGTCAAGCATTTCCTCTGCAGACATGATGTCATCGCCATCTGTCCTAGCTAGCTTGGTTGTGGTCCACTTGACTCCACAGCAACGAAGCCCCAGGACTCATCCACTCGTGATGGCACACGGTGTGACGGTGATGAGCCCCTCCCACATCATGTCTCTGCGTAGCTAATCTCCTCATGTATTCCTCTTAGCTCAGCTTGTCCATACAACTTACAATCCTAAAATGCGAGAGGTAAGTTTTCAGGAGAAAGTTCATGAAATAGCTAATTAAACTAAATTTAATCGCTTCTATGAAATATAATACACCTCCTATGGTGTATTCTTGAAAAACTAAATTTAATCGTCAACCCGACACTGAAACATTCAACAGCGACCGGCCTAAGTTATTTATTCAGGCTATGTGTGCCGGAAAGAGTGATGGTATCAGGCTCAACTTTCAGCATGTATCACCTATACTGGTCATGTTGGCCGATAAGTGATTAAAACTTTACTGACACCTCGCACTCCCATACCCACACCGTGCATTACTCCTGCCATTAGCCCACCTTTAACACCTTGGTCTTTGTGGCTTGCCAACAGATCGAACATGTCTAGGAGTTTATATAGACAGACCCCTACATGGCATATATATCAATCAATGCAATTCAAGAGCCACCACCTTGGTCAGTTCAAGATCCAACATGTTATAAGATGGTAAAGGAAGTTCTAGCCCACATAGGAAACGAATTGGTGATCCACATTGAAATTTACACTCAATTACTCAAGTAGACTGTTGGAGCTACAAACGGTGCCAACTCTCCTTCTCACACATACACTCAACAGTAAACACACTTGATCCCCCATAAAACATGGCATGCTTGATTCATGAAACATAGCACCACACTTTTCTATCCCAATTACATATAGATTGAGAGCCCAAGACTATTTGATCAACCACAATCCAAAAATGCACGACAAAGCTACCCAAGAGTCAAGATTACACCGGCCGGACTAGGTGGCTCTATGTTGTGGTAGATGAGGGTGTGGTGGCCTGAAGGGACGTGCGTAGTGCGCTTCGGAGAAGGTCCATCAGTGTGATGAGCAATATTGGAGTTGTGCATCGAATTATCACATCTGAGGTTTTTATTTTTTGACTGAATATTTAACCAAGATTGCCATATTTTCGTTGTTTGTCCCTAACTAAAGGCGTTAATTTCGGGAATTTATTCCGAAATTTCGCTGAAATGTTTTCCATTGAATAGATATGTTCTCAACCAACGACTGGTAAACCCGCGTGGTTGGTGAGGAAGTGACGAAGGAAGTTTTGCTAGCCCTGAACACCGGTGTCATACCGGAAGGCTGGAATGAAACAGCGATTGTTTTGATACCTAAGGTGCAAAGCCCGGAGCTTATCACACAGTTCCGTCCAATAAGCTTATGCAACGTGGTATACAAGGTTATTTCGAAAGTTTTGTCAAGGAGATTGAAGGTGCTGCTCCCTGAGATTATTTCAAAAACTCAGAGTGCTTTTGTACCAGGACGACTAATTACTGATAACGTGCTGGTGGCCTATGAAAGCTTCCATGCTATAAAAAATAAGAGGCAAGGCAGAAGAGGAATTTGTGCGGTGAAGCTAGACATGCATAAAGCGTATGATCGTGTCGAGTGGGGCTTCTTACGAGACATGATGCTGAGATTGGGTTTTGACCAAGAGTGGGTTAACATGATTATGGCATGTGTGACATCTGTGAATTACAGAATATGGTTTAACTCGGATGAGACTGAAGTTTTTACCCCAACGAGGGGTATTAGACAGGGGGATCCCTTGTCACCGTACTTATTTTTGATATGTGCCGAGGGTTTGTCAAGCCTTCTAGTGTATGAGGAGATGAATGGTGGTATCCAAGGGGTCAAAGTGTGTCGCGGGGCACCGTCAGTATCACACCTTTTCTTTGCTGACGATTCTTTGATCTTGATGACAGCTGATATGTCCAACGCCACAGCTCTCCGTAATGCCCTGGATATGTATTGTGCAAGTTCTGGCCAACTTGTGAGTGATGCTAAGTCCAGCATATATTTCAGTCCAAATACTGAAGTGGAGGTTAGAGAGGAGGTATGTGTACACCTGAATATTCTGGTGGAATCGTTAACAGATAAGTACCTCGGTTTACCATCCTTGGTGGGTATTGACCGAAGTGATTGTTTTCAACACCTAATTGAGAGAATCTGTCAACGGATTCACGGGTGGAATGAGAAGTTGTTGTCTATAGGAGGGAAAGAGATACTCCTCAAAGCTATAGCGCAGGCCATACCTGCTTATGCAATGTCAGTGTTCAATATACCTAAGCAAGTGTGCAAAGCTATTTGTAATGCCATAGCAAAATTCTGGTGGGGTGGCTCGGCTACTCAAAGGAAGATGCATTGGATGGCGTGGTGGAAAATGTGCATCCCAAAACATCAGGGAGGCATGGGATTCCGAGATCTACACTGCTTTAATCAAGCGATGTTAGCAAAGCAGTGTTGGCGGCTTCTAAGTGATCCTGATTCTTTATGTGCCCAGGTACTTAGAGCTAAATATTATCCAGATGGTGATCTGATTAATGCTGTGTTGAAGAAGGGGTCGTCATTTACTTGGCAAAGTATTATGTCGGGTCTCAAAACATTCAAGAGGGGCTGCATTTGGAGACCAGGGAATGGTGCAGCTATAAATATCTGGTCTGATCATTGGATACCATCTAGTACAACTAGAATGGTGATGTCTCCTAGAGGGCATTGTATACTGACAAGAGTTGAAGAGCTAATAAACCCAACTACAGGAGATTGGGACGAGGTTTTGCTCAGAGAGAATTTCTGGGACGTTGATGTAGAGAGGATCATGAGGATCCCACTACCAAATCATGATCAGTCTGATTTCATTGCGTGGCACCCAAACAAATCAGGCTGTTTTTCGGTGAAATCGGCGTACCACATTGAGTGGAGATGTGAGTATCGGAGAAGGGCGGAGCGGTCTGATAGCTCAGACAGATCGACGCCTCATGAGGTGTGGAAAAAGATCTGGAATACTAAAGTGGCTAGAAAAGTTCAGATTTTCAACTGGCGTGCCCTACATGGGATTATTCCTTGTCTATGCACGCTTGCAAACAGGCATATTGGATCATCGGTAAACTGTCCAGTCTGCACTGTTGATGCGGAAGATATCAAACACATGTTGTTTTACTGTTCAAGGGCGCAGGAGATCTGGTGTGGTCTTGGTCTGAGGGAGTGTGTCAGCGCTGCTCTAGCTATGGACAGGTCTGGCTCAATGATCCTTGAAGAGTTGCTGTGCTCGGCACAGCCGGGGGGTATTGCATGTGAGATTGAACACAGGATACCTACTGTTATGATTGCATGCTGGTATATTTGGTGGTCTCGAAGACAAATAAAGAACAAACAGCCGGTCCCGACGGTGGGAAGATCAGTGTTGAATATTAAAGGAATGGTTGCTAATTGTTCAAAGAGGAGAGGTGCAGGAAATGTTGCTCGTAAGGCAGGCTGGTCACGCCCTGCGATGGGAGTCTACAAATTAAACGTGGACGCAGCTTTTGATGCTGATACGGGTAGAGGTGCAACTGGTGCTATCATCAGAGACTCGGGTGGCAATTTCATCGCGGCTTGCTGTGATTCGAATGATTTTGCTATTGATGTTGCTGCCATGGAGGCGTCGGCGCTGTTGGCTGGTCTTCAGTTAGCAGAGCAGTTCGGAGCTCAGTCCTTGGTGGTGGAATCTGACTCAATGGAGGTGGTTGATGCTATTCATAATCCCTCGGACTACAGAGGTTCTGGTGCGGTGATTATCGATGACTGCCGGCAACTACTAGTGGGGCTCGGCATGGCAACGACTCAATACTGTCCGCGAGAAGCTAACATGGCCGCACATGTGCTTGCTCACCACGGCGCTACTCAGGGTGCTAGTTTTTGGTTTGATGATCCCCCTTCTTTTATTATCCCTGTACTTGTAGATGACCGTGTCATCATTGATTAATAGAGTTGCTTAAATTTCAAAAAAACCCGCGTGCCGGCAGTTGTATTCATTAGTAGCTATCTGAATATGCATACGGTAAGAGGGAATTAAGAGTCAAAAAATCTACTCCGTATTTGTATGTAGTGAAAACTACTAATATATGTATGCTATATTGCTATCGAAATACAGATAAAAAATAGGCTGGCCCAAATAAACGACTGGATGGGCCAGACTGCCCGAGCCCAGAAAAAAGCACAACCTTATTCCTGGTTCCTCCGCTGACTCAGTCCACAGACTCCACACCAAATTCCTGGCCGCAACGTGCCCATTTCTCCACGCCGCCGCCGGCAGCTCTGCGGCCGGCCATGGAGATAAAGCCGGGCGGTCCTAGTTTAAAGAAGGTGAAGTTAGCGGCAGTCGAGAGCCGCGAAGAGGCGCAGGCGTCGGTGCCGGCGCCGCCGGCGACTGAAGCGCCCGACCCCAACCCTACGGCGTCGGCGAGAACCACTCAACCGCCTCCCGCTGATGATGGAGATGAGGCAGGCGTCGACTACATCAGCAGCCTCCCCGACCCCATCCTCGGTGAGATCGTCTCCCTCCTCCGAACCAAGCAAGGCGCCCGCACCCAAATCCTCTCCACCCGGTGGCGCCAAATCTGGGGCTCCGCCCCGCTCAATATCGACTGCCACCGCTTCGCCGAAGACGGGAACAAGCAGGACCGCGTGGTGGCGCACATCATTTCGACCCACCCGGGCCCTGGCCGCCGCTTCCGCATCCCGGCGTATTACCTCCAGGACCGAGCTGCTACGGTGGACGCCTGGCTCCGGTCCCCCGCCCTGGACAAGCTCCAGGAGCTTGAGTTCTGCCACGTCTGGAACTATCGGCCACCGAAACTGCCGCGGCTTCCGGTGTTGGCGCCGCCGCCAGCCTCCGCGTTCCGTTTCTCACCGACCCTCTGTGTTCTCACCATCGGGAGATGTCTTCTCCCGGACAGCACCATCGAGGGGCTTCACCTCCCTCAGCTTAAGCAGCTGGGGCTTGAACGGGTCAGCATCTCCGAGGGTGTGCTCCGGAACCTGATCGCCAGATGCCCTGCACTGGAGTGCTTGCTGATTTACTACATCTTTGGTCTTCAATGTGCCCGGATCAACTCCCTTGGACTTATAAGCATCGGCGTGCGTCTGCGTCGTCGTTCCGACCATGGTACGGATGAGCTCCAGTTGAGGGAACTCGTCATCGAGAATGCCCCTTGCCTTGAGAGGTTGCTCCGTGTCGATATACTTGATGGCCTGCTTGTGTCGGTAATCTCGGCACCTAAGCTGGAGACCTTAGGTTCCCTTTCTGGTGAGATGTACCTCAGTGACACAGTTCTTCAGGTAGTAGATGCTATCTCTGCACTTATCGCCTTCATTACGCTCCTAATATGTTTTTATATCTATGTCTACATACAGTGCATACAATTTGCACTTCTAAATGGCCTAATGTTGTCTTTTATGCTTCATGATACAGAGGTTGCCGAATGATAGCCTGGCGACGGTGGTGGGCGCTGTCAAGGTCTTATCTGTCGATATTACTTGTCTGGATATACGTATGTCTGGATATACGTACGACAATCGAATTGATGAGATGCTTTCCATTCTTGGAGAAGTTGTACATTCCACAGGTGATGATTCTTCACTGATATTCATGGCGTTTAGCAGCTTTTTTTAATCTGCTACTGTCTTTTTAAGTGGTTGCTTGTGTTTCATTGCCTCTGTTCGTTTCAGTCAATAGGAGGGATCTAAATTTGTGGAAGCGTAAACACCGGAACCTTTTCAAATGTCTAGACATTCGTCTAAAGACGGTAATTATGGGATCTTATCGGGGCATCAGGGCGCAAGTTAACTTCGCGACATTCTTCATACTGAATGCGAAAGTGCTAGAGTTAATGATATTTCAAGTTGATGCCGACCATTACACCCGTGGCTTTTTAGCAGAACAGCGCAAGGAGCTTCTGTTGGAGAAAAGGGCTTCAAGAGGTGCTCGGTTTTGTTTTCAAACTCGTAGACTTATCCAGCGTTATTCAGAAATTGATAATGTCCGTGATTTGGATTTAAGTGATCCATTTGTTAGTAAGCGTTGAACTTAAATTAGGTCTGTTCAGATGTTTTACTTGCCTATCTGACTGTCCTAGAATGGAAATTTTAGTGTATGTACTACTGCCAGCTAGCCTTTCCTTTCTGTCGAGATGCCAATTATTTATGTGTTGTTTCCCTCTTGTGTTATGTCACAGTAACTATTAATCGACCAAGCCATGCACTGTTTCCACTTTTCGAATTTTATTTTGGAGACCACTGTTCATAATTTCTCATGGCCAGTTCATAATTTCTCGAGAATGTTGCACCACTGTTCATAATTTCTCATGGCCAGTTTATTAGAAGCTTTTCATGCAGGCTGAATGCAATAGTCCTAGATGAGTCCATGCCTCATTTTTTGGCCAGGGTGATGGTTGCGAAGGAGGAAGTATCGCAGCTCACCATGTCAGGACTTGAGCTCCTTGGATTCAAGGATCCAGGGCAAGTAATTTAGTTGTATTAACAGGTTGCCCCATAGCTTGATTCTGTTTGCTTTTGATCTGCATTATTTTGTCTATGGTGCTTAAAATGCGTACTTTACTAAACAAAGTTAGTTATTTTTTCCTCTTATGGTGTGCAACATTAGTGTATCTTAGCATTTTCCAACTATTCTCTAGGGACCGCCAGCTAGATATTTCTCAGATATATTCAGAATTAGCGCCCATAGATAAGACACTCAACTTATTATCCGTCATTTCATGAGAACTAGATGCCACAAGTACAATTAGTGATGCCTTCATCTTTGAACTCTTGAGCCTAAATATCTGTATAAGTTGACCTGAATTGTCATCTGGCGCAAGTGTTGATCTAGTGAGAGTTCAGCTGCAGGGAAGGCTCTCATATTTATCTTTTACACTTAAGGGAGGGTTAGTTTTCTGAGCTCAGCCCACTTTTTGTTTTTGACATGGAAACATAATTTCCATCAACGCGTAAGCACAGCAATATCCCTGGCTACCAAATCACTCGGGAAGTTAGGATCACAGCCTGGCCAAATGGCTGGAGGCCTGCGTCCTAATCTTGCGCCATGCGTCGCCAGTGCGTCCTCCACTTTTATTACACGAAAAGAGGAAAACTTCAAACTAGCCTGAGAACTTGGATCTCTCTAAACACAACTCCATTCAACACCAGATCTGGGCTACTTCCAGATATTGCATTGACCAACTACTGCGAGTCTGAGTCTGCTTGTTTGTTTGAGCAAACAATCCAGCTTGTAAACAGGCCTCTGCTTCAGCATCCTGAACATGGTGCATATGCCCGGCAGCAGAACCTACCGCCTGTCCTTCTGCATCTCGGACCACTACACCCCAGCCTCCGGTTCGACCATCAGCAGCTACACTTCCGTCAATATTAACTTCCAGCTGCGATATCAGTCATATTCAACAATGGCGTCTAGTAGCTGCACTGGAAGCTTCTGAGCATTGTGAAAAGAGAAAATGACAAAAAACTACCACATTTGGGGCGGCGGTGTCAGCTAACTACCGACTTTGCATAATTTGTCTGAAACTACCGATATTGGGGCTGGTTGGTGACAGATAGCACTGGTTGCACCGTTTAGCTGTTTTAATCAAGTTTCTGACTGGTAGGCCCCATTGTCAGGTTGACGTGGCAAGAAAAGAGAAAAAAAAGAAAAAAATAAGTAGGAGACAACGTTGACTAGAAAAAGAGCTTCCAGTCCAATCTCCTCCTTTCCGGCGTCGCGCTCCCGGCCTCCCGACGCGCCCGGCTGGGCTCTGCACGCCTCTCGGCCTCCCGACGCGCCCGGCCGCCCGGCCGCCGCCTTTCCCAACAGCCGAGGCCGCACCCTCATCTGCCGTGTACCGGGGAGGAGCTCGTCCTGGAGCTGGCTGGCCTAGGAGGAGCTCGTCCTGGAGCTGGCTGGTCGGGGAGGAGCTCGTCGGCGCGGGGTTGGAGAGGAGCTGGTCGAGCGCGGCCCTCGAGCCCACGCGCCTTTGTCCCCGCACCTAGCGGCAACGACGCGATGAACGACGGGAGTCTAGGAGCTCGCCCTGGACGCGGCGGGGTCGACCCTGCACCCTGTACATCTGTCGTTGCTGGGGAGGCCGAGCTTTGGGTCGTCGCCAGGTTTGGCCGAGCTTTCGCCGTTGAGTCCGGCCGAGCTTCAAGACCACGACCACCGCATCCAGCTGCACCTCGGCGCCCACCGTCCCCTCGAAGAACCGCAGCGCCTCCTCTGGCTGCCCACCCTGCGCGTAAGCGGACAACATGGACGTCCAGGCGTCCCTCTTAGTGTGCAGTCCGTCGAACACCCTCCGCGCAACGGCGTAGCACTGCACAGCACGGACGCCACGACACCGCCAGGCCGCGGCGTCGCGTCTGTCGGCTTGCTGCGCACTTCCGCGCGCACCACCCGCGGAGACGGGTCTTGTCCTCGTCGCGCTCCGCCAGAGCGTTTGTGTCCGCCGCCGCGCGCGCCCGAGCGGCGAGCCCGCCAGGGACGCGCGTCTTAGAGAGACAGAGACGGTGACGCCGTGCTGGGCGGTGGCACCAGTGGCCTCGCCGTGGGCACGAGCTTGCCGTCCCGGAGCACGGCGTCGTAGAGGAGCTTCAGGTGGTCCAGGTCTCGGAGGCTGTCGGGGATCGCGCCGATGGACTCGAGCACGTCGGTCCACGCGCGCAGCGCCGGGATGAACGTCGGGTCAAGCGCTAGCGCGCGGTTGCAGTCGGTGATGGCGTCGGCCAGCCGCCTGGACGCGTGGAACGCCGAGGCACGGCCGACGAGGCAGGCCGTGGCGAAGGAGTGCGGGAGCACGCCCCCGCGGCATGCGTCGAGCACCTTGAAGAAATGGCGCACAACCTCGGCGGGGAGGCGGACGTCGAGAGCGGCCATCGCGGCGGCACGGCGCCGGAGCAGGAGTTTCACGTGCAAAAGGAGCTGCGACACGGAGTCCGCCTCGCTCGCCGGTCTCGTCCTCCCTTGCCTCGCGAGGCGGAAACGGGAGAAAGGAGACGTCGAATATTGGATTAGTTTTATTATTTATTGAGCTGACATGTGGGACCTACATGAAGTTGACTAATTGACCAGTCAACAGAGTGCCACATAGACCTGATAAGTGGGACCGAACTGTCAGAAAACGGTTTAAGCCGACTAATCTGCTGAATCAGTGCTATCTGTCACAAACCGACCCCAATATCGGCAGTTTTCAGACAAATTATGCAAAGTCGGTAGTTAGCTGACACCGCCGCCCCAATTGTGGTAGTTCGTTGTCATTTTCTCTCTGGAGGGTGAGCTCAAGTTTAGGGAACTTATCATCGAGAATGCCCCTCGTCTTGAAAAGTTGCTCCATCTTGATTTAAGTAGTGACCTGCACGTATCGGTAAGCTTTGCACCTAAACTAGAGACCTTGCGCTGGTCTCCGGACCGGCCACTAAAATCTCGTTTGGCTCCACGGTTATTCAGGTAACTAAGATCTTTCTACTACCAGCTTTTAGAAGGCTTCTTACCTGCATTTACAAATATTGTGCATTCGCAGATAGCCTAATTATTTTATTGCATGCTTGATAAAGGGATTGCACATTGATAGCCTTACGACGGTGGTGCGTAGTATCAAGATTTTAGCTGTTGATATGGGTATTCTTAGTCTGGATACAGTTATTGACTTGATGAAATGCTTTCCATGCTTGGACAAGTTGTACATTCAGGTGCTGATTCTCCGTTCTTAACTTCTCATAATCTAGTGCTGTTTTAAAGTGGCTAATTTTTTTTGTCTTTGTTGCTGTTCTTTTGCAGTCATTTAAATCAGGGCCAAACAATTTGTGGCTTCGTAAACACCAGAACCTGATCAAATGTCATGACATTAGTCTGAAGAAAATAGTGTTTGAAACGTATTGGGGCATCAAGTCGCAAGTTAGCTTCTTGACATTCTTCATACTGAATGTGCGAGATCTAGAGTTGATGACAGTTCGGTATGCCACCAATTATTACGATGAGGAGTTCTTGGCAGAACATCGCAGGAAGCTTCAGCTAGAGAATAGGGCTTCAAGAGGTGCTCTGTTTCGATTTACAACTAAAAAAAGCTTGCGCACTATTCGGGACATCAATGATATCCATGATTTGGATTTAACTGATCCATTCGCATGTTGATGTTCAGTCAGGGTTTGGTCCGTTTTGGAGCTATTCTTGACCATCAACGGATCTCATTTTGTGCCTTGTCTAGACTTTATTAGCTGTCATGTATGTTGCGTGCTTCTCTTATTAAGTTTATATTGTCTGAACCTGATGACATCTAAGCAAGCTATTTGTGCCATTAGTTTGTGATGTGGCATTCAAAATAGCTAGTATTAATCTGATTCCACTACCAGATGTACATGCTATCTGTGTGGGTGGGTAGTTCTGGTGTTCTTGTTCTGCAGTATTACCAAGATATACAACAAGCTATCTATGTGTGTGGTTTAATTTTATGATTAACATTGAGTAAAACTATCTTTAGCTGCAGTCATTGAAGATAGCTTTTCTTGATCTGAAAATTCCGCTGGATCATCACTTAAGTGGTTCCATGCACCTTCTGCAGTGTCATCCATCAGAGTTCAGAGCTTTGAGTTTTCCTTTTGAAGAAAGTCCACTTTTCGTCCCTGATCTCTTGAGTAAGTTTACTTTTCATCCTAAAACTTCTATTTGGTCCAAAATAAACCTTGAACTCTTGAAAAAGTTCACAACTCGTCTGACCATGGTAAACGGTGATGTGTATTGCGCCATTGTTGTACCCTTTTAAAGCTGACCGGCTAGTTGCGCCTCTCCCAGCTTGAAGGAACGAGCATGTCAGCATGAATCGACCAGGAGGTTCCTCCGATGAGCGCATCTATGACGGGATTGTGGGGGCCCCGGACTAGCTGTCCGAAGTACCCTTGTGCCTACAACATCAGCGATCTCATGATCAGTGTGTCGCTGAGCACAATCAAACTGGTATCAAAAGAACATCCATATATATCGAATAAATATACTTACTTGAGTGAAGTTATAAACTTCAGCATATACTCGCAGTGGAGTCATCAAATAGCGGGGAGCCCAAGTCTCTTGCCATAACTCTACAGGCAACTGACTGGGAGAACGTCCTAGTCCGCATAGCCGTCATTGCAATCCTCTTCCTTGTACTTCTTCTCATAGTCTGGCCAAGACAATAGCCAGGGACGAAACCAATATGAGTACATTGGAATGTACTCGTAAACCATCCGGTATTTAATTATTGGAAGGATTAATGCATAATAATATGGTGGGAGGTTCTAGGGTATTCCTTTGTTTTGCCAAAAGTATTTTTCTTTTAAAGAATAGATATCTCCATATCCTTGTTGAAAAAGATAAGACATTTGAAAAGAAAGTTTCTTTCAATAGAAATAGTTTTCCTTCAAAAACTCCTCCAGTGGGATCACGGCCCGTCGTGAAACCTTCCCCTTCCATTCCCGCCATACCGATCCCTTGGTATGATACCAACAACATCTCCATTTAGAAACACAAAGCTTTGCACATAGGTCTAAGTAGGGCCTTCCAACTGTCCATATCCGAGGACTCGGCTATTCGAATAGTTTTACACTCTGCAGAGGTTGCACACTTTACCCACACCATCCGGTAAACTCACCGTGTCAGCCACGTCCCGCCATACAAATTGTATGCGAAGTTGAGTAACCGATCATAACCTTTCGCTATGTCCATGCTAGTACAAAGTTCCTCTCAATGGGTTTATCATCCCCGGCACACCGTGTGGATCCAACATATTCTCACATGTCCTTTCATCAAATCCGGACTCCACACTGCCACGACGGGAAACCCACCGTAGTCACCCGGTATGATACACATACACTTTTATTAATCGGTTCGAGGGTCCTTGGACCCTTAGGAGGAGTTTGAGGCACCTCATACTAACATGGACAAACTACGAGTTAAGCCCCGTGCCCATATGTGGGGTAATGCGGTCGCACATGTTTCGGCTGGTCGACGTAAGTACTAAGACAATGTGTATTTTTCTCAAAACCTTCATACTCCATCTTTACTCCAGTTCCAAAGCTAATCATTTAGCAACATCTTGGGTAAAACACAAGTTCACCCAAAGATTTTCATAAAGAGGATTTTTTTGAATAAAACATTGGTTTTTCCCAACCTAGAATTTTTCATTTCTCTAACTAAACACTACAATATAAGGGGGCCTAACCATGGCATATAACTTAAATAATATTTTAAAAGGGTTTAGTGGTACACACCACTTGAAAACATTTCATGCATCTTAACATATGTAAAACATGCTGAAAGGACACGGATGTGGCCTAGAGGGGGGGGGGGGGGGGGTGAATAGGCGATTTAAAATTATTACGGTTAAGGCTTGAATAAATGCGGAATAAAACTAACGTTTAATTTATCAAGCCAAAACCTAAACTAGCTAAGTTCACCTATGTGCACCAACAACTTATGCTAAGCAATATGATCAACTAGGTGATAGCAAGATATATGACTTTAAGCTCGATGTCTATCACAAAGTAAATAGCATAAGTAAGAAGCTCGGGATAGAAATACCGAGGCACTTGGAGACGATGATTTTATCCCGAAGTTCACTTCCCAATGGAAGCTAGTCTCCGTTGGAGCGGCGCGGTGTTCACCAATGTGAAACACCGAGTAGCCTTGATATGGCACACCGTATCTCCGTTGTGTCTTACCACCAATGTGGCGAGGCACATGTCACTATGTTGCCGTTGAGGTTGACAACTAGAACCTTTACAAGGGTGAAGCTCACTCCACAAGTTGGAGGGTCTTCACCAAATGCACCGAGCCGCCAAGACTCGATGCCCAAGGCCGGGGCACACACCACAACTCAATTGATGGCTCCCGGCAATATCTTCGTAGCTACCAAAGCTCCGAAGCAACAAGGTTGAGCCACACTCCACAATTGGAGGCTCCCAACAAATCCCGTAAGCCACCAAGACTCCGAGAAATCAAACCGTCTAGGGTACCAACGTGCCCTAGAGGAACAAACTCTAGGGCACCAAAGTACCCAAGAGTAACAAGCTTCTCAACTTCACTTTCCACGAATCACCGTGGAGAACTCAAACCGATGCAACTAATGCAATGGCAAGAACACACTAAGTGGTCAAGTTCTTCCAACCCGAATCCAACCAAAGCAACTAATGCTTGGGAGGGATTAGGGAGGAAGAACAAAGGAGGAACACAAAGAAACTCCAAAGATTTAGATCCCAAGTGTTCTCCTCACTTAGAGGAGAAATCAATTGGTGGAAACACAGATCTAAAACTCCTCTCTCTTTTTCTCTAAGAAGTAGCACGAACTAGTGGAGAGAAAGAGAGAAAGCCAAGCTCAAGAGGTCAACAATGGAGAAGGGGAAAATAGCTTAGGAGTTGGCTAAAAGGTTACTTTATTTTGGGGAAGAAGCCCCTTAAATAGGGGCTCCGAAAATGGAGCCGTTGGGTCATTTTCGTGCGCAGGAAAAAGAAAAAGGAGATGCAAAACAGGCAGGCCGGCCTGGCAGCCGGCCCAGGCCGGAGAGGAGGCCGGCGCACCACCCGAATGGGCCGGCCTGGGAGCCGGCCCAGGCCGGCAGCGGGGCCGGGGAAGCCAGCGACCGGGAGAGGCCACCCGGGTGGGCCGGCCGGGGAACCGGCCCAGGCCGGCGCGGAGGCCGGAGGCCCACCCGAGGGGTCCGGCCAGGGAACCGGCCCAGGCCGGCAGAGTGGCCGGGTGTGTGGCCGAACGGGCCGGCCTGGGAGCCGGCCCAGGCCGGCGGTGAGGCCGGCTGCCCCCTCTTTTTCTTTTTCTTTTCTAATTTTCTGTTTAAAAACCGACTGATACCGAAAACGTAATATCTTCCACATGCGAACTCCGTTTTCGGTAATCTTGGACTCGTTGGAATCGTCACAACGAGCACTACAAGAATATACATAGAAACATCATTGTTCAACAAGATATGGTAAAACCAAATGATGGGACGTAAAAACCTTTTATTGAAAACCGGAAAACCATATCTTTTGCATATGAAGTCCGAATGACACAAAACCACTTTTGTTGGAAAGAGGACGACAAATGCTACCCAATAACATGTGAGGATATTGAAACCAAGCAAGGGATATTTTGCTAATAAATGGAAGAGTGAAACCTTCCGCATAGATGGACCGGCAAAATCTCCGACACCGAAAACTCAATAGGGAACACATATGAGAACCGTTTTCGGTGACCTTGGGCTTGTCATGACAAGCACGACAAGCACCAATATCACACCACGATATGAGCCAAATAGGAACCAATAACGATGATGCCAATAATGCAAAGGTTTGAGCTCTCTACGACCGATACGCTAAAGCTCACTTGAGAGCCCCTCTTGATATTACGGTTACCTATCCTAAAACCCGGTCTCACAACTACACCGCGAGACCGGTAAAATAGAAACCCTATCAAGATCATACCTTTGCCTTGCGCATTCCACTTGAGCTAGATGATGACGATCTTGATCTACTCTCAAGTGGATCACCTTTCTTGATTTTGCTTCGCTTGGTGAAGACACGCATATTGCTCCCCCATACACCAAGATGGGAGAGGCATTCTTCGACATATCTTCACATGGCCTTTATCTTGATGATCACCACGTGACGCCATCCAACATGGACAACATAGGATCTTGATCACCAAATGATCTTCTTCTTCACATGCCCTAATCTTGTATGTTGATCAACTTGCACTTTGCCTTGATCAACATATAGTCTTCTTCTTTTAGACTTGACTCCAACATATGGAGTACAACCATTCCATACGGACCAACACTGCAAATATAACTCAAAGCACACATTAGTCCATAGAGATTGTCATTAATTACCAAAACAACACATGGGGGCAACCATGCCCTTTCAATCTCCCCCATTTTGGTAATTGATGACAATCCCTTTTGAGAGGGTTTATATAATGAATTAAGCAACCTTGCAAGGCAAGGATGCAAGAGCATGAGAGGCAAATGCTTAAGAACCAAACGAAAGCATAAGACCAAATTCCCTTAAACCCTCTAAAACTTCTCCCCCATTGGCATCGATTGCCGAAATGGGAAGAAGAATTTAGAAAGCCAATATAGTTTGAATTTCTCCATAAAGTGTGCATTTCTCAAAATGTGAGTGGAATCAAATGCACATATCCATTGACGAATAATTAGAGGAAATCAAACTATATTGAGGATCAAAGAAGCTCCCCAATGTTCATGCACTATTGAGGAGTGCACAAATATAGAATCCTTGCTCCCCCAAAATCATCTAGGACACTCACCAAGTGCAAGGGTAAAAAGGAAATTAAAGCAAAACCGAGCACTTGCACCAAGGATGTGGTTGAGCCATAAGGAGATACCAATTAAGAGAAACTATCAATCAAGGCCCAACCAAGAGTATGTGTGTGTGTGACAAGACAATTAATTTGATAAGACACATAGTCTTGACCAAATGGAGATAAGTTATATATCGAGTATTGACACACATAACTTACAAATAAGATTTTTCAAAAAAGATATGTTCACAAGCTCAAGGAGACTAATTGGAAACTAATACCAATTGAAAAACCCATGAGCTAGTGAGAACATTTAGGCAACAAAATCAACATACTCACGTGATGAGCATGAAGAGAAGAATCTTCAACAAAATGTGAGTGCCCAAAGGTGCGAGTAGAAATAAGACAAGCACTCACGAGTCAAACTTGGAGCCACCAAAGAATTATAGATAAAAGACAAGGTGGCGTGCAAGAAAGTAGGATACCACATAAAAGGTGACCTCTCTCATATGTATAGGTTTCTAAGTAGACAATGATATTCGTCGACAAAGAAACTTGCACATATAAAATGGTTGATAAAGTGGAAACCATGGTATCCAAAAAGGAAGTCATGAATATACAAAAGATATTATTGCTTAAAAGCATAGCACATAGCTCAAATTTATCTCATTGTATATGAATGAACTTCAAAAATATCAAAGACATCCCACATGTCACTAAGGGAATAAGAGATAGTGAAGATGCTTTGAGATAGGCAACAAGTATCACAAAGAAATAATACCAATTGAAAAAAACTTTTGCATTTCCATCACACATATCACAACGATATACCAGTGAAGAAAGGAGCCAAAGTCACAACAATTGTACATTTAAAGTTTTCATGCCAAGGGGGCAACCTACACAAGGTTGAATACAAGAAAAATATGCATGGGATATATACTTGTTACCGAAATAGCATTGGTGATGATGAAGATGAGAATTTCTGTTTATCATCAAAGCTTGACTCTAATAATCACATGGTGAGGACACCTTCCTTATAAATGAGGCAAGCATCCAATGCATCTCCATTGTACCTAAAACAAAATTCAAGTACAACATGGTTCCCAAACTCATTGGGTTCCATAGTAGTTAGATACACTACAATACATAGGAAGCACTCCACATAAATATGTGCACATAGATGAACTTGAATTTCATGCACATCTTAGCCAAATTAGGATTTGGTGGAGTATCCCCTATATATTGGATCAAGAAAGACTAGCATGCCATAAAATAAATATATTAGTAAATATGCATGCATGGACTTACGAGAACCGAATGAGATACAATTTGGACAAAACACTAAGTAAACCAAGAAGAGAGCACATCAAAGTGTGACACAAAAAGGTTGTCCAAATTATATCAAAATCCAAATCAACACATGATTGAGGAAAAATCAAATCAACATATGATTGATTCCAAAACACGTCAACACATGAAGTGTGACATCAATAGGAATCAAATCAAACAACACATGAGAGATAAGACACCAATTGAAAAATAAGATACCATTTAGGAGACAAGATACCAAGAGGAGGTTACTACTTGACCGAAATCAAGTAAAGTAAAATAAAGTAATAAGGTATCAAGATTTCCACAATAAATATCAATTGAAACAAATATCTATGGAGGAGATATTAAATTCCAATTAATACCAATTGAAGGTACCTAGGCAAGGCCAATGAGCATATAAGATGAAAGAAAGAGACATGCCCAAAGGGTTTTCTCATTCTATAGGATAAAACATAAAACAAGAGATGAGATTGCAAGACTCCCAAGAGAGAGCAAGGTTACACTAAATAAACCAAACACCCTCTACAATTTTCATGATGGCACTAAGCATCAAGAGAAAAGATTTGTCTTCCATAAACACATATGATAGAAATCAAATGCCAATTGAAAGGATCAAATATTGATAGATAGGATAGTGTTCTAAATAAAAGGAATGCTCCCCCAAGATTCATGCATTATTTTTTTTTGATATTTGTATTTGAATACAAAATGCACACACAAGGGATCATTACTCTTCATATTTTATTTACAACACTAAACACTACCAATTTGAGAATTAGGATCCTAGCAAGAGGCAAGGAAGGCAATGGGAGTCAAAATAAATATTTTGGCAAGAGATGTGGCAAATAAACACCAATGCCAATGTAAGGATAATCAAAAATATTCTACCATAAACATAAGTATGGATTGTCCAAGGAGAATGACCATTTGGAATTATTTTCCCGGTGATAGAGGTATCCAAGAATATCCTCACAAGATAAAACATATGGCAAGGGATAAGAAATAAAACACCATATTTTAATAAGGTTTGTTGGTAGTTCCAACTATTCAAACCAACCGGCAATGCCATGGTTAGAATAATATGGAACAAATGGTTTCTCAACTAATGTACGGAAATGCATTTTAGAGAAAAACCACACCAAGCAAACTCACACAAACAAGAGCCAAACGATAGCTAGAAAGCAAATTGGAACTTGTTCGAGCTAATATGCCACATAGGAATAAGATAATTTACAATATCAAATCTAAGTGGCAAACCTCAAATGTTCACATTTTGTAGGATTGTAATATGCACATAGCTTATTACTCCCCCACAATGTGATAATTCATTTCTTCTTAACAAGAGGCAAATAAAATCAAATAGAGATAATTAATAGACATTATAGAATTTGAATTTCTCATGAGCATGACACACCACATAGTTACTAGATAATCTTGATATATCAATACTAGGTGGTGTTACTCATATACACACATTTTTAGGTTAGTGAAGTGCACAAAGCATATCACTCCCCCAAAATGGGATAGTCCATTAATTTCTCAAAAGAGCCCATTGAAATCAACACAAGATCCAATAAGGACCCAACACAAAGTTTACACATATATGGAGCGCACATTAACATACACAAACTTAATTGTTTAAGGTAAGTAATAAGCACAACATATACAAACACATGCTAGGAACAAAACTAACACATGCTAAGGAGCAAGCAACTTTCAATGAATATATATAATTTAAATATAAGTTACCGCAAGAAGGAGCATTGGATATGAGATATGACAATATAATCCAAATAATTTGTCTAGTGGAAATAATCATCAAGAAGATCCCTTAATTCTTCAAGGATAGCCAAGTCTCCAATGTCCTTCATCACAACCTATTGATCAAGTTTGAGCTTGTTGGTCCCCAACCAAGTTGGGTCCTAAGAGGTTAGTCACAATAGGCTTGGCAACCCAAATGGTTCTTTTCTTGACACCACTTTGAGTTCCCACATATTTGGCAAACACATTTCCAACCCTATCCTTCCTAAGAGAATAAACATCATCAATAATTATGGGGTTGGATAGAGTACCGTTTGTGCATGAAGAGGCCAAATGGCCCTTCTCACGGCATAAGTAGCAATATCGACTCTTTTCTTTCTTCTTAATAGGCACCTCAACTTGAGGAGCAATGACTTGAGTCTTCTTAGGAGGTTGCCTTTGTTCAACCCGAGGTTGAGCCAAGAGATTGAACAATAGGCCTCTTCCCTAGTTGCTTCTCACTAAGAGGCTTCTTCTTCATTGGGCAATCTCTAACATGATGCCCTTCAATTTTGCACTTGAAGCAAACAATCTTGGCCGAGTGATTGACTTGTTCTTGGCCCTTCTTATTGCTACTCTTGGACTTGTTCTTGATATTGGAGTTGAATCCAAGTCCACTCTTGTCATTGGGGGATTTTTGTACACTCAACATGTTGTCAAGTGTGGCCTTCCCTTTATGACGTTTCTCCACATCTTTCTTCAAAGAAGTGGCTTGTGCCTTGTGCTCTTTAGTCTTCCCTACAAGGTTAGTAGCTACACAAGTACTAGAGGAAGTTGAAGCTTCATTGTTAGAGCAACTAGGCACAAAATGTAATTCAACATATGATTTAGCATTAGTGTGAGATGAAGAATTACTAGGACTAGCACATGGCATTTTAGCATTTTTATTAGAAGTTGTGCCATTGTCCACATGGGGCTCACTAGATATTACCTTGGTAGCAATTGCCTCATGAGCTAACTTTAACTTATCATGAGATACGAGAAGATCTTCATGAGAGCTCGAGAGCTTCTCATGACTTTCTTCCAATATCTCATAATTGCTAGTTAGCAATTTAAGTTGAGCCCTTAGCTCAACATTCTCCTTTAAAATGGATGCTTCACAAGAAATAGAGTTAGTAGCACAAGCATCAACATTAATAGAAATGGGAGAACAAGTAGGAAGCTCTTTTAGTAATTGAGCTTGGAGTTGATCATGAGACTTAGTGAGGTGTGCAAGAGAATCTTCCAAGGACTTGACATCCTTTTCAAATTTCACATTAGCCTCAAGGAGTCTAACAATTTCAACAACGAGCTCATCATTTTTTATTTTAAAATCATTAGCCACCTTGAGAGCTCTATCATAGGTTTCATTTACTTTGGATAACTCTAGAGTAAATGTCCCCTCAAGAGATTTCTTGGTGGTTTGTTCTTCTTCAAGAGCTTCCTTAAGATCCGCAATTGTGTTCGCATAACCACGTTCGCGGCGAAGACTTTCATCTTCACGTGCTTCCAAATCATCTAATTCTTGCTTGTACCCAACAAAGGTAGTTATGAATTCTATGAAACTATCATGAGCATTTTTATCTTTTTGAAGAGCACATTCAACCATTCCACTCTTATTCATAAGGAGGTCAAAACTATTATCCTTATCTTCATCATAATTTTCTTCATCATCATTAGATTTATATAAGTAATTTTTGAAGATATGGAAGTACTATCAACACAAGCATTTGAAACATTTATAGTGCTAGATGTGTTTAAGTCCAAAGATAAATCATTGCAATGAGATAGAGATGAAATATTATCTAGAAGAAGCTCACTATCATTATTGCAAGATTTATCCCTACTCACCATTGCATTATTTTGTGGCTTGCCACATGTAGGTGAGGTAGAAGAAGTTGAGAACTCATTACGCCCGGAGGTGGAGTGAGAACAATCATTCTCACTATCCATGGACACACCATAATTGTCTTGAAGCTTGGTCCATAGCTCATGGCCATTCCGATAAGGAGAGATCGACAAAGCAACTGCATTACTCAAAGACTTGAAAATCACGTTAGAAGCTCCATCATCTAGATAAGAATTTTCCTCATCCTCTAGAGGAGAAAAACCCATATCTAGAATTTGCTCTATACATGGATCAATGTCCCGAAAATAATCTAGCATGCGATTTCTCCAATCATTATAATTAGTGCCATCAAATATTAAAGAATCATTGTGCACTAAACCACTAGACGACATCTTTACTCTCTAGGCCGTGAAGCCCTATAAAGAGAGAACCCGCTCTGATACCAATTGAAAGGACACGGATGTCGCCTAGAGGGGGGGGTGAATAGGCGATTTAAAATTATTACGGTTAAGGCTTGAATAAATGCGGAATAAAACTAACGTTTAATTTATCAAGCCAAAACCTAAACTAGCTAAGTTCACCTATGTGCACCAACAACTTATGCTAAGCAATATGATAAACTAGGTGATAGCAAGATATATGACTTTAAGCTCGATGTATATCACAAAGTAAATAGCATAAGTAAGAAGCTCGGGATAGAAATACCGAGGCACTTGGAGACGATGATTTTATCCCGAAGTTCACTTCCCAATGGAAGCTAGTCTCCGTTGGAGCGGCGCGGTGTTCACCAATGTGAAACACCGAGTAGCCTTGATATGGCACACCGTATCTCCGTTGTGTCTTACCACCAATGTGGCGAGGCACATGTCACTATGTTGCCGTTGAGGTTGACAACTAGAACCTTTACAAGGGTGAAGCTCACTCCACAAGTTGGAGGGTCTTCACCAAATGCACCGAGCCGCCAAGACTCGATGCCCAAGGCCGGGGCACACACCACAACTCAATTGATGGCTCCCGGCAATATCTTCGTAGCTACCAAAGCTCCGAAGCAACAAGGTTGAGCCACACTCCACAATTGGAGGCTCCCAACAAATCCCGTAAGCCACCAAGACTCCGAGAAATCAAACCGTCTAGGGTACCAACGTGCCCTAGAGGAACAAGCTCTAGGGCACCAAAGTACCCAATAGTAACAAGCTTCTCAACTTCACTTTCCACGAATCACCGTGGAGAACTCAAACCGATGCAACTAATGCAATGGCAAGAACATACTAAGTGGTCAAGTTCTTCCAACCCGAATCCAACCAAAGCAACTAATGCTTGGGAGGGATTAGGGAGGAAGAACAAAGGAGGAACACAAAGAAACTCCAAAGATTTAGATCCAAAGTGTTCTCCTCACTTAGAGGAGAAATCAATTGGTGGAAACACGGATCTAAAACTCATCTCTCTTTTCTCTAAGAAGTAGCACGAACTAGTGGAGAGAAAGAGAGAAAGCCAAGCTCAAGAGGTCAACAATGGAGAAGGGGAAAATAGCTTAGGAGTTGGCTAAAAGGTTACTTTATTTTGGGGAAGAAGCCCCTTAAATAGGGGCTCCGAAAATGGAGCCGTTGGGTCATTTTCGTGCGCAGGAAAAAGAAAAAGGAGATGCAAAACAGGCAGGCCGGCCTGGCAGCCGGCCCAGGCCGGAGAGGAGGCCGGCGCACCACCCGAATGGGCCGGCCTGGGAGCCGGCCCAGGCCGGCAGCAGGGCCGGGGAAGCCAGCGACCGGGAGAGGCCACCCGGGTGGGCCGGCCGGGGAACCGGCCCAGGCCGGCGCGGAGGCCGGAGGCCCACCCGAGGGGTCCGGCCAGGGAACCGGCCCAGGCCGGCAGAGTGGCCGGGTGTGTGGCCGAACGGGCCGGCCTGGGAGCCGGCCCAGGCCGGCGGTGAGGCCGGCTGCCCCCTCTTTTTCTTTTTCTTTTCTAATTTTCTATTTAAAAACCGACTGATACCGAAAACGTAATATCTTCCACATACGAACTCCGTTTTCGGTAATCTTGGACTCGTTGGAATCGTCACAACGAGCACTACAAGAATATACATAGAAACATCATTGTTCAACAATATATGGTAAAACCAAATGATGGGACGTAAAAACCCTTTATTGAAAACCGGAAAACCATATCTTTTGCATATGAAGTCCGAATGACACAAAACCACTTTTGTTGGAAAGAGGACGACAAATGCTACCCAATAACATGTGAGGATATTGAAACCAAGCAAGGGAGATTTTGCTAATAAATGGAAGGGTGAAACCTTCCGCATAGATGGACCGGCAAAATCTCCGACACCGAAAACTCAATAGGGAACACATATGAGAACCGTTTTCGGTGACCTTGGGCTTGTCATGACAAGCACGACAAGCACCAATATCACACCACGATAAGAGCCAAATAGGAACCAATAACGATGATGCCAAGAATGCAAAGGTTTGAGCTCTCTACGACCGATACGCTAAAGCTCACTTGAGAGCCCCTCTTGATAGTACGGTTACCTATCCTAAAACCCGGTCTCACAACTACACCGCGAGACCGGTAAAATAGAAACCCTATCAAGATCATACCTTTGCCTTGCGCATTCCACTTGAGCTAGATGATGACGATCTTGATCTACTCTCAAGTGGATCACCTTTCTTGATTTTTCTTCGCTTGGTGAAGACACGCATATTGCTCCCCCATACACCAAGATGGGAGAGGCATTCTTCGACATATCTTCACATGGCCTTTATCTTGATGATCACCACGTGACGCCATCCAACATGGACAACATAGGATCTTGATCACCAAATGATCTTCTTCTTCACATGCCCTAATCTTGTATGTTGGTCAACTTGCACTTTGCCTTGATCAACATATAGTCTTCTTCTTTTAGCCTTGACTCCAACATATGGAGTACAACCATTCCATACAGACCAACACTGCAAATATAACTCAAAGCACACATTAGTCCATAGAGATTGTCATTAATTACCAAAACAACACATGGGGGCAACCATGCCCTTTCACATGCTTATTCAAAATAGTAGGACAAAGGGTATGATCAAATGGATGGCTTGCCTTGGTCAGCATCTTGTCCCTGGTCTTGATACTCTTGATCAATAAAAGATAGTAATAATAATCCTTTCCTTTCGGGATAAGATCCTCTCCGATGTCGTATTCGTCTAAACGTCGTAAAAGAAAAGTGCACACAATCAAACAACCATTCACCAAAGCATCTCAAAAATTACAAACCTAATGACTACATTGACCTAAGAAGGTCCACACAACTGGATTTGGTAAATTATGATTTGGCCTTATTTAATTTTGATTTTCACTAGGGCAGAAGTGAGCTAGGTCACAAATTAAGTCACGATTTAATTTCTGTTGTTCGAAAAAATATGCCCTTTTTGGGGCAGCTAATATTGGTAGTTTATGAGCTAGCAGAATTGGATTTGACCTAATTGAGTTATTAGATTTACAGAAATAATTGATTTAGTACAGAAGGGGGTTAACTCAAGATTTAAAGACAACTTCTTCTCTGTTTATTAGAAAATTGTGATAATTTAAGGGTAACTAGGGTTTCAAAAAAATTTAGCTAACCAAGTTGGATTTAAAAAATTGGACACTTAGAGAATCAGAAACAAACAAGTTTAGGTTCAAAACTTCCTGTACTAATTTATTTACCATTTGATTAATATTAACTCCACTTATGTGGGACCAGCTTGGTTGGACAGATAATTTAACAAGCTATCAGGGAGTGAAAGTTTCATAATTTTTGAATCTACCAAACTCTAGATATTGATTTATATTTAAATACATGCATGTCTGAGTACTGTTTTCTAAGTTAACTATATTTCACCACTTAGGCTAAGCACAAAAATATGGGACCAGTTGCATTTCAAGGGTATTTGGATTAGTGAACCACCAGAAGTGGTTTGGGACCATTTGAACTTGTATTTTTAGAGATATTCCTGTTTGATCATTTAATGGGCAGAATACTAAATTCTTTACCAAATAATCTATAAAATTTTAAATAATAAGAGACCAGTGTCATTGGATAGATATTTAAATTTGTGAGCTAAAGGCGTTGGATTCATTACATTTGGATAAATAGATTTGAAGATATGAATTTTCTAAGTCTTAAAGAATTTCTATAAAAAAACACTCAAACATCCCCTTTCTAGTTTAACAACCATCTGATTTGATATTTTCCTACTAACCTAACCACAACACCAAATAGGATCAAATCAGTGGCAGTGGGAAGATTAGTTGAATTAATTTTGATACAATTTTAGTTTGGGATATTTGGATAAACCAAGTTTTAGGAAACATCTCCCAAAGATGGTACCAAAATAACCTTTCTGGTTTTTGAGTTAAAGCCAACACATTTGTCATTTTTGTTTTGAGTTGGACAGAGGTCAAAAAGGAACATGGCCTGCATATATGAAAATATGGCGTTCTGTACTAACTTCATAAATTTAGTTTACTATTTTTAGGCCTTTATCTTGATGGGAATTTGCATGGGGAGGTGGCAATCTTTTGTTATTTCATGTGGCGGAAATATTGCTTAGCCATTTTCCCTAGATTATATCCTTTATATAAAATTTATTTTTGGGGGTCACACCACTTGATCATGTCAGTACACTAACCATACTAACATATTCTATAAAGATTAATTTCTAACTAAATCTAGGTTAAATGTTATTAATAGTTTAAAACAGAAACTTTTATCAGTTTTCAGGAAATCCTAAAAACAGATTAAACATACTTCCTCCGTCCCAAAAAGGATGTCACACATTTGTCCAAATTTGAATGTATCTAGACACAATTTAGTGTATAGATACATCCAAATTTTGACAAATCTATGACATCCTTTTTGGGACGGAGGGAGTAGTAACTTTGCCTAATTATTTTAGCATACTGCAAGGTTCGAACTGGAAGAATAAATCTGGCCTATGAATCTATAGATTTCACTATTTCTAAACATATAAAGTTTCTAAATTTTGGTAGAGCAGATTGACCGGAATTTGCATGCAAAGTGGGCTAGTCCACACAGATCTCAGACTTGGCAGTTTTCTTCAGATTTTTCAAATCGGGCGGGAAGGCACTGTGGCCGTTAATCTGGAGATCGACGGCGCACAGCCGTCCTGTACCTCCCGACGGAGGGAGAAGCAAAGGTGAAGGGGACGGCCGGGGAGGCTACCTGCCGGCAGCGATAGACGGCGGCGAGGGTCGGGGTCGACGACGAAGACTCGGGGAAGCTTCTAGGCGGACTTGGGCTTGCTGGAAGTGGCCGGTGCGTCGGTGGCGAGCAGCACGGCCACGAGGCAGTGTACGGACTCCGGCGAGCTCCCCTCGTCACACCTGGGCACGAAACAGAGGGGAAAAGGGGGCGTATGAGTACGGTGAGCTAGCGCAGCAGGACAGAGGGACCAGAGGGAGGGAAGAGAGAGCAGCAGCACGACTGCGTGTCGTCGTCTTCCTCGGGACAGCCGAGCTGGGCCGCACGGCTCCGAGCATCAGCTGCTGCCCTTCTGTGCTCCGCCCTCCTGGCGGTGCACGAGAGAGTGTAGAGTGGGGGGAGCAGCAGTGGGGAAGTGTGGAGGAAAAGCGAGGGCTCGGTGCTCCTTTTATAACCGGAGCCCCGGCTCACGGTGGACGCCGAGCACGGAATCGAGCGAGGGAGGGCGCGGCGCCAGCGGGTCGAGGGTGGTGTGGCACGCGTCGTGGTGGTCGGGGCCGGCTCGGGCGGCCGTTGGTCGGGCCGGGGTGGCCAGGTTTAATGGTGCACGCCAGGTGCTCAACAGTTGTCGGCCTGCAGTGCACGGGTGATTGCGGGCAAGGTGAGGGTCCATGAGCAATGGGTTTGAGTGGGTGAGGTTCTAGGCGACACGTGCGAGCTACAGGACATGTTGTTCCACGGTTTGCTGGTTTTGGGGGACAGGGTGAGCATGTGGCGGCCATGGCCATGTCTTGGCTGTTCTAGGGTTAGGTTTAGGTCATGGGGGTGCTTGAGCTTGTCCAGGAGGTGTAGGAGGTTTAGGGACAGGTGCTGGACAAGAGGTCTATAGGTTAGAAACGAATTTGAAAAGTTTTGGGCAGTTTGAGAAGTTGACAGAAAATTCAGAAACTGATAACGTGATAGCCTCAAAAACGTCATGATTAAGTAATCAAAAGGCTAAAAAGATTAAGTAGAAAGGTACTGAGGGGAAGTACTATCTCTTGTGACCACAAAGGTCAGTAAAGCACTAGTGAAAAAGAAATCTTGGATGATCTTGCAAGGAGGCGAAAAGAGGATAAAATAACAGGTTCAGGAAACTGTTATTTTGATGGCACAAAAACCATCAAGGACAAGAGATCTAATAATCAGTATAATTAAGAAGGAAGGTTAAAGAGTGATGTACTAACTATGGATATCACAAGTAACACAAAAGATCCGAGGTGCAAAAGTATTTGGATGGTTTTGCAAGAGGATAAAAACAGAGTGAAATAACAATTTTCAGGAAACTGTTATTATGGTGGTAACAAAACCATCATGAAATAAGGATGTTAAAAGGATGAAAGGCTCAATCAAAACTCTTGGATGAGATACAAGATGTCAAGGATGACTGAGGAGGTGGTGTATTTCAAAATTGACCAAAGGCAAGAGAAAGGTGAGGCTCAAGATATGGTATTTGTTAACAGGAGTGAAGATGGGTCCAGATAAGGTTTTGATCAAGATTCTCAAAGATTTTTGGAATAGAAAAGATGTTAAATATGCTCATTTAGGTCTCACATGACCATGAGCATGCCAGGGATCTTTCTAAAAAAATTAGGTATTACTTTTGTTCACAAAATAATTTTATAAACAACTCTAGTCTGTTGAAAATAATTAATAACAATATTTAACACAAGCAAGTCAATTCGAAACAAACCATTCAACAAGCCACAACAAACAAGCTAAATATCATATCATTCAAACAAGACACTCGAAGAGTTGGTGAGATCAAACACAAGCAATTATAAAACAACAAAGATTCATAACCTTTAATATAGTTAAGTGGTTTAGTGATCACACATACTCATGACAATATGATGTTAGGAGGTTCCCAACTCATGACTTTATAATCTTCAAAAGGTTCTGATATAGATAAATATATGGGGTAATATATTCCCCATTTGCATTAGTTTCAAAAGGGGTGCCCAAGATAGGAGTTTTAAAATAAAGATGTTGATACTTGCAAGATAATAAGGTTGAGAATAGGCAGGAGATGTTAAATAGACCCCCATAGTTTTGGGAACACTTGAATTTTGAAATGCTTTTACTTTCCCAAATAATAGGTACTTTTGATTGTTGCTAAAACAAAAGTATCTTTGAAATGGAATTTGGCCAAAATAAGATTGGAAATGATATATGGATTATTCTTCTTGTCATGACATGATTGCCAAGATTAAATATATTTTATCTAGGTTGGGTCCTTAGGTTAATATTTATTGGTCAAGCAACTTAAACATCAAGTCACACAAGGCCAACAGAGCAATAGGAAGGAAAACACAGTCATTAGTGAAGCATTTCAAAAAGTTTTTGTTGGTTCTGAATTTTGGGTCTTGTAAAACTAAGTTTTTTTTCTTAGTTCCAAAATTTGGGATGTGACAGGGATGACGTCGGTGAGTGCAAAGAATGCTGAACTTGACATCTGTCTCAGCGAGTAGGGAGGTCCGGAGGTGTAGACGGGTTAGGGATGCGGGTGAGCTGGGTTGTGGACAGGTCGGACAAGCTTGAGGGTCATGCACGAGTAAGACCACGTAGACTACCTGTACCACATCAAAGTTCAGGGATGAAAAGTGGACTTTCTTCTTTCCCTTTTCCCTTGCGTGTCATCCTTCAGAGGTAAATGAAAGGTAGGTAGGGTTGTCTCTTCTCCTTGAATGGCTGTAGAGGTGTGTGCAAGATGAGGATAGAAGTACACAGACTGCCCCGGACCAACACATATCTGAATATGGCAGTAGGTGGCCTAGTGGTATAATCAGATGCACGCGGTTAGCTTTATGAATTTCCTTAGAGTCGGCCTTACAGATTATTCATCGGTTTGGAGAGTCTCTGGTGTGATACGTTCCTGATCCACTGTTTTTTCCATCTACGGGAATGACAGCTTATTTGTCGTTTTGGAGTTCTCTCGAAGACTGATGAGATGAATTCACAATTTATTTTTGCTTCCAGTTTCTCTCCAGATGGCTGAATTGGTGAGCTGAGCTAGCTAGTAGTGTTTGTGAATTTTGCTTCAAATATGGATATTTCTTATGAAATCGTCTCGAGATATGAATTGCTGGACATTTTTCCTGTATCCTAGTGATAGCTGCTTGTGTCAACATAGTGCAGAACCGTTTTTTTCCCCGTAGTAGAAACATAGTGGCAATACCTGATGATATCTGGAAATCCACTCCAACGCCCTGGGGGTGCACCTGCTATTTTGAATTCACTTTTTCCATGCTTCAGAAAGTTGTGGTTCTGTTTTTGCACCCTAGATTCTACAAAACGTTCGCTTGCAAAATCTTGGGTAGAAAATTTGGGTTCTTGAAGGAAAACAAATTTATGTAGCTTGAATGGTGCGAATATGTGTCAAATTTTTTAAATTCCTGATTGCCTTTAAAAAAAGAAATTTTTGACTGCCATGCCACTGGAGATTCGTATTGACTAGAACCCCTTGGTGGCCCATCTGGCAGTGAAATCTCTTTTTAGGCCCAACAGGACCATGGAAAAAGCCCATCTAAAACTGTAAGCTGAAAAGGAAAAAAAGGAGAGAAGAGGAAGAAGATTCGGAAACCCCTGACCTGCGCGCCCGTCTCCTCCACCATGGCCGCCGCCTCCTCGTCCTCCTCATGCGGCGGCGGCGGCGGCGGCTGCGGGACCAACTGCTCCTCCTCCGCCGCCGATGATGCTCCGGTGGAGAGACTGGATCGTCTCACCATCTCCACCGGCGCCACCTCCTCCTGCGGCAAGTGCGGCGGCGGCGCCGTCGTCACGGTCGCCGGAGGCGTCGGCCTCTGCGCCGAGTGCTTGCGCGCCCACCTGTTCGGGAAGTTCAAGCTCGCCGTCACGAGCAACGCCATGGTGCGGCCCACCGACTCCGTCCTCCTCGCCTTCTCCGGCGGCCCCGCCTCCAGGTTCACTTCCCCCCACATGTTCATGATTTGCAACAAAAAAAAGTTACTGCTAAGATTTGCTTACTTTGCACAGTTATCGCTTAGAGCATCCACAGTTATCGCTTGAGGAGGCGCTTAAGTAATACAAAGAAATACTAGAACAAATAGAATATTTAGTGTAGCGCCCATTCATCTCGACGCTGAGCTCTTAATTGGGGCGCTAATTTAACTCGCTCAACACTATGTTTCTACGCTTCGAATTAGTAGCGCCGGGCGCCCAGGATTCAAGACAATAACTGCCGGATGAGTAGGAATCCAATCCAGCGCCGGCTTTTAAGAGCCGCGCTGTAGATGCTCTTATGAACGTTTGGAATGACATGTCCGTACATGTGTTACAGGGTGGCTCTGCAATTCCTACACGATATGCGGTCCAAGGCGATCGAGAGCTGGGACGCGAGCAATTCGCAGGCTCTACCGGTCTTCGACGTCGGGGTGGCGTTCGTCGACGAGAGCGCTTTGTTGTCGAAGCCGAAATGCGAAGTTGAGCTGGCAATTGCGGATATTAGGTCAATTTTGTCGAGCTTACTGCCGAGCGATAAGGCGATGCACATTGCCCCTCTTGAAGATGTGTTCTCCTCGGATCAAGGCAGGCTGAGGGAGCTGGTCGGCATGATTAATGATGACACCGGGAGGGAGGATCTTCTTCAGTGTTTGCGCATGCTTTCGTTGCAGAAGGTTGTTTTCTTCAGCTTGGACATGCTTCCGTTGAGAATTGGCATCCAATATACGGGCATCTTGGGCGACGCTTTTCATTCAGTGATAAAGTCATATTTACCATTTCATTTGGTATGTTGTTCAGATTGCACTGGAAAACGGGTACGCCAAGATCATGCTGGGATCATGTGCTTCTGCAATAGCATGTCATGTGCTATCTGCAACAGTGAAGGTATGTAGCAGATGCTCTTTCCTATGTGATCTTGTCGCCTGTGATAGTTCCCAAAGAGAACAAGAGAGAACTTAGTGTTGCTAATTGTCTCCAGGGGCAAGGCTATTCCTTACCGGCTGATGTCCAATATGTTGATACACGGTGGGAAGTGCCAGTCGTCCTTCCGCTCCGTGATTGCCTGGCCCACGAGCTTAGCCTGCTCTGCGAACTTGATAGGTAAGATAAGCATACACATTTTTGTTTTGTTGAATTCTGCTCCTGATGCCATTTATGCTAACTGGTTGTCTGCTTAGTTTAAAGACACAGCAACTACTTGATAGGCCTTGCAGTGGCATCAACAGCTTAGTTGCATCTTTTGTCGCACGGCTAAGGGTAAGTAAGTTTGTTCCTTGCATGACACACTGGAATTGCATGCCAACTTTGAATTCACTGACACCAAAACTGAAGCTTGAATTTTAATTCTTATTTAGTGATTGTTTTCATTAAGTGCTTTTAGCAAGCGTGAGTCGTAATCTTACAGGTCATTATTTCCACTGACAGGAGGAGAATCCTTCTCGAGAGCATACTATTGTACGAACTGCACAAAAGCTTAAGCCATTCTCTTTCAACAAGTTCTCAGAAAATGGCTATCATGATTTCCTGCCCTCACGGCTGCGTCCCAAGTTCCAGAATGTTGATAACGATGAGTCTACTTTGTCTGAGGTTCTCTGCCTGATATGCCGAAGTCCATTCAGTGAATCAGAACTCCGGAATTTGGAAAGCACAAAGCACAAGGCTCAAAAGAATTTTGATCTTTATACTGCCTATTGTTGTCAAAGCTGCCATTTCCAGATCCTACCAGGAGATGCAAACTTGTATGACCATTTCTTTTCACTAGTACCAAAATTCTGGACCGACAGAGTAGATACTGCATCTGCCAGCCATAGCTCTCTAAGGTAAGGTTGATGTCTCTTTCTCTCTATGGGCTGCTTAATTGTCTTTACAGCTATGATGCATATGTCAGTAGTTTAGCAAATCAAAACACTGAACGTTTAGATGTTACGGCTTCTCTGTTAGCATAATGTCTCCTCTTGTTTCTCTATGTGCAGTTACTCGATTGATTTGTGCATGTATTGTCTTGTTCGTTCTTATAGTACACTGATTCAGTGAGGTGTTGACAACTTTCACTCCAGAGATCAAATCGAAGACTATCTGCTTGAAGACGAGGATGGTGAAAACTGAACTTCTTCATTGCTTGAATCCCAGTAAGAAGAATCTTTGACTCATGATTAGTTTTGTGCAGTCACAGTTTTTGTCTGCGATATTTTACCATTCGAGCTCCTGGTATTATACTGACACATATGCTATTATTGTTTTGTTTGTAGTGCCAGAAGACAGTAGAGATTCCTTCCTCGCTGGGCCTCACAAACTACGGCAGAAGCCAAACTTGCTTGGGATAACAGTGCTTGCATGTACTACTGACACTGATTTCATCCTTAGAACTACCATGCATCATATATTCTGATTCAGTTCCTGGTGTATCTGTAAGTCCTCCCTACTCGTGTTAAAACCTGTCGGAAATCTGTAGAGTGGTAAAGGAAAGCATCACTGATCTCAGATACCTGACTTTGGGTGGCTGGAGACTTCCAACTTCCATGTGATTACAGTATAAATGGTCTCATCTGCTATTTTACCAACTATTCGCCAGCAAATTTGTAACCAGGGAATTTATGAAATGATCTTACAGCAACTGTTGTTTGTATAAAACCTTTTGTCCTTGCTGTGATTATAATTGTTCTATCCATTTTCATCCTTATTATGCCTTCTCATAGGATACTTTCAGAATTAACTTTGCACGCATAAATGTTGCATCTTGTCTTGGTCTTGTAACATTGAAGGTTAACGATTTGAAAATGACAAACAGGTCACCCGTCGCAAACAATGTAAAGAAGTAGCAGCAAGAAAATGGTAAGACCACTACAAAACAGTGGTCCCTCATGCACTATGATCTGTGTAACTATCTTATCAACATGTGTTTACTATACATTATCATGTCACTCTTACACATTTCCTTTCCAAGACAGTTAAGTCCTTCTCTGCACTTCTTTGACTGGCATTTCTTTGCACTTGGGGTTAATTGTCCCTTCTACTGACCAGTATGTATACTACAAGTGTGCGTATTGGAATCTCAAAAAATAAAAGAACATATGTTGTGAAACAAAATAAAGATGAGTGCATCCCATGCATGTCCATGTGCTCTGTCCTTGGTGCTGGTGCTGCTGAACCCTTATGCCAGTCAAACATTGGGAAGCCATCTTATCATTAGGTTAACTTTGTAAAAGATTAACCTTTTGGTTAGCCACTTTAAACTGATTGGGTTGGCATAAAGCCTTCCTGGAAATATTAACCTACCTGCAAGGACTTTTCATCAATGATGATGGCAAGCCACAAGTGCATACCTAAAGTTTCCCAAGGGCATACACACACGCCTTTCATTTTTTTATGGTTGCAGCAGTTAGTATGAATGTTGATTGATGTCGACGCCCATTCTGGTTCTCAAATTTTCAAAATGTTTGTGGTAGTAGGAGTGCAAGTTGTGATATATTAATTCCATCCCATTGAAATGTGAGGATAATCATCCGAGAACTAGCGCTTATGATCTAACTTTAATATTACTTACCAAAATACAGTACATGTTTTACCCGCAACATATATAAATTTAAGCATAGCATCCGGCAATCCCAAACTGAACCTAATTGCTAATAGTTTCAATTGCCACTCAAATTTCTGTTGAATTCATTGCTCTGTGATCTTTGGGCGTGGGTAGTGGCACAACAACATCTGTCCTGATCCATCCAATCAATCTGTCCTTGGAGGCATTCTTGTCCATTGGCAATTGCAAAGGTACACACACACTACTATGCGTACTAGTACTACCACAAACATTCAGCAGAGGCTTTCCTTGGACGATGCAGAAGCAATTGTTTGTTGTTTGGACAGCAAGGCTGACCCCCCCCCCCCACCCCCCCCCCCCCCCCAAATAGGCCTGAAAGCAAAAAAGGTAAATAGGGCTGCAAAATGTATGTTGCTTTCTCATGCTTAGCTTCGTAGTATCACAAAGTTGCTACTAAAATAAGCTAAGCTGAGCTAATGCTAGGACTAGCATGCCCTGGTTTGGCACATTAGTAGAGCCTAGCCACTGTGTCCTTAGTGGGTTAGTGGACAAGATTTTCTCCCTAATTTACACACTTTTGCTTACTTCACTCTCACAGACAAAGGGCTATGGTGTCCCGTAGTGATTGGCGTGCACAGTCCCCTGTTCCCATTGAAGCTGTGGCATTGACATGACCAAACCTATGCTACAATTTTCTTTTACCATATTGTACAAAAGCTTGCGGCACTGGTCAAAGAAAAACATTTCTGAGTGGGCAGAAGACCTCTAAGTGGCATGGTAGATAGCAGCTGTGTGGTCTCTCAAGCCTTTGTGGGGTACCAATCTAGAAAACTCTTATCTCCCTATGTTACTTAGTAATACTAGTTGCTTAAATTATGCATTAGGTTTGCTGAATAAAATTTTGAAATATGGATGAGGGTCATGTCAAGTCTCTGATTTCTTGAATGCACTCTTATCTTGTGGGACTGGGGAACCTGAATTCAAGGCTGGGTTTGTGAATGCATGCAGGGTGCAGGCCTGCTGATAGGATGTGTCCTGGGGTTTGTTTGATCTGTGACACTTACCTGCTGGCTTGGCTTGCAAGACCATAACTGTGCGTCCAAGAAAAATGCATCTGCTGCAGAGGCAGGCAGCTCGAAACATGGAGGACAGGCTTTGTACCGTGTACAATCCGTGTCCACTGCCAGGAGACGCGAAGGGCCTTGAATGCGTTGTGCCGGACTGTTTTCCTTCCACACGCACGCCACGGAGCACGTACCGTCGGTCACCGTAACGTAGTACATCGTCAAGGTTTTCCGTTTCCATGGAGAAATGAAATGAAATGGCCATTGTTCTGCTGCTGCTGGAAACAAGAACAAAAAAGAAAGTGTTCTTCAGTTGTTCTTGCAGCTTCAGACTGGTTCCTGATGAAAACAATCTTATTAGAATCTGACGAACAAAACATGTCCATGTTAAGTGGATCTTGATCGATCTTCAGGACCTGATGGAGCTCCTGTGCCCGGGAAACTTTGAATTTCATACTGCTATGATCCGTCCATCCATAGATCTCCTTCGTCTCCGGTTGAGACTTTTCGCTCGTCGACTTGCCTGAATCATCCATCGCGGTGGTCCAATCCATGGCTCCTTGATCTTAGTGAGTTCATGCCAAATCTTGGCATCTTCCCTTGCATGTAGCACTATGTATATTCAAATGTGCAGCAAATGGCGCTTAAATTAGGGTGATGGATCTTGGCGATGCATGGGGAGGGATGGTGGACGATCGATGCGTGCAGGGCTGGCACTGTTGCGGTGATCCACAACATCGGCCCTTGAATCCTGCATTCCTGTTCACGTAACATTCAAAACATACATTTTTAATTTTGGCATGGTTGTCAAATATATATATACAACGCTGTGGATGTAGACATCTTGTCCTGGCTTGCGACCAGGAACATGTTGTGGATGTGTTCCAGAGGCCTCTTTGGAACAAGGGAAATGCAGGGCGCGAGAGGTGGCGACATAACCTCATTTTAAAATTCCTTCAAATACATATGCGGATGGCCGTTTGTATAAGAATCGTAGAAGCTCGATCTTTGTTCCAATGAGTAAAAGAATGAAAGATCCAGATATACTACTAGAGTAGGGTAAATAGGAATTTATAAAATTAAATCGTATAAGATTTAATTTGTTTCAGAACTCCTATACCTATAGACAGCATCCTTGGCATTTTGAGCAAAAGAAAATCTGCCCTCATTTAGATCTGACAAGGGCTGAGATCAGTAAGCAGAAGTACTGTACTAGATTTACAAATATGCTATACAGTAGCTGCGCGATTCTTGAGTAGGTACCGTAGTGTGGCTGTATTATGTCTCTGCTTAATTCACATTTGGCCTTTGTTTTCGTTTAAGGATCTGGGCCCGCGAGGATTAGTTGGTGGCCAAGTCAGGTGTTTTGTCTCATCCTTCATTACATTCTGCAGAAGAAATCCAGCATTTTCTCTTGTCCGGATTAAGGATTTCATGGGGAGATGATGATGCTTGGAGGTGGTAGTTGAGATTACCCTCTCAGCATGTTGATACCTTTTTTTATGTGTAGTCTGCAGCCTGATTGTTCGAGTTCTCTATTACTCTATTAGCTTCTAGGGTTTCCTTAGTTCATATAAAGAAAAATTTCTGGCAAGCCGAGCGTGTGGACGGAGAATGCACATTTTTAGCAGGGTGATTTAGTTACTCCTTTCTTTTCTTGAACCTGTGAAAGTCAAGTTATGGTGAAAACCACATAAAAACTACTCCTATGTTTCAAAAAATTCTAACAATTCTAAAAAGATGAGTATGTTGACGAGGTGATGTTTCACACACATGCAAAATTTGAAGTTCAAAACATAATTCATTTGGGAGGTATATTGAAAAACTTTTGGTAATGGATAGTGACAAAACAATACAACATCAATATTCATGCATACCTTGTTTTTTACCTTCCAAATGAATATTTCAATTAAAAATTTCTAATAGGATCTTCACCTGGAACAATAATCAAGATGACCTTATTTTAGCTATGTTTGATCGAATTTTTGTCTAAACTGATTGGATAAAAAATTCCCCATGTCTATTTTTAGTGCTCTTACTAGAGCTATTATTGATCATACACCCCTCCTTTTGGAATCGGTGGATAACAAACCTCTACCATCAAAACTTTTTCGTTTTGAGAAGTGGTGGATTGAGTAAGTTATATTGTTGTCTCGGGTGTGATTGCACTACTTAATTAACATTTGGCAATTCAAAATGAGGTTATTGCATAAAACGGTTAAAGATTGGGATATTAAGCTCCAAGTAGCTCTTAAAGGATAAAATCTCGTTTACTAGAGTTTGACATTTGGTTGTTTTTAGAACGAAACCAGCTTTCTCTTGATAAAAACTAGAATGTTGCAGATCAAACAAGAACTTAATGATATTTGGTCTCAGGACAAAACTAATCCTTGGTTTTGAGAAAATTAAATCTTAGAGGTTGATTGAAATACAACTTACTTTCATGTTTTGGCTAACCAAAGAAGAAGGAAAAACCATTTTTTCTCGATGATCCAAATTGCCCTGTTGAAAAAAAAATGAAGATTTACTTAAAGTAGGTGTTGAGTTTTATAAAGACTGTTTTGCTAAAGAACCCAATCCTAATATTTCTGTAGACACTGACTTTTAGGACCAACATGATCTCCTCACTGATGAAGAGGTCATGCTTCTTGATAGTCCTTTTTTAGAAGATGAGATCTATAAAGCTATTATGGGTTCCTAACTTCCTATGCCTCTAGTGCCCCTGGCCCAAGATGGTTTTCCTTTCTTTACAAACTACTTGGCATATTGTCAAGAATGACTTTATGGCCTTGGTGAGGGATTTCGAATCCGATTGCTTGATGTGGCCAGATTGAATTATGCAGTTATCACGTTGATCCCTAAAGAAGCAAATGCTAGAGAAATGAGAAAATTCATACCTATTAGCCTTGCTTATTGTAGCCTCAAGATTAGGCTTTCTCTTATTGGTCATATAATCATCTTAAATAATCAAATTGCTTTTATAAAAGTTAGGTTTATCCTTGAGAGTTCAGTGGCTTCCCATGAAGTAATTCATGACATACACACTAAACAAAAATAAGTACTTTAGTTTTTGAATTATATTAGGAAAAGGCCTACGACAGAATTAATTGGGAATTCCTTGATAAAATGCTTTGATCTAGGGGGTTTGTGACGGGTCGCAGCATAGATAACAAAAAAATTCCTATGCAAACATGACGGAATAAACCCAAACACGAGATCTGATCTATGAGAGGTTGGTACCAGGAAGGACATCGAATCTCACCCTCGAAGAAAACCGTGAGCGTTTTGTCGAGGCAGGGGTTGGCTAGTCGATCCCCGCAACTAGACTCATCTAGTCGCGAGGAGATGTATTATCCAAGCATCGCATGGGCAACGCCTCCGAGAGATCCACACGTACGGCTCGATGAAGACTCCACGATCTTGATCCCGAAAGAGTTGGTGGAGACGCTCGCGAGATCAGCAGCACAACGACGATGGTGTGGTGGATATGGTGGAGATCCGACAGGGCTTCGCCAAGCGGCTGTCGGAGGGAGAGGAGGAGGAGGCGGCGGCTAGGGCAGCTTGGCCCCCAAGCCAGCCGCCCTAGGGTTAGGGTTAGGCCGACCCCCTCTTGGGCTTGCCCTAGCCCGCATGGGCCCCTTTGGGGCTTTGGTGCGGCTGGCCCAGCCGGCCACTGCACCACCCCTTTGGCCCTTGTGGGCTCCATATTCCTATGGGCCCCACTTCTAGACTCCTTTAGAACCTTCTAGAATATTCCGGTACCCTACCAAAAAATTCCCGAACATTTCGATGCATCCGGAAACACTTTACTTTATATGAATCTTATTCTCCGGACTACTCTAGAACTCCTCGTGATGTCCGGGATCCCATCCGAGACTCCGAATCAATATTCCTTCACACCATCATTTATCTCGAGCCCTAACTACATCGAACGTTAAGTGTGCGACTCTGCGGGTTAGCGAATATGTCATATTAATAGCGGGACCGGGATGCCCATATTAATTCCTACATATTCGACGAAGTACTTTACTAGTCGAACCACAATGTCCGGGATTCAATCAATCCATATACGATTCCTTTTGTTTCACGATATATTACTTGTCCGAGATTCAATCCACCGATATCTCCATATCTGATTAATCTCGTAACCAACAAGTTCTCTTTACTCGTTCCCATAGAATAGGATCCGATATGACTAGCCACTTAGTCACATGCTTGCAAGCGTTTGGATGCTATGCTACCGAGAGGGCCCAGAGATATCTATCCAACTGTTGGACGAACAAATCCCAGTCTTGATTCATGCAACCCAACAACCTACCATCGAAGTACCTGAAAGCCACCTTTATAATCACCCAGTTACGAAGCGACGTTTGATGTCCACAAAGCACTCCTCCGATAAGCAGGAGTAACATAATCTCATGGTCTAAGGAAACTATATTTGACATCTATTAAATTGAGTCTTGTCCATCATATCATCTCCCATGATACAAACTTCGTTTATCAAGTGATTCATAAGTCCATGGCTAGGAAACGTCTAACCATCACTTTGATCAAACGAACTAGTCACAAGAGGAAAGACTAGGGACACATTACCATTTATATTCCATACATGTATTTGTTTCCGATTAATACAATTCTAGCATGGATAATAAAAATTTATCATGAACGGGAAAATATGATAAACAATAATCTTTATTATTGCCTCTTGGGCATATCTCCAACTGTCTCCCACTTGCACTAGAGTCAATAATCTAGTTTACATCTGTAGCAATCTAACACCCATGGCCTCCCGGTGCTGATCATGTTTTGCTGGTGGAAGAGGTTTAGTCAACGGGTCTGCCACATTCAGATCCGTGTGCACCTTGCAAATCTCAATGTCTCCATTTCGAACATTCTCACGCAAATTGTGAAAGCGGCGCTTAGTATGTTTTGTGTTCTTGTGTGAAGTTGGTTCCTTGGCAAGAGCAATCGCACATGTATTATCACAGTACAGTGCCAGTGGTCTTGACGCACTTTGAACCACACCCATCTCGGAGAGGAACTCCTTCATCCAGACTGCTTCTCTTGCTGCCGATGAGGCTGCCACATATTCCGCTTCTGTTGAAGATTTCGCCACCACGCTCTGTTTGGAACTCCTCCAACTCACAACGCCACCATTTAGAATAAACACGTATCCAGACTGAGACTTCGAATCATCCGGATCTGTATCCCAACTAGCATCGACGTAACCCCTTACGACAAGCTCTTGGTCACTTCCATATACGAGAAATATTTCGTTAGTTCTATTTAGATACGTAAGGATATTCTTGACAGTTGTCCAGTGTTTCACTCCTGGATCACTTTGGTACCTGCTAGTCAAACTTACAGCATGGCACACATCTGGTCTAGTACATAGCATACCATACATGATAGAGCCTATGGCTGAGGCATGGGGAACTTTGTTCATTATCTCTCTATCTTCTGCCGTGACAGGACTCTGAGTCTTACTCAAAACCTTTCCTTGCAACATTGGTAAGAACCCCTTCTTCGAATTTTCCATTCTGAACTTCTTCAGAACCTTGTCAAGGTATGTACTTTGTGAAAGCCCTATTAGGCGCCTTGACCTATCTCTGTAGATCTTATGCCTAAAATGTACGCTGCTTCGCCAAGGTCTTTCATTGAAAAACTTTTATTCAAGTAAGACTTTACACTTTCCAGTAGTGCAACATCATTTCCAATCAATAATATGTCACCCACATATAGTATTAAAAATGCAACTGAACTCCCACTCACTTTCTTGTAAATGCAGGCCTCTCCATAAGTTTGGACAAATCCAAACCCTTTGATCACTTCATCAAACCGGAGATTCCAACTCCGTGATGCTTGCTTCAGTCCATAAATGGATCTCTGAAGTTTGCATACCTTGTTAGCATCCTTTGGATCAACAAAACCTTTGGGCTGCACCATGTACAACTCTTCCTTAATATGACCATTAAGGAACGCGGTCTTCACATCCATTTGCCAAATGTCATAATCATAAAAAGCGGCAATTGCTAACATAATCCGAACAGATTTCAGCATCGCTACAGGTGAGAATGTCTCATCGTAGTCAATTCCTTGAACTTGTCGGAAAGTCATGCTTTATACACTACTCATCGTAGTCAATTCCTTTGCGACAAGTCATGCTTTATACACAGTGACGTTTCCGTCAACGTCTGTCTTTCTTTTGAATATCCATTTGTTCTCAACGGCCTTTCGGCCGTTCGGTAAGTCCACCAAAGTACATACCTGGTTTTCATACATGGATTCCATTTCGGATTTCATGGCTCCTAGCCATTTATCGGAGTCCGGGCTCATCATCGCTTCCTCATAACCCACAGGTTCATCATTGTCTAACAACATGACAGTCATGACGGGATCGTATCGATCAGGAGCGATACGTTCCCTCGTTGACCTGCGAGGTCCAGTAGCAGCTATGACTGAAGCACCATGATCACCATCATTTGCTTCTTCTTCAGGTGGCGACGGCTGCTCTGGAACATCTTCCAGTTCTGCGCGACTCGGCATCTCAAGAACAGGTTCGATAACCTCGTCAAGCTCTACTTTCCTCCCACTCACTTATTTCGAGAGAAACTCCTTCTCTAGAAAGGAACCATTCTTGGCAACAAAGATCTTGCCCTCGGTTCTGTGGTAGAATGTATACCCAATAGTTTCCTTAGGGTATCCTATGAAGACGCATTTCTCCGACTTGGGTTCGAGCTTATCAGGTTGAAGTCTTTTCACATAAGCATCGCAACCCCAAATTTTAAGAAACGATAACTTTGGCTTCTTGCCAAACCATAACTCATATGGAGTCGTCTCAACGGATTTTGATGGCGCCCTATTTAAAGTGAATGCGGCTGTCTCTAATGCATAGCTCCAAAATGACAGTGGCAGATCGGTAAGAGACATCACAGATCGCATAATATCCAATAAAGTTCGATTACGACGTTCAGACACACACCATTACGCTGTGGTGTTCCAGGTGGCGTGAGTTGTGAAACAATTCCACACGTCTTTAAATGCATGCCAAACTCGTAACTCAAATATTCGCCTCCACGATCCAATCGAAGAAACTTTATTTTCTTGTTACGGTGATTCTCAACTTCACACTGAAATTCTTTGAACTTTTCGAACGTTTCAGACTTGTGTTTCATTAAGTAAATATAGCCATATCTACTTAAATCATCAGTGAAGGTCAAGAAGTAACGATATCCGCCGCGTGCTGCAACACTCATTGGTCCACATACATCCGTATGTATGATTTCCAACAAGTCCATTGCTCTCTCCATCGTGCCGGAGAAGGGTGTTCGAGTCATCTTGCCCATGAGGCATGGTTCGTAAGTTTCAAATGATTCAAAATCAAGTGAATCCAAAAGTCCATCAGAATGGAGTTTTTTCATGCGCTTTACACCAATGTGACCCAAACGGCAGTGCCACAAATATGTGGTATTATCATCATTTAGTTTACATCTTTTGGCATCAATGTTATGAACATGTGTATCACTACTATCGAGATTCAATAGAAAAAAATCATTCCTCTCAGGTGCATGACCATAAAAGATATTATCCATATAAATCGAAACACCAAAGTTTTCAGATTTAAATGAATAACCGTCTCGCAATAAACAAGATCCAGATACAATGTTCATGCTTAACGCAGGAACCAAATAACAATCATTAAGGTTTAAAACTAATCCCGAAGGTAGACGTAGAGGGAGTGTGCCGACAGCAATGACTTCAACTTTTGATCCATTTCCAACACGCATCATCACCTCATCCCTCGCCAAGTGTCGTCTATTCCGCAGCTCCTGTTTCGAGTTACATATATTAACAACCGAACCAGTATCAAATACCTAGGTGCTACTACAAGCACTTGTCAAATACACATCAATAACATGTATATCACATATACCTTGTTTGACGGTGCCAACCTTCTTGTCTGCCAGATACTTGGGGCAGTTCCGCTTCCAGTGTCCAGTTCCCTTGCAGTAGAAGCACTCAGTATCAGACTTAGGGGCCTTCCTTGACTTCCTCGCAGGCACGGCAGCTTGCTGGCCGCCCTTCTTGAAGTTGTCTCTCTTGCCATTTTTCTTGAAACTGGTGGTCTTATTGACCATCAACACTTGATGCTCCTTCTTGATTTCCACTTCCGCGGTTTTCAACATCGCAACGAGCTCAGGAAGAGTTTTCTCCATCCCTTGCATATTATAGTTCATCACGAAGCCTTTGTAGCTAGGTGGAAGTGACTGGAGAACACGGTCGATCCCCAACTCATTGGGAATTACAACACCCAGCTGCGCCAGACGATCACCGTACCCAGTCATCTTGAGCACATGTTTACTGACGGAGCTGTTCTCCTCCATCATACAGCTAAAGATCTTAGAGGAGGCCTCATACCTCTCCACCTTGGCTTGAGTCTGAAACATAGCTTTCAGATCAACTATCATCTGATGAACGCCATGGTGCTCAAAATGCTTTTGAAGCTTAGGTCCTAAGCCGTACAACAGACCGCACTTAACTATCTCGTGGTCCTCAGAGCGGGCTGCCCAGACATTCCTAACATCTTCAGCCGCTCCCTCTGCTGGAGCCTCACCTAGCGATGCATCTAGGACATACAGTTTCTTGGCAGCAATGAGGATAATTTTCAGATTCATAAACCAATCTGAGAAATTGCTTCCATCGTCTTTCAGCTTGTCTTTCTCTAGGAACGCGTTAAAATTCATGGTGGTGTTGGAACGGGCCATGGATCTACAACATATTTGCAAGGTGTTTAGACTATGTTCATGATAGTTTGTTCGAAATAATCTAATTACAAAACGAACTCCCACTAAACTCAACATCTCTCTGGTTGTTTAGTGACACACGATCCAAATCCACTACACCACGACCGATCATCATGTGAGGTGGTGCAGCTTCAATGGTGAACATCACCATGTTGATCATATCATCCATATGACTCGTGCTTAGCCTTTATGCTCTTGTGTTCCGAGGCCATGTCTGTACATGCTAGGCTCGTCAAGGAAACCGTAGTATTTCCACATGTGTAAACTGGCTTACACCCGTGAACGTAGAGTCTATCACACCCGATCATCACGTGGTGCTTCAAAACGACGAACTTTTGCAACGGTGCATACTAGGGGAGAACACATCTTGATATTTACGGGAGAGATCACCTTATCATGCTATCATCGAAATCATATCTAAGAAAAACCATAAGGTGCATAAAAGGATTAACATCACATGCAATTCATAATTTTTGTGACATGGTATAGCCTTTTCTTGTGCCTTTGATCTCCATCTCCAAAGCACCGGTATGATCTCCATCATCACCAGCTCGTGGCGCCACCACCATGCTTGCCTCCACCAACTATTGCAACTACTACTATGGCTACCCTTAGCAATAAAGTAAAGCAATTACATGGCATTTAAAGTGACACGCAGGTCATACAATAAATATGAGACAACCATAAGGCTCCTGCCGGTTGCCGTACTCATCGACATGCATGTCATGAAAATTACAAAACATGATCATTGTATACATCACATAATCACATCTTGGGCCATACCACATCACAAACCCTGCAAAACAAGTTAGACGCCTCTACTTTGTTTAAGTAATTTTTACGTGGTTTCTATGGGTCATGAGATAGAACCGTTCTAATCTACGCAAAGCCACAACGTTGACAAAATAGTTGCTTATTTACTCATCCTTTTCAAAGGTCTTCCATTGAAAATTACATCTTCACTAAAGCAAGAGAAACAGACACCTGCCAGCCACTTATGCAATCCAAGTTGCATGTCAGTCGTGGAACCGGTCTCTCGTACGTGGACGAGTAAGGTTGGTCCGGGCCGCTTCAATCTCACAATACCGCCAAGATACAAAGTGCACGCGAGAAGGTAGCAACATAAAATATCAACGCCCACAACACTTGTGTCTAATCGCATCAATATCTACGAATAGATCTAGGCTCTGATACCACTGAAGGGTTGCAGCATAGAAAACAAAAAATTTCCTACGCAAACATGACGGAATAAACCCAACACGAGATCTGATCTACGAGAGGTTGGTAGCAGGAAGGAGATCGAATCTCACCCTCAAAGAAAACCGTGAGCGTTTTGTCAAGGCAGGGGTTGGCTAGTCGATCCCCGCAACTAGACTCGTCTAGTCGCGAGGAGATGTATTATCCAAGCGTCGCACGGGCAACGCCTCCGAGAGATCCACACGTACGGCTCGATGAAGACTCCACGATCTTGATCCCGCAAGAGTTGGTGGAGAGGCTCGCGAGATCAGCAGCACAATGACGGTGGTGTGGTGGATATGGTGGAGATCCGACAGGACTTCGCCAAGCGGCTGTCGGAGGGAGAGGAGGAGGAGGCGGCGGCTAGGGCAGCTTGGCCCCCAAGCCAGCCGCCCTAGGGTTAGGGTTAGGCTGGCCCCCTCTTGGGCTTGCCCTAGCCCGCATGGGCCCCTTTGGGGCTTTGGTGCGGCTGGCCCAACCGGCCACTGCACCACCCCTTTGGCCCTTGTGGGCTCCATACTCCTATGGGCCCCACTTCTAGACTCCTTTAGAACCTTCTAGAATATTCCGGTACCCTACCGAAAAATTCCCGAACCTTTTGATGCCTCCGGAAACACTTTCCTTTATATGAATCTTATTCTCCAGACTACTCCGGAACTCCTCGTGATGTCCGGGATCCCATCCGAGACTCCGAATCAATATTCCTTCACACCATCATTTATCTCGAGCCCTAACTACATCGAACGTTAAGTGTGTGACTCTGCGGGTTCGCGAATATGTCATATTAATAGCGGGACCGGGATGCCCATATTAATTCCTACATATACGACGAAGTACTTTACTAGTCGGACCACAATGTCCGGGATTCAACCAATCCATATACAATTCCTTTTGTTTCACGATATATTACTTGTCCGAGATTCAATCCACCGATATCTCCATATCTGATTAATCTCGTAACCAACAAGTTCTCTTTACTCGTTCCCATAGAATAGGATCCGATATGACTAGCCACTTAGTCAAATGCTTGCAAGCGTTTGGATGCTATAATACCGAGAGGGCCCAGAGATATCTATCCAACTGTTGGACGAACAAATCCCAGTCTTGATTCAGGCAACCCAACAACCTACCATCGAAGTACCTGAAAGCCACCTTTATAATCACCCAGTTACGAAGTGACGTTTGATGTCCACAAAGCACTCCTCCGATAAGCGGGAGTAACATAATCTCATGGTGTAAGGAAACTATATTTGACATCTATTAAATTGAGTCTTGTCCATCATATCATCTCCCATGATACAAACTTCGTTTATCAAGTGATTCATAAATCCATGGCTAGGAAACGTCTAACCATCACTTTGATCAAACGAACTAGTCACAAGAGGAAAGACTAGGGACACATTACCGTTTATATTCCACACATGTATTTGTTTCCGATTAATACAATTCTAGCATGGATAATAAACATTTATCATGAACGGGAAAATATGATAAACAATAATCTTTATTATTGTCTCTTGGGCATATCTCCAACTGTTTGGTCGTAGTAATAGAAATATGATCAGGTTAATTTTTTTTGTATGATCGTATTAATAATGAAAATAAGAGCTACTTTGTTGGTGGTAAAGGGCTTAATAAGCAGGGTGACTGGTATCCCTTTTAATTTTGTTGCGGGTGTCTTTATGTACTAAGATGTTAGCTAAGGCCGCTCCAAATCAGACTATTAGAGGTTTGCTAGCTCAAGTTGTTCGTGGTGATGTCATCAGCTTGCAATATGCTGATGACACCATGTTGTTTCATCAAAGTGACTTGGGTACGACTAGAAAATCCAATGAATTTTAACTTGCTTGGAAGAAATATGTGGCATGTGAATTTATTATATATTAAAAAGTAACTTGGTCACCATTAATATGCTTGAAGAGGAACCCAACTTGTTTAGCTGCAAATTTGATAAATTTCCTTTTATTTATCGTAGTGTCCCTCTGCACTATTCTAGACTTTGGAAATAGGATTTCGAAACTATTTTCAATAAAATTACAAAAATGTTGGCTGGTTGGCAAGGTAGATTGTTGTCTTATAGAGGTAGGCATAGATCCTCTATAGTCGGCTATTTCTAAGCATAAAGCATTCATATGTATCTCCTATTTTTCTCAAGTTTCCTAAATGGGAAATTAATGTTATGAATACTCAGATGGAACATTTCTTTTGGAATGACACTAAGTATATATTTACATAATTTTTTTTGTTATTCGAATGATTTTTCAAAAAAAATAGAGGGCTTGGTATTCAAAATATGAGAGATGTTTATTTGTGTTTACTCTTGTCTTGGATCAGGAAATATCACTGGACAATAATAAATTTTGGAAAATGATTACAGATTACAAGCTAGTATGCTCTTTCTCCTAATATCCTCTTAGCTAAACTTTTACATTGCTCACCTTTTTAGAAATGGCTTATGTGGGTTGCATCTGCTGTAAAAAATACGATATGATTGGAATTTGGGTAATGGTACAAAGATCATGTTTTGGGAAGATATCTTGCTTGGGCATTGTTTGTTGGCTACTTTCTTTTGGGACTTATATGTCATTGTTAATGAACAATGTTGCTCTGTTGTTGAGCCTTGGGATAGGCCAATCTCCCCTTTACGTTTAGAGGAATTGTTAACCGGACCTTGTTTAATTGTTGGTTAGACATTGTTCCCCTGATGGAAGCTGTTAACTTTTCTGATGATGAGGATTGTGAGGTTTGTCCGTTTCACCCGTGTGGATATTACAGTGTGAAATCTCTTTATGGGATTGTCAATTTTTGGGGTGTAACTCTTGTGCATACCTTTGTTGTTAAGAAGATGCATATTCCTCCTAGAACCTGTACTTACTTATGCTTGTTGGCCAACGATAAACTTCTTACTCGAATCAACTTAAATATAGGTAGGGAGTTAGATGCAAGGTGACCCATAGGTCGGGCAGGAAGGGTGACCGCACAGCCCTGAGAAGAAAATGTCCCAAAATAGTAACTATATAGTAATCACAATAGTATTATCATTTGCAAAAAAAAATTAACACTCTATTGTACAAAAATAAAGCATTTATGATTTTTTTTGGTCAACAACACATAATTTTGTCTATGACTTTCACTTATAATATGTCTAAAAAATAGTATAAACATAAATGAAAAAAGTAAGATGCATATCCTACCACATTCCGAATTAGTAGAAGGATCATTGGTTAGTCACCCGTAATTAACATGTGACAGTGTTGTAACCAATGGTGTCACCCATATATTAGCATCAGTCGATGTCTTTGATGATCATGCCCAGAGCAATGCACATGATAAAGTGCAAAGAAGGGTACTTTAAATTTGGGATAATTTAATTTTGATATTTATGCTATATGGGTGGGATCTATGTTGATTAAATTTGATGTATGTGGTTGCAGAATTATCCTCCTATTGAACTACTCTTCTCCCTCCGATCCAAATTAATTAAAATTCTATATCTTGGGCCTTTATCTGCTTTATTTATAAGAAGAAAAAAATTGAAAATAGCACGAGCATGATGAAGTCTCCAAAATCTGAAACCACCATCGTAGTGTTGGTTTCGTCCTATGTTCCGTATCCGAACAACCAGATCCGTGCTCCGCTAGAGAGGACGGTCCTTGCGACAGTACTAACACGAGCATTATGTGTTCATTACATTATCATCGTCTATCTCCATCCGAGTAAATACACTGCCCGCTCGCTAATAAATTCTTCACAGATACACTTTAGATTCACTCCGACGTCGTACCGACGTACTCCTCCTCATCAATTCTCATCTCAAGAGGATTTACCAGAGCTGTAACTATCCAGGATTGCAAATGGCTAGATGATGTAAAAAGAAAAAAATGGATCTTTTTTTATGAGTCGAGAGCCAGTTAAATAGAGGGGAGGAGCGTCTTCGTCCCCTCACTCACTCCCCACTCTGCTCCCGGTCCGGCCGCCGCCGCCGCCGCTGACCACCGTAGCAAGCAGCGTCGCCGTTCGCTCGCTCGCTCATGCTTCTTGCTTAAGCTTAACGTACCGCGCAGCACGTCAGGTTAGCGACTAGCTGGTTGTAGTTATAGTAAAGGTTAGCTAGAGGCGGAGCGAGATGGCGGCGATGGAGGACTGCTCGTCCTGCGCCTTCTCGCTCACCTGCCCCGAAGACGGCGCCGACCTCGGGGACGGCGTCGTGGACGACGGAGACCTATTCTTGTTCTACGCCGGCGCCGCCGATGACGAGGATGGCGACAATGAATACGTGGAGCAGCTGGTCTGCAAGGAGGCCAGCTTCTGCTCCTCCTCCTCCGGCGAAGCCGACTGCTCGTCGGCGGCCGACGAGGACTGGTTCCGCCAGGCGCGCCTCGTCGCCGTCAAATGGATCCTCCAAGTGAGCACTCTGCACTCACTCACTGACTGAGCTCCTCGCCCTCTCGATTGATTGGTTTCTTCATCGATCGATCGATCGCTGACGCCATTAGAACCGGCATCTGGTTTGTCATTTGCAGACGCGGGGGTGCTTCGGGTTCGCCCACCGCACGGCTTACCTCGCCATCGCCTACTTCGACCGCTTCTTCCTCCGGCGGCGCGTCGATGTAAATACTCGGTCACCGCACCGCCGCCGTAAAAACTTAACCATTTTTCTTCTTGGGGACGGGAGGATGACGTGGTGCATTGGTGCTGCAGAGGGCGTCGATGCCGTGGGCGGCGCGGCTCCTCTCCGTGGCATGCGTGTCCGTGGCGGCCAAGATGGAGGAGTACGGCGCGCCGGCGCTGTCGGAGCTCGACGCCGGCGGCGGCTACGAGTTCTGCTCCGCCTCCGTCCAACGGATGGAGCTGCTCCTCCTGTCCACGCTCGGCTGGCGCATGGCCGCCGTCACGCCCTTCGACTACCTCGCCTGCTTCTCCTCCCGGCTCGACCGGCATGACGGCGGCGGCGGCCATGACCCGGCCCGCGTCGCTATCAACTCAATCGGGTTCATCTTTGCCACAGCCCAAGGTTCATCCTCCTCTGCATACACATCAAAATCCATAATCTTTTCCACTAAATTCCGAACATCCGGTGATCTTTCTTGCATCTTGTCTGACTGATTTGTGCTGTCTTTATGTCAGACGGCAGTGTGATGGATTACAGGCCATCCACTGTGGCTGCAGCTGCAATCTTGGCTGCATCCTATGGAGCTCTGCTGACCAGAGAAGCACTGGAGACCAAGATGGGCAATCTATCTCCATCCTGCCTCATTGACAAGGTTTCTTGCACAGATTAATCAACACTTATGCATCATTTTGATCAGTACTAACGGTCTTTCAATCCGGGTGCCGGTGAGCCGAGCATCAGATGTGATCAACTTTTGTTTGTTCCATTGATCAGGAGAATGTACATGTCTGCTACAGCATGATGGTTGGGGACTTGAAGAACACGATGAGCAATTGCAAGAGATCATTGCCATGTTCAGAATCCAATGAAGCTGCCACCTGTACATATGATTCTGTTTTTGTTGATGATGTTGCTGACACCGCCGCCTTCGTGGCGGCGGCGAATAAGCGGATCAGGTTGGAGCTGCCGGGAATCCGTTGAGAAGCTCTAGCCCCGCCGCCGGAGACACGCATTTTTTTTGTCAGATGTCTAAGGGGGGAAGAATTGGCTCGGATCTTCCTTTTTGTTTTTCCACCTTCAAATTTGCTTAGGTTCTTCCAGCCATTGCCATTGCCATGGTTGGCATTAGCAATGCTGTTGGATTGGTTTGGATTGGTTTGTGAGAGGGGTAAGAGATGAGCAGAGATAAGGGCTGAGCTTTTCCTGAGGAGAGGAGAGCGTCAGTGGAGCCCCATTTCAAGTGCCCAAATGGAGCACATTTCATGTGAAATCCACCCAAAAAATGTGCACTGTTTTGGTTATGCCATTGTGGATGCTATCTTTGCATTGCATATGGTGAGATGCTGTTGGATGTAGCAGTAGCACTGAAAGGCTGAAGGTTTGGCCATTGTTTATAGAGCCAAGGGAAAAAAGGTTTTGTGCAAGTGGGTGTGTGATCAGTGAGGAGTGGTGTTCCACTCAGATGCACCTGCACTTGCATGCATGGGTTACATTGGTTTGTGACAGTCTCCTTGGGGAGAGTGGTTGTAACTCGTGTACTAGCATCTGCTTCTGTTCTTGAGAAATGGGATCAGATTACATTTTGTGCATGTATGTATGTGTCTGCAGCTGTGTGTGTGTACAGGCCTTGATGATCTGTGGGTTTCTTGATCAGTTCTGCCGCAGCTGCTGCAGGTGTTTCAGTGCCATTCATTCAGACCTGTGCCAATGTTTTCTTCTTCCTTCCTCTTCCTTTTAGCAGGGATGAGAATTCAAGGCAACTTTTCCTGCTACATTGCAACAACCAGCTTAGATGTAGGCATTGTTTTGTGCTGGGTTTCATTGCATTTAAAATGTAGTAAAAGAATAGGTGATATGTGAAGAAAGCTCTTGTCAATCATGATCGACAAGTACATTGCAAACCCTTTTTTGTAATTATTGGGCATGTTGTGAAAAGCATTTCATCAAGTTTGTGCTGCTGGAAGAGCGACAAGTGTTGGGCATGAATGGTATTAGTGCACAGGATACATGAGATTAGTAGTACTTTGTATCAATAATTGCCTAAAGATTAACCACCTGAGCTTGGCATTTCTAACACCTAGTGGAGCACACCACATATGCATCATAAATTTACAATAAAATTTCCTTCAAATATAACACCACTAATGCCATATTCTTCAATGAAGGCACTACTACTAGAAGGTGCCAAGACTACCCAAGATGCTCTTACAGGAAAGATGAACACACAGATGCCAAATATATTACCACTCTCATGTCTAATCAATAATGAAGGTATCTTTTCATATGCACTGGCCTTTTTTTTTTCTCTTCTTGGCTTAACCCCTAAACCCTAAAGCTGGTCTTGTGGCCTCATCCACTAACTAATGCAGGTCTTGCATTGCACACTGCCTTACAGCTGGTAAAAAAGAGCTTTTGCATCTTTCCGTCCTGCCCCTGCATCTGCGTGCAATGAAAATGCTCCCATGAGCAATGGTGTGACTTTCTGAGGCACCACCATCACCATCCGTCCCTGCATGCCTGCTGCAATGCAACCCCTCCTTTTTTTTTCTTGCTTAATATTCTTTCTTTAATGTTTCTATAAGAGGAAAGAGTCGAGCTTTGCATTGAAGCAATGGACACAAATGTTGCTATTCTCAAACAATTTTTTTCCTCCGTTGAGTAATTCTGTAAGGAACTTCCCTTGAGTTAGGCTAGTGCATGGAAGATGGAACTCTAGCTACTTGTTTTGTCTGAATAATATAGTGTCACAACTCACAAGGGCTTTACTTTTGGTCAAGTGCTAACACGGCTTATGTCGAGTATCGAAAATTTCATCGACGAAATTAGGTCAACAATTGAGAAAAATGTCAAAGTGTTTATAAGCATTGTGTTTTCATTTAGAGAAGCATATTAACCCTTACACGATCCTTCAAAACAACTACTTAGTTATAGTTCTTGGTTTGGATGTGGTACTATGTCCTTGTTCATCAGGATTCTACAGTGCTATACTGGGACCACTCCAATCCTGATCCTATTTAAGATCTAGATTAAGCTATAGGAGTGTTCTGTAAAACAGCTGCGTGGAGCTTGTAATGTTTCCTCTTGATTCATAATTTTGTAGCTGGCAATCCTATTTTTATGGGATTCTAGGCTAGCTACAATATATGCTAGTATAAAGATCTGGACACGCCTTATAGACCTGGTTCCTAGAGTCAGCATGCACATGACACATTGATTTTCATTCGGTCCAATCCAATCCTTAATTTTATCATCTTCAGGACCTCAGAAATCGAGCTGGTCAAGAAGAAAGGCAGTTGATCAAATCAAAAGATTTGAAAGTTTTTTCTTGGAAAAAATAAACTGTTACAATGTTGAGGCGACCAAGCATGAGATAACCACACAATACATGGTCCATGAACCACCGGTACACTTGCATCTCAAGTGCAGAGAGAATATACTATCTGCCTCCCTTCTGAATCTGGATTGCCCATTGCTGGATGGATGGAGATCAGGATCCTGGCAAAAAGGATTAAAATACCAGTATACCTTCTCAGTCACCAATGCGGTCAAAAACAGGCTTGTGGACAAAGCCTTGTTACAATTCTGTTGGTTCAAAAGAGTACTACACTACGACCTAGGAGTGTGTGGGCACCTCACTGGCTTGGCCGGCTGCCTGCCTGCTACCTGACCCAAGCAAAGACCCACTAATTATTATTTTCTACAACATGTATTGTATAACCAGCAGTAAAAAGTTATAATTATTTCAAAGAGTTTTAGTTTACATCAATGGTGGAACTTAATTACACCAGTTCAAGCCCACATGAAAAATTACCTTGGGGGCATAAATGTGCATGTCAATATGTCATACTACATGAAAAAGAAAGCTGGGAGACTGATGAGGTATGGCAGTTGTGGGAGTCTCAACTGAAAGCCTGAATCAAAGATGGCCTTGCTTGCATCAATGGCAGAGGTGTGGCCCTAGCTAGCTCACAGGCAGGGCAGAGGCAGCACTGCACAAAGACAAAGATGCAAACACAAAGATATCTTCCCATGCATCACACTGCACCCAGTAGCAGCCACACATACACATCTCCTGATCTGGTCAAAGAAACATATGTGGTTTTGTTTCCTATTGCTTGTTTTGGTTTTTTATGCTGGCAATGGCAAGATAGTACTGGCGCAATGCAATGAACTGTCTCATTTGTACAGCTTGGGGGGTAGCCTTGTAGTATGCAGGGATGGTGACTTTTTTTGTCCAAAACTCATCATGTAGCCTGATGGTAAATGTGAGTAATTTATGGTGGTAGGACTATTCATGAATTTTGTTTCTTCTTGGTTGATAAGTCCGTGGCGAACGCTCCATTGGTACTTGTCATTTCGTGTAAATATGAAAAACATAAATTTCAAAGTATGTTTTAATTTCGACGAACTGGTATGTTTGATTCAGTAGATTTTCAAAAGGAAATTTGGGATTTTAATTGTTTGGAATCTTCAGATGTGCATTATTTGACTCAGAGAACTAGTCTCTACTCCTTGGCATCATATTTGTAGGGAAAAGTCTTTTACTTCAAAATATCGTAAAGATTCAATATGTTTCTTCTAAAATGCATCGGAAAAAACTTCACTGAAAATTTTCTTTAGAGCATCTCCAGCGGCCCCCAAACCACCCTCTAAAGTCCCATTGGGGTGTCGGACATGAAAACGACCATATCAGCACCCCCAACGGTCCGACCCGACCCGATTTTTGTCGGGCGCCCCGAGCGGGCCTGCTAAGAAAGAATAGATACAGAGGTGGATAATAGATCGATATGAAGATCATGAGCTGCCCCATAATGAAACCGCCAGTAGTCGCGAATATCTCCTTCTTCCCTAATCCAAGATTGGAGAAAGAAGATCTAAGAGGGATGGATATTAAATGATAGGAAGTGCTAGGAAGTGAATAGAAAAGACTACTAAATAGAAAAGATTTGAAAATCATGGCATGGGTCTCCTTTTTTTCTTTCTTTAGAGTTTTCTATATGCACAATTTCTCGATGTTTCGATGAGAATTTCTTGACTTTCCATATATAGAAAGAGATAGACTATAAATGACATCTCTTATGTCAATAAGACCAAAGGGATGGATATTAAATGATAGGAAGTGCTAGGAAGTGAAATAGAATGAAATAGAGCCACTTTGGGCTTCCCTATGAAATTAGGCATGGAACGGAGCCACTACGAAGAAATTATGGGAGTTACGAAAGAAGCTTCGGACCCATATTGTTCATGGGTTGAGAACGGGAATGCACCACCCTGCATGACGGCAGCGATGCACAACTAGGTAGGCGGCGCTACGAGGCAGCGACGCCTTTCCCAACGCAGGCACGCGGGCGAGCATGCATGTACCAGCCGAAGCATGCAGGCCACGTCGATCATGCATCTCGCCACGACATGCCTGTGCGTCACCCCGTTGCCACAACATGCCTACACGCCGGTCTAACCCCGCTTCTACACCCAACATGCCACACTGCCTCCAACCCAACCCCTTCACTACTAAACTCACCAACACGCCAGACTCGGAGGCACGACATACGAAGGTGTCAAGCAGCTCTGTAGTGGAGGAGGAGGAGGAGGAGGAGGAGGAGGAAGAAGAGGAGGGCGAGGAGGATTGGCCCGCGTCACTTGCACCACCTCCACCTCCTGGTTGCGCCGGTCATTGACATTGACTTTGACTAGGCTGGCGATTTTCAAGATTCTCCTCCTGGAGAGTTTTCTCCTACGCCTACGTCGGTTGTCGACATCAACATCGGCTAAGTTTCCGCCGACCGGTGAGCTTGTCGCTGGCCTCCTAGGCCATCGACATATGTTGGCCACAGCTCGAGCACTATATCTATATAGTCGTAGGTTATGTGCAGCCTGCCCCGGCTACGACAGTCATCGACATCGATGTGTCCGGTCGGAGTTTGCCATCAGCCACGTCGGTCAACGGAGTGCTCCAAGGCTGAATATTGGAGTAGATCTAGGTGGTTTAGGTTTAGAGTTTAGTTTCCATTTTGTTAAGATTGTAAAATTTATATTCCGCTGAATAAAGATATATCCAAATTTGTTGCTCGGGGATTCAAAGTTTGAGGGGTGCCGCTGTGGACACCCCCCCAAGAGGACACATTTTGGGTTGTGCTGGATAGATTTCCAGGGGTGGCACTGGAGATGTTCTTACAGCTATGGCTTGACATTGAAATCCTATATTATTCCCGCATTGATTTAGACTATTGTGATTAAAATATATTCTAATCCGGGGAAACCCTAAAAAACAACGCGCCTTCGAGACTTGTGCAACCAAGTATTCGAAACCATGCCTCAAATTATAACACCACCTTTGCTATATGGAACACCCGATTTTCCAGCCAAATGCCAAATTTATCAATGGAATGACACTTGAAGACACATGGAAGGAAGCTACAATCCCTGGTCACAATGTCGGGGACTCCCGAACCGTTCATGCCCTTGTGTCGCATAACCTAGGCGACATAGGGGCGATATCGCCATCGGCCTCTGCACCCCTCCTCACCTTCTCTCACGCCATTGGAGGTCACCATCGTAAAGATGCTCAGGCGGCGGCGGGGATTTCTCCCCTGGTTGTGGCTCTCCTTTCTCCCCACGGCGGTTGGCTCGGCATGACGATGAAGGCGATAGTGTTCCATGCACCCAGGGTGCTACTTCTTTGGCGATGGCCGGCCGACGGATCTGGGTTCGCCCTAGCGCTTCTGGCCCTCGGCCGAGTTGGTCCATGCTGGCATTTGGCTGCCGAGGTTGTGGGGCACCATGCTGGTGTCGGGAATGACGGATAGGCGTCGGTGGTTGATGCTCCTGATGGCACTCCGTTTTCTGGTGGAGTGATATGTGGAGCTGCAGTGCGGCGAGTGCTCGATGGTGGTGTCGATGGTGTGTGGCACCATGTGGCTAGCTGTTGTGTTGGATGCCTGACATTGTAGTGATGTCAGTGGACCCTGAAGTTGCTCGTCACGGCGAGGTGTTGTGGCAGCGATAAAGTGAAGCTACACGCGGATGGTGGGCTACGCAAAGGCTCGGTGGGTAGTTATGTCGGAGCAGCGATACATTGGATGAAAGTCTTGCTTGACCTCCGGTTGGTGCCGACGGTAATGGTGCTTGCGAGCTTTATTTCCCTCCATGGAGGCGTCGTCGAGGAGGGTTGGCTTCTCCCTCACCTACTCAGGGTCTTGTCTCTAGGTGAAAACCAAAATTTAGAGGTCTGAATGACGATGGTGGCGTACTCATGTTGTTCCTTTGTTAGAATCATCATTTTGGAGACACGGCTTGGGGAGCACATGAGATCTTGTAAAGTGTTGCTCTGTTGCTTTCTTCCGCTCAATGTAGAGCTTCTCGGGACCTACCAAGTCCTTCCACCCACTCCTCGACTCCTTTTAGGCACACAAGGTTGGAGGGTACGTTGACGCGGAGAGTTCCGGTCGGTGGAGTTCTATTTCCTGGTAAGTGTCCCGCGACGGTCGAGACGTGGCCTTGAGCCTTGATTTGGACAAGTCGTGATCTTTGCGTTGTGTTTACAGTGTGTCTGGTGGCTAGTTTTCAGAATTGTGTTGTAAACTTGTAATCCAAAATAGGTAGTTCTAGCCACTTGTTGGCTACTTATCCTATGAAAATGATAACCTTTACATGGAGGGAGGCGTTTGGCTCTCGAGCTCATATGCTCCTAGTGAATTAAAAAAATCGAAAACAATAGTAAATCGTTTTAAAAATTCTGAAAAAATATGACAAACATATATATATGTTTTCTACATTCCTGTAAAATTTCGTGAGGAAATGATATTTTTTCTGCTTTGTGCAAAAAAGACAAATTTAGTGACCAAAATGATATTTTAAAAATATCTTTTCAGAGCAAGAAATTTATCTTTTTTGCACAGAGCAGAAAAATGCCATTTCATTATGAAATTTGGTACGTACTTACAAAATTTGTATATGTTTATCACAAAAAATTTCAGTTTTTTCTAAAAATATATTACTATTTTTTCATATTTTTATTTGACCAGAAGCATATGATGATATGATCTCGAGAACCAAAGTGGATTTCCGCTTTACATGTTGTATTCTACAAAAGAAAAACCACCAAGAAGCTTTTGAGTGGATTACCTGCAACGAGTCTATGTCCAGTTTGGGTGGCAATGTTGTGACGCGAGTTTATGTTGCCACCTCACATGCAAAGGGAAAAAACTAATGTGCATTTCGCTAATGAGATTTTAATGGCCTGCAGGGAGTCAGTAGTCTAAGCATCATCCCAGCATGATGTGCACCATTTGTATGGACTGTAATTGTCAAGCATATTGCTTTCTTAATCTAAGCAGAACATATAGTTAACCAAAAGAAGCACTCTTGCCTCCAATCTAAGCAAGACATCAGCTACTTTTACGGATCGACTTGTTTCCGCAGAAGATGGTGTGAAGACGTAGCAGACAGACAGCTGTTATATCCTACTACTATGTAGTCAGTGCAATGAAGATACTAGTTGTACACGGCTTACACGTAGGCATGTGTCTGTTTGCCATTTGGTGTTTTTTTTTTTTTTTTTTTTTTTTTTTTTTTTTTTGCATCATGGCACCGGGTATGCTTCCTAAGTAGCTGGCTGTGTGCATGGCTGGTCAACCTCGAGATCGGCGACAGCAACCCTACTCCATCGGCAGAACCATGCTTGTCTCGGCAGCATCACACTGCTTCTTCTGTCCTGCCTCGGTTCTTGCGCTCAATAGGTTATCATCATGTGGTTAATAAGTAAGTACTTTGTGTTCACGATGTAAGTTGGTCATTTTAGAACCTGCTGTGATCTATTGTCAAACATTTGTTGACATAGAAAAATTACAACCATGTATAATAAACAATGGTACTTTTTTTTTTTATAAAGGGAATTTCATTTCAATGTATCAACGATAACGATACAATGTATGCATATACCCGGCCTCTGTATAACAAGATGCACACAGTCAAAGAGCAAAAAAAAAAAATACATATGAAGCACACAGGCGCAAAAACAAGAATCAAAACACCTATGACTACGGAGGACCTAAGCGAAGATCTCTAGGCCACCCATGTTGGATAAAAATATCCCTCGCCGTGAGCTCCAGTCGTGCAGACGCCACCATAAAAAGGTCTCGATTTTCCACACGTTGTAATGTGGACCACGAACAGAGCAAACCTGTGCACCGGTAAAGTACCTGCAAGAGAGATGTATTTTTATCATTAAAAACCTTATCATTTCTACATAGCCACAACGACCATATAACGGCTAACGCTCACACTCTAATAATCGTTCTTTCCTTACGATCCACCCCATGCAGCCAATTGCCAAAAATGTTTGCAACTGAACGAGGTGGATATAAGTTAGAAGCTATCTAAATGACTGATCATATAGAACGTGCAACTTTACATTGAAAGAATAAGTGTTTGATTGTCTCATCATGTGTACAGAACACACACTTAGTACTTCCGTTCCAGTTGCGCTTGACCAGGTTGTATTTGGTGAGGATAACCCCTTTACGAAGATACCACGCAAAAATCTTTAATTTCAGTGAAATCTTCATACACCAAATTTTCTTGCTATTGTCGACTGGCATATCAGAATGTAACAATGATCTATACATTGAATCCACGGAGAACATATCATTCCCAGTTAGATTTCAGCGAAACTCATCAGACCCTTATGATAACTGAACTGAAGCCAGTCGCCCCAACAAAACATTCCACAACACAAGACGTGGTCCATAGAGAGTGCGTCTGAACGACATATTAGGAGGCGAAGTTTGCATAACCGAAGCTAGCGTATCGCTCTTATGCCGGACAATATCGTATAGAGTTGGTTATTGTTCTCAGAGAGTGGTATTGCCTAACCATTTATCCTCCCAGAAACGAATTTCCGTTCCATCCTTAATATCAAAAGTCCCATAACGAAAGAATGATTTCTTCGTCGCCATGAGGCCAGCCCAAAAGTGAGAGTCTCCAGGTTTCCAATATACCCGAGATAAAGCTTTTGAGCCAACATACTTTCTTCTGAGAATTGTTTGCCATACGCCATCCTCAGTTAGCAGCTTAAAAAGTCACTTACCAAGAAGAGCAGTATTCTTCACTTGGAGGTCATTAATTCCCAACCCTCCTTGGTCTTTTGGACGGCAAACAACCTCCCATTTAGCCAATCTATACTTCTTCTTCTCAATATCCCCTTGCCAAAAGAATCTAGAACGGAAATAATCCAGTTTCTTCGAGACTCCTTTTGGTAGTTGAAAGAAGGAAATCATATACAGTACCATATTACCTAATACTGAATTTATGAGAACCAATCTTCCACCTTGGGATAGTAGTTTTCCTCTCCAACTACTCAACCTAGCCTGCAGACGTTCTTCGACATACTTCCATTCAGATTTGGTCAATCTCCTATAATGTATTGGAATACCCAAATACCAGATAGGAAATTGCCCCTGTGCACAACCAAATAGTTCGGCATATTGCACAGCCGCTTCCTGGGCATCGCCGAAGCAAAGCAACTCACTTTTATGGAAATTTATCTTAAGACCCGATAATTGCTCGAATTCTGAAAGAATTAATTTCAGATTCGTAGCTTTCTCCAGATCATGATCCATAAAGAGAATAGTATCATCTGCATATTGAAGGATAGATAAACCACCATCGACTAGATGTGGAATCACCCCTTCAAAAAGGCCATCGGTTTTGGCACGCTCAATCATGATCGCCAACATATCAACCACTATATTAAATAGTATAGACGATAATGGATCACCTTGTCATAAGCCTTTCTTTGTCTGGAAATAACGGCCAGTCTCATTATTGACTTTGACTGCCACACTACCTCCGGAAACAAATTGACGTACCCAAACACACCACTCCTCCGAGAACCCTTTCATCCTTAGCGTCTGTTGGATGAAAGGCCATTTGACCTTGTCGTATGCTTTCTCGAAGTCGATTTTCAGGATGACCCCATTGAGCTTTTTCCGATACAACTCATGAACCGTCTCATGTAATATTGCCACCCCATCCAAAATATTCCTTCCTTGCATGAAGGCTGTTTGGGTTGGCCTTACCACATGATCCGCCACCGAATTAAGTCTCAACATTTTTATTTTTGTAAATATTTTGAAACTAACATTAAGAAGACAGATTGGTCGATATTGTTGAATCCTCTCTGCCTCATTAATTTTAGGTAACAAAATAATCTCCCCAAAGTTAAGGCGGAACAGTTCCAAGTTGCCCGCATGCAAGCAACCGAAAAGTTCCAACAGGTCCGCCTTGATGGTTACCCAGAAGTGTTGATAAAATTCAGCTGGAAAGCCATCCAGACCTGGTGTCTTATTATGTTCCATTGAGAAAACCGCCTTCTTAACCTCCTCCTCAGTGAAAGGCGAAGTTAAAAAAGTGTTCTCCTCATCAGACACTTGGGGAATATCCGCTGTTCGGGACTCGTCCAGGGAAAAACTCCCTACGTCCGGCTCCCCAAACAGCGTCCTATAATATTGGGTAATGTATGATTTCAGTTCATCCCGACCCTCGATCACACCCTCATCCTGATGTAAGGAGTGAATAAGTTTCTTCCTGCGTCTACCTAGCAACACTATGGAAGTATCTTGTATTCGAGTCTCCTTCCAGAATAAATTGGGCTTTTGATCACTGATACCATTTGATTTCCTCTTCACGCAATAGCCTAGCTATCTGTGNAAGCTAGCTGAGTGCATGTGGCTCTTTTGCACAAGGGTTTTGATTTCATCCATCTATAATTCAGGTAGCTGGGGTCAAGCTCCCACCTTGAAGCTAGGGACGGATTTAAAAAAACATGCCTTTTATATACTTCTCCTTTTGTTCCGGTGTTGTGCTTGCTGAGTGGCAACCACCACTGATTTGCAATTCAGATGCAGCAGTGCCGGCCATGGGCTCGGCTCGTATATTGGTTGTTTTGCCGTTGCCTGCCTGAAAGTGCGCCTACATTTTTAAACTTTTAGGTAAAAGGAAAAAAATTGATCCAGAAGAAGAAACACTAGCACTGCACTAGCAGACATGCACATGCTTATGCTTGGCACAAAAAAAAGTCCCAATCCTTGCCCAATTACACGTGGGAGTACTTTTAGGTATCGGAATAAAAAAATGAAAAATTCTTACGTAAGTGTACCGACATAATTAGAAGTAACCAAGAAGGCTCTCTCTCTTTCAGCATCCAAATCGACATATCCTGCCTCGAACAAAAAATACCGTGAAAACACGTCAGACTGACTAGGGAAGTCTGGAATAAAGCGCTTTTTCCCCCTCTCGCATAAAATAGAAAGAAACAAAGCTTAGTTTCAATACCTCTAGTGATGAACACGCAGATAGCTAGGGAGGAAATGATGACCAAGGATGGCTAAGCTTTAGACCGGAGGAAGAAGAACCACTGTTATAATTTCAACCTGTACTGCAAAAGCAGCAAAGCACTAGATGCGGTGTACCTGTATCATGCATATGCTTGGCTTTCGCTCAGGTCACGTCGATCGATCTATCGTCACAAATCACAACAAATAAAGGTACCGTGAATTGTGCTGACTAGATCGTTAGCATATCCACGTCCGGAATCGCAGATGCATGTTACCGGTAGTTTGTAGTAAAAAATATGTGTTTTAACACGTTTTAATAGTTTGATGTTCGGTTTGTCTTAGAGAAATGGACCAGGAAATATTGGGACGAATGCATTTGAATCCAATGCAATGTGTACATCGTGATGGTCTAGTCTACTATAGAGCTTTCTCTTCTGTGGAAAAAAAGGAAAATACAAATAAAAAGTACAATTAGGAAATAGTGAAAATCCATACAGACTGATAATATCAGAAACTGAAATAAAATATTTATAAATATTCTGGGAACACTAGGGAATTTGAGAAATCTTATATCAACTTTACAGTAGTTCTTGGTTTTTTAAAACATTTTCTTGGAATATTTCTGATTTCCCCAATGCCCTAATTTTGACTGCATTTTTTTAAATCCCATTGTCCCTAACACTTATTCCATTTTATTTTCTAACTTCCCTTTGGTGAATCATATGTCATTTGTGTAAAACCATCACCATATTGATTATTTGACCGAGACCAGGGAACAAATATGTTTGGAATTAAAGTTAAATGTCAAAGTTATCTAGTTTTTCAACTGCCGATATGTAAACGCAACCGACCGATGGTGAATCGGTAGTTTCTTAACCATCACATTTGGGGATGGTAGCCAGACCAGCCTCTATACCGCATTTCGGATCTCTTTGAAATTATCTAGAAAAACACATAATATACCATACAACCTCTAGGATGATAAATTGATAACACGGCTCACCTCATCATTATGTATGAACTGTAGGAATTCATTGAACATTGAATATTTGAACATTCTTTAAACCTTATGCCTTCAGCGTTCTCGTGTTGACTTCATCCACCGGAACTAGACACCACCAACAAATTTGTCTAGCTAGGCATATGTAGCACAATTCATTGGTGGGCAAACGACATTCCAACCATCAAACTATTGGAAAGCCAAGATTGTGCCTGCATACAAACTCTTCGCGCAGATTGTGATTCATGGAAACATCCTCATGGCTAAAAACCTCGCAATCAAGGGGTGGCTACACAGCTCCAAGTGACACTTGTGCCTCAGAAGGCATGAGACGGTTCCACACTGAAACTACAACTAGGATCTCTACAGAGGTTTTGGGTGATTCAGGACAAGGCATTTAAGGAACTAACCATTATTGTAAGTGTTGCGGGTTTTAGTTTGTCATATTAAGTGCATGATAAGTGGACCATGCAAATGTTGAGTTGATCATGCCAATGGTGACTCATAAAAGTTATTTTTATACAGGTTATCATGGAAATAATTTCTTTTACTTGAATCATAGGTATGTCATACCATCAAGAGGTGAACTTGGCAAAGCAGGGGGAAATAAACCCTTTAAAAATCCACAAAGATTTCTCTCTCAAAATCCTCTAGAAAATCTCCACCTCTAAGTTTTGTTCTTTACCGATACCTCCGGACAAATCAGCCATATTGACTATGCTAAGAAGATTTGTGAAAGTCTCCAACAGATTCATGATGGATCATCTTCCGTCAAGGAGTTTAAGCTTAATATAAAATATATTATACTCCTTTTCAAGGCTTAAGGCCTATATTTTTTTGAAAAGTCAAACTATGTTAAGTTTGACCAAGTTTTTACCAAAAATTGTTAATATACAAAATACATAATCAATATCATTAGATAGATAATGAACTATATTTTCATATGATATATACAATATCATATTTGTTGATAGATTTTTCTAGAAGTTTGGTCAAAGTTCAGATGGTTTGACTTTTCAAAAATAATATAGGCCTTAATCCTTGAAATGGAGGTAGTACATTGACTACTCAATTAGACAAGTTCAATATGGCCGAAGATGATGGTGTGATCAAGATGTACTCAAGGCTTGACTTTCTCAACAATGAGAACACCGGGTTTGGAAGCACGGAGATGTCGGACCACCTCATTGTGAAGAAGAAACTTCGGGCTCTGACTCCCAAGTACGACACGGTCTGCACTATACTTCAAACGATGCCAAGTCAACCGAGGTAGTTGGACGGATAGATTCTCACGAGATGTGACTCGAATTCACCAATCTCTAATTAATAAACCTGCTGCAAGAACCGTACCTGTAATTGAAACAAGTCGCAAACAACTTTTGTGAAAAGGCAATTCCACTTGTCTGGCCCAAATTAAGGCCCAGTTCTTTTAAGCTGCCCCTCCTCCAGCTTCTCCTATAAACCACCCGGCTTATTACTCAGAGATTTTAGTTTAGTTATAAGATGATTAGTTTAGTTATAGCATGACTAGTTCAGAAGCTGGGGAAGTGCAGCTAAGAACTGGAACTGGGTCTAAGCCTACTTTTGAGTACCCATTCCAACAACTGATGTAGAATAGACGATCGGGCGGGAGTAGAGACGGACACCAAACTGGGAAGCCCGTGTCCCGTTTTTGGCGCTACCGCCGTCCCTTTGCCAGCACCGTGCTCGCTTTCCACGCAGCACAACGGCACGGTCATGGCGGGCCAGATCACGTCGTCCTTCTCTATTTTCCTATTGCCACGCTAGCTAGCTAGGTGATGGCTGATCTACCGATCGATCGAGGAGCCGACTGCTGTGGTTGGTTGGTGCTTTCCGCCTGTACCTTGCACTACCGATCGATCCCGGCCATGTGTGTATCGTACGTACCACCCGAGACCCCCTTCGCTAACCAATCATTGGCCACGGCGTGTCAGTGGCCGGGACGCCTGCCGACGATCGATCGGCTTTTCCGATCGACCCCGGAAGGGAAAGTAGGAAAGACCGAAAGGGGTAATTGTCTCGAAATATCTGAGCAGGGTGACCGACCACAATGGTTCTACTCCCTCCGTTTAAATATAATAATATGGTTTAGATTTTATTAGTAATAAACAGAAGTATTAAAACATCATATATTTAGAAACGGAGCGAGTACAACTCAAGTTGAGATGGGCGAATGCGGATTTTACGAGATGCATGATGCAAACCGAGCAAATCAGATCTACAATATCTTGCCGGGGCCTTCAGATTATTAGCCTGGAGTTCGCCACCAGCAGTATAGCCAACCCTACCCTATCACGTCAATCCCACAAGCCTCTTATCTATTCCCGTTCGCTCATGGCGGGGGAGTAAGTCAAAATAGAAAAAACTTATATTGGGTTTAGGGATAACCAGGCTCGAACTGATGACTTCCACCACGTCAAGGTGACACTCTACCGCATATGTAGGTGCGCCATTTGTACACCCGATCGTTACCTTGTAACCCTAACCAAGTATGTAAGGGGAATGAGGGCCGTTGGATGTGCACGAAACAACACCGCACACTCACTGGGTCCACTGGCGGACCTACCGTCCCTGTTGCCCGGGTAGCTGCCCGGGCTTCCGGCCGGCCGGCACAGCCTAATTTGATGACTATTTAACAAGTAATTAGCATAATAAGCCTTGAAATGTAGTGTTTGCCCGGGCTTTAAGTTTTTTCTGGGTCCGCTAATGACTGGGTCATTAGCCATCATCATCCACATAGGCGTGATTGAGCCATACCTCGATCCCGTCAGATCATACAACATATAATCCAAACTGTCATAAATAGGATAAATAGGGTATTTACCAGACATTGTTCACCAGGGTTTGAACCTATATAAATCTTTGTCTCTCGTATGCTACCATCCCAATCTCTAAACATGAACCTTCCTAAAGTAAATTTACAGTTGAAAAAATACCACGACACATAGAATATACTTTTTTTACGCTGAATGTAAATTTTAATGCATAGTATTGTATTATTACAAATTTGGTCAAATATGCTAGTGCTGTTTTCTAATCTTTTCTTATAAAAAATACTGGCATGTACAATAAAAAATAAATACTACTATTTCGTGATGGATCTAATTTTTCAATTTGATATTATAAGTATTATTTTTAAAATAATTAATCAAAGTTTACAAAGTTTGATTTAACAGAAAACTAACATGCATTATTTTTAACATGAAAGGGGTACTTTTACTACCACATGTCAGTTCATTCTCCGCAAAGATGTTCATTGTTCTCCCTTTCGGTCTATCGTTTTCGTCTATATCAAATTAAGACTCATGGGGATTAGTTCGGTTGACCGTTCATGCATGATGCATCTTTGTGTTTGTACCTTCACGGAAACGACGTTGGTAAACTGGTAGCCTGCTTGCCTTGCACCTGCATGGCTGACGCGTGGTCTGTGCACATCAGCACGACAATGATCGAGCCAAAAACACTAGACGTTCACGCGCAGTGGACCGTTCCTCGCTGGCCAGTACTGGCATTCGTACAGAGATAGAGACACCTTCGGCATCATATGAAATTTCAGAAAATTTAGAACACTTGTCGCGTGTATAGGATTAAAGAATGCGTTCAGAATTTTTTGCTATTTCATAGTAACTTATAAGAATATTGTATTAATGTTGAAAGAGCCAATAGAAGGATTTGCACGTTTCTACCTGAATTGTGCCATCAAGCCATGTGGTTCATGGGCTTGCTATTTTATACTTGAGCACAACCAGGTGTCAAATTAAGGGAGCACGAAAAACTGCATTCAAAAGTCCAAACATAGGGAAGCATATAAAAGTCAAACAAGATTCAGATTTCTATATACTATAAGAGAAGCTAGTGCTGCCGTTTACGTGGAAGTTATTGCGCCCGAAGGCTGATTGAAGTGTTTAATTTTCCAGCTAGTCTAGCCTGTCAATTTGGGAATTTCACTTTGGCATATAGAAGTATATGCTTCTGCCACCGTAAAGATATTTTGAGATGCCTTCGAACAAAATTTAGCGCGCACATCTTGACATTCTACGTGCGTACGATAAGTTCCATGAAAAAACCGATATTTTTGTGACATGTGTTAAAAAGACAAAAAAAATATGTCGTGGTTTTGCGTGAAACGGCTTCGTGAGCATATAAAATGTCGAGATATAAGCACCGAACTTTTTATCCAATTTTTTTGATGTTTCAAAATTTACTTAAAGTGTTTTTTTAAAACCGGAAACATTATGCTCCCGCATGCCAAAACTCCACCACGGTCAATTCTCTTTGTTCTTTTCTATAATGGCGGCGATTGCTATAACCAGTTCCAGTTCTAGCTTGTCAGTTCAGGTACTACAAAGAAAAATTAAGGGGCTCGATCAATCAAAAATCATGGGCATCTAAAGGAACGCTAGCTGCTGATCGAAACTGTTTGTTATATTTAATCGAGTGAGAATAAGTCGCCTTAGAGTAGACATTCTTCTAGCTTAAAACTACTGTAGTAGTTAATTAACAATCGTGATCACAGAATCGACCACAAAGATATAATATCATCCATCACTTCGCAGCTTCGACACGTACGAAATTACACATCCACATCTCCTGGTAGGACCAAGTTAGCTGGTTAGAGATGCACCCACCACCTAGGATCCATGAGGATAAGGATTAAGGAAGAAGGCCCGAAAAGGTCTCTTAATTATTTATTACTGGCCACCCAGTTGACTACGTACCATAACAGAAGAATAGAACAAACTAGCACAAATTATCTTGCTTTGCTACGAAAGAAGACTTATATACGGAAATTCACAACGGCTTTCGAGCTCATATGCTAATCACCGAGTAGGAAATTCAAACCAATAGTAAACATGTTAAAACAAATAAAAAAATAGTGGCAACAAACATATGTAAGTGTTCTACATACAAGCAAAGTTTCATGATGAAATGATGTTTATAATTTGTTGTGCTATGTGCGAAAAAACAAATTGGTGGCTGACATGAGATTTAGTTTTTTTTAGAGCGTTGATCTTGTTTTTTCTCACACAACAGCACACATTTCATTTCATCATGAAACTTTGCACCTACGAAGAAAGCTAGCATATGTTTGATGCCACATTTTTTAGATGTTTTTTAGTAAATTACATAAAACTAGCATAATTGGGGCTAGATTCTCACGGGTCAATATCATTTTTGGTATTTATTAAAAAAAAAATACCAGTCCTAAGACGAGGAGCAACGTATTGCTGGAATGGCCATTTGGCACCTATGGGGCCTATTTGTAAGGGCTAAGCTGGTAGCCTATGTGGACATGGAGATGAAGTGGCAGTGGGGGCCACGTGTCAGCCCCTCCATTTTCTTTCCCCTCTCTTCTCCTTCTTCTCCTTATCCTCTCTCTCCTCTGTTTCCTCTCCCGCACCATCTCTCTTCCCCCCGGAACCGACCGCTTCTCAATGGTGCTTGCGTACCATCTCTTGCCTCCGCTGTCCCCGAAGGAGAACCTTACGGCCGTGTGGCGGCAGGACAGTGTGAAAGGAGGCTCAAAGGCGGCCCGCACGGAGGGGGAGTGCGGAGGGGGTGGTGGTGGGCTTGGCGGCAGTGGGGCGCAACAACAGTCGGCGACGCTGAAGACGGAGGAGGCGCATATGAAGGATGCGGCGCAGACTGTGTAGCAGGCGATGGCATGATGTGCTCAGATGCGGAATCAACGGTTTGGTCTTCATCCACTCCACCTCCAGCGTGGCACCGCCACCACATAGATCTCAATCACTACTCCCTCCTCGACCCTTCTCCCGTCTTCGTCGGCATCCCAAGCTTGTGTTGCAGCTTCCAAGATGTCGCGCGTCATGAGCCGCACCCTCGCGCCACTCTGCTTCGTGTTTTGCCGCCGGCGTCCATGGTGTTATCTTCGTGCCTCGAGAAGCCCTCTGCTCCCATTCAGACTCGAGGTGAGGACCCGGTGCATTTGTGTTGCTGCTCCCTCTCCCTCGTAACCTCGGTCGTAGTGATCTGCATGCCAAATCAGGCACCATCTGCATCAACACCACCTGCATCATGAGAGCCAGTCGGCCTTCCGCCTTCAAGGACGAGGTTATTATCGTGGTTTCATCATAGCAGAAGCCCGATAACATTACCTGTCCGTGAGCTCGCCAAGGCGGCGATGGGCAGCCCAACCAGCAAAAGCATGATACTCAGAGAGAGATGAAGAGGATAGAGATGACATGTGGGGTCCACTACCACCTCATCTCCATGTCCACATAGGCTACCAACTCAACCCTTACAGATGGGACCCATAGGTCAGGACTGTTCTCAACATGATGTCAGACAAAACCATTAGCGCATTGTGTTGCTCCTCGTCTCAGGACTGATAGTTTTTGAGAGGATAGACATGACATGTGGGGTCCACTACCACCTCATCTCCATGTCCACATAGGCTACCAACTCGGCCCTTACAGATGGGCCCCATAGGTCAGGGCTGTTGTCAACATGATGTCAAACAACCATTAGCGCAATGTGTTGCTCCTCATCTCAGAACTGATAGTTTTTGAAAAAACTTACCAAGAATGGTACTAAACCGTGAAACTAGCCCTAATTGTGGTAGTTTTACTATTTTCTGAATTTTTTCTACTCAGCCAGCAACATATGAAATCGGGAGCCAAAACTACATACCCACTTATATATGTTTTTTTTGTTTGAGAAATGACTGCATTGATAATGTAAAAATTGTAGAACAGACTAAAAAGATTGAACTAACAAATATAGAAAAATGCTTCTCATATAAAAATACTATCAAGGGTCTCCAAGTACGGTTGTGTATATATCAACTAATGCTGATGTCACGGATTACTCCTTCAAAAAATGGTTTTGCCAAGTAGCTATATAGACTTTGTCGTATGTACCTCGAGCTCTCACATTCCCTCGGTGAAGAGACGTCATCATCGAGAGACAAATGCATAAGAAAAACTAGCCATAATTTTTGTTTGAAAAACCAACACACGAGCACTAAAATGAGAACAAATCACCACTGATTTCACAATGTATGTTGTGACTGAGATGCCTAGGGACCTTTACTCCATACATATCACCACCACCACCATAGCACTGTCGTCAAGAATACAAAACTTAATATGAAAGATACTTAATCTACAAGCCCCAATATTGAGTTTGGATATCCGTGTTTGGCACCAAAATCTAAATGTGCCAGGATCATACACAACCGAAGAACTCGTGCCGCCTGCCGCAGCTAGGATTTCTCTACATGTGACTGGTTCTTGTGTCAAATGGCTCGGCATTTATGTGTTCTTTGCTAGAAGAAAACTTCATACATACTCAGTCATAATGATTTGTGCCAGATCTTTTTTTTTTTGAAAAGTAAGCAAGCCGTCGTCACCGAGTGATATACTCACATGAGTAGTTGAATTGACATAGAAGTAACTATTTATCAATAGATATTGACAATAGTCTGGCCTAAATATTCTCCTCATTTTGTATTTGTGGGGATTAGATGTTAAATTTGATTTATATTTAGTGTTTGAAAGTGCATGGTGCCCCATGTGTGATTTTGATAATTGATGACAATGTTTATGGACTAATATTTTCATTGAGTTATACTTGAAAGATTTGTCCATGGGCAATGCTTGAAAACCATATGTTGGATTTAAAGTTAAAAGAAGAAGTTAGAGTTCCTGTGTGGAACTCAAAGGTTGTCTTTCTCTAGCTTATGAGTTAAGCCTCGCAGAATCAAAATCTTCAAATGATGATTACAAGAGAAGAGTTTGAGATATGGCTCTGGTAGTGCGTCTGGTGTCGGTGGAGGGTGTGTGGAGTTGTGTGTCTTTGATTCGATTTCCATGTTCGTTGGTGTTGTTGTAAGTCTAACTCTTGTGTTCTATGCTTGTCATATTTTTTAATGGTTGCTGTCCTAGTCGCTGATCCTTTGAGGACATAACACGATGACTTTTCATCTTCTACTACAACAAACTCTAGTATGACAAGCTTTGTCTGGCTCTGAGGGAGGGGCGAGACGACAATGCACTTTCGACTTTCTTCGGTGCTTGTAGTCATCGCTAGGTGGTCCAATGACATATTCATATTTTTCATTACTTTGGAGATCTTTTCGTTAGATCAAACTTTTTGTAAATACTTAGCCATAATGATTTGTGGTTGGTCGAATTTGTCCGAAAGTAAACTCGCCGCCGATGATATACTCACATGAGTAAAGTAGTTATAGTTGGATCAACTAGAAGTAATTATTTCTCGATAAATATCGGCAACAGACTGATCTAGATCTTCTCGTCCTTTTGTACTTGTAGGGATGTACCCCCTCTGTTCGGATATCCAAGGCCAGATAACCAAATCATTTGGACCAATGAGGTTAATTATTCCCCTCATTAATTGCATGCTCCAATAGTTGGAAGGAGAAAAAACATGCATTGAAGGATTTAGGCCTATGCCAATGCATAGTCTCTTAGCACGTACGAGTAATAATACAACTAGGCCAATGGCTTGTATCTGAATTTAATGATTTGGGGCTGATGTATGCATATGATTGGGCTAGCAATATTTTTTGTCTATGACCACCTACAAGTGTTGTATGTTATCTAAGCTACTGAACTCATTCACCCTCTACTAAATATTATACCACATTGCCTATGAAACCGTACAAAGAAACTTATATTGCGATAAGGGGCACATTGGGAATGGAATTTGAATGCATTGGTGGGCAGAGAAAAATTACTTCCTCCGTCACAGTTTACACGGCGCCATTCCATTTTCATGCAGTTTCACAACGAGCGGAGGTTTAGGCGCAAAGCATTAATTACCGATTTCATTGGAGCATTGTGAGATCAATTAGGCCCGTAGTTTTCTCTACTCCTTTTCCTTTCCGTGGGTGAATTACCTGCATGCAGGTGGGAACGTGAATTGTCTTCACCAATGCATCCATGATAACAGCTCGAATACTGGCCCAGAGGAGTAACTAGATGTGATTTAGCGAGTTAATTAGGGCATGTACAATGCTAGGGAAGACGGGTCTTCTCTTAGACCTTCACGTCACTTGGAGAAGGCAATAAATATTGATCGTACAATGCGTTATCTCTTATTGTCATCTCTAGCAATTAATGGGAATTAACTAAATTTAGTATGAAATTACCTTAATAAGAGAAGGCATGTGGTATAATGGACAAAATAAACTTCTCTTAATATTTAAGAGATCATCCCTTAGCTAAGGGAAGACAACCATCTCTTCCTCATTCTCTCTCCTCCAACTAAGCAAAAATCCAACGTGCCATCTCAAGGCTAATATCACCCCATTGTACATGCCCTTAGGCGCCATGAGCTAACCATACATGCTATTTTCGCGTGCTGGATAAATGATTTGACAACCAATCAGAGATTTCCTAGGTCTCAGAGATTTTCCATGCGCGCCGAACTGTGACGTGAGAGAGTAAGAAAAGTGTCACTAGATTTTGAGTCATTTAGTAGTCTGATCTTGGATTACTACCAAAAAATCTGAAAAGAAGAGTGACAAAGGGAATACTACAACATGTTAATTCGGGTTACATTTATACTCCGTAATTGATTTAGAAGAGTAAATATGTGCCAAGTGCATGCGAGCAATTGGAACAAGTAAAAGCCAGCAACCACTGAACCATGGAAAGCAAAGAAAAACGCAGGAAAAAGGGAATGGGCACTGGATTCTTTCCTCACGAGAAAAAGTGAAGCCGAACAGAGAAAGCAGAGGAGGGCTAGCAACTACTACTAGTTTAATAGCGGCAATAATTGTTTGGGCATCGGGAATACCAGCATTTTCCATCTCCTTCCTAGCGCTGAATTCCAAGAGATCTCATCTCTCTCCTCCCTCCTTCCTTCTTCCTCCCGTAGCTGGTACTCTCCTCTCTCTCCATTGGTCCGCGGTGCAAGTTGCAGTGGAATTGGCACAAGGCGTTGCCTTTTTGGGGCAGCCTATTTCTTCGTCTTCTTCTCTCGCCTGCCTTTGCGTTGCGGGGCCGCCGCTTTTCGGCCTCCTTCCTTCCCATTGGAGCGTGCAAGCTGGCCGGCACCGTTTAAAGGAAGAGGAGGAGGAGATCGAGCCAAACCCAAAGCCACCACCACCACCTCAGGCACCATCACTAGTGCTGCACTGCACTGCACTCGCAACGCAATTAGGATCACGCCGGCAGCTGGTTGCTCTGCCCCGCGCTAGCTCTCTCTGGCTCCGCCGCCTCTGCCTCTGGCGGTTCCTTCCCGCCGCAGCTACCGCGAGGACCCAAGGACGGAGGTGCGTTTTTTCTCCAGTCTGATTGGACTCGCTTGGCTGCGCGCTCACGCTAGCATCCGTTGATTCGGTAGGATCCGATCGGCTCGCGGTCGCCGGTGGTTTCTTGATCTGGGCACCTCCTCCCTCCGCTAGTAGGAGTAGAAAAACTTGGATGGTCAAGAAGGGTGAGTAGGGATTCTGACTTCTTAGCGGGGGTTCGTCGTGCTGGAAAGCGAGTCCTTGGGTTGGGTGGGTGCTCGGCACGTACTCCTCCTATGTGCGCCGCCGTCTTTCGTGTAATCGTCGTTGCTTGATTTGCGTTCTTCCTTTCTCTCAAGTCTTTATCTATCATTGCCGCATCTCTTCGCCAGTGCTAATAAGAGATTAGCGTTTCGTGCGGCTTGTGGTTTATCTTTGAAACTCTGTTTTAACTGTACGGGTTTTATTTCTCCCGAGCAGAGCAGATAATCACTGTACGGATTGATTGGTATGTGTGCCTCTGAATTCATTGCTCCCTTGGTTTGCTTCTGTTTGTAGAGCCCTGGCACAAACCTAGCCCGATCGTATTTTGCGAATTACTCCTTACTTGGGTTCTAAGTTGATTCCACTGCCAAATTATGTGGATGTATGTATAATTTCCATGGACTATGCTGTGCGGGATAATTGTCCTCTGCTCTGAGGATTGAGGTTCTGCTTTATCAGTGCCTCATTTGACCTCACCTTTTACTAAATTTTTTGGGCTTCGGTTAGGCAATTCGTTGTCAGTGGCACATCAAAGTTTTCTACATACTGCTTAAATATGTGAGCATACTTGTTGGATTTGTTTTCAAAGCATATGATTGATCGTTGCATGTTCTCTCCAGGCTGTTGTTTTCCTTTCCTCCCCCAAACTCTTGTGAATTCTTTTGTGAACAACGGCGTTTCTATTTCAAAGGAGATCTTCTGTCCAGTTAGTTTTTTTTCTTGGCGAATTTCTGTACAGTTAGTTAGCTGATTTTTTTTTTCTTATTATAAAAATCTGCAAAGTTGATTATTGTTTTCGAGAAATCGGCAGGAGCGCTGCCTTTCAATCAAAAAGTTTATTTATTTGTTTTTGGATTAGTTTAACTGGTTCCAAATACTCCAGATAATGTGTGGTCTCGTTTAGTACTTCTCTGTATTACATTACATAGTAGAAGCAATGATAGTGAGATTGCTCCTTCATGTTTTCTGCAGAAAGTGTAGTCTGGAAGCTTCTCAAGTTTGGATACTGTTGTAGTGGAGTGATCTCTTTTCAGTAAAGTTTTGGACACAATCTCTAGTTTGCAGGGCAGCCATGGTTACTTGATGAGTTTATGGAGCCCTGGATGCCAAATTCACCTACGCTGCGCCACAGTGGAGATGTAACTTGCGCTACACCATTTGTTTCTCATTGAAGAAGAAGGTGTGGTCTGAAGCTTGGTGATCTGTTTATAAGGCTGAAGCCAAAGCACAAAATTTTATCTGGCATGCAGATGTCAACAGATCCTAACCACTACGGCGTATTTCCGCAGTCATTCTACGGCCAACATGTGGTTTCATTTCAGACAAGTGCAATTACCAATGGGTCAGTAGCTATGCCGGTCTGCCTGGACACTTCCAGTGGGATGAATGGTAATCTGGCAATGTTGAACACTACACCTTCGACAGTTGTATCCACTGGTTCACCCAACATGATTTCTGATTCTAGCCAGAGCCTCAAGTATGGAGGACCAATGGCTGTGGAGTGGTCATACCCTGAGTTACAGATGCTGAACGATGGCCTTCATAAGTATGTTAATCTGCCACTTTTTGAAAAATTACTGATTTTTACCACATCCATATAAAAAGAGCCTTTTATCACATGTATAATGCAAACTTTATTCATGTTGTTTAACATTAAGATATATTATACATGGCAATTGCCACCGAAGTATGAGATATTTATTCTTCATTCACATTAATGAGTGTTTATCATGTTAGTGCGTCAAGATAACAAGAAAATGTCCTTTGATCTTACTGATTAAGATGGATACATCAAGTTCTGCCAGAGTATAATAACATGGGTTCATTTGTTTGAAAACATAGTTCACATCCTTTTATCTTCAAAGCAAATGAGTTCACTTCCTTTGTGAGCTTATTGTATAGGTTTGTTTTCTTATTTGTTAGTAATCAGTGATATTTCTAATCATGTATCGTTGTGTGCACTTGTGATGGAATTATCAGGTATACAAGTGTACCGGGAATCATGAAGTATATCAAGATAGCAGCTATGTTGCCAGACAAGACTGTAAGAGATGTTGCCATGAGATGCCAGTGGATGGCGGTTAGTACCTTATTCATCTGATCTACTCTGAGAGCATCTAAATGATTATTTTTTTCCTTACAATCCACATAATGTTTATCCATTGTCTACATAGTGTATTCGGGATAAAGGAATATGTGGCCCCATAACAACTTCTGGATGGGACTAACAGTAGTGTATCGGTGTATGCTTTAACGGCTGTCAGGATGACATCTACAATTCCACTAAAACAGTGCCGCATATGTGAAAGTAGATCATGCATAGATACACTTATTTGTCGACATCGATATACTATAGTGGTCTATTATGGTCTATAAAGTTAGTGTGTTCTGAGCTGGTCCTCCTAAGTATCCTTTTGTGAGATTTCCTTTGTATTGGTCTAGTGTGTACTAGAATATTATTAGTAGGGCTGCAAAAGCTCTGCTTTTGACATTTCTAGCAATAGTTGTGTCTCTACTAACATCGTGAAAAGGATATCCAATCAAAAGTTGGTCATCTTCGTGTTTCTTGACAAAAGTATGTATAACTATTAGAACATTAATATATTTGGTCAGTTAGTGCAACTGATAAAATATTGCATTAGCTGCTGTGATCAGTAGTATCCAGCCATGCGAAACTTGACAACATTCTGCTTAGTAAATAAGATTGCTGCCATGAAAAAAAAAACTCATGGAGCGCTCAAGAAATCATTTCACTTCGTGTTGAAAAGAGGTAGTAGAACATTAGCATTGAGCTTATGTGTTTAGTAATTACGTACCTATAATTATAAGATCTTTTTCTGAGGGAACATGAAATCATGTACAGGAAATGATGTTTTACCTTTTAATCCTTTATAGTACAAACTGAACCTGCTTACAGGAAAAACAAAATACAAGACGGCGGAGGACTGAAGAACATAATGTTGGAAGGAAGACTAAAGACAGAAAGGTATTAATCCTTTACCGTTTCATAAAATATTCGCCTTCTCGTCACCTTCAGAATAGTCTTTGTAGGAAGCAATTTCTGTTCTGGCTCTTGAGAAGCAAGTGCAACTTTTGGAAAATGCTTGTGAAAACCATGTTTTTGAATATCAAATTATTTAAAAATCACTATATATATACTAATGATGTGAGGAATTGCAAGATGGCGTTTTAAGCACTTCTGTCTATGGTTTTTAAATTAGCTAGGATGGGAAAATAAAATTTCCCTTAAAATTAAGATGATAAGTGCTTTTTTGTGAATCTTTTTCCTGGTGCTCATCAAGGTTATATCTCAGGACAAAATGGTTGAATCCTCCTTGCGGACTACGAATCGCCCTGTACAGACAGACAACAGAAGTTCTTCCTTTACGGCAGGTAATAGCAATCGGCATCTGATTTATGTAGATACTGTGTGATTAGTTATATTTTATTTTATCATTTACTTACGATTATCATGTTATGTTTTCCATGTGGCAAACAGTCTGAAGTACTCCAAGTAACTTTAGGCCTTTGGGTAAACAATCCATGCATTTTTGCAACTTTGCATGACTCTTGAGACATTCTGAATGGTTTCTGGTATTCCTATGCTTAGTGAGCTAAGGATGCTTTCTAACTTATAATGGATAACATATTAACTATTTATCAAAGCTTTGGTGCAATCCTTACCTTCATTGATTACTAGTAGTATGTTGCTATTTTTTTTCTTGGAACTATTTAACACCGTTAACGCATAAACTCAGTTACCTTTTTGTTATATATATTTGAACAAACTAGATCTTTTCCAGTTCTCAATACAAGCATATAAGTTATCCAAAGTTCGTAATGACCAATATGATATAATCATAGGTCTTCTTCTGCCCTCTAGTTTATTTAAAAAAAGATTCCATCATTTGACCATGTGTCTGCTTTTCACTCTGCAGCCTCTGACATTGACCGTGCAATGCTAAATATATTGGAAGAAATGCTCAACTCCTCAATCAGATAGAAGCAAATATTTTAAACATCACAGGTAGGTATTGTTTTTATGTATGTTGGAGTAATCTTGTTGTTCCCCCTTGATTTCTTGTGCACCGGAGCATTGATTGTGCAGGAGTAAAATTTATTCTAAATTTATGACCCCTTACAGGCTCAGAACAACATTGATCTTTTCTCATCGCACAAGAAGAAACATCCAATGATCTTCTACAAAGGTATAAGTCACTATAAACGTAAAAATTTGGATCTATACCATCAGTACCCATGCTACACTAATGTGATGCTCTCATGAACAGCATGACCCAAATACCTGGAATTATGAGCAAGATGCCCAGGTTGCCTGTTTCAGTGGATGAAAAGCTTGCTAGTTACCTGCTCCCTGGTTTTAATTTGGTAAATCTTCTTCTGCTACGACATGTAGTCTGGTGCTGTTTAGACTGTTAAGTTTTGAGTAATGATACCTTATGTGGAACTCCACGCACCAAACCATTTCACCCAAAAGCTCAAGCTAGTGGGGAAAGGAGAGCAATTCATTTATACTTCAACACCTTAGTCTCTGAAGTAGAATCATGAATCTAATACCTGCATGAAAGTCTAGTGTATTGTTAGCATTAAATGCGGATCCAGACTTGCCTTGACTTAAATTAAAAATAATCCGAGTACTCACAAATGAGGAGTAATTACTTGGCTGCTGGTAATAGTTCGTTACCGGGATCCTTGACCTCCAAAATTATCATGTCAAGTACAAAATTATAAAGTGACTAATTTTTCCTGCGAGTACTAATTGTTTTCAGTGAAGACAGCATAAGAAAAAGAATAACTTTCTTTGGTATTTTAGTACTCTCCTTCGTACCAGACTGTATACTGAAAATTCCACTCTTGATGTCCTTGTTATTTTCATTTGAAGGCCCAAGTTTTGGCAGCTATCTGAAAGAGGAGCCAAAGGATGGTAAATCGTAGCCACTGCAAGGTGGCTGCTCAATTTTCAGCAATAGATGAAATTCAGGGAGCCGTTTGCCTTGGTGTCTGCGTGGAAAAGCAAGAGGTGAAAGAAACACCCTTCTTTTCCTACCGGAAATCTGGAGGAAATAATGGCAACCATACTGCGCCGGGTGCCTTCAAGTACAACGTTCAAGTGTGCTCTCTCTGGAAGTATATATAATACTAGTGATTGAAAGTAGGGAGGGTTTTCGCAATTGCAGTTTTCCTCATGTTGTTGCACATATTGATTCTTTTTGGTTTACTCCCCTGGTGTCTTTGGCTCCAGACCAAGTGATTATGATCTTAACAGAGGTGTAGCATAGGAATTGATACGAATAATTAGCAGGAAAATCCTTTTTGTCATTTGCATGGCAACCCTTTTGTGTAATGCAATCTCCCGCTTTGTAATCTTCACTGGATGTTCTTGAGTATAGTAAAAATAGCACAATTGAAGCAGAAATCTGGTCATATGCCGGAGAACCTCAGAACATTAAGCACACCCTTCTGCGTCAGCCTAGATTTCTGAAATTTTCTGCAGGATTCACTCTTGAGTGGCCATTCTCCATGTTATGACTTGAAGAGGACTCAAACATATTGCTTTTTTCATGGTTGAGTTCGGCACGGTTACTGCTTTATCATTGAGGCATATTGAATTGAATTGCAAGACTTGTATACAACTGAACTGCTGCCATGTAGATTCGGGTTTTGGCCTGTGCCTTTTTTGGGTCCTTTTTGTTGTATATCTATTCTCTAGCGGTTGAATAGGTCCGACTTGTAATAGCTTCTTGATCGTTAAGATCAATCCGAAATGGATGCCAACATCATAAGGATAAAAGACATAGAAGCCAATTTCCCGAGTCAATAGAACCTTTGTTATACTGTTCATTTTGAGAAAATTACAGATAGCCATCACAATTGGGGTTAGGGTTTAAAAAAACAACCGGTTTGCGATTTGGTTGCCAAAAACCACCGGTCTTTTGTAACCAAGTTGCAGCTGGACCATTTGGCAAACGAGTCTAACCATGTTTCTGCCCAGTGGGTCCCGTTTTCATGCCGACGCATCAAGCGGCGATGATATCAAATGTTAATGCAGCGTCGCTGCCCTAACGTTGCCTGGTCTCGCGCTCACTCACGAGTCTATGACGGCGGACAGGGAAGTGTTGCTGGCGCAGGCGACAGAATGCTAGGTGTGGACATGAAGAT